>JBBGZY010000705.1:0-600000 GCA_037952925.1 Lithobates clamitans
CGCGCATGCGCAGTGGGAAACGGGCAGTGAAGCCGCAAGGCTCCACTGCCCGTTTCCCTTAGTTAGAATGGAGGCGTCAGCACCCAATCCGATGGACGGATCGGCCTCGTGGGGCCGACATCGCAGGTTCCCTGGACAGGTAAGTGTCCTTATTAAAAGTCAGCAGCTACACTGTTTGTAGTTGCTGACTTTTAAAAAAAAAAAAATTCGGCTGGAACACCGCTTTGACAAACACTTTAAAATCCCATCAATGTACATAGATCACCCAGGGAGGATTGTTTTCTCTTTTCTTTTTTTTTTTCTTTGGAGTTCCTACTTAAACAAGCCATAGAAAATGTGAAGATGACTTTGCAGACATTGTTAACCTTCTGAATTGGTTTCTGGGTAGATTTGTGAGCCGACAACCCCTCTGACTTTTCTTCTTGTCCTCAACTACCCGAATGCAACGTCTTCCCCGGGCCGTGGAGGGAGGCAAATTCTGGGAAAGTTCTTGCATTGTTTCCCTACTTTATTTTACTCGGTACAGATGGAAGCAAGACACCGTCCTCTATAATAACTTCCTAATTACCTTTGTAAAACTCCAATTCAGTTTGCCCTGAAGGTACCAGCTGCACAGGGCAGACTAAACAGACACGGATTTCACTTCCTTTGTCAACGGATCACCATTTCTAACATTGGTTTATCCCCATTCCTTCTATTTGTACTGGCCTCCCATGTCTTATTAAGAAACTGCTTTGTACTGAATAACTCTTTTTTTTTTTTTTTTTTTTCCTTGGTTTTCCCCGTAATAAAAGTTTATTATTCCTGTGTATGGGGGACGTGTGGAACATGTACATTAGGTTGGTAAGGGCATTTTTTTTATGGCTCTTTTATGGTAGTTTCACCGTATTTTGTCGCTCAGTCGTTGGCGCTCTTCTGCCACCATGTCAGATATTTTAAAAGGTGTGTGCCTGGCAAACTGTATAGTCACATATAGAATAAAAACTAATATATATATAATATATATATATATATATATATATATATATTAGTTTTTATTCTATATGTGACTATACAGTTTGCCAGGCACACACCTTTTAAAATATCTGACATGGTGGCAGAAGAGCGCCAACGACTGAGCGACAAAATACGGTGAAACTACCATAAAATCTCTCTCTCTCTCTCTCTCTCTCTCTCTCTCTCTCTCTCTCTCTCTCTCTCTCTCTCTCTCTCTCTCTCTCTCTCTCTCTCTCTCTCTCTCTCTCTCTCTCCTCTCTCTCTCTCTCTCTCTCTCTCTCTCTCTCTCTCTCTCTCTCTCTCACATACATACATACATACATACATACATACATACATACATACATACATACATATATATATAATATATATATATATATATATATATATATATATATATATATATATATATATATATTATGTGTGTGTGTGTGTATATACACTCACTGGCCATTTTATTATTAGGTCCACCTTACTAGTACCGGGTTGGACCCCCTTTTGCCTTCAGAACTGCCTTAATTCTTCGTGGCATAGATTCAACAAGATGTTGGAAACATTCCTGAGATTTTGCTCCATAGTGACATGATAGCATCACACAGATTTCTCGGCTGCACATTCATGATGGGAATCTCCCCTTCCACCACATCCCAAAGGAGATGTGGTGACTATGGAGGACATTGGAGTACAGGGACCTCATTGTCCAGTGGTGAGATGATCTGATCTTTGTGCATCGCACACTAGCCCATTATGTGCCACTTACCTAAAAACGAAGCCCACAATGTCCCCGCTGGTGGTCATGTTCATCTTCACCCCTCTTCCTTCCGGGGCCGTGGACTCCGACTCTCTGACTGGCCGCGTATGCGTGGGAGTCGACGGTCACGGCACGGGCCCTATAGAAATGGCATGTTCGTGCCCTTTCTTTAGTGTGCATGCACCGATGATGTCAGGGCAAGGGTATATGGTAAAGATCTCCCAAACCGTGCAGGTTTAGGAGATATTTCCAGTACCTACAGGTAAGCTTTTTTATAGGGTTTACAACCACTTTAAATCCCCTTTCTTCCTCATTCTGATGCTCAGTTTAAGCTTCAGCAAGTCATCTTCACTGCGTCTAGAATAGATGCCTAAATGCATTGAGTTGCTGCCATGTGATTGGCTGTTTAGCAATTTGTGTTACCAAGCAGTTGAACAGGTGTACCTAATAAAGTATATTGATCATATAAAGCTGATATAAGCACAGTTTATGGTACTTATACTACCTGTATTTCAAATTGGTTATATAAAGCAGATATGAGCGCAGTTTATATTCAAAAATACACTGAACAATATTGAATGAATGTGTTTCATTTTGTTTTTTGCTCTCTTTACAGTATGCATTTGTTTAACCACTATCCGCCGGCCGTCAAATGACGGCTGGGCGATACGGCTCTTGTTTTGGGTGGACGTCATATGACAGCCCCGGGGGCGCGCATCGCGGTGATGGGTGGTGCGGTGTGTCAGTCTGACACACCGCTACACCGATCTCGGTACAGAGCCTCTGACAGAGGCTCTTTACCACATGATCAGCCATGTCCAATCACGGCTGATCCCGATGTAAACAGGATTGAGGAGCCGTTGATCGGCTTTTCCTAACTTGCATCTGACAGACGCGAGTAGAGGAAAGCCGATCAGGTGGTCTCCTGACAGGGGGGGGTCTGTGCTGATTGTTTATCAGCGCAGCTCCCCCTTGGATGCCCACCCAGGACCACCAGGATGCTGCCAGGACCAACAGGTATGGCCACCACACTGGACCACCAGGGAAATGCCAATCAGTGCCCGACAGCTGCCAATCAGTGCCCAATGCCTGCCAGTGCCATCAGTGATGCCTATCAATGCCATCTATCAGTGCCGCATATTACTGCCACGTATCAGTGCCCAGTAGTGCTACCCATCAGTGCCCAGCAGTCCCACCTATCAATGCCACCCATAAGTACCCATCAGTGCAACCTTTCAGTGCCCACCAGTGCCACCCATGAATGCCCATCAGTGCTGCATACCAGTGCCACCTACCAGTGCCCATCAGTGCTGCCTATCAGTGCTCATCGTCAGTGTCACCTCATTGGTGCCGCCTTATCAGCGCCCATCAGTGAAGGAGAAAACTTACTTATTTACAAAATTTTATAACAAACAAAAGAAAAACTTTTTTTTTTTTTCAAAATTTTAGTTCTTTTTTTATTTGTTTAGCAAAAAATAAAAACCGCAGAGGTTATCAAATCCACCAAAAGAAATCTCTATTTTTGGGACAAAATGATAAGAATTCTGTTTGGGTACAGTATAGCATGACCGCGCAATTGTCATTTAAACAGCAACAGCGCTGAAAGCTGAAAATTGGCCTGGGCAGGAAGGGGGTGTAAGTGCCCCTGTATTGAATTGGTTAAAGTTCAGTTTTGTTGGCAGGCAAATTGTGCATTAAACCAACGTATGCCTGGCATCGCATCTCATGTATTCAGCCAATACAGGTCACATATCGGAGGCAAGTAGATGCTTCATGTTGTTACATTGGCCATTACGCAAGGACACCAAAAAAAAAACAGATGTTTGGTCCTTGGATGTTTTTGCCCCACAGTCAAGTTCGGAAGTTTTTAGAGTAAAAGCTGCCATCTGATTCCCTCCGGCCTAATTGGAGCAGACAGATTTCTCCATACACCTCCCATGTAGGAGGTATCTGCCTGCATCTCCTGCCATATGTTCACAATTAAACGTATTAACCCTGTTTCTGCTGATGGGGCCAGCAGTTATCTGCCACCACCTCTCTAAAAGTGATAAAGTCTCAACAGTTTTAGGGCTTTTCCCACCTATGTGCTTGTTAACCACTTTCACCCCCTTCCTGCCCAGGCTAATTTTCAGCTTTTAGCGCTGTCACACTTTGACAATTGCGCGGTCATGCAACACTGTACCCATATGACATTTTTAGCATTTTTTTTTTCACACAAGAGAGCTTTCTTTTTATGGTATTTAATCTCTACTGGGCTTTTTATTTTTTGCTAAACAAATGAAAAAAGACTGAAAATGTTGAAAAAAAAAAAGAAAAAGTTTTTCAGAGTTTATTATAAAATTTTGCAAACAGGTAATTTTTCTCCTTCACTGATGTGTGCTGATGAAGCTGCACTCGTGTGTGCTGATAGGCGGCACTGATGAGGAGGTACTGATGAGGCTGCATGGTTAGGTGGGCACTGATTGGCAGCACTGGTGGGCACTGATTGGCAGCACTGGTGGGCACTGATTGGCAGCACTGGTGGGCACTGATTGGCAGCACTGGTGGGCACTGATTGGCAGCACTGATGGGCACTGATTGGCAGCACTGGTGGGCACTAATTGGCAGCACTGGTGGGCACTGATTGGCAGCACTGGTGGGCACTGATTGGCAGCACTGGTGGGCACTGATTGGCAGCACTGATTGGCAGCACTGATGGGCACTGATTAGCAGCACTGGTGGGCACTGATAGGTGGCACTGTTGGGGCTGCACTGATAATCAGGACACTGATAATTTTATGCCCTGATTATCAGTATAGATGTCCCTTTCACACAAACCGGTTATTGGCTCTCCTCTCCTCTTCTAATGCTGTCAGCATGAGGAAAGGAATGCTGATAACCGGCTTGTTTGTATATTGTGATCAGCAGTCATTGGACACATCTGATCACGTGGTAAAGGGCTACTGTGATTGGCCCTTTACCCCGATCTGTGATAAGCTATGTCCTAAGGACGCAGTGATCACAGAGCACGCCACCCGTGCGCTGCAGGGGGCATGCTGGCAGCGCGATCACAGGAGGATGTCTATTAATGCCCTCCCGGCAATGTAAGCCCGCGCTGTAGCTGTCTATTGGCTATAGCATAGATAGAAAGGGGTTAAAGCTGAGATAAGCCAATATTGTCTAATACAAGAGGTTTGTATATTCTTCCTTGAATATTGGTGTGCTTTTGAGTATTTCTTCCAGATCTGTGCAGTAATCTAGTGTGGGTCCTTACCTCTGTAATAAAGACCGTTCACTACTACTCTCTCTTCTTGTGCAGGGTGACTGGTCTTGTCTCCGCCCCTTCTTGTAGTTTCATGCAGGCAGCCTGTAGGCTGTGGGGCCTGAAGGGTCCCCCCCTCCCGCTCTACCCTCTGCACAGGTTATATACAGCACAGTGCTATTATTACTGCTACTTTTGCAAGGTAAATTCTGAATTTGCAAAGATAGAGGCCAGGCTGTGCCCAAACAGGAGGGTTTCCAGGAAGGATGGCATGTCCCTGAACCTTCTCTACTCATCTGGAACCTCTACCTACCGCTATTACTGTCCCTGACAGACGGGTGACCTGTTCCTACTCAGTCCACATGCGAAATGCGGGGAAGCCATGGTCCTAAATAGATTCTGCCTGACCCAAGATGGCTGCCAGAGTCACATGGGTTGGCAGCATTCTACCGAATAGCTTTCCCAGTGACCCAGAAAACCATAGAGGAACCACGTTCCTCTTGACTTCCTCTCTCTCTGCAATGCTACTGCGGTTGAGCGCCACCTGCAGAGGAGAAAGTAGACTGCACCTACCTACAACATTATGCACAACAATGGTATGGTCTAGGGCAGTGATGGCGAACCTTGGCACCCCAGATGTTTGGAACTACATTTCCCATGATGCTTAACTACACTGCATGAGCATCATGGGAAATGTAGTTCCAAAACACCTGGGGTGCCAAGGTCCGCCATCACTCGTTTAGGGAATACAACCAAAAATGATACTAAATAAAGCGGTGCCACCACATACATGATCTGTGTGGGGTGTAACCAATTGCGCATATATAAACCAAAAAAAAAGAGAAAAAGGATACTACACCCACACGGCTACCTCATTGCAAATATAACACTGCATCACAGATTCCGCCACCCACCCCCCACCTACTGGACTGTCTCAGGAACCCAAAGCCAGGGGTACCCAACGCCCCCCAGGGTTGCCCACCCAGTACCCCCCCGCCCCCTCAACCACACACCTGTTCCATGGGAGCTGGATGAACCACTCCCCCAAGACCTCACCCCCTATGACCCTGACCTGAGTCCACAACCTAGGCGTATACTCAAGCAGCGGGATCTGTGATGCCGTGCTCTATTTGTAGGTGTTTTTAATATCAAAACCTTTTTATAGAGGTAACCATGTGGGTGTAGTATCCTTTTTCTCTTCTTTTTTTGGTGTGCCCACAACATTACCTGTTAAAGTAAAAAAAAATGAAAAGTTGAACTAACACCCTACACCCTTGCCAACCCCCTGGACCTAACTGAACTTACCCCCATGAGTGATACAATTTCACTTTCCACGCAACCAGATGTAGCGGTCCTGGGGTTTGCAAACAACGCTTTTCTTCTCCTTTTCCTAGAGATGCTGGGTCAGATCAGAGCTGCTCTGATTGGTCGGGGTGCTCATGTGCCAGTGCTGAACAATCGTAAACTCTCTGATCTATCCTGCCGTCCGAAGAGGAAGAAAAACACAGTTTTCAAACCCCAGGACTTCTGCACCAAACTGCATAGACATGAAACTGTATCACTTATGGGGGTAAATACACCGGTGTGGGTGGGGGGGCAAGGAGGGTGTAGGGTGTTTATTCAACTTTTTATTTTTACTAAAAACTCAACAATCGCTTTAAAGCTTATATGAGTTTTGAGTAATTGGGTACTCTAATGCCGCGTACACACGATCGGAAATTCGGCCAGCAAAAGACCGATGAGAGCTTTTGGTCGGAAAATGCGACCGTGTCTAATGCTCCATCGGACTTTTGCTGGCCGAATTCCAGACAACAAAAGATTGAGAGCATGTTCTCTTTTCGGTCGGAAAAAGTTCCTATCCGAAAATGCGATCGTCTGTAGCAGTTCCGGCGTGCAAAATCTCTACGCATGCTCGGAAACAATTTGACGCATGCTCAGAAGCATTGAACTTCATTTTCTCGGCTCGCCGTAGTGTTGTACGTCACCACGTTCTTGGCGATCGAACTTTTGTGTGACCGTATGTATGCAAGCCAAGTTTGAGCGGAATTCTGTCGGAAAAACCATCCAAGATTTTTCTGACGGAAGATCCGCTCGTGTGTACGCGGCATAACTAGTGTTCATAGGTTAAGCCTAGTACACATGGGCCAAACCGGACGACGTCGGCCGGTTCAACAAAAAACCGCCCGACATTCGGGCTCTGCGTATGGCAGCCGTTCTGTCAAACGAGCATGTTGGAAAACCAGCAGCTGACCCGATCAGCGCTCTCAGCCAATACCGGAGTGTTCTGGTGAGGGGGGTCATCCCCCTCTCAGAACACAACAGCTCAGCTGGGGAGATCAGTGTACCAACATTGGATTGTACTAACATCGGATTGTTAGTACAGCAGCTCTGATCGGAGCTGTCAGCGGGTTGAACGAAAAAACACTGATAGTGTGTACCAGGCTTAAGTATAAATGACCTGTTTTCTATGAGTGATAACTATTGCTTTGCCTGAGGAGCATTATTCCATGAAAGACTTGGTGTTCTTGAGTGTTGATTGATGGGGCGTCTCTGTATCTTTCTCTTGTCTCACCTCGGACTGACTTTTACCAGATGACCGGTGCAGCGAGGGGTTAATATTAAGGGTTTTTAGGTTAGCGAAGATCAAAGGGAGCAAGCTGGGGGGCTTCCCGCAGGATGACAATCGCAGCTGTTTCTGCTGCTTTATGCAGACATTTAACAAGCTGACACTACTAGAGCCAGGGGCCTTGTAAGACCCTCCGTCATCAGGTGTCACCGGCTTGTCCGGTATTAAAGTTTGGAGCATTTGAGCCGGGATCCAGCTGTCTCCAGGTAACTACATCCTCTGAATAAAAAAATAAAAACTGCAGCGCTTAAAATAAGTGAAATCACAAATAAAATATCATATAATAATCTGCAATAAAACAGTGAATTGGATGGAAATGAATCAAATGAAAGTCCACAGTGTCATCCGTGCAAAACCTGCACCAGTGAATTCCAAAGAAGCGTAACATGTGTGATCTTCCTCTTTAAATCCACAACATGTGCAAGCAGACACCAATTCGCCTCCCCCCAGCCGCTCTGATGCTTAGCAGAGAGATTGTGACCCTCCAATAAGACATCAGCAAGCGCTTGTTTTCATCAATAGGCCAGGCATATAAATATTAGTGATGCACCGAAATTTCGGCTGCCAAAAATAGAGTTTTCAGCATGGTGCCGATAACGGCTGCCGAAAAAGGCTGCGATTTTTGTCATGATTTTACTGCCATTTTGCCGCCATTTAACCATGCTTATGGTGTGTTTTTCATAGGTCATGTGACTAAAAAAAATGCATACAAAACGCAACACAGGTGCATTTTTGCTGCGTTTTCTATGCATTTTTGCTGCGTTTTTTTTTTTTTTTTTTTACTGATCAAATAAGCACCAAAATGCAACAAGCAGGATCTTTACCACCGCTTCTAAAGTTGTTGATAATGGCAGACAATAAATTCATATTCATTTAAATTCATGATAATAATGAAAGCAGAGTTCTACCCAAAAATGGAACTGCCGCTCCTTGTATTCCTCCCCTCTCCCTCCGGTGCCACATTTGGCACCTTTTAGGGGAACAGGATTCCTGTCTTTCACAGGTATCCTGTTCCCACTTCCGGGAGCCACAGCCGTGGGTATTGACGTCACGACCTGGGATCCCTCCTCCTCCCTCCTTCTCCCTCCTCCTTCCTCCTCCTTCCCGGGCCACTGGGCCAGTAGGAGAGAGGAGCAGAGCCTCGCGCATGCACAGTAGAGTTCCCTTAGTAGGGTTCCCTTACTGGCAATGGAGGCGGCATGCACCCGACAGTTGATGGAAACATCAGCTGCGGTGCCGACATCACTGGACTCCAGGACAGGTAAGTGTCCTATTATTAAAAGTCAGCAGCTGCAGTATGTGCAGCTGCTGGCTTTCAATTTTTGCAGTGGTGGGTGGACCTTCGCTTTAAAAAGTCGACTGTAATACACCTCTAATAACTAAAGGTCAAAACAAGACCACTTCCCAAAGTATATTTGGCTCAAAACAGATTAAAAACGCTCACATGAACGCTCGGTTTCTATGCTCGAGGATTCTGAAAGTTGTAGTTTACATGTCTTTCTATAGACATGTAAAATACAACACCGAGAATCCTTGCGGATATGAGCGCATGCGCACTGATGTCATGGCTCCACCCAACATGTTTCTTCATAAATTATGTCATCAGAACAAGATGGAAGGCCTTGTGCAGACATCTTCCAATAAAATACAAGATTTCTAACCTCCAATTGCTATTTTTGGCATGGTGGTGTTTCTGAGTTGTTCGCAAGAGGTTTTAGTTGTCACTTGTATATTGAAAATTATGCTACCAGTGAGGACACTCAAAGGTACTTATTATGCTGGAAGAATACGAAGTTCTCCGCGTGAGAAGGCCCCAATCCTTCACCCTTCTGTGGAGAACTGCGGTGGAAACACAATACAGTGCGTGCTGGATGGATCCCAATGTCCATTCTGATGAAGTCGCAGCTGTCATTCTTGGGGAAGTATCTGCCCATCCAAATGCTATTTAAAGTGTAATTTAGACCACATTTTTTTCTAAAAAATTTTCTAATCAGTGATGGAAGAATCGTGTGAGCAATCATCGAAAAAGAAATGCGCATGAGCACTAGGAAAGAAAATTCCCGGAAAGAGAAGACGAATCCTGGCCACGAAAATTCTTTTCTGTAGCGACATGAATTGAAATTGAAGACTTGGTCGAATTTCGAAATCAATGGGGGCACCATCAGATCACAAAACGCATGAAATGTCTGATTTTGTAAAGAAAATTAGTTCGGAATTGGACCCAAGTATGGTCTGCATAGCCGGTCTAACCCTGTCACACTCTATACATTTCAATAAAAAACATTTGAAAGGAAGTCTATTATATAATCACTCAACTCTGTAAAAAAGAAAATAAGGCATGTATGCAATTTTTTTTTTTTTTTTTTTTTTTTTTAGAGAAACCAAAAAGCTACCAATGCTGATAAAAAAAAAAATCTTTCTGAAAACACTATTTCCCTGTGAAGGAATATATAAACTCTAGAACCATAGTTTCAGTAGAATGGGAAGCGGGTGTACCATCGTCCAAGGTATAGGAAGTAGAGAAATGGGGAGTTCGGTCCCCAACCAATCCCCCAAAGAACAAGGAAGAAATGGACTATCACGGTACTGGTTTTCTTTTTTCCTTTTTCCTTTTCCTCCTTTTTATTTCTCTTTACTCATTCTTTCCCCCCCCCCCTTTTTTCCCTAATTCCCTCCTACCCTTTCTAAACCTCCCCCCTTTTTTCCCTTTCCCTTTTTACCCTCCCCCCGTTTTCCTCTCCTTATCCTCTCTTCCTTCCCCCCTCTTTATTTTCCTCCCCCCTCTTGCCCACTTCCCCACTCCTTTCTTTTTTTTTTCCTTTTTCTTTCCTCCCTCTTCCTTTATTGTTCCCTTCCCCCTTTTTTCTTCCTTTCCCTTCTCCCCCCCCATTCTTTTTATCCTCTTTCTTCCCCTCTCTCCTCCCCAACCCCCCCCCCCATTTCCCTTTTCTCCTCCCGTTTTCTTTCCCCTCCCTTTTCCCTTTTCCCTTTTCTTCCCCCTCCCCTGTTAATCAAATTATAGATGATTCCTGATGAAGAGGTATTCAGGCCGCGAAACTAGTTGAGATGTTTTCCGTGAACCACTATCCCAATGTGATCTTCCCTCTTCGGGGACCATTATGTTTGGTGATATACATGGATTACTGCCATGAGTTTTAATATGTATTTGATCTTTTTTTAATTTTTTTTTTTATTTTATATTAATTCTGTATTAAAAAACTATATCTTTTTACTATACAACTTTAATTTACATCACTGTATTAGTCCATTTCTTCCTTGTTCTATGGAGGATCGGTTGGGGAGCGAACTCCCTATTTCTCTACTATTTGCCTGCGAATGCCCTCTGACTTTCCTCTTCTGCATGCCTTTTGCATGACACTTCAACGCAAGTTGGTCAGCATAGCAGCCTGGCAACTTAGAGGTCAGAAGCGGCGGCGTGCTTACTACTCTCGTGACACGTTTACAAAATCAAAGCAAACATTTGATCGCTGTGGACCATAAAACCTTTTTATACTTGTGCGGCGCTATTCATAAATGTTCCCGTTTCGACAATTAAAAGAGGTGGAGATTTATGGGCCAGGAATACTTTTTGCTTTGGCGATAAGTGTCACGCTTTTCTCAAGTGACGGGATGTTTAACCATGAATAACAATCCAAATGGAGCTCAATAAAACCCTCATTAATATTGCCAGGCTCACATGGGTCTGCTCATTGCTGCAGGAGGTTGCCTTGACAAGACATGGCTGATGATTTATGGGCCCTGAATGGGGCATTTCCATCAGCCTATTGCAGATAAAAGAAGCCCTTTCCACATGGACAAAGCTAGTTTCTTTTTTTTTTTTTAGTGAAATGTAATTATGAAACACTCAAGGCTTGGAAATAACGCTGGAGGGTCTGCCCCCCCCCCCCCCCCCCAATAACACTTCAGCATTTTTGAACAGTACTGTGTTTATTTGCTTAATTAAGTAGAGTTGGTGTGGATGTGGATCATACTTCATGAGAAACAGGATTCCTCTAATAGACTGTAGGAGGGCGAGCAAAATGCTTACTTTGCACAATCTCTCTTGTAGGCCCTTCAGTAACTTTACAAGTCTACGTGCATAAATACATGACATTTAACAATATGCCGGAACAGAACAGTAATACCTTGGATTAGGAACATAATTCGTTCCAGAAGAATGCTTATAATCCAAAGCACTCGTATATCAAAGCGAGTTTCCCCATAGGAAATAATGGAAACTCAGATAATCCGTCAAGACTCTGTGCAGGCAACTTCCTCTATCATTCAGAGAACATTTTGTTATTTCTCAAAGCATTCAAAGCTTTCTCTGATTGGATGAGGTAGAGAGACGGAGCAGTCTCGTCACCCTTTCCACCTTGTCCAATCATTGTCCTTCATTGAAAAATGCAAAACATTCTCTGAATGATGCTACATACCGTTTTTACATAGGGTTCCCAGCAGGCACGTCTGTTAATGAAGAAAATAGATTGTTTGGACCGGCTTGGCCCAAACTAACTACCGGTATTTAAAGTTACAAGTCTTAAAGTGGTGTTTCACAAAAAAAAAAAAAATTAGATGTCAGCAGCTGCAAATACTGCAGCTGCTGACTTTTAAAATAAGGACACTTACCTGTCCCGGGGTCCAGCGATGTCGGCACCCGAGACCGAGCCATCCCTCGATCCTCGGGTGCTGCCGCCGCCATTCACACTGAGGGAATCAGGAAGCGAAGCGTTGCCGCTTCACTGCCCGGTTCCCTACTGCGCATGCGCGAGTCGCGCTGCGCGTCTTCACTGGTCCCCGTTGTGTTGTGGGAACTGTGTATTTCCCACAACACAACGGGGGTGGGCGGGGAGTCTGCGGCTAGCTGCGGCTAGCTGTACCCGGAAGTGGGTGCAGATACCTGTATTATACAGGTATCTGCACCCCCCTCCCCCCTGAAAGGTGCCAATTGTGACACCGGAGGGGGGGAGGAATCCGATGAGCGGAAGTTCCACTTTAGGGTGGAACTCCGCTTTAAGTTACTTTTTTTAATTTCCATAAATGTTTAATTTATTTTCTTTAAAAGGTGAAAAGCTAATGCAACCAAAGGCATCATTGCAGCTCCCTGTTCTCAGTGTTGCCCCTTCCATATGGACCTTCTATATATTTTAAGATGCTGTTTTTAAATTGGCCAGTCTGGAATGGGAATTTTTCTATAAAATGTAGAAAAACACTTTCTTGGGGTTATCTGGTAGAGCAGGGGCACGTTTTAGTGTCCTTTTTTACTTTGTGACCTCTTGCCAAGGTCCTGAACTTGGATTCCTGACCTTTTCAAAGCACCTGATCCCAACAAGGACTATTACAGTAAAAAACACGTGTTTCTGAGGACTGCGTCATCACATTAGACATGGTAGAGGAGAGTTCTTGAGTCCTAGATTCAGCCATGGGAATCTATAGTCTGTGGTCCTATAAGGAATATAAAACAGATATACCACTGCCTACTGGGCACGTCCAGGATGTCAGCATGGGTGCCCTATGATCCCAGATCTGGGTGCTTTGATGAAGAAACGGCATCCGTGGCTGTTGGCCCCGGCCCACTGTCTCACCTTACAGACCCTGTTCTTGGCCTATCATTACGATGAGTGGCTCACCAACAATGGGCAGCACATGAAGTAGTAGCCCAGAGTTGGTGAACACAGGAGCTGGTTGCTGTTTCTTCATTGGAATGCCCTTTATTTCTAGGATTCTGAGGTACTCTGCAACATATAAAAGTTGGAGGTGCCACCTTGAAAATGTAAGGGGGTAGTTTACACAGGCTTCTAAAGGGAGCACAATTCATGACACTAGTGCGCATTCCAGGACACTTAGGGGTTGATTTACCAAAACTGGTGCAACTGTGCATGGTAGCCAATCAGCTTCTAACTTCAGCTTGTTCAATTAAGCATTGACAAAAAACAAAACAAAAACTGGGAGCTGATTGGTTTCTATGCAGCCACCCTTTAGTTCAGTGGCCTCCAAACTATGGCCCGGGGGCTGGATGTGGTCCCTTGCTTGCCTTTTATCTGGCCCGTGGGGCACTATTGCACCAATTGACACCAATGAGGGAGCACCTTTCCCCCCTAATGACAGCATCAACAGGGCACTATTTCTCACATTGATACCAACAATAGGGCACTATTCCTCCCATTAAAACTAAAGATAGGACACTTATGTCAGGTAATTTCTACTTCCACTGGCAACAGTCTGGCCACCCTAAAGCCTGAAGGACCATAAACTGGACCTTTGCTTAGAAAGTTTGGCGACCCCTGCCTTAGTTTATAGACCAAGCTAGGCTTTCTAAGAAAGCCTAGCATTGCCTTTATTGCCTGTTGGTAGCCAGAGGAAAAAAATCATGTCAATTCAAACAATCCTGTCTCTGTAAGGCTCGGTTCACATATATGAGAATCGGATGCGTTTTTAACCGCATATAATTTGCATAACCTCTCTTCTTTAGTAGTATAATTGATCTTATCTTTCAAGCAATAGGTGTATTTCAAAACTGAGCTGGTATCCGATCCTACAGGCAATTGATGCGCTCTTTCTTGCCTATAACAAACCTAATGCTAGCGCCCTGTACGGTTTTGTGAGTCAGATTACAGAATGTACTACTTCCTTGAACTATCATTTTATTTTTGTGCATAGGTAAATCTGTTCTCCATGGAAGCATGAACTGTTGTCAAAAATTATGTCAGGAAAATATGTTTAGCTAATTTTGTGATCCCGTCGCCCCTCTCAGACAGCGTAGCTAGGGCCATGACACCAGCTTTCTCTTGTGCACTTACACCAGGAGTCAGCAACCTTTTTCCACTTGAGGGCCATATTCAATGTATGTGAATGCATGGAGGGCCGCATTCACCTGCTAATAGATGAAGATAATAATCTGGACCCCTTTACATTACACAGCCCCCGCATTTCTGGACCCCTTTACAATTACACAGCTCCGCACCTCTGGACCCCTTTACATTACACAGACCCCGTACCTCTGGACCCCTTTACATTACACAGCCCCTGTACCTCTGGACTCCTTTACATTACACAGCCCCTGTACCTCTGGACCCCTTTACATTACACAGCCCCTGTACCTCTGGACTCCTTTACATTACACAGCCCCTGTACCTCTGGACCCCTTTACATTACACAGCCCCTGTACCTCTGGGGCTTGGAGGTATTTAATTCAGGGGGACCGCACCCTTTCAAATCTGGCTTGTCTATCCCTGAAGATGGCGGTCAATTTTTCATTGACCATGATCCAAGAAAGTTTGTGTTTTACTAGTGCAACACTGACCACTGGGGTTTTCCATGCTTTTAGGTGCTGAACAAGATGAGAGATCGGAGATGTCTCGGGATTCCAGCAGGTCCGCAAACAGCACTGTTTTAGGATTTTTAGGTATTTTTTGTCCTGTCGCTGAACAGACCATAGTGAATACTCTGATCCAAAAGCGCTGGACCTTTGGACAGGACCACCAAACATGGAGCATAGTACCCTTTCGCCCGCACCCTCTGAAGCAAAGAGGTGAAGTGCCAGGGTACAATCTCGCCAGTCTCGCCAGGACCGGGTACCATCCGGACAGCACTTGTAATTCACTTCCACCAAGGAAGTATTAAGTACAGTAAAACCTTGGTTTGAGTTTAACTTGGTTTGAGAGCGTTTTGCAAGACAAGCTACATTTTTTAAATAAATTTTGACTTGATATACAAGCGATGTCTTGATATACAAGTAACGCCATGTCGCAGCTGAGTATAAAAGAGAAGAGAGGTGCCTCTAATGCCTCATTTCCCCTGAGCGGATCTGTTCGGGTCGGTACAGTTTGGAAGGCCTAGAATGGTCCGGCCTATTCTGGTGAGCGTTTCCACTGCAAGTCGGACCAACAGGGGCCATACGTGGGTTTAGAAAAAATGCCTAGCATGGCGTCACACGTCAGCCAATCAGTGGAAGGTATCGTAGCTCCACCCTAACTGACCCGTACCATTTTCTATGGCGCCACATCTGAAGCAGGACCCTGAATGGTGCGGTTTGGTTCGGTTGTATGGGCCGCTTTCATAATGGAAACACTCAAAATAGCAAACCGAACCAAACCGCTCAGTGGAAACGAGGCATTAGTGTAGCAATATGGTTACATTTAATCAGGGCTTTTTTTCTCAAACAATAGGTGCTGGAACTCAACCACGACCCCCCAAAACCCCTCCCCCCACACACACCCTCCAAATCACAGCAAATAGTGGGTGTGGTCATATTTCACAAACAGTAGAAGGGTCTTAAAGGGGCATTAAATACCAGGATTGCATTACATACAGAGTGCAGAGTTTATTGGGGTTACACACAGAGTGCAGAGCTGAAACCTGTAAACACAAAAACCGGACTTCTGTGTTTACAAGTGATTGTGGTGAGCAGGCACCAAAGGGTCTGAGCCAGAGGTGGTGGAACTGAGTTCCACCAAGTTCCCCCTGAAAAAAAAGTCCTGCATTTAATGAAAGTAATACATTTAGCAACATATTTCTACATAAAAGAGAAGCGTCCCTCTTCTCTTTTATACTCTGGAGCTCCTGCTGGATTTTGCTTCTTATCCACTTGTGGAGGCTTCCATTTGTAGATGGACATTTTATGGTTACACAACTTATCAAATTACTATAATCTTTTAATATGGACTATAAATTGAAGGACCTACGAATAAATGATTGTGGAACGAATCATTTGAGTTTCCATTATTTCTTATGGGGAAATTCGCTTTGATATACAAGTGCTTTGAATTACAAGCATGTTTCGGGAACGAATGATGCTCGCAATCCAAGGTTTTACTGTATTCCTCTGTGCCCCATGGTCGACCACTGCCCCCAGCCACAGTCACATTTTGCGAATTAAACTGCCAGCATTTAAAAACCACATGTAAGGTATAGAATAATGAATATAAAGCAGCATTCATTTCTTTTATATCTGCCTGAATTTCAGCTTTTAAAGGAGAGCCCCACAAAGCATCATTTGCATATAAACTGGTCCACATGACACAAGCCCAATGTAAATCTATTTTCCTGCTGCTAGCGACATCCTTTACACAGATTGTTCTTGCAGCAGAGAGACATCTGAATGATAATTCCTCAATAGAGATTCTGAATCGGAGCCTATCCCCGCTCTGTCCCAAGGAATTGTGCTATTCGGCTCGTCTCCCAGCGTGCTTTCTGCTTCCCCCAGAATAAAATGTCCATTTTTCTCACAGGCCAGAACAATGAGGCCCCCCGCTCCCCCGGCTCGGCCTGCACGGGCCCGCGCTTTGTGTGCCGGAGAAGAAGAAAATGTTCCAGCCTGAATAAATGGCTTTCTGGTTGGGTGAATGGCTCCCTTGTTGCACGCAGGGCTGATGGATTGAACAGAGCTGGCAATGAATAGACGCTGTGAGGACCGCGACTGCGCCTACAGCGGCTTCACTGTCAATAAACGCTGAGCCCGACGCCCAAACCTCACGCGAAATGTGGCTAAACCTGAACTGGTGATTTTCTCTTTTCTTCTTGAGCCATGAAGATCAAAGAAACCCTGTGGCCAGATCTTTCATTTCAACCAAAAATTTTCCCATAATATTAAAGTGGTTGTAAACCCTTACATATACCCAGTGAAGTGACTGGTCTCAGGTGATGCACAGAGATGAAACAAATCCTCCTACATAAGTTATACCTGTTTATCTGCAGTCTTCTCTTCTCTACAGCTGTTCAATGTGCAGAATTTATAAAGCTTTTCTAAGCTTTCAGAAAGCAGGGGGCGGAGAGCTGTAGTTACACTCTGCACACAGGAACAGAGTTGAGGTTGTCAATCGCAGGCTGTGTGCTGGAGCTCCCTCCCCTGTCACCATTTTTTCTCTTGGTGTCAGGAAAACCTGTCAGAAGTGACTCATGCTGATAGCAGAAGAACGAGGCAGCAGACAGAATTGAGACGAGTACACACACTATATAGAGGGATAGGTTTTGTTTATATTTAATGTCCGAGGTTTACAACCACTTCAAAACAGGGCATTTTTACCCCCTTCCTGCCCAGGCCAATTTTCAGTTTTCAGCACTGTCGCATTTTGAATGACAATTGCGCGGTCATACAACACTGTACCCACAAATAGAGCTTTCTTTTGGTGGTATTTGATCACCTCTGCGGTTTTTATTTCTTGCGCTATAAATAAAAGAAGAATTTAAAAAAAAAAAAAGTTATTTTTACTTTTTGCTATAATAAATATCCCAATTAAAAAAAAAAAAAAAAAAAAGTTTTTCCCCAGTTTAGGCCGATATGTATTCTTCTACATATTTTTTGTATAAAAAAAAAATCGCAATAAGCGTATATTGATTGGTTTGTGCAAAAGTTATAGCGTCTACAAAATAGGGGATAGATTTATGGCATTTTTTATTTTTTTATTTTTTTTTTTTTTACTAGTAATGGACCGCAACTATAATAAATATCCCATTTTTTTATTTTTATTTTTTAATTTCCCCCAGTTTAGGCCAATATGTATTCTTCTACATATTTTTTGTAGAAAAAAAAATCTCAATAAGTGTATATTGATTTGTTTGTGCAAAAGTTATAGCGTCTACAAAATAGGGGATAGATTTATGGCATTTTATTTTTTTTTTATTTTTTTTTTACTAGTAATGGCTGCGATCAGCGATTTTTTTTTTTTTTTTTTTTTTTTTTAATTTTTTTTTTTATTGTGACTGTGACATTGCGGCGGACACATCGGACACTTTTGACAATATTTTGGGACCATTCACATTTATACAGCGATCAGTGCTATAAAAATGCACTGATTACTGTGTAAATGTCACTGGCAGGGAAGGGGTTAACACTAGGGGGCGATCAAGGGGTAAATGTGTTACCTAGGGAGTGTTTCTAACTGTAGGGGGAGGGGACTCACAAGGGGAGGAGACCGATCAGTGTTTCTCTGTACTGGGAACACACGATCGGTCTCCTCTCCCCTGACAGGACGTGGATCTGTGTGTTTACACACACAGATCCACATCCCGGCTCTGTTACCGGCAATCATGGGTGGCCGGCAGACATCGCGGCCGCCGAGTACACGCAGCGGCTCACGAGTGACGCGGCGGGGAAGCCCAGGACGTCATATGACGCCCGCCCAGGATGGGAGATCCCTCCTGCAGACGTCATTTGACTATATGGGTGGGGTAGGAAGTGGTTAATGTTTGGTATGCATGTTATTTAAAAGGCCTCTTTCAGATGGAGTGGAATCCGTCCAATCAGATCCGCCTGCTCGGAGTGGACACAGCCCGCTCTCCTCTATGGGGAGGTTGGATGGAAACGGACATGCAGTCATCCAATCCGATCTGCCGGATGGATGGCAAACGTATCCCCATCCATCTGTTTTTACAGGTCCGAATCAGATGCCCGGTGGGTGTCATTGGACACATGTCCGCTAACATCCGCTGCCCTATAGAGAACAATGGGTGATCCGATCGGGTCGGCCTGAAAAACGGACAGGCGGACCTGATTGGTCCAATGGTGTGAAAGGGGCCTAAAGGTCTCCCTTATGTAAACATGTAAAATCCCAGAGACTGATGCTGGCTGTCATCTTGGATGTAATGTCAGCGGCCCCAGCAGACTGAGAGCTGTCAGTCAAATGATACTCTATTATAATATCCTCACACTGTTTAGAAAAACACTGGCTAGGCGCATAGTTAACCCTTTGATCGCCTCTGATGTTAACCCCTTCCCAGCCAGTGTCATTAGTACAGTGACAGTGCATATTTTTTAGCACTGATCACTGTATTAGTGTCACTAGTTAAAAGTGTCAGTGTCAGAATGCTCATTACTAGTAAAAAAAAAAAAAAAAGTAAAATAAAAATATTCCATAGTTTGTAGACTTTTGTGCAATCCAATTAATATACGGTTTTGGGGATTTTTTAAAGACTAAAAATAAGTAGCAGATTGGCCTAAATTTATGAAGAAATTCGATTTTTTTTTTTTCAATTTTTTTTTACGGGATATGTAGCAGAAAGCAACAACATTTTTATTTTTATTTTTTTACAAAATTGTTGGTATTTTTTTGGTTTATAGCGCAAAAAATAAAAAACGCTGAGGTGATCAAATACCACCAAAATTAAGTTCTATTTGTGGGGAAAAAATGACATATAAATGATTTGGGTACAATGTCGCACGACCGCGCAATTGTCAGGTAAAAGTAACGCAGTGCCGTGTCATAAAAAAATCTCCTGGTCATGAAGGGGGGTAAATCTTCTGGAGGTCAAATGTTTAAAAAACGCAACTGATTTCTAATGGACCAGTGTGAAGAGTTCTTAAGATTTAGCGCCAGTTCACACCATGCCCACACCTGAATCGCACAGCAACAAGCTGTGTGTTCCTGTGTGGTTCACACCGCAAGCAAAATGCACTCCATTCGTGATCTGCAGCAGGCTGTCAATACAAGTTAGTGATACTAAAGTCTCATTTTTTTAAATCTAAAAATAACAAATGTGTTATACTTATCTGCTCTGTGTAATGGTTTTGCACAGAGCAGCCCAGATCCTCCTCTTCTCGGGTCCCTCGCCGGCGCTCCTGGGCCCTCCCTCCTGCCGAGTGCCCCCACAGCAAGCAGCTTGCTATGGGGGCACCCGAGTCTAGCCGCTGCTCTGTGTGTCCATTCAGACATGGAGCCGCAGTTTGGCCCCGCCCCTTCTCTCTTCTCATTGGCTCACTGACTTTGACAACCCCCCTCTGCTGTCTCAGCCAATCAGGAAGGAGAGTCCCGGGCAGCCGAGTCTCTCATGCAACATCGCTTGATCAAGATGGGCTCAGGTAAGTATTGGGGGGGCTGAGGGCGGCTGTTGCACACAGAAGGTTTTTTATCTTGATGCATAGAATGCAGCAAGATAAAAAACCTTCTGACTTTAGAAACACTTTAACGACACGCATGGTACATTTACCGGTTGCAGTGCATTTGAAAAAGTATTGCATGCGCTTGGAGAAGTGTGATTTTAGCCCCTTCAAAATATGTGAATTGCACATGAAGGCACAGTGTGTTCCTGTGCAGGCATGGTGTAAACCGGCCCTCAGAGAGATGCATTTTTCATACATTTTCCTTATGGGTTTTTTTTTTTTTAAAGTGAAAAACTGATCAGTGTGAGAGGTCCCTTAAGCAGACGGTGAGGAGTCAATACAATGCCTTTTTATCTTTCAAATGTTTTCTGAAGAGCAATCCAAATGTGGATCGCTCTTCAGAGAGCAAAGCAGAGCAAGTGTGACTGAGCCCTTAAAGCGGAGTTCCACCCAAAAGTGGAACTTCCACTCATTTGTGTCCTCTCCTCCTCCGGTGCCACAATTGGCACCTTTTTTTGGGGGGGGGGGGGGACAGGATACCTGTCTTTGTTTGACAGGTATCCTGTTCCCACTTCAGGGAGTCCGGGCTGCGGCCCATTGACAGCACCGCGGGGCTCCCTCCTCCTCCTCTCCCTGTCGCCGGCCCAGTAGAAGAGAGGAGCGGGGCCTCGCGCATGCGCAGTAGGGTTCCCGCCGTGAAGCCGTAAGGCTACACTGCCAGGTTCCCTTACCCGCAATTGCAGCGGCTGCACCCAACAGCTGACGGAAACATCATCTGCGGTGCCGACATTGCTGGACTCCAGGACAGGTAAGTGTCCGATTTATTAAAAGCCAACAGCTGCAGTATGTGTAGTTGCTGGCTTCTAATTTTTTTTAAATTTTTTTTTTTTGTTTTTGGGTGGACCTCCACTTTAAGGTGCTTTCAGCTGCTGCAGCCATCATGAGGGGCTCCCCCTGCTGGAATTATTTTATATTATTATAGAGACTGTAACAGGAACACACAAGGTGGGTGGTAAAATAACTCCGCCGCGTACACACGGGCGGATTTTCCGACGGAGAAAGTGCGATCGGATTGTGTTGTCGGAAATTCTGACCGTGTGAGGGCTCCATCGGACTTTTTCCGTCGGAATTTCCGACACCCAAAGTTTGAGAGCAGGATATAAAATTTTCCGACAACAAAATCCGATCGTTTAAATTCCGATCGTGTGTACACAAATCCGACGCACAAAGTGCCACGCATGCTCAGAATAAATTAAGCTATTGTTTACTGCCCCGTTTATAGTCCTGACGTACGTGTTTTACGTCACCGCGTTCAGAACGATCGAATCTTCCGACAACTTTGTGCAACCGTGTGTATGCAAGACAAGTTTGCCCCAAAATCCGACGGATTTTGTCGTCGGAATGTGCGACCGTGTGTACGGGGCATTATGCCCCGTACACGCGGTCGGATTTTCCAACGGGAAATGTTCGATGGGAGCATGTTGCCGAAAATTCCAACCGTGTGTAGGCTCCATTGGACAGTTTCCATCGGAATTTCCGTCACACAAAATTTGAGATCTCGATCTCAAATTTTCTGACAATAAAATCCGTTGTAAAATTCCGATCGCGTGTACACAATTCCGACGCACAAAGTTCCACACATGCTCGGAATCAAGCAGAAGAGCCTCACTGGCTATTGAACTTCATTTTTCTCGGCTCGTCGTACGTGTTGTACATCACCGCGTTCTTGACGTTCGGAATTTCCGACAAGATTTGCGTTACCGTGTGTATGCAAGACAAGTTTGAGCCAACATCCGTCGGAAAAAAAAAAACATGGATTTTGTCGGAATGTGCGATCGTGTGTACGGGGCATTAGGTGGGTGGCCACGGATTGCGGAATAATGGCAGGGAGATCTCTTTGGTGGAATGTCCAAAATGCTTAGGAAGCCAGAGGCTGACTCAGCTCACCAGACTGCATCTAGAGCTAGAAGATCACTTTTTGGATGGACTGACCCTTTAAATTAGCAGAACACCCACTAACCACACTCCTGGTTGAGGTGACATTCCTCCAGAGTGATAACATTTGTCACTGGCTCCATCTCCTTTTATCTTTTGTTGGAGGAAGTCTCTCCCACCTGTCACTCCACTGTCACACCAAGGCCAGTCTTGTAACAAACGGCTCTGTTATTTTTGGAATTCTGAGTGTTCTTTGGGTTCTACAGGAACTGTGACAAGCTGTAAAGGACCCCTCTCTAATGGAGAAGCAGGATATGGTGAAGGGTACAAGGTGTGATATTTACATGTGCCATTTCTTTAGCAGACCCGGCCTCAGTTGATGACTCCTTAGACTTTATAAAGACAAAGTCATTTTATATATTCAGTGCTTTAAATTATTTATACCCCTTGAAAGTTTCTACATTTTTGTCATGTTACAACCAAAAACATAAATGTATTTTATTGGGATTTTATGTGATAGACCAACAGAAAGTGGCACATAATTGTGAAGTGGAAAGAAAATGATAAATGGTTTTCAACATTTTTTTTTTTTACAAATAAATACAGTGGAACCTTGGATTACGAGCATATCCAGGAGAATGCTTGTAATCCAAAGCACTCACATATCAAAGTGAGTTTCTCCATAGAAGTCAATGGAAACGAAGATAATTCGTTCTGCATTGACTTCTATTGCATGCAATACCGCATGTGGCCAGAGGTGGGGGGCGCTGGAGAGCCTCGGAAATATTCGGGGACAACTCGGCTGAACTCTGAAAGGCTTGGAAACACTCGGGAACTGAGTATTTCCGAATGTTTCAAAGTATTTCCGAACGGCTCCGAACCGTTCCGAGTGTCACCGGCGCCCCCGCACCTCTGGCCAAATGCGGTACTGCACACCCCATTAGCTTGAATTCTGCTCCTTTTGTGAGACAACACTCGCAAACTGAATCAGAATTAAAAAAAAAAAGTTGCTTGTCTTTCAAAACGCTTGTTAACCATGTTACTCATTAACCAAGGTTACACTGTATGTGAAAAGTGTGGGGTGCATTTTTATTCGGCCCCCTTTACTCTGATACACCTAACTAGTGAAACCAATTGCCTTCAGAAGCCACCTAATTATTAAATAGAGTCCACCTGTCTGTAATTTAATCTTAGTATAAATACAGGTGTTCTGTGGAGCCCTCAGAGGTTTGTTAGAGAACCTTAGTGAACAAACAGCATCATAAAGGCCAAGGAATACACCAGACAGGTCAGGGATAATGTTGATACCACTAACTAGTGGAACCAATTGCCTTCAGAATTCACCTAGTTAGTAGTTCACCTGTGTGTAGTTTAATCCCAGTATAAATACAGCTGGTCTGTTGAGCCCTCAGAGGTTTGTTAGAGAACCTTGGTGAACAAACAGCATCATGAAGGCCAAAGAACACAGCAGACAAGTTTTGAACATCTCACGGAGCTCTGTTCAATCCATCATCTGAAAATAGAAAGAGTATGGAACAACTGCAAACCTACCAAGACATGGCCGTCCACCTAAACTGACAGGCCGGGCAAGGAGAGCATTCATCAGAGAAGAGCCAAGAGGTCCATGGTAACTCTGGAGGAGCTGCAGAGATCCACAGCTCAGGTGGGAGAATCTGTCCACAGGACAACTATTAGTCGTGCTCTCCACAAATCTGCCCTTTATGGAAGAGTGACAAGAAGAAAGACATGATGGTCAGGAGGGGGCGTTCGCTCGTCCCCTCCCTTTTCTGACCTGCCAGGCTGCATGCTCAGATAAGGGCCTGGTATGGATTGGGGGGGGCCGCCATTTTTTCCATGGATTTTTTTTTTTTCAGCAGGGAACCCTGCTGACAGCTGTTGACTCATCGGACAAGGGGGCCGCCAACTCTTTAAAGAGGAGATCCTCCCAAAAGGGGAAGCTCCGCTTCTTTGCTTTCTCCCCCCCCACGCTGCCACATTTGGCACCTTTCGGGGGGGGGGGGCAGTACCTGTTTTTGCCAGGTACCCATCTCCACTTCTGAGAGACCTTGCCACAGCGAGGTCCCCCAGAAGTTCGGGCCTCCTTCCCCTGTCGCCGGGCAATTCACAAAGTGCAGCGCGCTTCGCGCATGCGCAGTAGGAAACTGGCTGTGAAGCAGCAAGGCTTCACTGACTGTTTCCCTTACAAATAATGGCGGAGGGGCAGCACCCGAGAGCCGATTGAAAAATTGGCTGGGGTGCCGACACCGCGGGATCCCTGGGCAGGTAATTTTCCATATATTAAAAGTCAGCAGCTACAGTGTTTGTAGCTGCTGACTTTTAATTTTTTGGTGGGAGGGGGCTGGAGCTCGGCTTCAAAAACCAGCTATACACAGTTTAACCACTTCAGCCCCGGAAGGTTTCACCCCTTAATGACCAGGCCATTTTTTGCAATACGGCACTGCGTTGCTTTAACTGACAATTGCGCGGTCGTGCGACGTTGTACCCAAATAAAATTGTCTTTTTTTCCCCACAAATAGAGCTTTCTCTTGGTGGTATTTGATCAACTCTGTGATTTTTTTTTTTTTTTTTTTTACATTTTTTGCGCTATAAACTATAAAAGACTGACAATTTTGAAAAAAAACAAAAAAAAAAACATTTTATTTAGTTTCTGCTATAAAACGCATCCAAAAAAATATTTTTTTAAATCAAATTTCTTCATCAGTTTAGGCCAATATGTATTCTTCTACGTATTTCTGGTTAAAAAAATCCCAACTAGCGTATATTGATTGGTTTGTGCAAAAGTTATCACGTCTTTTTAATATTTTTTTTTTTTTTACTAGTAATGGCAGTTATTTATTTATTTTTTTACTAGTAATGCCATCGATCAGCGCTTTTTAGCGGTACTGCGACATTGCGGCGGACAAATTGGACACTAAGTGACACTTTTTGGGGACCGGTGACACTAATACAGTGATCAGTGCTAAAAAATATGCACTGTCACTGTATATAAATGACACTGGCAGGGAAAGAGTTAACACCAGGGGCGATCAAAGGGCTAAGTGTGCTCCTAGGGAGTGATTTCTAACTGTGTGGGGGATGGACTGACTGGAGGAAGAGAGAGATCTGTGTTCCTGATGAGCAGGAACACGAGATCTCTCTCTTCCTGCCCGACAAGGCATATGTAAACAAGGCAGACCACCGTTCTGCCTCTCCAGCGAACGACTGGCGGGTCTCGGCGGACATAGCGGTTGCCAGGCCCGCTGATTGGCTCTTGCTGGAGCGTGTCGCCGGCGGTGCGCGTGCGCCCCAGACCCTGAAGCGGAAACAACGTACAGGTATGTTGTTTTGCGCAGCCGCCTGCCGCAGTAAAATTGCGGTGGGCGGTCCGGAAGCGGCTAACTAAACAAAATAAAAACCGCATGAAAACGGCATGCAAAAATGCATCAAAATCGCGTGTTCTAATGCAAAATGCACCGCAAAGCATGCCGGAAAACCGCATCAACCGCAACGTTATAGATGTGAACCTAGTGTAAATACCTACCTGAGCCCGATCTCGATCCGGCGACGTGCACGAGACCCGAGGCTCTCTCAGCTATCCCGAACTTCACTGGCTCAGAAACAGCAGCAGGAGCCATTGGCTCCCTCTGCTGTCAATCAGAGCCAATGACAAGGGAGGGGGGGCAGGGCCGAGCCTCTGCTCTGTGTGCCTAGCCACTTGCTGTGGGGGCACTCGGCGGGGGGGGAGGAGCTAGGGAGCGCCAGCGGGAGACCCGAGAAGAGGAGGATCAGGGCTGCTCTGTGCAAAATCACTGCAGAGCATGTTTGTTATAAAAAAAAATAATAACAATAATAACCTTTACAAACACTTGAACAAAAATATGGAAGGGCAAGAATGTAAAAGTCAAATAAATAATTACTTTAAATGAAATTCTACAGTAATAACTCAACACACTCTAAAACACCGAGTACTTTCCCTTTACGAGTGAACTTTGCATCATTATCTAGGCCTGCGTTTGGTCATTTTTTTTTTTTTTTTTAGTTGCTTTCTGTCAAACATGAGAATTTTGGCACGCTTAATAAAATCAGCTGTACGTGTGGGTTATATGATCCAGATGGGTTATAGGAGCCAAGAAATCAGTGTGTAACAGGGGTCACAGATGGAAAGTGCCCCATGGGGGGGAAGGGGGGGGGACGACAGAGATTATCGCATTACATGGTCTGCAGTTGGCACAACCACTTTATTAAAGAGTCAAATCTTTTATTTTCAGCCTTAGTGTGGAAGGGCTTTAGTGTCCTTATAGATTGTAGAGTATATGTGTGGGGAAATTGGCATTTGTATCCTCTGTTTAGGAACATTTAAGTATAATTAAAGTCACAACTTTTTTTTTTTTTTTTAGAGAGAGCGGAGAGGGATTAGAACAGGGGTCTCAAACTAGCGGCCCTCCAACTGTTGCAAAACTACAAGTCCCATCATTCCTCTGCCTGTAGGAGTCATGCTTGTAACTGTCAGCCTTGCAATGCCTCATGGGACTTGTAGTTTTGCAACAGCTGGAGGGCCGCCAGTTTGAGATCCCTGGATTAGAACATCTGTCAGGTTTTTATTGCTGTCTGTGCCCCATTAGGGAGATTCACCCTCTCTATTTGTCCTGTTTACCATTGTCATTGAAAGTGCAAGAAAATCCCAAATTTTTGGTTGTCCCTAGAAAGGTAATAGAGGGCAAATCTTCCAATGGGGGCCCCCAAGGTATTCCTGTAATTTTCAGAGATTTCCTCCCACTTCCTGTCTGCCAATGGGACAGGAAGTGAAGAGAAATCCCCCCCCAATGGGACACAGATGGGGGGAAAAAAAAAACAGACCGGTTATAACCCTCCCTTACTCTATCCAAAAGTAAATAAAATGTTTTGCCTTCAGGCCTCATGTACACTGCTGCTGGTAAACGGACGTTTAGGAGCAGTTGGGCATTTTTTTTCAGCAGCCCCTGAACTCTCCTCTGTTATCTTGTCTGTATGCGTACACTGATTAGTTTACAGTCATTTAGAGGCAGTTGAGTTTAGTGGCATTTTTGCAAAAAATTGCATTCAGGACAGACGTTTACTGGCATTTCAAACATCAAATGCTTGTAACTGCTTGTAAACTTGTGTAAAAGCTGTAACCTGAGTTTTTGTTTATAAGCGTTCTTAAAGAGGAGGAACGTGTGAGATATGGGAAAAACACAATTTTCACCACATGCTGCTGCAAGAAGGGGGGGGGGGGGAGGGTGAGAGACGGGCACAGAGAGAGGGAGACGGGCACAGAGAGAGGGAGACGGGCACAGAGAGAGACAGAAAGAAAGACCGGCACAGAGAGAGATGATCAGCGATTTTTTTTTAAAAAAATTTTTGCGGGACTGCGACATTGCGGCGGACAAATCTGGCAACAAGTGACACTTTTTGGGGACCATTGACACCAATACAGTGATCAGTGCTAAAAAAAAAATGCACGGTCACTGTATAAATGACACTGGCAGGGAAGGGGTTAACAGGGGCGATCAAAGGGTTAAGTGCGCTCCTGGGGCGTGCTTTCTAAGGCTCTTTTCACACGAATGCATTATTTGATGCATTATTTGAAATGCAGGGAAATTTTTTAACATGGGTTCCTATGGAATATGTTTTCGTCAATGCTTTTCTGTGCCTCTGCGTTTTTGGAAATGGTCAGGGACTTTTTTTCCTGCAAAATTCTGCAGTTTGCATGTAATAGACTTCAATGGACCCGCATCTAAAATGCAAGTACCGCGTTTTTTTACCGCGATTTTGATGCGATTTTGCCGCAATTTGCGTTTTTTTTCCTTTACACTGTATATAGCTGGTTGCTAAGGAGGGGGCCGGGAAGTCGGCCGCCGCATCCTTAACAACCGATGAGTCATCAGCTGTCAGCAGAAATTTAGCAAGGTCAGCACGATTTCAGGTGCTACTTGATAGACATCTGTGTGGCTTCATACACAGATGTCTATTGAAGTCGCACCTGAAATCTGCAAAAGTAGTGCAGGAACTACTTTTGCAAGTTGGTGCGGCACCGCAAGATCGCACCGATTGGAACAGTGCCATTGCCGCCAATAGGCTGCGGCTTGTCATGCGATTTGATCTCTCAAATCGCATGAGAAATCGCTCCAATGTGAACCTAGGCTCAAGGTTTGACCTCATATTATATGGTTTTGGTAAATCTGAAGAAAAAAATCTGCAGAAAATCTAATAGTGTGTATGGGGTCCAACTGTGTGCGGGGAGTGGATGCACTGGATGAAAAGAGAGATCCGTGTTTCTGCTTAGCAAAAACGCAAGATCTCTCTTTTACTCCCTGACAGAGCAGCGATCTGCCTTGTTTACATAGGCAGACCGCCGTTCTGCCTTTCCCGCTGATTGGCTCCTGCTGTGTCCAATCACAGCAGGAGCGGCGCTCGCCCCAGATCGTGTTCACAAAATCACATTCAGGTATGTGACTTTGCGCAGCTGGCTCGCCCTGCCGCAGTGTATATGCGGTGGGCGGTCCGGAAGCGGCTAAAGTGACTCTAAAGAAATACATTTTTTCTTTAAAAAAAATTACAAATGTGTTCTACTTCCTTCCTCTGTGCAGTGGTTTTGCACAGAGCATCCCCAATCCTCCTCTTTCCCCCACTGACGCTCCTGGCTCCTTCTCCCTGCCAAGTGCCCCCATAGCAAGTTTCTTGCTATGGGGGCACTTGAGCAGGCTCGCTCCTGAGCCGCAACACTGTGAATAGACATTGTACATTTATACACAGGGCACGGCGCTGCCTTGTTCTCCTCTCTCCTCAACGGCTCACTGGCTGTGACTGACACCTAATAAAGTGGCCGGTGAGTAGATAGATAGATAGATAGATAGATAGATAGATAGATAGATGGATAGATAGATAGATAGATAGATAGATAGATAGATAGATAGATAGATTTGAATATTTACTCTATATATATATATAATATAGATAGCTTGGAATAAACTTCCAGCAGAGGTAGTGAGTCAACCATAAGTGGTTTCAAACATGCTTGGGACAAACAGATCTATACTCAGACACAAAAGTTAACAAAAATAATAAAAAATAAAAAAAACAAACAAAAAATATGAAAAAAACAGAAAACGTGCAGACTCGATGGACTACTCGGTCTTTTTTCTGCCGTCACTTTTCTATGTTTCCAGATATAAAAAAAATGATAAAATTTTGTTTTTGTTTTCCTTTTTTTTTATTAATTTTTTTTTTTTTTTAAATAAGTGATCACCTGCCTTCTGTTCTCAGCTGCATAAGGGGCATAGAGAGGTGGGGGGGTGGAGAAACAGCAGTACACTGATCTTCCCAGTGAATGTCTGTGCACGGGGGGGGGGCGTGTCAGCACAAGACTTGGCCACTGAAGGACAAGCGGGCTGTTCTCCCAGCACAGCCAGATAACTGACCACACTGTAATGCATGTGCTCTCATGCCTACCGTGGTCAGTTTGAAATAGGAAAGCAGGGGGACTGGCAGAATCACCAGGTATCTCACACAAAGGAAGCAATCCAAATAGAACAGGATACTTTTTAACCACAAGTACATGGTACAGCAGACTCAGACCGGGAATATGAAATGTTAGCGTAACAAACTTTTTGAATTCTTTTGAGTTTTTTTTTTTTTTTTTGGACATCTGCATGGAGTTCAGCTTTAAACTCCATTTAAACGTCTATGACACACTACCAGAATCTATGGCATTGATGTTTTAGCTTAAAATCCCTCCGAATAATCTGAGACCTCCTCTGTTATATATACATGACGGGGTAAGAGACAAAAGCGTATTGTGCGTGTGACTTCATTAGACATAGTACACATGTGTCCGCCGGCCCGGGTCTTACCCCAGCATTGCACAGCCTCTTGTGTTCCCGCTCATTAACAGCAAGGCTGCTATTTATTTTTAGTGTCCAGCTTGATGCTCCGGAGGGGGAGCGAGTGTAGACGGCAGACCCCCTGGAGATAACCGCCGCTCAATAGTCAGATTGTGTACAACTCCCACCCTACGCCAGCTGACTGCTTCCCCCTTTTAACAACACAAGGGTTAAATAAAGTTTTGATGAAGTCAATGATTGTATAGGGAATCCCCTGTGACCTGGAGAAGTAAGGGGATCGCTCCTGTGGGCGAATTATATAGGAATATGCAGGCTTGGTATGCAAGAATTTCCCTGAGCAAGCACCACGTTCTTGGAATTCAAACTAAAGTTGTACATATCAGTATATTATATAATAGTATAACGTTTGTTTAAAGTAGACGTAATGAATATTTATTTTTCATCTTGTTTTGCTGATCTCCTCCACCCTCTTTCAGCCACGTCCTGTCTACATTTACTCGTTCCAGTACTGGCTGCACATCATGGCTGTGGACTGGCTTTCTGATAATGGTGGACCATGTTTGCATGATGTTTTCGGCATGGCCACCAGGGGTGCAATTTCAAGGTGACAAAACAGTGGCAAACAGTTGTCACCCTCTAACTGGAAGTGGCTTAACCACTTGAGCCCCGGACCATTATGCTGCCTAAGGACCAGAGGTCTTTTTCCAATTTGGCACTGCGTCGCTTTAACTGCTAATTGCGCGGTCATGCAATGCTGTACCCAAACGAAATTTGCGTCCTTTTCTTCCCACAAATAGAGCTTTCTTTTGATGGTATTTGATCACCTCTGCGGTTTTTATTTTTTGCGCTATAAACGGAAAAAGACCGAAAATTTTGAAAAAAAATGATATTTTCTACTTTTTGTTATAAAAAAAATCCAATAAACTAAATTTTAGTCATACATTTAGGCCAAAATGTATTCGGCCACATGTCTTTGGTAAAAAAAATGTCAATAAGTGTATATTTATTGGTTTGCGCAAAAGTTATAGCGTCTACAAACTAGGGTACATTTTCTGGAATTTACACAGCTTTTAGTTTATGACTGCCTATGTCATTTCTTGAGGTGCTAAAATGGCAGGGCAGTACAAAACCCCCCCAAATGACCCCATTTTGGAAAGTAGACACCCCAAGGAAATTGCTGAGAGGCATGTTGAACCCATTGAATATTTATTTTTTTTGTCCCAAGTGATTGAAAAATGACAAAAAAAAAAAAAAATATTTACAAAAAGTCGTCACTAAATGATATATTGCTCACACAGGCCATGGGCCTATGTGGAATTGCACCCCAAAATACATTTAGCTGCTTCTCCTGAGTATGGGGATACCACATGTGTGGGACTTTTTGGGAGCCTAGCCGCGTACGGGGCCCCGAAAACCAATCACCGCCTTCAGGATTTCTAAGGGTGTAAATTTTTGCTTTCACTCTTCACTGCCTATCACAGTTTCGGAGGCCATGGAATGCCCAGGTGGCACAAAACCCCCCAAAATGACCCCATTTTGGAAAGTAGACACCCCAAGCTATTTGCTGAGAGGCATATTGAGTCCATGGAATATTTTATATTTTGACACAAGTTGCGGGAAAGTGACACTTTTTTTTTTTTTTTTTTTTCATAAAGTTGTCACTAAATGATATATTGCTCACACAGGCCATGGGCATATGTGGAATTGCACCCCAAAATACATTTAGCTGCTTCTCCTGAGTATGGGGATACCACATGTGTGGGACTTTTTGGGAGCCTAGCCGCGTACTGGACCCCAAAAACCAATCACTGCCTTCAGGATTTCTAAGGGTGAAAATTTTTGATTTCACTCTTTACTGCCTATCACAGTTTCGGAGGCCATGGAATGCCCAGGTGGCACAAAACCCCCCCAAATGACCCCATTTTGGAAAGTAGACACCCCAAGCTATTTGCTGAAAGGCATGGTGAGTATTTTGCAGCTCTCATTTGTTTTTGAAAATGAAGAAAGACAAGAAAAAACATTTTTTTTTTTCTTTTTTCAATTTTCAAAACTTTGTGACAAAAAGTGAGGTCTGCAAAATACTCACTATACCTCTCAGCAAATAGCTTGGGGTGTCTACTTTCCAAAATGGGGTCATTTGGGGGGGTTTTGTGCCACCTGGGCATTCCATGGCCTCCGAAACTGTGATAGGCAGTGAAGAGTGAAATCAAAAATTCACGCCCTTAGAAAGCCTGAAGGCGGTGCTTGGTTTTCGGGGTCCCGTACGCGGCTAGGCTCCCAAAAAGTCTCACACATGTGGTATCCCCGTACTCAGGAGAAGCAGCAGAATGTATTTTGGGGTGTAATTTCATATATTTCCATGGCATGTTTGAGCAATATATCATTTAGTGACAACTTTGTGCAAAAAAAAAAAAAAAAAAAAAAATTTGTCTCTTTCCCGCAACTTGTGTCGCAATATAAAATATTCCATGGACTCGACATGCCTCTCAGCAAATAGCTTGGGGTGTCTACTTTCCAAAATGGGGTCATTTGGGGGGGGTTTTGAACTGTCCTGGCATTTTATGCACAACATTTAGAAGCTTATGTCACACATCACCCACTCTTCTAACCACTTGAAGACAAAGCCCTTTCTGACACTTATTGTTTACATGAAAAAGTTTTTTTTTTTTGCAAAAAAATTACTTTGAACCCCCAAACATTATATATTTTTTTAAAGCAAATGCCCTACAGATTAAAATGGTGGGTGTTTCATTTTTTTTTTTCACACAGTAATTGCGCAGCGATTTTTCAAACGCATTTTTTGGGGAAAAAACACACTTTTTTTAATTTTAATGCACTAAAACACGCTATATTGCCCAAATGTTTGATGAAATAAAAAAGATGATCTCAGGCCGAGTACATGGATACCAAACATGACATGCTTTAAAATTGCGCACAAACGTGCAGTGGCAACAAAATAAATACATGTTTAAAAGCCTTCAAAAGCCTTTACAGGTTACCACTTTAGATTTACAGAGGAGGTCTACTGGAAAAATTACTGCACTCGATCTGGCCTTCGCGGTGATACCTCACATGCATGGTGCAATTGCTGTTTACGTTTGACGACAGACCGCCGCTTGCGTTCGCCTTAGCGCGAGAGCAGGGGGCGACAGGGGTGTTATTTTTTTTTTTTTTTTTTTCTTTATTATTTTTTTGCTTTTTTAATCTTACTTTTAAACTGTTCCTTTCATATTTTTTTTTTTAATCATTTTTATTGTTATCTCGGGGAATGTAAATATCCCCTATGATAGCAATAGGTAGTGACAGGTACTCTTTTTTGAAAAAATTGTGGTCTATTAGACCCTAGATCTCTCCTCTGCCCTCAAAGCAAATGACCACACCAAGATCGGTGTGATAAAATGCTTCCCCAATTTCCCAATGGCGCTATTTACATCCGGCGAAATCTAAGTCATGAAATACTCGTAGCTTCCGGTTTCTTAGGCCATAGAGATGTTTGGAGCCACTCTGGTCTCTGATCAGCTCTATGGTCAGCTGGCTGAATCACCGGCTGCATTCTCAGGTTCCCTGTTGAGATAGGAGAGCCAGAGAAAAACACGGAAGACGGTGGGGGGGGGGGGGGCATTCCCTCCCACGGCTTGTAAAAGCAGTCTAGAGGCTAATTAGCTGCTAGGATTGCTTTTACATGAAAGCCGACCGCTGGCTGAAAAGAATGATACCAAGATGATACCTAAACCTGCAGGCATCATTCTGGTATAACCACTCAAAGTCGTGAATGGCGTACCTGAAGACAAAAAAATGGTTAACAATGGTTAACAATAAAGCACAGTAAAGTGTAAATAATTACACACCTGAAAAACAAACATGATAAAACATAATAACAATAACAATAACAATAACAATCAATAACAATAACAATAACAATAAAACATTGCAGAATAGAATACAGTAAAAAAGAGCAGAACAATAGAGAGAGAGAATAGAGAGAGAGAGAACAATAAAACAACAACTATTTTTTTTTATTTCATATTTTTTTTTTTTTTACACTTTTTTTGTAACTAACTTTTATAACGGTAACCGGTTCCAGGTTCGGGTCTCTCAAAATGCGACGGCATCTTGGGAGACCCTGTGAAAGTGTGCCTAGTCTGTGCAATGCTGTACCCTACGCTAATACTCAACTAGTGCATGGTAGCGTTCAAAACATTCACCAATGCAAAGACCAGGATTGTCAGGACAGGAGGGACAATAATAGCGGGTGTCACGCCTATATCCTCGCTTGCTGCAGACACGACATCTTTTTTGGGGGGTTCGTTGGGTAGGGGTACTCGGGAGGACATAAAAATGCCTCTCATGCAGCCGCCTGCATTTGGTTGGGGATGTGAATGGGGGAAGTACGGGTGCTGCAGAAGTGGTGGGCTCCCAATTAGGATTGGCGAATGCAGCAGGAAGGGCACTATGGGCACGACGGGCCTGTGTTTGTCTTTTTGGTGGCAGCGGGACACTACTTGTGCTTGCCACCTCACCAGCTTCAACTGCACTTATGGGACTCGCCACGTCACCAAGTGTTACTGCAGTGCTGGTTTGACTACGACCGGGGTGTACTAGGCCGCTGGCGCTTGCCAGTTCACCAAAACACTACCAAAAAACTGTTAGCGATCGCAGGGATCAGGCCTGACTCTGCGAACGCTGCAGTTATGCGTTTAGTGTTTTGTAAGTGACAGTGATCGATCGATACCGCACTTGGGTGGGCTGGGCTGGGCCGGGCTGGGCCGGGCGGAGGGGCAAAACGCAGGTGCTAGCAGGTATCTGGGCTGATCCCGCTAACACTGCGTTTTTGGGAACCCTAAACTGCTGGGGACGCTAGTATAGATCTGATCGGATCAGATATTGATGCGATCAGATACTATACCACTAAGGGAGGTGTATGGTGCGTGCGTGGGTGTTAGCGGTACTGGCGCTAATCTGACGCTGCCTGGGGCTGGTGCTTGCCAGTTCACCAAAACGCTACAAAAAAAACTGTTAGCGATCGCAGGGATCAGGCCTGACTCTGCGAACGCTGCAGTTATGCGTTTAGTGTTTTGTAAGTGTCAGTGATCGATCGATACTGCACTTGGGTGGGCTGGGCTGGGCCGGGCGGAGGGGCAAAACGCAGGTGCTAGCAGGTATCTGGGCTGATTCCGCTAACACTGCGTTTTTGGGAACCCTAAACTGCTGGGGACGCTAGTATAGATCTGATCGGATCAGATATTGATCCGTTCAGATACTATACCACTAAGGGAGGTGTACGGTGCGTGCGTGGGTGTTAGCGGTACTGGCGCTAACCTGACGCTGCATGGGGCTGGTGCTTGCCAGTTCACCAAAACGCTACCAAAAAAACTGTTAGCGATCGCAGGGATCAGGCCTGACTCTGCGAACGCTGCAGTTATGCGTTTAGTGCCTTGTAAGTGACAGTGATCGATCGATACTGCACTTGGGTGGGCCGGGCGGAGGGACAAAACGCAGGTGCTAGCGGGTATCTGGGCTGATCCCGCTAACACTGCGTTTTTGGGAACCCTAAACTGCTGGGGACGCTAGTATAGATCTGATCGGATCAGATATTGATCCGTTCAGATACTATACCACTAAGGGAGGCGCATGCTGCGTGCGTGGGTGTTAGCGGTACTGGCGCTAATTTGACGCTGCCTGGGGCGACGCATATCACCGCCGGGCGATCGGGGGGCTAAACCTTTATTCGGTAATAAACGGCGGGTGCCCTGACACTATAAAAAATAAACGAACTAACCAGCGTCAACCGTAACGGTTATACGGTGATCAGTGGTGAAAGGGTTAACTAGGGGGCAATCAAGGGGTTAAAACATTTATTAGGTAGTATATGGGGGTCCCTGACGCTATAAAACGCTGACGGCGAACCTAAATATTTACCTCACTAACTAGCGTCACCAGCGACACTAATACAGCGATCAGAAAAATGATCGCTTAGCGACACTGGTGACAGGGGGTGATCAAGGGGTTAAAACTTTATTAGGGGGGGTTAGGGGGGTACCCTAGACCTAAAGGGGGGTAATATACACTGTCCCAACACAGTAACTGTCACAAACTGACACTATGCAGTAATCAGAAAAAAAAAAAAAAAAAAAAAACAAAAAAACTGCTGGTGTCAGTTTGTGACAGGGGGGGGGGGGGGGTGATTGGGGGGGGATCGGGGGGCGATCGGGGGGGGGATCGGGGTGATTTGTGTGCCTGGCATGTTCTACTGTGTGTGTAGTGTTTGTGCACTCACATACTTGTCGTCTCTCCTTGGGCCGGAACGGAAAATACCGACCCGAGGGGAGATGACATCACTTCCTTTGCTGCTGTTTAGCATACAGCAGCAAAGGAGTGTTCCCATTGGCCGGCGGCGATCGCGAGGGGGGGGCCACGAACGGATGGTCTCCCCCTCATCACCGATCGCCGCTGGACAAACGACGACCGCCTCGGGCACCGGGGGGGGGTCCGATCGGACCCCCCACCCGCGGAAGGCAAATCACGTACCCTGTACGTGATTTTGCCTGTCCGTGCCACTTTGCCGACGTACATCGGCGTGAGGCGGTCGTCAAGTGGTTAAAGTGGTGTTCTGGCCGAAATTATACTTTTTAAATAAAAATACCCCTATAATACACAAGCTTAATGTATTCTAGTAAAGTTAGTCTGTAAAACTAAGGTCTGTTCTGTTAGTTTATAGCAGTAGTTTGTTTTTATAAACTTACAGCAGGATGTGGCCATCTTAAGTGTGGGCATCTGAAGCCAGACTGTATTTCTTCCTGGATCTCATCCTTGCAGATCTCGCACATGCTCAGTGCAGCACAAGCAGTGTAATAGGTTTCAGGTCAGGTTTCCATAGCAACGGCAGTTTCAGAGGAAGTTGGCGCCCCTTCCCAGAAGGCATTGCAAACAGGAAATGATGCGATGGGCCGCGGCTGGGGAGGAGGAAGTGAAAATCTCTATCTATATCTATATATCTATATCTATATATCTATATCTATCTATCTATATATATATATATATATATATATATATATATATATATATATATATATATATATATATATATATATATATATATATATATATATATATATATATATATATATATATACCGGTATATATATATATATATATATATATATATATATATATATATATATATATATATATATATATAATATACTATATTGGACTCCTGTCTTTCACATGCACATGAGCTTTAATAACATCCTAGTCTTAGACCCCATACACACCCTTAGATTTTTTACAGATTTTTGTCTTCAGATTCACCAACACCATATAATATGAGGTCAAACCTTAAGAGTTTTAATATGTATGCAATCAGGCAGGCCCTAGTACTACATGGTTTTGGTAAATCTGAAGACAAAAATCTGCAGAAAATCTAAAAATGCATATTAAGGCCCATACACACGATCGGACTTTTTGACAACAAACATGCAAATTACCTGTTTTAAGGCAACATCCGACCGTGTGTACGCTCCATCGGACAAACTTTTTCGTTTTTCATCGGACAAATGGCTGTGCGAACAGACGAACTTTCCTGCAACAAAAGTCCTACGTCGGCTAGTCCGATCGCGTGTACACAAATCCATCGGACTTTAGTCCAAAGTACGAACACGCATGCTCAGAACCAATGCAAAAGATCTGACAACAATACAGAAGTTGACCAAAGGGTGGCGGTAAAGAGCTGAAAAACCATGTGATTTGGTGAAAGTTGGCTGAAAAAGTCCTGCCGTGTGTATGCATACCAGGTTCACAGCCAACGCCCTTTGGACAGAAATCCACGGAAACATTTTTTTGAAGTCCTATTGTGTGTACAAGCCTTTAGAGTTGCACCGATACTAGTATCAGCATCGGTGCCGATACCGAGTATTTGCACAAGTATCAGTACTCGTGCAAATGCACCGATACCTGGAACCGATACTTTCAGGCTCGGCTCTTTGAGCTGTCAGTGGGTCTCCCCAGTGTTAAAGAAGTCTGCCAAAGCTGTCAAAAAAAAAAAAGCAGCCGGTGTCTTGTCAAATACAGTCCCCTATCATATAGTGTCCTCCCTGTACTGCGCAGGCGCAGTACGGAGGACAAACGAGACGCCGAAAGTCTCCGAAGTTTAACAGCTGATCATCAGCTGTACACGGCGCCTGCGCTTTTATTCTCACCCTATGTCCAGGTTCATTCCCTACTATCCAAGTGGACATAGAGTGAGAACAAATAGTTGCCGAGCGCAGTGAGGCCGTGCCCGAAGCGTGGCGAGCGAAGCGAGCCCGCGAGGGGCCCTCTTACACAGCCATCGCTAAGAACTGCCGAAGCGCCGTGTACAGCTGATGGTCAGCTGATCAACTTCGGACATTTTCGGCAGCTCCTCCTGCTCCGTACTGCGCAAGCGCTGCGCCTGCGCAGTACGGAGCGGACACTATCCGATAGGAGGACAGTATATGGCAGAACACCGGCTCAGATGCTGAAACACTAAAATTAAAAGAAACTTTGTTTCTTTTTGTATCTTTCTGTTTCTTCATCTGCAGATCAAAGGGATGAACAAATGTTCCTCTGTTTAACCCCTTAATAACCCTTAATTTACTCTAATCCAGTCTTAATTAACTCCCTATTCTCCTCCATTTAATTATTATTTTCCTGCTTTTTTTTTTTTTTCACGCCTATTTTATAAACGATAAACAATGAAAACTTTTTTTTTTTTGTTAGTGAATATTTTTACGCATATATTAACATATATTTCACATTGAAAAAGCGCAAAAAAAATCTATTTCATTTGTAAATAACTTTTCAATGCTTTGTACCGTTGCTGACAGCTGAAGTGAAAACAAAACATTTGCGGTAGGTATCGGTAATTGGTATCGGCGGTACTAAAAAAAAAGTATCGGTACTCGTAAAAAAAAAAAAATGGTATCAGTGCATCCCTAGTGTGTATGGGGCATTAGTCCGTAGGGTTCAATATTGAGTTGGCCTATCCTTTGCAGCTATAACAGCTTCAACTATTGTGGGAAGGCTGTCCACACGGTTTAGGAGTGTGTCTATGGGAATGTTTGACTATTCTTCCAGAAGCGCATTTGTGAGATCAGGCACTGATGTTGGACGAGAAGGCCTGGCTCACATTCTCCGCTCTAATTCATCCTAAAGGTGTTCTATCGGGTTGAGGTCAGGACTCTGTGCAGGCCAGTCAAGTTCCTCCACCCCAAACTCGCTCATCTATGTCTTTATGGACCTTGCTTTGTGCACTGGTCCAAATCATTTGGTGGAGGGGGATTATGGTGTGGGGTTGAACTCTCTGGTGATAGGACTCCCTGAGGGGAGAACTCTCTGGTGATAGGACTCCCTGAGGGGAGAACTCTCTGGTGATAGGACTCCCTGAGGGGAGAACTCTCTGGTGATAGGACTCCCTGAGGGGAGAACTCTCTGGTGATAGCACTCCCTGATGGGATAACGCTCTGGTGATAGGACTCCCTGAGGGGAGAACGCTCTAGTGATAGGACTCCCTGAGGAGAAAACTTTCTTGTGAAAAGACTCCCTGAGGGGAGAACTCTCTGGTGATAGGACTCCCTGAGGGGAGAACTCTCTGGTGATAGGACTCCCTGGGGGGAGAACTCTGTTGATAGGACTCCCTGAGGGGAGAACTCTCTGGTGATAGGACTCCCTGAGGGGAGAACTCTCTGGTGATAGGACTCCTTGAGGGGAGAACTCTCTGGTGATAGGACTCCCTGAGGGGAGAACTCTCTGGTGATGGGACTCCCTGAGGGGAGAACTCTGGTGATAGGACTCCCTGAGGGGAGAACTCTCTGGTGATTGGACTCCCTGAGGGGAGAACTCTCTGGTGATAGGACTCCCTGAGGGGAGAACTCTCTGGTGATGGGACTCCCTGAGGGGAGAACGCTCTGGTAATAGGACTCCCTGAGGGGAGAACTCTCTGGTGATAGGACTCCCTGAGGGGAGAACTCTCTGGTGATAGGACTCCCTGAGGGGAGAACTCTCTGGTGATAGGACTCCCTGAGGGGAGAACTCTCTGGTGATAGGACTCCCTGAGGGGAGAACTCTCTGGTGATAGCACTCCCTGATGGGATAACGCTCTGGTGATAGGACTCCCTGAGGGGAGAACGCTCTAGTGATAGGACTCCCTGAGGAGAAAACTTTCTTGTGAAAAGACTCCCTGAGGGGAGAACTCTCTGGTGATAGGACTCCCTGAGTGGAGAATTCTCTGGTGATAGGACTCCCTGAGGGGAGAACTCTCTGGTGATAGGACTCCCTGGGGGGAGAACTCTGTTGATAGGACTCCCTGAGGGGAGAACTCTGTGGTGATAGGACTCCCTGAGGGGAGAACTCTCTGGTGATAGGACTCCCTGAGGGGAGAACTCTCTGGTGATAGGACTCCCTGAGGGGGGAACTCTCTGGTGATAGGACTCCCTGAGGGGAGAACTCTCTGGTGATAGGACTCCCTGAGGGCAGAACTCTCTGGTGATAGCACTCCCTGAGGGCAGAACTCTCTGGTGATAGGACTCCCTGAGGGCAGAACTCTCTGGTGATAGGACTCCCTGAGGGGAGAACGCTCTGGTGATAGGACTCCCTGAGGGGAGAACGCTCTGGTGATAGGACTCCCTGAGGGGAGAACTCTCTGGTGATAGGACTCCCTGAGGGGAGAACTCTCTGGTGATAGGACTCCCTGAGGGGAGAACTCTCTGGTGATAGGACTCCCTGAGGGGAGAACTCTCTGGTGATTGGACTCCCTGAGGGGAGAACTCTCTGGTGATAGGACTCCCTGAGGGGAGAACTCTCTAGACGGAGTGGAGCACCTGCACTTTCAATATGTTTACAAGCACCGATGAGAGGCACCAGTCGCTTTGATTTAGATGTCGGTTTATATTATTTCAATGCATGCAAAAGACTAAATATTATCACCAGGACTTGCTCATTCAAACATCGATTCTTAACACTGGGTTCACCAGTTATCAACTGATCAATTGATTATAGTTTATTAATTTGGTTCACCTGTTTGCAAAATTTTATAACAGAAACTAAGAATTTTATATGGGTACAGTGTTGCATGACTGTTCAATTATCATTTAAAGTGCTGAAAGATGAAAATTGGCCTGGGCAGGAAGGGGGTGAAAGTGCCCAGTAGGCAAGTGGCTAAAGTGGCGCCCCACCCAAAAGGGGAATCTCCATTTGTTCGCACCCCCCTTCCACTGCCACATTAGGCTTTTTTTTGGGGGGGGAGAGGTGCGGGTACCTTGTTTTGACAGGTACCCGCTCCCACTTCCTGGTAAGATCTCCGCACGGCATACTACGTCATGTCAGGCCCTTCCTCCTTCCCCCTGCTGCCTTTTGGGACCTGTGTGTGTCCCAGAAGACGGCGGGACCATTCAGAAAGTGCAGCTTTAAAAAGGCTGTGAAGGCTTCACTACTGGTTTCCCTTTCTTGCAATGCCGGCGCCTGCACCCGAAGCTGAATCAGCATGTGGTGCTGACATCGCGGGAACCTGGACAGGTAAGTGTTCCTATATTCAACGTTAGCGGCTACAGTATTTGTAGCTGCTGACTTTTAATTTTTTTTCCCCAGGCTGGAGCTCCTCTTTAAAGTATACTGTATACTTTTGCGTCTTTGGTACTTCCATACTATAATCTATGTAAGCTGAACATTCCCCCTCCCCAAAAATGTGTAAGGTTCGTTGTCCAATTCCCCATAAAACCTTACGTCTTTGGAGTGCTAGCTGCCATCAGAGCACCACATTCTCTCTGCACCATGATGTCCCTTTGACCATCATGCTAACCTCTCTCTGAGTCTTCACCTCCTCCACAGGCCAAGCCATGGAGTAGAAGCTGAGCTGTGTGTTCTCTGAATGATGTCACTTATGTAAGCAAACACTTCAGCAGAGAAATTGTTCCAGGAAATAGTCCCTTGTGCTAAGTTCACTTTCCCGTGTCATTACGAGTGCCCTTTATTTCACTTTTCTCTTGAAAAAACATTCTGTACAATCCTTTTTTTTGTTCACATTTTTGGACCGGCCCACCCTTTCCTTGGAACACGTTTTAAGGATAACAAATTTTTTTTTCTTCCATATAAACTTTGTGAGTGCTTAAAGGGAATGTATATTCTTTATTTTTTATTTTTTGGTATAGTTACATAATAGGTGAGGTCGAAAAAAGACACAAGTTCAACCTATGTGTGTGATTATATGTCAGTATTACATTGTATATCCCTGTATGTTGTGGTCGTTCAGGTGCTTATCTAATAGTTTCTTGAAACTATGTATGCCCCCCGCTGAGACCACCGCCTGTGGAAGGGAATTCCACATCCGTGCCGCTCTTACAGTAAAGAACCCTCTACGTAGTTTAAGGTTGAACCTCTTTTCTTCTAATTTTAATGCGTGGCCACGTGTCTTGTTAAACTCCCTTCCACGAAAAAGTTTTATCCCTATTGTGGGGTCACCAGTATAGTATTTGTAGATTGAAATCATATCCCCTCTCAAGCGTCTCTTCTCCAGAGAGAATAAGTTCAGTGCTCGCAACCTTTCCTCATAACTAATGTCCTCCAGACCCTTTATTAGCTTTGTTGCCCTTCTTTGTACTCGCTCCATTTCCAGTACATCCTTCCTGAGGACTGGTGCCCAGAACTGGACAGCATACTCTAGGTGCGGCTGGACCAGAGTCTTGTAGAGCGGGAGAATTATCGTTTTATGGTATACATTTAAGAGATCTGCTTAATGGTAAATAAAAAAAACAACAACAATAAATTCATCCCTATTGCAAAAATCAAAAATGTGCAGTTATTTTAATTTTTTTTTTTTTTTTTTTGCACTTGAGCCTACTAAGCATTTTGAAACTGCAATGCCCTGGCTCCTGCAGACCTTCTCCTGGCCCTGGTCCACACCGAGGTACAGACCTTCAACTATGGAGCTAGAGGAAGTAGCAATGGACTACACTGCACTTGTGCTCCATTGAGTACAACTTTCTGGCAATTCTAAATTTGACAAAAGCCTGCAGAAGGGGGGGATTTGATGCCTAAACATTTTTTGCCTAAATGCAAGGAATACTAAGGCTTTAGAACCACTTTAACAGCAAGGAGCGCTTGGAAGGGCAACGCATGTCAAACAGCAACAACAAACCAAATTGTTCTGTCTAACAGTTAAGTTGAGCTGGGAATTTTTTGTTATTGTTTGACATGTTTCGCCCTTCCATGTGCTCCTCGCTGTTAAAGTGGTTCTAAAGCCTAAACATTTCTTGCATTAAAGGGGTTGTAAACCCTCAAGGTTTTTCACCTTAATGCATTCTATGCATTAAGATGAAAAACCTTTTGTGGTGCAGAGCCCACCTTGTACTTGAACCCAATGGTTCTAGCGACAGCGACGAGCACAGCAGCTCCAGCTGACTGTCTTGGGTTCTCATTGGATAGATTGATGGCAGCAGGAGCCATTGGCCCCCGCTGCTTTTAATCAAATTCAATGACGTGGGGGGCAGGGCCGAGTCCTGCTGTCTGTGTCAGTGGACACAGCAGCAGGACCAGGGAGACACGCCCACACGAGTGCCTCCATGGAATGCGGTTCTCCATGGGGGCACTCGAGAAGAGGAGCCACCAGGAGGTCCGCAGTGGGACCCCAGAAGAGGAGGATCGGGGACCCTCTGTGCAAAACCCTTGCACAGAGGAGGTAAGTATAACATGTTTGCTGTTTTAAAAAAAAAAGAAAAATGAACCTTTACAACCCCTTTAAGGTAAAAGGTACTCAGGCATCGAATTTAACCCCTCAACCCCCCCCCCCCATATTTACCTGAGCCTTTATTTGATCCAGTGCTGTGCGCACCAGCAGCTGTTCTCTCCTCTCACTTCCATCTCTTGCTGGCTTTGCTGAGGCACCGGGAGCCATTGGCATTGCTGTCAATCAAAGCCAGTGACACGGGGGCGGGGCAGAGTCCCACTGTCTGTGACAATGGATGCAGCACTGGGGCTCAAGAGCAACAGGCACTAGTGCCCCAATTGAAAGCGGCTTTCTGTGGGGGCACTGGGCAGAGGGGAGGAGCCAGGAGCGCTGGCGGGGGACCCGAGAAGAGAGGTTTGGGGCCACTCTCTGCAATTGTTTATATATATATATATATATATATATATATATATATATATATATATATATATATATATATATATATATATATATATATATATATATATATATATATATATATATATATAATTTTTTTTTTTTTTTTTACAATCGCTTTAAGGCCAGTTATAGGTTGCCATTTGTTTGTACTGTTCTTTGATTACAAGCCTAAACAGACTTCAAAATCTTTGTGGCAAGTAAGATATTTATTTCACATGTGAATTTAGCTGCAAACATGCAACATGAATAGAACTGTCCAGTTTTTAAATGCTTAAAGGTATAACTCCACTTTCGTGGGGAAAAAAATAGCAAATGAAGAGAAAATAATATATACAATTGTGACACAAGTCATATTGTAATTGAATGTTATTAAAAATTACCTTTCCTTTTCAATCTGCAGCTCCTGTAATTTTCTGCAAATGCAATGCAATATGGCTACCTGGAGTTGTGCTGTACACAGAATATGTACTGACTACTCCCCAGAAACATCATTTCCTGCTTGTGTGATTGGCTCACTAATTTTCCCAGAAGTCTGCCTTAGATACAAGTCAGATTTCAGGCATCCCCTGTAACAAAAATGTCATTTTTGGTGAGATACTCCCAATAGGAAATCACGTCTGAGACCCCTTTTACACTGGGGCGCTTTGCAGGCGCTACAGCGCTAAAAATAGTGCCTGCAAAGCGCCCTGAAAGAGCCACTCCTGTCTCTCCAATGTGAAAGCCCCAAAGGCTTTCACACTGGAGCGGTGCGCTAGCAGGACGCTAAAAAAAGTCCTGCTAGCAGCATCTTTGGAGCGGTGAAGGAGCGTTGTGTATACCACTCCTCCACTGCTCCTGCCTATTGAAATCAATGGGCAGTGCGGCTATACCGCCGGCAAAGCGCTGCCATAGCAGCGCTTTGTGGGTGGTTTTAACCCTTTCTCGGCTGGTTTTAATCCTTTCTCGGCCGCTAGCGGGGGGTTAAAGCGCCCCGCTAGCGGCCGAATAGCGCTGCAAAATTGACAGTAAAGCGTCGCTAAAAATACCTGCGCTTTACCACCAACGCATCCACCACTCCAGTGTGAAAGGGGCCTATAGGGATACAGGCCCAGCAGCTTTCCTCATTAGTGCTCTGCAGCTGCCACAGCTGACTGATAATTATGAAACCACTCCCATTAGACTTGCTCAGCACGGAGGAACCTGCAACAACATTTGTTATAATCTTTGCAATGTACATAGATCACCGAGAGGGGAATGTTTTTTTCTTAACAAAAGTGGACTTGCACTTTAAAATGACTCCTAAAACTGTTCTACCGTTGTGTTACACCATTCTTTTTGTTATCATTAAGCCTTGAAAGAGGACAACAGACGTCATCGCGTTATTAATGGCCATGGTGTGCAAGGGACATTTTCTTTGGAAAGCAGTGATATTTATTTAGGTTTTTAGTATCCAACAATGCCAACTACTGTCAAATGCGACCATCAACTCTGAGACCAGTGAAGGCTTCTGCCATATTTCAAGATAAGGGGGTTGAGTTGCTAAAGGAATAGAATATGTTCACTTTGCAAAGTGTATGTTTTCATAGCTTAATTAAAGCAGACTTGCATTGCATCTGAGCACCAAACCAAGCATTTTTTTTTTTTTTTTAATATTCAAAGCAAACTCCTCCATCCATCCATCTATATCTCCATGCTTTATTTTGTTGAGAAATCACTTTAAAAAACACCCCTCTAGCATTTCTGGCCACGGCCATCTTGAGTAAAGGCAGATGATTCATGTAGAATTTACTTCCTGGAATTCATCTGCCCTTAGCTCAGGCATGTATTCAGGAAGGCGTGCTTAGCTGAGAAAGCTCCAAATGAAAGGGGGGGAAAAAATGCCCATTAAGACTCCTTAGATGTATGACATCTTTTTGGCCTAGGCTGGAAACCAGGAAGCAACTAAAGAAATGTAAAAAAAAAAAAAAGAAAAAAAAAGAAAAAAAATTGAAAACAAGTAAATATAATAAACCTTATCCATTTACTAATGCTGGCAGCAGGATTAAAAATTGTCAATGTTGATTGAGAGAGTTGAGTTGCGCTTTATTAATGGCAACACGGATGGCAGTCTTCAGACAATTTTGACCAATTTCAACAAATTTTCAATCAAAGGAATTATCTAACAGATCAATCTCCAACCCACTGGTCAGTTTGATTAATTGACTTTGGTTAAAATTGCCTGAAAGTTGACTTGTGTATAGTTGGTTTATGGCCACCCATAAGGCAATGGTCTGAAGAAATGGGCAAAAAGTTGTCTATTCATCAAATCATACCTTTCAGGCATCAGTTCATCCAGCTTGATCAGGAGACATTGCAATGTTTATGGGATACTTCCCGAGCTCCCCAAATGATTGTTCTCAATAAGTAAACAGGTTGGAAACCTTTTTTTTTTTAAATTTTATTTAAGAAAGTTTTTTGTCAACTGAAAAACACAGAAACAAGTTGCCACACAGGGTGGGAGAAATGCAATACAATCACATACCTGACGAAGGGGTCCTGTGTGACTCTGAAACGTTGCACTTATCCTGTTATGATCTTTCTACAATAAAAGTTTTGGACTGAAATTCAAGATCCATGGTGTGCTGGCGAAAAAAGTGCATTTATATGCAATAGAGGGCGTGACCATATCAAAAAAGAAAATGAAATTAGAGTATTCAATACATTAGACCTGAGCTGGTAACGTTTTGTAATCAGACATGGCATGGTGGAGAAGGCATAACTGACATACATATAATATGGCACATAGAGACCTAGGACAGCATAGGGCACATATACTCAATCCATTGGGACCATATGGCATTACACTTTCGTATAGAGTTCCTGAGATAATGTGTATGTTTTTCATAAGAGGTGCATCATTTTAAGATCTGTAAACCATTCCCAAAGAGTAGGTGGTTGAAGCGAGGTCCATGTAAAGCAGTAGTAAACCAACGTTTTTTTCTTTTCTTTGGACACCTGTAAGGCAAAGTTATAATGTGCTAGTATGCATCACATACTAGCACATTATGTGATACCTTAAAACGAAGCTCTCTGTCAGGGATCCACCAGCACCAGATCAGGGCGTTTGCATGCGTCTAGGAGCCGGCGCGCCCCTGTTCAGACACATCGTCAAACTACCACCGTTGCCGTGCGTCGGCGCGGCGCTCGGGCACGCGCGGGTGCACGGCGCGGGCGCGTGCACGAGCACGGGCGCGCGCGCGTCCGCGTTAGCGCCGGTTTGGCGCCAACCAGCACATAAAAGTTCCCCTGTTTCATGGGAACAGTGCTGCTTCGTCTCAGCTCTGTGACTCTGCCTGAAACCTGAATCCTGATTGCTTGTTACCTGATTGACCCGGCTTGTTTGACCATCCGACCTGCTCCTATCCCGACCCGGCCTGCCTGACTCCTCTGCTGTCTGAATCTGCTACCGTTGCCGACCTCTGCCTGCTCACCGACTCTGCCTTTGCCTGCTGTAATCACCTGTGTGCCAGTTACCTGCCAACCCGGACTGTTTGACTCTGCTTGTGCCTGCCTACCTGTTGCTGTTGCACCATCAGCTTCAGCCTAGTGACTTCCTCACTTCCAGTGTATCAGTCTGCTGCTGTTCCAGTCTCCTCTCACCTGCAAGTTCCACCATCCAGTGTGTCAGCCTGCTTCTGTTCCAGTCTCCTCTCACCTGCAGACCTGCTATCCCAGGAGGGATCTCTACCTCTACATCAGAGACTTCACTCCAACAGGCACTCCTACCCCACTGCGCTCAGGAGACCACTGTTCCCACTCCAGTGGCTCCTGAACCAGCGTTGTATGAGAGGTCTTCTCCTACAGTCAGGCTCACCTACCAGGTACCTAACAGTACGAAGCAGCCATGACTGAGTCTGCAGGAGATTCCTCTCCATTAAAGGAGATCTGCACCCACCTTGCGGCTCTTAGCCAAGCCGTCCAATCCCTCCAGGACAATTACAGCAGATTGGAGGGACAAGTCCAGCACCTTGCAGGGTCTAACCCCGTGGCCTCCTCCTCAGCTGCAACCCCGGCACAGTCGGTTCCTGGCCCTTCCGTAGTGATGCTCCCACCTGAACCAAAGGTTCCCACTCCTGATAGATTCTCTGGAGACCGGGCCAAGTTCCGGGCCTTTCGCAACGCATGCAAGCTCTTCTTTGCATTACAGCCCCGTACTTTCTCACTGGAGGCCACTAAAGTGGGATTCGTGATCTCCCTCCTGCAAGGGGAACCCCAGACCTGGGCCCATCGTCTACTTGAGGGGGACTCAGCATTGACCCAGTCCTTATCTTCCTTCTTTGAAGCCATGGCACAGATATATGAAGACCCCCAACAGACTGCTACAGCTGAAACCGCTTTGTTTACACTCCAGCAAGGCCGCAGACCTGCGGAAGACTATATCATGGACTTTAGACGTTGGAGTGCGGACACTCAGTGGAATGACGCGGCCCTGCGTCACCAGTTCCGCTTGGGCCTACCTGAGGGTTTAAAAGATGAACTTGCCCGAGTGGGTGTACCAAACACTCTCGAGGCCCTGATTAACTTGACTATCCAAATCGACCGACGTATCCGGGAACGTCGATCTGAGCGATCTGCTCTTCAATCCCGCCCGATTTGGATGACAACCAGAGCACCACTTCCAGCAACCCGCTATACACCTTCACCCAGTCTTAATTCAGCTAATGTCTCATCTGACTCCGTGGAACCAATGCAATTGGGCCTGATGCGACCTGCATTATCGCCTGAAGAACGGGCCCGACGCCGACAACTCAATCTGTGCCTCTACTGCGGTGGGTCTGGACACTACGTACTGAACTGTCCTGTCAAGTTAAGTAAGTGCCCGTCTGTCGTGTTTACCAGTCTCTCTGCCCTATCTGCGAACTCTACCCACATTTCCATTCCTCTGTCTTTACAGCTGCAAGAAGGGACTATAACAACCAACGCCATCATTGATTCCGGAGCATGCAGTTGCTTTATTGATTCAAACTTTACCAGCCAACATAACATTCCTTTACGAGCCAAAACCCAGGGACTTGCCGTATTTCTAGCGGACGGATCCCGCATCAGATCAGGACAAGTAACCAAGGAGACCCTGCCTCTGCCTGCTTCTACTTCCTCCCAACACAAGGAACTGCTGGTTCTTGATGTCATCTCCTCTCCCATGTTTCCCATCATCCTGGGTATCCCTTGGCTGCAGGCCCACAACCCTTACATTCAGTGGACATCTGGAGAAGTAAAATTCTCATCCTCTTACTGTCTTGAACACTGTTTTAAAAAGGATTCAGATTCCTCTTCCACCCTACTTTGTTTAGACACCGACCAGAAACTTTGCCAGGTCATACCCAAACAATATCATGAATTCCTTGATGTGTTTAGTAAAAAAGGGGCAGACTCCCTTCCACCTCATCGTCCATACGATTGCCCCATCGAATTACTGCCAGGATCCGAAATACCATTTGGACGCATTTTTCCATTATCTGAGAAAGAACAGGAAGTGTTAAAGACATACATAGATGAGAACCTGGCCAAAGGTTTTATACGCCATTCTACCTCTCCAGCTGGCGCCGGAATATTCTTCGTCACCAAAAAGGACAAGTCTCTCCGGCCGTGCATCGACTATCGTGAACTAAACAAGATCACGGTCAAGAACCGGTACCCTTTACCTTTAATACCTGAACTTTTTCAAAAATTAAGGACTGCCGTCATTTTCACCAAACTTGACCTGAGAGGGGCTTATAATTTAATCCGTATCCAGGCTGGACATGAGTGGAAGACAGCATTCCGAACCCGATTCGGGCATTATGAATACCTGGTCATGCCCTTTGGACTCTGCAACGCTCCTGCAACCTTCCAACACCTGATTAACGACGTCCTCAGGGACTTTCTAGACGTATTTGTAATTGCATACTTGGATGATATACTGATTTTTTCTGAATCCCGTGAACTGCATCAGGAACATGTCCGCAGGGTGTTGGGTCGCCTCCGCTTACACAGTCTATACGCAAAAGCAGAGAAATGTGAGTTTGAACAACATAGCATCCAATTCCTGGGGTTAATCATATCTGCAACAGGCATCAAGATGGACCCACAAAAGGTTTCCGCTGTTTTGGACTGGCCGGTCCCCGTGGACAAGAAGGGTGTGCAGCGGTTTGTGGGATTTGCAAACTTCTACAGAAAATTCATCAAAGGCTTCTCAGCCATAATTGCACCTATCACACAGTTAACCAGACAAAATATCCGTTTCTCCTGGAACCAACTTGCCCAAGACGCTTTCGAGAATCTCAAAAGACTGTTTACTTCAGCACCTATCCTCAGCCACCCTGAACCCTCCTTACCGTTTATTTTAGAGGTTGATGCCTCTGAGATTGCGGTAGGTGCGATTCTTTCACAACGCAAAGGTAACAAGGAGATAATGCATCCTGTAGGGTTCTTCTCTCGTAAACTCTCCCCTGCGGAGAAGAATTATGACGTCGGTGACCGAGAGCTTCTTGCCATTAAAACTGCTCTAGAAGAATGGAGGTACCTGTTGGAAGGGGCTATGCATCCAGTACTAATCTATACTGACCATAAAAACCTGGAGTACCTGCGATCTGCCAAACGATTGAGGCCTCGACAAGCCCGCTGGGCTCTGTTCTTCTCACGTTTCTCCTTCCATATCACATACCGTCCAGGCTCTAAAAATATTAAACCGGATGCATTATCACGTATGCATGACAACCCCAAGGACTTATCTACTCCTGACACCATTTTACCTGCAAACAATTTTTTACTGCTGCAAACAGATTTACTTTCCCTGATTAAAGAAGCATCCTCTGAAACAACCAGACCAACGGGAATTTCTTTAGTGAGTAGAGATGGATTGTTCTGGAAGGGAAGCCAAATTTTTGTTCCTGAAAATGTCCGGGTCAAGGTTTTAACACTTCTCCACGACCATCCTTTGGCAGGCCACTTCGGAGTCCGCAAGACCCTGGAACTAGTGCAGCGTACATTCTGGTGGCCCAATCTGAAGGACTTTTGTGAAAAGTATGTTAGTTCCTGTCCCATCTGCATCCAGAATAAGTCATCCAGGAATCGAGCTTGGGGCCTATTGAAACCATTGCCGGTACCCGACAGACCATGGAAAATGATTTCTATGGACTTTATTGTGGAACTTCCATGCTCCGAAGGATGCTCAGTTATCTTTGTTGTAGTGGATCGTCTAACCAAGATGGCTCATTTTTTACCTTTAAAGGGAACCCCGTCTGCCACCGAGACTGCTCGCATATTTATCAAGGAAATCATCAGACTTCACGGAGTACCTGTAAACATAGTTTCTGATAGAGGGGTTCAATTCACTTCACGTTTCTGGAGATCCCTATGTGAAACCCTAAAGATTGAATTGGCCTTGTCCTCGGCCTATCATCCTCAAACAAACGGTCAGACGGAAAGGACTAATCAGACCCTGGAACAATACATCAGATGCTTCACATCATTCACACAAAACGATTGGGTATCCCTACTACCCTTAGCAGAATTTGCTTACAATAATGCCAAACATTCTGCCACCGGTCAATCCCCGTTTTTCGCCAATTACGGCTTTCACCTAACCTTTTTACCTGATTTCCTTTCAGAGTCTTCGGTCCCAGCAGTACAGAATACAGTGGAGTTCCTCAGTCACAACAGCCGGTTATTGCAGGAAACAGTGTCCAAGGCCCAGGCAGATGGTAAGAAGATCTTCGACCGGAAAAGAAGGGGGGAGCTGAACTTACAAATTGGCGATCAGGTATGGCTTTCTACCATTAATATCAAGTTAGCATGTCCTTCTAAGAAGTTGGCACCCAGATTCATGGGACCCTTTCCAGTTAGAAGGAAGATCAATGAAGTGTCTTACGAACTGACTTTACCTGATTCATTGAAAATTCATCCAGTTTTCCATGTATCTCTGCTCAAACCTGCTATACCTGATCCCTTTCCTGATAGAGGGACAAGACCTCCTGAACCTGTGGTAGTTGATGGCAGCGAGGAATTTGAGGTTGAGGCTATCCTTGATTGTAGAAGAAGGCAAGGGCAAAACCAATTTTTAATCAAATGGAAAGGTTATGGTCCAGAAAGTAACTCGTGGGAACCGGACAGTAATGTGCATGCTAGGCGTTTGGTACGCACCTATTTCTCTACTCATCCTGAGAAGAAGAGGTTGTTGGGCATCCGGAGGCTGCCCCTTGGGGGGGGGCAATGTCAGGGATCCACCAGCACCAGATCAGGGCGTTTGCATGCGTCTAGGAGCCGGCGCGCCCCTGTTCAGACACAGCGTCAAACTACCACCGTTGCCGTGCGTCGGCGCGGCGCTCGGGCACGCGCGGGTGCACGGCGCGGGCGCGTGCACGAGCACGGGCGCGCGCGCGTCCGCGTTAGCGCCGGTTTGGCGCCAACCAGCACATAAAAGTTCCCCTGTTTCATGGGAACAGTGCTGCTTCGTCTCAGCTCTGTGACTCTGCCTGAAACCTGAATCCTGATTGCTTGTTACCTGATTGACCCGGCTTGTTTGACCATCCGACCTGCTCCTATCCCGACCCGGCCTGCCTGACTCCTCTGCTGTCTGAATCTGCTACCGTTGCCGACCTCTGCCTGCTCACCGACTCTGCCTTTGCCTGCTGTAATCACCTGTGTGCCAGTTACCTGCCAACCCGGACTGTTTGACTCTGCTTGTGCCTGCCTACCTGTTGCTGTTGCACCATCAGCTTCAGCCTAGTGACTTCCTCACTTCCAGTGTATCAGTCTGCTGCTGTTCCAGTCTCCTCTCACCTGCAAGTTCCACCATCCAGTGTGTCAGCCTGCTTCTGTTCCAGTCTCCTCTCACCTGCAGACCTGCTATCCCAGGAGGGATCTCTACCTCTACATCAGAGACTTCACTCCAACAGGCACTCCTACCCCACTGCGCTCAGGAGACCACTGTTCCCACTCCAGTGGCTCCTGAACCAGCGTTGTATGAGAGGTCTTCTCCTACAGTCAGGCTCACCTACCAGGTACCTAACACTCTCCAGCAGCAGGACTTCCATGTTCACCCGGTCTTCCTTCCCAGGTTGGCGGGCTCTGGTCCTTTGGCTCATGATGTCATTGCCGCTTGTCCAACCCCTGTGAATGGCATGGTATGCATGTTTAGGAGATATTTACTGTACCTATAGGTAAGCCTTATTATAAGCTTACCTATAGGTAAAAAAAGTCCATGGGAGTTTACTCCCAATTTAAATGTGATCAGCCTACGAGCTACAAATAAGGTTCCAGAAACAGTAATCACAAGATCACGGCCCATGGAGGATGAATCTACATAGCCTAGAAGGCACATGAGGGGTTCCACCAAAAGTTTGATCCCCAACAAACTGTTTAGCGTACCAACAACCTCAGCCCAGTACATCTTTAGCCTAGTGCAGTGATGGCGAGCCTTGGCACCCCAGATGTTTTGGAACTACATTTCCCATGATGCTCAACTACACTTCAGAGAGCATGAGCATCATAGGAAATGTAGTTTCAAAACATCTGGGGTACCAAGGTTCGCCATCACTGCCCTAGGGCATTGACACAAAAGGTGCATAAGGGATCCTGAAGGATGACTACACCTGGCACAGCAAGTTATCCCTCACAGCGATGGTATGCAAAAATTCAGGGGTTCTAAAATCTAAATCTGTGTCAATCTATGGGTGGGAGAAAAAGAGACTTGTCGGAGGGGACTGCAAGATGTCATCCCAAATATCTCCTGAAATGGGGCTTTCGTGCCCCTACAGATTAGAGGGAACTTCAAAAGGAAGCGGTCCAGCAACACAAGATTGGTATCTGAAATCAACCATTTTGGGGAGGATGCCCATACAATATTATTGATTCTGGACATAGGGGAGATGGAGACCGAAGTCAAGTTTGGGTGGCCTTGAATGGCATGTCTCAACTGAAGGAACTGATCAGGTTGGAGACCTTGCACAATGTTTTCCCCTATGGTAAGCCTGTCTGGGACTCTTTGCACACAGCCCATTGCATTAAAATGGAACACCCATGTGACTTTATGGTGGCATTTGTCCTGTTGTTAGCAAGGGTGTGTTGCTCCACAATAGGTAACTAGAAAATGAAGAACACAGAATAAACAGCAAATATGGGCACTGCGAGTCTTCATAGAAAACCATGGCAGACTGATCAAATTCTTCATTCTGCTTTTGAAAACGGCAAATGTTTCAAAGTGATCAGTTCTGACATATATTACCGGGACATCCTTCACTCTATAACCTAAAGAAAACGAATGATTTAGGGCAGAGGTCGTTCCTTTAAATTAGTGGGATTTAAAGGGCATCTTCAAGCAATAAGTCAAATCAGTCAGTCAGCTCAATTCAATATACACTAAAAGGGAACCTGTCTAGATGACATACGGGAATTGCAGCTGCTGACTTCTTTTGAAATGTACAAACTCCAGGGCTGTCAATCTCATCCTTGCTTTGCTGCGGAGTCTTGGACTTGGATTAGGTATAAAGCCTGTAAAGACGGATCTCCCAACCTGCACACTTCTTCCAATCACCGATTCAAAAACCCAGAAACCTGCTCCTAAGAATAAAAGTTGGTTTCCATAGGTCCACCCGATAGGATTTCTTTAGGCATAACTCCACTTTTTTTGTAACAAATTTCTTCTATTTCATTTCTAAAAAAAAATATTTGCCATCTCTAAACCCTCCAAGTCCTTGTTTCCCACCACCCTCTATTGGCCTGAACGAAGCCTAGGGGTTGATTTACTAAAGACAAATACACTGTGCACTTTGCAAAGTGCAGTTGCTCCAGAGCTTATAAATTAGTAAAGGAGCAGAAGCTATGCTGACTTCCATCATCCAATCACGTGCAAGCTAAAATGCTATTTTTTTATTTAATTTTATTTTACTTGCATGGGATTGGGTATTCTTTGCAAAGTGAAGCTTTACCTCATTTACTAAGCTCTAGAGCAACTGCACTTGTAGAGCGCAACTTCACTTTGCAAAGTGCACAGTTTAGTAAATCAACTAGACATGTGCACTGCCGAAAAATTTGTTAGTTTTTTTTTTTTTTTGTTTTTCGGGTCATTCTTTATGATCGAAATTTGTTATTTCGAATGAATTCGTAACTTGGGAAAAATTTGAATTCATTATGTTCCATTTGTTTAGATGCGGTATTCGGAAATTCGAAAATCAAAAAAATGTGAAAATCTGAAATAATAACTATTAGATTATAGGTATTGGGATTTCCTTTCAAATTTGGCTGTTTATGAACGTAACGAATTTATCCGAAGTTACGAATTATCAGTAATAACGAATGCCGCATCTAAATGAATGGAACAAATTAATAATAATAAATAATAATACGTTTTTAGTAGTAGTAGTAATATTTATTATTATTAGTTACGTTCCATTTGTTTAGATACGGCATTCGTTATTTCGGATAATTCCTAATGTTGGATAAATTTGTATTCGTTACGTTCTCTAGCAGCCAACTTTGTAAGGAAATTCCATTTCCCATAATTTAATAGTTAATAATGGGTATTATTATTAGTTAGCTAGTTATTATTTCGGATTTTTATTCTTTGGAATTTTTGGATTTTCATTCTCATTTTCGGATCTTCGAATTTACGAATATACGGAACAATTAGTTAAACAGGTTTTCTTTAATAAAAATATGTATTATTATTATTATTATTATACAGTATTTATATAGCGCCAACAGTTTACGTAGCGCTTTACAACTTGGGGGTAGACAGTACAAATACAATACAATTTGATACAGTAGGAATCAGAGGGCCCTGCTCCTTAGAGCTTACAATCTAAGAGGGAAGGTCAAGAGATACAAGAGGTAATAACAGTGGGTGATGTGCTGATTGAGAAGATAAATGTACAGTTGTTAGGTGGGGGCCAGATAGGCTTCTCTGAAGAGATGAGTTTTCAGGGATCGTCTTAAAGTGGATAAAGTAGGAAAAAATTGGACGGATTGGGGTAGAGCATTCCAGAGGATGGGGGAGGCTCTGGAGAAGTCCTGAAGGCGAGCATGGGATGAGGTGACAAGGGCGTTTGAGAGCAGGAGGTCTTGGGAGGAGCGAAGAGAACGATTAGGTTGGTATTTTGTGACTAGGTTAGAGATGTAGCTGGGGGCCAGGTTGTGGATGGCTTTGTAAGTTATAGTTAGTATCTTGAATTTAATTCGGTGACTGAGTGGCAGCCAATGGAGAGATTGGCAGAGGAGTGTGGCAGACGCTGAGCGGTTTGTGTGGTGGATGAGCCTGGCAGCAGCGTTCATGATGGACTGAAGTGGGGATAGCCTATTTAGAGGTAAACCAATGAGGAGGGAGTTGCAGTAATCGAGGCGGGAGATGACCAGGGAGTGGATTAGAAGCTTTGTGGTGACATTGGTTAGGAAGGGGCGTATCTTGGAGATGTTGCGAAGACTGAGGCGGCAAGCTTTGGATAGTGATAGAATGTGGGGTCGAAAGGTTAGTTCAGAGTCCAGGATTACACCTAGGACCTTGGCGTGGGGAGATGGGTTGATAGTTGAGCCGTTGATCTTGACAGGGAAATCGGGGGAAGTGGCACCTGAGGGAGGAAATATCATGAGCTCGGTTTTGGATAGGTTGAGTTTGAGAAAGTGATGTGACATCCAGGATGATATGTCTACTAGTAAGTTGGTAATGCGGTAATAATGGTAAATATTTCCAAATCAACGAATTTATCGAATTTTGACAAAAAACGAATTTGGAATCAAATGAATTGCACACGTCTAAAATCAACCCCCCAGTATCATTCAACCCCTTGCTATGAGCTAAAGCCTGGAACACATTGTATTTAAAGCAGAACTAAAATTCCGCTGTTATTCACTGTGAGGCTCTTTATTTCAGAAAAGACATGCAATGTCTCTTCTGCAATAAGGTACATCTAACTGCATGCTCCCAGCGTTTCCCAGCATAAATTGTGTTGTGCATAAACTGCTCAGCTTACAGCACCAGCCCAAGCCCCGTGTGTCGGGTTGACTAGCACAAGAGCCACTCAGTTGTGTTGCAGTGCTCATGCGCCAACAAGGAGCATGCTGATAGGAGGAGAGAATAGAGGGACAGGCTGGGGGGTAGGAGATAGGACCTGTAAGTGTTTAATTGCATCAGAGAAAAATCAGGCCTCCAGCCCTGACAAAGCTATGAAAAATCCCAGTACTAGAAAGACGGAAATGCAAACCCTTTGGAATATAAAACTGCTCTCATGTATGTATCCTGTCTGTCCATTTAGCGGTTTGTTTGGAGATCAGCTTTAAATGTAAAACCTGTTTGGATCCCTGGAGTGTATTTCTAATTACGAATAATATTCAGCCTGCAGGCTGAATTACAGCATGCGGGTGTGAGTACGTATTTCTGTAGCGAAATTAAGGGCGACATTACAAAATCCGTGTGGGTTATTCATACTATTTTCCTTGGCTTGGGCACAAAGAAAAACAGCCTCTCTCATTCAGAATCTTGGTTTTGTTTATGTAATATTATTGGAGATGAAACCGGCAGCTTTCCCATTGCCCTCTGCTGTCCACCTGCCAGCGGGAACTGACCACAAGCAAGTCATGGAGACACGTGTAACCCTGTGCATGCTAGAGCGGTTTAGAACTATGTGCAGCAATGTATGAGCGGGCAGCAGAGGGTGCCGTTGCATCTGGGCCCCTGCTCCTAAAGGGCCAACAGGATTTACCAAGTTGTATCCAAATGCATTCTCCATTTCCATTGCCTAAATGACCTCTCCTGGTGGGGTGAGAACCTAATGTGCAAGATGGCATGGTTATAGGAAGCAGGGAGTTGTAGGTATGGAGAAGGTATTGTGAAGATTGTTGTTGTTTTGTTTGATTTTTTACATTATGAAGGTAATGGGGTGGGCTTGGTGATAGATAAAGGCTGGGGGTATTTAGAGGAATTGGAGATAACAAACTTGGAGGGGATTATAGAGGTTTGAAGCTGGACCTGGTCTTACTCTGTGCCAAGATTCATAGCCTTAAGCTATTCTACTAATTATGTGTAGCGCTACCCCCACAGGAACCGCTGGTACTTTGGGCCTATTTCCCCCATTCACAGCACACACAGCCAGGTACACAGCATTTTTAGAATTATTCCTCTGGCTCAAATATTAGTCTAGGGCAGGGGTCTCCAAAAATTCCAAACAAAGGGCCAGTTTACTCTCCTACAAACTGTAGGGGGGCCGGACTGTAGGCAATGGGAGCAGAAAATGACCTGGTGTCAGTGGAAGTAAGCAATGCCCCGTCTTTGGTATTAGGGGAGGTATGGTGCCCCATCATTGGCGTTAGTAGGAGTAATAGTGCCGCATTATTGGTGTCAGTGGGAGGAATAGTGGTCCATCATTGGTGTCAGTGGGCGTAATAGTGGCCCATCATTGGTGTCAGTGGGAGGAATAGTGCCCTTCCATTGATGTCAGTGGGAGGAATAGAGCCTCATCATTGGTGTCAGTGGGAGGACTAGTGGCCCATCATTAGAGCACTAGTGCCCCATCATTGGTGTTAGTAGGAGTAATAGAGTGGCAGGAACTATGGCCCACTGTTGCTGACAGTGGGGGCAATATTGCCCCAAGGGCCAAATAAAAGCAAGCGAAGGGCCACATCAAGCCCCAGGGCTGCAGTTTGGACTTTCTTTTTGTGTTTTTTGTTTTTTATTGGAATAGTAACTTTGAGCGGGATACCCCGGAAATGTAAGACTGCAAATCTTGAGGACTGCTAGGCTTCTGGCTGCTCTGTACACAATGCAGGCTGTGTTGCACAGCCTCTGGCTGCATTGTACTCTCCTGACTGTCTTGTACAATTCCTAGCTGTCTTACACAACTTATGCCTGTACTGGACAAACTTCTGGAAGTATTGCATGCTCCTGGCTGTTTTGCAGAACTCTTGGCTGCACTACACTTGGTTGAGAGGTCAAATCACCCCACAGTGACTTCTACTCTGTAAAGCAGGATCAATTACTCACTCAGTCCCAGAATAGTTGGACTTCCTCCCACCAACTCCCTTCAGGCTCTACTCTGTTTCCAGACACAGCTCTCTTTTTTACGTAGGCCCCATCACTAAACCTAGTTGAGACCTCAATGTCTTCAAAGGCTCCCCTCACCTTACTCTGCCCCTGGGGGCAGAGCCCCCACACGGGTCTCTCCCTGAAGGACTGGACCCAGGAACTCTGCACCTTGGCTGCCAGGCCTTTAGAATATTTATGGTCTCTCCCTCCAGCTTCTGGGCACACCTCCCCAGGTATTGGCTGGAGTCCCTTTTAAATATTCAGGCTGCCTGTCCTGCTCTTCCACCCACTATACTTCCACTGAACAGCCCTAAGCAATCAACCCCTGCTTCACTGTTTACAGAGGAGCCTCACTAAATTTACCTACAAGCCTACTCTGAACAAGGAGGGTGCTACATCTGCAGTTTTACTGAGCTTGACAACTAGATCTAGCTTTTTGCCCCCTTAAAGTCACTTGCAAGATGTTACCCCATGACTACAGATCTTAGTAGTAGCACAGTTACTTACACTTCCATAGTTTTTATGTTTTTTTTTTTTACTTGGCACCCATATACCGATGTATTGATGTTGGTGCCAACAATTTTGTCCTTAAAGAGGAACTGCAGTCTGCTCACCTAATTTGTAATAAAAAAACAACTTTGCCATTCTGAAGCTTCTCTCCAACAACTTTGCATATTATTTTATATATACTGTGATTCTGTACTTGCCAAATATGCTGCAGAAATCTCCCTCCACTGAGTCTGGCTGCATCCATTTTAACTGTGGGCAGCTGAAGCTGCTGCCTGTTCACTTCCCGGTTTTACACAGACACACAGAGGCACACCTCCAGCTGTGCAGCCCTGCAGCTCTCATTGGCCCTCTTATGACTCATCCTCCCTCCCTTCTTGGCAAACTCTCTCTCTCTCTCTCTCTCTCTCTCTCTCTCTCTCTCTCTCTCTCTCTCTCTCTCTCTCTCTCTCTCTCTCTCTCTCGAGAGAGAGAGAGAGAGAGAGAGAGAGAGAGAGAGAGAGAGAGAGAGAGAGAGAGAGAGAGAGAGAGAGAGCTGTGCATGTCATAAGCCTAGGCTTTTTACCAGACAAGAAACGGGAAGGTTTTTACTGCCATAAGGTATTTAATGGCAGAAAAAAAATGTTTTACTATCCAAAGTTAAAACAACAAGGGCAGAAGATTTCATAGATGGAAAGTTGAAAAAAATGACTGAAGCTTCGCTTTTTTGTAGCAGAGAGATTTTCCGCAGAAACGTTGTTGACATGAGCATATTGTAAGCACTGGTATACGTGTCGTAGTATAATTTTTCACATGATGGGTGCTAGAATAATTGTTAGTTTTATTGTTTAGGGGTTAGTTTTAGGGGCTAGATTGGGTTTCAGGGTTGAGGTTTAGGTGTTAGGTTTAGAGGTTGGGTTAAGGCTAAGGCTTTGGTTAAGAGGTTATCTTCTGTACTTCTTCATACCACCTCCTCAGTATCTACCACCCCCTACATCATATAACCCCACCACCTTGCATATTATCTTTCCACTCTTCCAGGAGAAGTCTTTAAGAAAAGACACTTGTTCAAGATGATGGCAATGGAGAGTGTATTTGGATACATCTTGGTAAATCAAGTTGGACCTCAGGAGCAGTGGCCCAGTTGCAACAGCACCCTCTCCACAACCTCATATAGTTACCAGGGTCCTTCAAAAAGTAATATATATATATATATATAAAGTTCGGAAACTTTTTGAAGACATCTCGTAATTACCCTTCTAGCAAGCACAGCGTTAGTTTTGAAGTTAGGGGTCGCGTCCCAAATTTTAGGCAAATTGCCAGCTTCAGACTGGTCTGATGTAAGTCAAAACCTTGTAGATGAATTTGCTTATTGCCAGCATATCATTTTATTATCATTGCTGGTCCTTTAAGAAGGCTCTGCAGTCTAGAGCTTTTGATGAAGTAATTGTCCTGTTTTCAGAATGTGCAATGAAGGAGGTTGCAGGGGGTGGAAATGTGAGCTGCCAGATTTAGTTGATGAAAAGAGCAGCAGGCCTTGTTTTTTGTTTTGCCTGCCATGGCAGGAAAACAAACAGGTTGTAATGCTGAGCTTATCTCAGTAGCTGCTACCCTGTGGAGAAGAGATGCTAATCATGACCAGAGTCCCATCTATGATACCTCCACAGAAGGCCTTGAAATATAGGCCACACGCTCTCAATATGGAGTATGATGGTGCTCGGAAGCCATTTTACCACCACTGTGACTAAATTCTGCTGGCAATTTGGAACTTAGGACTTTGTGGTTATTGAAAATTATTTCTTTTGTTGAAATGTAAAACATATGTGGCCAATTTCCAGATCAAAAAAAAAAAAGATGAAATGTGGAAACCAGAGATTATATCAGTACAAACTCCCACAACTGAAATATGAGTTCCCGAGACCTGAGTTAGCTGAGGACAGCGAAAAAGGAGTTTCTTTACAGATTATCCACTAATGTATTTGTGGACTAAAGGGGACTGAAACTAACAAAGATTGGGGCGTGAGGTGATATTAAGACAATAAATTAAAGCCCAACTCTTTAGTTATTAAACCATTTTTTTTGTAAATTCCCCATGGCAAAAGTATTCAGTAGACAGGACTTTCAAAATTTTGAATCGCTTTACTTGTATAACTGTCACACCTATTCAAGAAGACTTAATAGGATGTGGATTAATAGACCACCTAATGTGTATATACGTCAGCAGTTTTGCCCGGAATGAAGTTGGTAATTTCTCCGGCTTACCATTGAGCTGATCGAGGACTGAATGGTCCCTGTTCAGCTCTATGGCATAGGAAACTGGAAGCGACTAGTATTTTGTCACTCCAGGTTACCCCGGATGTAATCAGTGCCACTTTTAAATTGTTAAAGCATCTGATGCTGATCGTGGTGTGATCAGATGCTGTTAAGGGTAGAGGAGACACCTGGGATCTAATAGACCCCAGATTTCTCCATAAAGAGTACCTGTCGCTGCATATTGCTGTAACAAGTTTACATTCCTTGTTACTGTAATAAATGTGATTAAAAAAATAAAGGAACCGTATAAAAATAAAATAACATTAAAATTAAATTACATTTTTTTAAAGCTCCCCTATCCTTCCATGCTCATGCCCAAAGGTGAATGCACGCATTGGTCCCGCATGCATATGTAAACACGATCGCAGCACACGTGAAGTTCAGCTGCCAATCTCCGAGCAAGAGCAATAATTCTAGAACCAGAACTCTTATGTAGCCTTCCAGTGCCCGCAGCACTCCTGCAGCCCCAGACCATGAGACTCCCACCACCATGCTTGACTGTAAGCAAGACACCCTTGTCTTTGTATTCCTCACTTGGTTGCCGCCACATACGCTTGACACCACTGAACCAAATAAGTTTATCTTGGTCTCATCAGACCACAGGACATGGTTCCAGTAATCCATGTCCTTAGTCTGCTTGTCTTCAGTAAATTGTTTGCTGGCTTTCTTGTGCATCATCTTTAGAAGAGGCTTCCTTCTGGGACGACAGCCATGCAGACCAATTTGATGCAGTGTGTGGCGTATGGTCTGAGCACTGACAGGCTGACCCCCCACCCCTTCAACCTCTGCAGCAATGCTGGCAGCACTCATATGTCTATTTCCCAAAGACAACCTCTGGATATGTTGCCGAGCACGTGCACTCAACTTCTTTGGTCGACCATGGCGAGGCCTGTTCTGAGTGGAACCTCTCCTGTAAAACCGCTGTATGGTCTTGGCCACCGTGCTGCAGCTCAGTTTCAGGGTCTTGGCAATCTTCTTATAGCCTAGGCCATCTTTATGTAGATCCTTTTTGCAGATCCTCAGAGAGTTCTTTGCCATGAGGTGCCATGTTGAACTTCCAGTGACCAGCATGAGAGAGTGAGAGCGATAACACCAAATTTAACACACCTGCTTCCCATTCACACCTGAGACCTTGTAACACTAACGAGTCACATGACAGCGGGAGGGAAAATGGCTAATCGAGCCCAATTTGGACATTTTCACTTTGGGGTGTACTCACTTTTGTTGCCAGTGGTTTAGCCCTTAATGGCTGTGTGTTGAGTTATTTTGAGGGGACAGCAAATTTACACTGTTATACAAGCTGTACACTCACTACTTTACATTGTAGCAAAGTGTCATTTCTTCAGTGTTGTCACATGAAAAGATATAATAAAATATTTATAAAAATGTGAGGGGTGTACTCACTTTTGTGAGATACTGTGTGTGTGATTATATATATATATATATATATATATATATATATATATATATATATATATATATATATATATATATATATATATATATATATATATATATATATATATATATATATATATATATATATATTAATTAAAATGTTTGTAGGCTCTAAGTAATTTTCTAGCAAAAAATACTGACGTTTACATGTAAACAAAATGTGTCAGAAAAGGCCTGGTCTTATGTGCTGTACACACGGTTGGACATTGATCGGACATTCCGACAAAAAATCCATGGATTTTTTCTGACGGATGTTGGCTCAAACTTGTCTTGCATACACACGGTCACACAAAGTTGTCGGAAAATCCGATCATTCTGAACGTGGTGGCGTAAAACACGTACGTCGGGACTATAAACGGTGCAGTAGCCAATAGCTTTCGTCTCTTAATTTATTCTGAGCATGCGTGGCACTTTGTGCGTCGGATTTGTGTACACACGATCGGAATTTCCAACAACGGATTTTGTTGTCGGAAAATTTTATAGCAAGCTCTCAAACTTTGTGTGTCGGAAATTCCTATGGCAAATGTGTGATGGAGCCCACACACGGTCGGAATTTCCGACAACGATGGATTTTCCATCGGAGAATCCTATTGTGTGTACAGGGCTTTAAAGTGGTTAAAGCTTGTCGTTGGGTTGTGATGTTAACAGTGTTTGTGGGTTATGGCAGTGAGAACTGTTTGTGCAAAACCTGCCAAAAATGTTGCATGTCTAGGTTGGTGACAATTGTAGCTAATCTTTCAGCCAAACTCATTCTATCATGATTATCTGGGGTTTATGGGAGATCAAGTCACCAAGAACCTGATAAGCCTTGAGCTTGACGTAGGGTGATACCTGCCTTCTTCCACCTAAAATGGGACATTTATTCATGATCAGTCTCTTGCGCAGTCTTGACTATACCTAAAAAAATTTACACTCACTTCTTAAAACTGCAAAATGGAAAATTCCAGGTTTAGTGTTCTGGCCTTCTCCAGGGTCATCCTGAACTTGTAAATCATTTAACACAGGCAGAAAGACCCTGTCATTATCCTGCTATCAGGGCTCTTGACCTCTGAACCAATTTTAAGACCTAAATGTTTGGGTCTGGCCTTTAAATGAGGGCTCTGCTTGACTCAGGAAGCATTTCTAGATCCCCGAACCCAGGGGCACAATATTGCTAAGAGAAGTTTGTTGACTATTTCACTCTGTAGCTGTATCATATAACATTATACAGTAATTCTGAATGGGCCTTATGTACAGCAGCGTCAACACTTGTTCTCTCTGTGTGCCCTGTTATTTGGACTTTTTGATTGTGGCGAATAAACCTTTTGGATCTTGTTGATATCAGTGTGCAGTCAGGGTGAGAGGGAAGAGTGGATCAGCCTTTAGCCATTTATAGTGCTTTGGCCTTATAAACTGACTGCAACAATGCAAAAATACATGATCACTAAGCTTGTATAATTTCTGGACATAGGATGGTTCCTAGACCCAGCAGGGTGCTGTTGCCAGAGGATCTCCCCAGAGTACCCACTGCATCCTGCCATTTATACGTGCACGCCCTGGGAGACTTCTGACCTGGCCTGAGCAGCTCCCCCAAGGTTTGTTCCTTAGACCCACAAGGTTACTATTGGCACCGGACCCCTCAGAGTACCAACTGGATCCTACCATTTATACATGCACACCTTGGGAGACTTTTGACCTGATCTGACCAGCTTCCCCAAAGTTTGACCAGGGCACTGTTGGCTTAGGACCCTCCAGAGTACCCACTGAATTCTGCCATGTACACACACACACCCTGTGAAACGCCTGGCCTGACCAGCTCCCCCAAAGTTTGTTCCCTAGACCCACCAGGGTACTAATGGCACAGGACCCCCTACAGTGCGCACTGGATCGTACTATTTATACGTGCACACTCTGGGAGACTTCTGACCTGGCCTGTCCAGCTCCAGCAAGGTTGTTCCTTTGACCCACTAGGGTACTATTGGCACAGCAAACCCCCAGAGTACCCACTGAATCCTGCCATTTATACATGCACACCCTGGGAGACTTCTGACCTGGCCTGACCAGCTTCCCTAAGTAGTCCATCTCATACCTGCTTCAGACTTTACAACAATGGACCCCAATACTTCACCCACCACCATCAGTATGCAAAGGACATCCCTATCCCCAAGTTTGAAGGAAGAGTCCACACAACGAATACCTTTTAACTATTTACTAAACACAGCTGAATACTTGTATACATTCTCAGTGTTTCTAACCCTTTTTCCAGTCAAGGCACCCTTTAAAATTATGCACAGTCCCAAGGCACCCCATTCTAAAATGTAAAACACTAAACTAATAGTTTTACCTATTTCAGCAGTATGTGCACATGTGGGACACCCAACATTAGAGGTGATTTTTGCACACTGGTATTGACTAGTATTCCAGTATTTCTTCTCTTCGGTTTCTTATCCCCACGCAGCTAACGTGACCCCAGTGCTGACAGAGAAGGGTGCTGTGCAGGTGCGTGACGCCCCCTATTTCAGCTGATGATGTCAGCAGTTTTTAGGACGCTGGCACCTGGCTCAAGCAATGCCCAAGACTGCAATGTTGCACAATGAAAACCTGTGGCTTTGTGCATCAAAAAGGCAGGCTTAATCCATCTGCTGGCTTGTACACAATTTTTGGGCAATTTGGTGCTATTTTTAAGCATTTTAACAATATACTCCCGAATAACCCAAAGGGCCCGGCAGCCTGGTTGAAAAAGTCTGTATATACATTCTTCAGTCATCCCAGCAGTGACAGCATGTTGCTTAAGATTGCAGACAGAATGTAGATAAGAAGAGAGCCGGGTGGAGAAGCCCATATCTTTTGGGGGGCTTGTCGGAGTACAGAGTTCCATGCAAAAGGGATGCAAATAGTCCTGCATCTTTTCCCCCCTAATGGAAAGCTCAAACAGAGCCTCACCAACTACATCTTCTTTGTGGCTTGGTCCTCCAACACTTCCCATGATGACCCCTGGCTGACTTCCGCCAAGACTATTTATATTTGAGCCCTACTTCCCAAGACACCCCACACTGGCATGAGCAGAGCTGTCACTACCTATGGTCACACCTACGACTGTAATGCTAGTAACTGTAGTGACTGTAATCCAAGTGCTCTCCAAGTGCTTTTTTCGAAGGCCCACTTTCCCCAAAATGCTGTCTGCCTCAGACTGGGGAATCTCAACAGACAACTGTAAAAAAAGGACGCAAAAGCCTAGTGCATTACCAAGCAACACTTAATTGAAATACTAAACATCAAAAACGTACTAAAAAAATACTCATATAATAGTGTTGTCACCAAATCGCACCAAAGAAGGTTCAGTTGTTGGGACAGATGTCACCAAGTCAAAGTCTTCACGTCAATAGGCATGCTTACACGTTTTGGGAGGTGCAATCCCTTCCTCAGCTCTAAAACGCTTTTAGCTCGGAGAAAGAGAGTGTGTCTCCTGAAACCTTTAAAGGAAAAGTATAGCAAAAGTTTGTTTGGCTGTACTTCCATGGATCACAGGAGTGCAGTCCGTTCTGCATTCCTGTGACCCTTTTTTAGAAGAGTGAGGGGCTGAAGCCTGCTGTCGGCTAACATCACAGAGCCAGTCCAAGCTCTGGAAAGATTGCGGCCATATGGTCGGGAACCACCCACATGCCTGGACCGGCACACAGATCAGCCTCTCAGTGAGCCACTGAGAGCCTGAGCCGGCTGCTCTTGCCCCCTCCACAGCCCAGTGAGGGGGGGGGGGGGGGCAGAGCAGACAGCGGAAACTGATAGTCGCCACCTCTCTACTCGGGGAAATCTGAGAATCGAGCGATCTGCAGTGTTTGATCTCTCAGTTGTTAGTCTTTAGCCCTGTACACACAATCGGACATTCCGACGGAAATGTTGGATGTCAGGCTGTTGTCGGAAAATCCGACTGTGTGTATGCTCCAAATGTTGTTGGACTTTCCGCCAACAAATGTTGGCTAGCATGTTTTCAAATTTTCCGCCAACAAATGTGTGTTGTCGGATTTTCTGATCGTGTGTACACAAGTCCATCGGGCAAAAGTCCAATGTACAAACACGCATGCTCGGAAGTATGGACGAGCCGGAAGCGGTCTGTCTTGTAAACTAGCGTTCGTAAATGGAGAATTAACATTCGTGATGCGGCAAATTATGAAATCTCCAAATGCAGCGCACAATTCTCTTCTTTAATGGGATAATAATGAAGCTGCTTTGCTGGTGATACTGATGGAGTTATTGCAAACAAATTTTCAAAGGCTTTTTTTCCTAGTGATATCAAGAGTAATATTATTATGTTTTTTTTTTTGTTTGTTTTTTATTATTTGTGCAAGTTGCCAAAACACCATTATCTCCTAGTTTATATGATCAAAGATACAACTATGTTGGTGTCCCTTGTTAATTTTACATTGTATTTAAAATGTAACTGCCGACTCCCAAACTGTCATTTGAAGTAAAACACATAGCCAAGTATTATTCTCCACAATTTTTTTATTGTGCATTAAAAAAAAAAAAAAAATTGACATGCTATCTGCCAATAGAACTTAACCAAAAAGTGCATTCTATGCATCCAAAAATATAGAAAATATACCAAATAAAATCATTATTCAACCAAAAAAATAATGTCAAAGCAATAACTCCAAGGCCAATAATAAATAACACGTTATCTCCTCCGATTCCGCAACATGTCTGGTTGACGAATGGCCGTTCAGAAACTAACTGAAAAGCGCGAACTGAAAAGCGCTAAATGAAAAACGCAAAAAGAAAAGCGCGAATCAACAGTCACCAAACCTCTACTAACATGAAATTAGCAGAAATAGCCCAAAGGGTGGTGCTAAAGAGCTGAAAAACCACGTAGTACATCACTACATTCGGAATGGTTGTCCAACATTTGTGTGACCGTGTGTATGCAAGACAAGTTTGAGCCAACACCCTTCGGACAAAATTCCACGGTTTTGTTGGCGGAAAGTCCGATCGCGTGTACGAGGCATTAGAGTTGGCGGGGGACGGATGCAGCATCGGACCGATGCTGCATCCACTTAGGTATGATTTAAAAAAAAAAACCCCATACTTCTCTTTTAAGCTTGCCTATTGAAGTGGCATTGCTCCGCAGTTGGACCTTCTTTTGTGGGATTTGGTGACAACGCTATTGTGTATTTTTGTGAGTATGTTTTTGTTGTTTAGTATTTTAATAAAGAGTCATTTGGTAATGCACTAGGCTTTTGTGCCTTCCTGTCTATTTTTCCAGTTTTCTGTTGGGATTCCCCAGTCTGAGGCGGGCAGCATTGGTTAATGTGTGCCTTCAAAAACGTTCTTGGAGTGCATTTGGATTACAGTCCTTCCTTTGTAATGTCGGTGCTTCTTGAACGCCGGGGTGAATATACTTTATTACACTATACTACTACTCTGGGAACTTCTAGTGACTATCTGGAGCAGTGTTTCTCAACATTTTTCCAGTTAAGGCACCCTTAAGAACTATGGGCAATCTTGATGCCGCGTACACACGAGCGGACTTCCGATGGACTTTCCCAACGAACAAACTTGCCTACACACAATCACACCAAAGTCCGATGGATTAGTGCGTGATGACGTACGACCGGACTAAAATAAGGTAGTTGACAGCCAGTAGCCAATAGCTGCCCTAGCGTCGGTTTTCGTCCGTCGGACTAGCCTACAGACGAGCAGACTCTTCGACCGGACTCGAGTCCGTCGGAAAGATTTGAAACATTTTCCAAATCTAAAGTCCGTCAGATTTTCGACCGAAAAAGTCAGTTGCAGGTCGGATGAAGCCCACACACGGTCGAATTGTCCTCCAGACTCAGTCCGTCGGACCAGTCCGGTCGAAAAGTCCGCTCGTGTGTACGCGGCATGAGGCACCCTCCAAAATTATGGATAGTCTTTAAGAGCCCCATTCTTAAATGTAAAAACTATTCTAAAGCCTCGTACACACGAGCGGAATTTCCAACAGAAAAAGTCAGACGGAAGCTTTTCTTAGTCTATTCCAATTGTGTGTAGGCCTCATCGGACTTCTTTTTTCGAAAATTCTGACGGACCTAAAAATGAAACGTGTTCTAAATATTTCCGGCGGAACCAATTCCTATCGGGAAAACCGCTCGTCTGTATGCTGTTCCAACGGACCAAAAACGACACATGCTGTGAAGCAAGTACAAGACGGAAGCTATTGACTACTGGCTATTGAACTTCTATTTTCTAGTCCCGTCGTACGTGTTGTACGTCACCGCGTTCTGGACAGAAGGACTTTGGTTGGATTTTGGGTTGACCGTGTGTAGGCAAGACCACTTGAATGGAATTTCGCCGGAGTTCTGTCGGAGAAACCTTTGGAGTTAATTCCGACGGCCAAACCGGTCGTGTGTTCGCGGTTTCACACAATGCAGCAACATCCACACATAGGACGCCCAATGATAGAGGTGATTTATTCGTCCAAAGCAAATACACTTTTGCAAACTGCTACTGACTAGTGTTCCAATGTTTCTCTTCTCTCTGTTTTTCTTCATCACTTAGCTAATGAGACCCCAAAGTTGATGGAGAGAGTAAAGGGAAGGTCAAACCACGATGATATGCAGGCAACTGCCATCTTCCTTATCAACTGATGATGTAATTAGTCGTTAGGAGGTTGGCAGCTAGAAGGCTGTAATGGTGTACAATGCAAACCTGTGACTTTGTGTAACTAATGCCGCGTACACACGGTCGGACTTTACGGCAGACTTTGCCCGGCGGACTGTTCGACGGACTTTACGACGGACTTTCTGAATGAACGGACTTGCCTACACACAATCCACCAAAGTCCGTCATTCGTACGTGATGACGTACGACCGGACTAAAACAAGGAAGTTGATAGCCAGTAGCCAATAGCTGCCCTAGCGTGGCTTTTTGTCCTTCGAACTAGCATACAGACGAGCGGACTTTTCGACCGGACTTGATTTCGACGGATTGATTTAAAAACCTGTTTCAAATCTAAGTCCGTCCAACTTTTTTAGAAAACAAAGTCTGCTGGAGCCCACACACGATCGAATTGTCTGACGAAATCCCGTCCACCGGGCAAAGTCTGCCGTAAAGTCCGCTCGTGTGTACGCGGCATAAAAGGCAGGGTTCATCCACCCACTGGCTTGTACACAATTTTTGGGCAATTTATAGGCACTTTGCCAAGGCTCTCCTAAAGAAACCTCAAGGCACCCTGGTTGAAAAAGGCTGGTCTGGAGGACTACACTGCCTGCTCACTAAAATGGGTCCCTAAACCCACTCTTAAAACTAACTACAGCGACACCCCATGACCAAGCCAGGGAACTACATTGGGCAGTCCCGTGCCCCTACCCTACAACTCTATACTTTTACGTAAATGGAAAGGCAAACACAAAAGTAAAGTAAATACCAAACTGAATGGTGGCAGTGTACATCTGTCATGTAAAAAGTGCCATGCACTGCAGTATATTCTAAGGAGAGGAGTGAGTCCATCATTCCCCCGTACCTCCTCCTGGGCCCAGTATGTTGTCACTTGCGGTCTATACAAACAGCTCTGCTTTCAGGCCTGCAGGAAATTATTCTATACAGCCTTCCTTCTGCTTGGCTCGACATACAAGCTTGTCCTGTCAGACACACACACACAGCTTTTTCCAAAGAACAGGATTCTGTGTGTTCAACATACAAAGGACAGATTCTACTCCGGCTTGTGTGTATATCCTGGAGAAATGCACAATCCATAAAATAAACAGCACCCTGCGGCCTCTGGCAAGGGGTACTAACCCCTTGTGTACCATACCGAGTCATAATACCATCTACAAGCAACTTTAGTGTACACACACTGCTGTGTCCTGGGGCAATGTATGATGCATGTGATGGTGTTGTAGGATGTAGGCTATGTTCAGTGAGCAGATAGTTGTATTAGTCAGGACGTGGCCTGAGGACCGCAGTGCTGCAAGGCAGGATTTTTTTTTATAGTGAGAGTAAACTCCCATGGACGATTTTTACCTATAGGTAAGCCTATTGTTAGGCTTACCTATAGGTACAGTAAATATCTCCTAAACGTGCGCTGTTTAGGAGATATTTACTTGTGAAGCCACCGGTGGCGTCACCAGCGTGTGTCGTCCCTTCAGGGCCCTGTGCCGCGAACTGCGTCTCCTGCGCGCTTGCGTGGGAGTGACGTCATCGCGGCTCGTCCTATCAAAAGACAGGAGCCCGCCAACTTGAAAGGAAGACCGGGGGAAGATGGAAGCCCTGTCAGCGGTGACAGTATCACTTTGCAGTAGTACAAGGTAAAGGGGCGCACCAAGATGTAAGGGAGGGTGGGGGACTCTTGACATCTGATGTGGGGGGGGGGGTGTTTCTCTGGAAATCTAGTCCTACAGATACAACCGGCTCTCTGAGGGCAACCATAATGCTGATATGGCCCGTGATGAAATTGACTTTGACACCCCCTGATTTACTCCATCTGCCTTTAGCTCAAGTACAGTATGTAGGTAGGAGGGTGTGCTTCATTGAGAAAACCCCCTCCTCCCCTCCTGAGGACTCCTAGGATGTTTGAGATAATTTGCTTAGGCCTGGAAACCAGGAAGTGATTGAAGAAATGTAATAAAAAAATTTAAAGCAAATGTTTGCTGTTTATTGTGTATTTCTGATCTATCGCTCAACCTCCCTGATCAGCAACTTTTTTTTTTTTTTTTTTGAATTCCTCATACCTTGCTTGCTGACGTGCATGGATTTAAAGCCCAATTGAGGGAAATTTTTAAATTGCAATTGCACATAAACAATCATTTATCAAAGAAAATACAGATGATGCATCATGCATGGCATCCCGCATCTTGTGATTGGCTGGAAATAACAAAATTGGGTGATATAATGAGACCAGATAGATCCTAAGGTACTCTCCGCTGCTCCCAACACCTTCTGCTCTTTAGCTCTCTTGTCTCCTCCTAAGATCTCCTACAGGATTTCTCCAGAGGCTCTCCCATCCTCTGGAACTCTCTACCCCAATCTGTCCAGCTGTCTCCTATTCTGTCCACCTTTAGGAAATCCCTGAAAAGTCATCTTTTCAAGGAAGCCTATCCTACCTAAAAACTGAACTCTTAATCCTGCCATCAGTTCATGCTTCGGATGCTTATTACGGTAAAGAGCCATTCACATCGGCCCTTTACCATGTGATCAGCTGTGTCCAATCACAGCTGATCACATGTAAAGAGACTTACTGGTTATCAGCATTCCTTTCCTCACTCACTGTCTCTGTGTAAGAAAAAGAAGAGCCGATAATCGGAAAGGCTGACATAGTGCATAGTGAGTACATTGTTTACACTGATAATTAGGGCATTGATCATCAGTGCAGGTTATCAGTGCCCATCAGTGCCATTAGTGCCCATCAGTGCAGGTTATCAGTGCCACCTCATCAGTGCCCATCAGTGCAGCCTTATGAGAGCCTATCAGTGTAGGTTATCAGTGCCCATCAGTGGCGCCCCATCAGTGCAGCCTCATCAGAGCACATCAGTGCAGCCTCTTAGTGCAGGTTATCAGTGCAGCCTCATCAGAGCCCATCGGTGCAGCCTCATCAGAGCCCATCAGTGCAGCCTCATCAGAGCCCATCAGTGCAGCCTTATCAGTGCCCATCAGTGCAGCCTCATCAGAGCCCATCAGAGCCCATCAGTGCAGCCTCATCAGAGCCTATCAATGCAGCCTCATCAGTGCCCATCAGTGCTGGCTCATCAGAGCCCATCAGTGCAGCCTCATCAGTGCCCATCAGTGCTGGCTCATCAGAGCCCATCAGTGCAGCCTCATCAGTGCCCATCAGTGCAGCCTCATCAGTGCCCATCAGTGCAGCCTCATCAGTGCCCATCAGTGCAGCCTCATCAGCGCACATCAGTAAAGATGAAAAATTACATATTTGCAAAATGTTATAACAGAAACTAAGAAAAAAAAAGATCTGAATTTTTGGTCTTTTTTCATTTATTAAGCAAAAATTAAAAAACCCAGTATTGATTAAATACGACCAAAAGAAAGCTCTATCTGATTTAAAAAATTATAAAAATGTCATGTGAGTACAGTGTAGCATGACCGCGCAATTTTCATTCAAAGTGTGACAGCGCTGAAAGCTGAAAATTGGCCTGAGCAGGAAGGGGGTAAAAGTGCCCAGTAGGCATTAGGCAAGTGGTTAAAGAAAAACACTTTAATCTGATGTCATCACATGTACATAAATCACATTTAAAGGGTTTTAGTTGTCAGGTAAAGTGCCACATCTTTTTATTATTTCTCATATTTATATTTCTGTGATTCTCATCATATGGAGTATAAAATAATGGAAATCTTGTGGTGTGTTTATGGGACATTTCCTGAGACATATCCATAAAACTCGGGTTGTCCATGGAAATACGACGCACTTAGCGATACTCACATTTCCTGCATGCACATATTGTAGCAGATTATTGGGCTTTTGATTATTTATAATGATATATTTGTGTATTTGGTATAATGATTTTTTTTTTTAAACAAGGGAAGGTTTGTTTGTCTTTTGGGTTGCCCACTTTCAGCCGGCGCTCCCTCCTTCCCGGGCTCAGGAAATGAGGGGAATAGTTTGTTTTACAATCTCTGCGGTTTGCCCAGAGAGAGGATTATTGTGTCACTGAGCGCACAGACGCCCTCCGGGGCCATTAACACTGGAGCAAATGTGCCGCCGGGACCCAGAGCAACCAATACCATTCCTTCTTCACTGAAAAGCTCAAACCTGATTGGTTACTTGACTTTTGCACGTTTTCTCTGCTTTGTTTTTGTCAAGTGGGACCTTTGGGCCCTTTGTCTATAGGGGAAGTGTCCTGTGCTGAGCCCGAAGGGGTTAATCGGAGGAGCTGGGTCTCTGGAGACAGATGTGCTTCCATATTAATAACAATTTAACAGTTCTGGCATCCGCAACACAAATGGAGCCGTGTGTGGAAGGTGCTGATCAGTGGACACAATAATTGTCTCCAGATGCCGGGGAGAGCCAAACCCCGGACAGGGCCCAGAGATCCGCCACTAACCCTATGAGTGCTGGAGGACAGGCACTGTGTAACCCTATGAGTGCTGGAGGACAGGCACTGTGTAACCCTATGAGTGCTGGAGGACAGGCACTGTGTAACCCTATGAGTGCTGGAGGACAGGCACTGTGTAACCCTATGAGTGCTGGAGGACAGGCACTGTGTAACCCTATGAGTGCTGGAGGAAAGGCACAGTGTAACCCTATGAGTGCTGGAGGACAGGCACGGTGTAACCCTATGAGTGCTGGAGGACAGGCACGGTGTAACCCTATGAGTGCTGGAGGAAAGGCACAGTGTAACCCTATGAGTGCTGGAGGACAGGCACAGTGTAACCCTATGAGTGCTGGAGGACAGGCACAGTGTAACCCTATGAGTGCTGGAGGACAGGCACAGTGTAACCCTATGAGTGCTGGAGAACAGGCACGGTGTAACCCTATGAGTGCTGGAGGACAGGCACAGTGTAACCCTATGAGTGCTGGAGGACAGGCACGGTGTAACCCTATGAGTGCTGGAGGACAGGCACAGTGTAACCCTCTGAGTGCTGGAGGACAGGCACAGTTTAACCCTATGAGTGCTGGAGGAAATGCACGGTGTAACCCTCTGAGTGCTGGAGGACAGGCACAGTGTAACCCTCTGAGTGCTGGAAGAAAGGCACGGTGTAACCCTCTGAGTGCTGGAGGAAAGGCACGGTGTAACCCTACGAGTGCTGGATGAGAGGCACAGTGTAACTCTGCAAGCATTGCATGAGATGTACCATGTAACCCTTTGAGTGCTGGATAAAAGGCAAAGTGTAACCCTATGAGTGCTGGAGGAAAGGTACAGTGTAACATTGGATGCTCTGGATGGCATGCACAGTGTAACACCACTGTTTTGGATGAGTGGCACAGTTTAGCTCTGCAAGTGCTGGATGAAAGGCACAGTGTAACATTGGATGCGCTGGATGGCATAGTGTAACCCTACAGTGCTGGGTGAGAGGCACATTGTAGCACTGTTTGGTGGATGACAGGCACAGTGTAACTTTGTATGTGCTGGATGATAGGCACAGTATAACTTTGCAAGTTCTGAACGAAAGGCACAGTGTAACTATTTGATTTCTGAATGAAAGGCACAGTGTAACTATTTGATTTCTGAATGAAAGGCACAGTGTAACTGTAAGGGCTGATGGCTTTTGCGAGGAGTATTGAGGCAGGACACTGTGATGTCTTCAGGAAGCTATGTGCAGCACCCGGATTGCCCTTCCCACCAGACGTGATCTGCCTGTGATGCATAGAGAAGCACAGCGATCCAGTGATGACATCAAATGGCCTAAAATAAGGCATATAATGAAAATGGAAAAAAAGAGAGAAATTTTATTAGCATGTTTAATGAGGGGAAGAACAAGGAACCAGGGCAAGTAAAATGTAGGCAGAATAAACTTCAGCTTTCAAGCCAATAGACATCACAGTACCTGTTGCTCTCATGCAGAAATCATTGAAAGGCGACCAAACTGCTGTCTGTCTGTCTGTCTGTCTGTTTCCCTGCTCTGGGAAGATAGTTGATGTCATGTTGATCGAACAGATAATCTGGGTGTGATTAGCAGCCGCAGTCAGTGGTAGAGTCACAGCTAGGCTTCCTGGCATGGAAAGACCGGCAGGTGGAGGAACTACACTGAGAAGTCCAGGATTATCTGTCCATCTCATCGTGTTACAGGAAGAACTGTGATTGCCGTAACGTTTTGTTCTCAATGTCCATAATTACACACAGACCAATGCAATCTATTATTCATAGGCTTCTTCCAGACTGTGCTGGTACAGGGTGTGTATATTGTTTTACTTCCTATTTATTGTCTAGTTTAGGGGTCTCCAAACTTTCTACACAAAGGGCCAGATTACTCTCCGTCACTCTTTAGAGGGGTCAGAATATGGCCAGTGGGAGTAGAAAATGTCCCAATGCTTCAAGCTTGGTTGTCAGTGGGAGTAAGAAAATTACACAGTGCCTGTGGGCAGTAGAAGGGGGGATGGTGTTGGTGGGAGGAATAGTGCCAACTGTTCGTATCAGTAGGAGGAAAATTCCCCCGTCATTGGTGTCAGTGGAAGGAATAGTTCCTCAATGTGGTCAGTGGAAGGAATAGTGCCCCATCATTGGTGTCAGTGAGGGGAATGTCCATATCTGGTGTCAGTGGAAGGAATAGTGCCCCATCATTGGTGTCAGTGAGGGGAATGTCCATATCTGGTGTCAGTGGAAGGAATAGTGCCCCATCATTGGTGTCAGTGAGGGGAATGTCCATATCTGGTGTCAGTGGAAGGAATAGTGCCCCATCATTGGTGTCAGTGAGGGGAATGTCCATATCTGGTGTCAGTAGAAGGAATAGTGCCTCATCGTGGGTGTCAGTGGAAAGAATATTGCCCATTCTTTGAGGTAAGTGACAGGAATAGTGCCCCAATGCTCCTTACATTGGAGGTCAGTGGAAGAATGCCCCTTACATTGGAGGTCAGTAGGAAGAATGCCCCTTATATTGGAGGTCAATAGGAAGAATGCCTCTTACATTGGTGATCAGTAGGAAGAATGCCCCTTACATTGGAGGTCGGTGAGAAGAATTCCCCTTACATTCGAGGTCAGTGGAAAGAATGTCTTTTACATTGGAGGTCAGTGGGAAGCATGCCCCTTACATTGGTGATCAGTGGGAAGAATGCCCCTTACATTGGTGATCGGTGGGAAGAATGTCTTTTACATTGGAGGTCAGTGGGAAGAATGCTCCTTACATTGGAGGTCGGTGAGAAAAATACCCCTTATGTTGGAGGTCAGTGAGAAGAATGCTCCTTACATTGGAGGTCAGTAGGAAGAATTCTCCTTACATTGGAGGTCAGTGGGAAGAACGCTTCTTACATTGGAGGTCAGTAGGAAGAATGCTCCTTACATTGGTGGTCAGTGGGAAGAATGCTCCTTACATTGGAGGTCAGTAGGAAGAATGCTCCTTACATTGGAGGTCAGTAGGAAGAATGCTCCTTACATTGGAGGTCAGTAGGAAGAATGCTCCTTACATTGGAGGTCAGTGGGAAGAATGCTCCTTACATTGGTGATCAGTGAGAAGAATGCTCCTTACGTTGGTGGTCAGTGGGAAGAACGCTCCTTACGTTGGTGGTCAGTGGGAAGAACGCTCCTTACATTGGTGATCAGTGAGAAGAATGCTCCTTACGTTGGTGGTCAGTGAGAAGAATGCTCCTTACATTGGTGGTCAGTGAGAAGAATGCCCCTTACATTGGTGATCAGTGGGAAGAATGTTCCTTACATTGGTGATCAGTGGGAAGAATGCTCCTTACATTGGTGATCAGTGGGAAGAATGCTCCTTACATTGATGATCAGTGGGAAGAATGCTCCTTACATTGGTGGTCAGTGAGAAGAATGCTCCTTACATTGATGATCAGTGGGAAGAATGCTCCTTACATTGATGATCAGTGGGAAGAATGCTCCTTACATTGGTGATCAGTGGGAAGAATGCTCCTTACATTGGTGGTCAGTGAGAAGAATGCCCCTTACATTGGTGATCAGTGGGAAGAATGCTCCTTACATTGGTGATCAGTGGGAAGAATGCTCCTTACATTGATGGTCAGTGAGAAGAATGCCCCTTACATTGGTGATCAGTGGGAAGAATGCTCCTTACATTGGTGATTAGTGGGAAGAATGCTCCTTACATTGGTGGTCAGTGAGAAGAATGTTCCTCACATTGGTGGTCAGTGAGAAGAATGCTCCTTACATTGGTGATCAGTGAGAAGAACCCCCCTTACATTGGTGATCAGTGAGAAGAATGCTCCTTACATTGGTGATCAGTGAGAAGAATGCCCCTTACATTGGTGATCAGTGAGAAGAATGCCCCTTACATTGGTGATCAGTGAGAAGAATGCTCCTTACATTGGTGATCAGTGAGAAGAATGCCCCTTACATTGGTGATCAGTGAGAAGAATGCCCCTTACATTGGTGATCAGTGAGAAGAATGCCCCTTACATTGGTGATCAGTGAGAAGAATGCCCCTTACATTGGTGATCAGTGAGAAGAATGCCCCTTACATTGGTGGTCAGTGAGAAGAATGCCCCTTACATTGGTGATCAGTGGGAAGAACGTCCCTCTTTTTTGCTGGCTTACCAGAAGTGATAGTTGTTGCATCTATACAGTGATCTGACATCCAATGGTGGGTGATTTGCCTGGTTACATGCCCTATCAAGTCACTACTTTGTGCAATTTATCTTTATCGAGTAAAGGAAACTTTATCTGTACAATCCGGTGTGCTCTGTTTTGTTCTACATCTACTCCCAGCCATGTATGCTTTTGAATATATGTGGAGCTTGCAGGAAGAGCGGTATTCTTTGGCTGTATATGCCTTTGGATATTGTGAGAACCAGCTTCAAACGGTAAAGAATTGGGGACACCATAACATAACATACATAACAACGTAAGGCCACCTAAATCTTCTTTTTAAAGGCTTTTCTTGTCTGTTTTTATTAAAACAAAGCTCTAGTTCCCTCAAGGGGTTTTCCAGCATTTCTCTACCATAAAAATAACTGTTCCTCTGCCTCCTGGCTTACCCTTGCAGCACTGCTGCTCTAGCCTCGATCCTTTGTATTTGAAAGACCGCTGCGCAATTACAGTGTGACATAAAATATTGCAACAACCGCCATTTTATTCTCTAGAGTATCTGCTAAAAAAATATATATATATAATGTTTGGGGGTTCCAAGTAATTGTCTAGCAAAAAATACTGATTTTAACTTGTAAGCAACAAATGTCAGAAAAAGGCTAATGCCCCATACACGCGATCGGACTTTCCACCAACAAATGTTGACTAACAGGTTCTCAAATTTTCCCCCAACAAAACTTTGTTGTCGGAATTTCCGATCGTGTGTACACAAGTCCGACGCACAAAAGTTCACGCATGCTCGGAATCAAGCAGAAGGAGCCGCACTGGCTATTGAACTTCCTTTTTCTTGGCTCGTCGTACGTCTTGTACGTCACCGCATTCCCACGTTCGTAATTGTTGGCCAACATTTGTGTGACCGTGTGTATGCAAGACAAGTTGGAGCCAACAACCCTCAAACAAAATTCCATGGTTTTGTTGTTGGAAAGTCCGATCGTGTGTACGGGGCATTCGTCTTTAAGTGGTTAAACTGACCTAATTTACAGATCGAAGTTCATTCAAAGTGCGACAGCGCTGAAAACTAAAAATTGGCTTGGGCAGGAAGGGGCGAAAGTGCCCGGTATTGAAGTGGTTAATTAATTAAAGTGTATTTTTTTCCCCAAAGGATACCTCTTCCTGTTTACACTGTGATTGGACACGGCTGATCACGTGGTAAAGAGCCTCCGTTAGAGGCTCTTTATCGATATCGGTGTAGCCAGTAGTCTGTCAGCCTGACACGCTGCACCACCGATTGCCACGCTGCGCGCCCCGACGGGCGCACGATAGTGGTCTATCCTGCTGGACGTCATATGACATCCAGTCAGGATAACTGAACCACCGCCCGGCTGTCATTTTGCTATAGGCCGGGCGGGAAGTGCTTAATATAAAACTAAACAGTAAAGTTAGCCCAATTTATTTGTATAATGTGAAAGATGATGTTACGCCCGAGAATCGTGATTTTTATTCTAAGCAAAATAATCGTGATTCTGATTTTGGCCAGAATCGTGCAGCTCTACTCTGGAGCCACTCAACCAGCCTGGATAAGAACCCGGGTGACCAGGGTTAATAGCATCATGGGCACCTGGGCAAAGTAATGCACTGGCCCCCTACCAGTTCAAAGAAGGAAACTCCACTCCAGATGAGCAATCACTGCAGTTCAAATAATGCTGGATACAATACCACGGCTCGCCACCAAAGATAAATGAACAGAAGAAAACAGCTGCACACCAAAGAAATAATCCAACGTGTTTAATTTCAAAACATGACAGCAGACAGCCACAAGGACAAGGTACCGGACCCAGGAGGTGACGCGTTTCACACTAAACACAGTGCTTTGAAGAAGCACTGCCCCAATTTACGCACCTACTCTCAAGAATTAAAGTATAAATAGTTGATAGAATTATACATATTATTGGTACTTTCAATAAAATCCATAAACCAAAGACTAATCAAGACAAAGGGCACAGTACAGGGGCTGAGGCAGAAGGGCACAGTACAGGGGGGGGGGTCAGGAGGGCAGAATACTGGGATCAGGGGAGCACAGTATAGGGGGGTCAGGAGGGCACAATACTGAGATCAGGATGGCACAGTAAAGGGGGGTCAGGAGGGCTCAATACGGGGATCAGGAGGGCACAGTACAGGGGGGTCAGGAGGGCACAGTACAGGGGGGTCAGGAGGGCACAATACTGGGATCAGGAGGACACAGTACAGGGGGGGTCAGGAGGGCTCAATACTGGGATCAGGGGGGCACAGTATAGGGGGGTCAGGAGGGCACAATACTGGGATCAGGATGGCACAGTACAGGGGTGGTCAGGAGGGCTCAATACTGGGATCAGGATGGCACAGTACAGGGGGGTCAGGAGGGCTCAATACTGGGATCAGGAGGGCACAGTACAGGGGGGTCAGGAGGGCACAATACTGGGATCAGGAGGACACAGTACAGGGGGGGGTCAGGAGGGCACAATACTGGGATCAGGAGGACACAGTACAGGGGAGGTCAGGAGGGGACAATACTGGGATCAGGAGGACACAGTACAGGGGGGTGTCAGGAGGGCACAATACTGGGATCAGGAGGGCACAGTACAGGGGGGTCAGGATGGCACAGTAAAGGGGGATCAGGAGGGCACAGTACAGGGGGGTCAGGAGGGCACAGTACAGGGGGGTCAGGAGGGCACAACACTGGGATCAGGAGGGCACAGTACAGGGGGGTCAGGAGGGCACAATACTGGGATCAGGAGGGCACAGTACAGGGGGGTCAGGAGGGCACAATACTGGGATCAGGAGGGCACAGTACAGAGGGGTCAGGAGGGCACAATACTGTCTTCTCCAATAATTTTGAAATGTGTTGCCTTGCTAGATATTACAAGCTAGTTGGTAAATAATGGAGCTTACGATCGAATTCTCTAAAGTGGACTGTGAAAGCCATATACTTGCAAAGCTAATTGTATCATATTCTCCTTTTTGGAACCTCTGTGATGATGAGGCTCTTGGGTTTAATACAAGCTAAAATGGATCTGTTTTCAAGCACTTCTGGGCTTCAGTCAAAAGTAAAACAGACGGAGTGTTTAGGTGCGAGCTTCCAGCTGGAACACTTTGGAACCTCCAGGGGGATTGCACTGGTTTGGCAGGCATTGCATATGTGCTGTATATTGTATTGTTTGTTTATAGCACAGTTCTATCTATCTCATACAGATGTCCGTCTGAGCGTGGCCAGGCCTCGTTCTCCCTGTCCCCAGAGTCCTCACAATGATGGCGGAACGTCCTCCTTGAGCTCCTCAGTAATCAGTCTTTGCGGGCACTCACTAATCACTGGCACACAGAAAAAAGTCTATTTTGCCAAATGAAACCTCATTTGTGCTGCCATCCTTCAAGATGACAATGTAAAGCAAAACTCTAGGCAACAAATAAAAGTAGTAAGTGAATGGCTAATCCAAGAAATGCTGCAGCTGTGCAAAAGTTGACTCAATTTACCCCAGTCTGTGTTTTGCATGATCCACTGTGACTGTATTCAGCAGGATTTGCAGAGTGTTTTTCACACAGCCACCTCTATTTTTATTTCATTAATCCTCTTGTCTTTAAAACTGGGATTTCTTTTTATTAACCATTCTGCCTGACACCCATCAGAACATTAAGTAAGGTTTAATTTGGTTGACTTGATAATGGAGAGCATGTTCCCTTTGTACAGTGAATTTTCCATTTGCAAGCAAATTTTCACTCTTTCTATATCATTGGCATACCTCCCAACTTTTTGAGATGGGAACGAGGGACACTTATTAGCAAAATTATGAAGCCATGGGACACACCCCCTGCCACGCCCCCCCTTAAAGGAGAAATATACAAAAAGCATTATTAGTTAAACCCACAAGTGCTTTTTTTTTTTTTTACTACTACTACTCCTTTATATTGGCTTTTGACATTTACAAATGCCGCGATTTGGAAATGGGATGAAAGGTTTAGCACCGGGAAACACTTTTTGAAAGATAAATAGTGCATTTTATATACAACTATATAGATCAGACCAAAATTAGGGCCAAATGAGGAGGGCAGAGGGACATTGTTCCAAGTCAGGGACAGTCACTTGAAACTAGGGACAATTGGAAGCTATGCATTGGCACCACAAAACACCTGGTGTTGGCGCTTACAGGGACTGATGATGCCAGGCCCGAGATTGCATCATGCTCCACCACACCCGGAATCGCCAAGCGTTTTGCTGTGTCTATAATAGAAAAAGGGGCAGTGAGGGTGCCTTGAAGATGAGTATAACTGGGTCGGAGGTATAGGCTTTGAAGAGACCCTGTCATATAATAAAAAACTCTGTACTAAGCACATATCTGTAAGGAAGAAACTTGCTACCTACCTCCACCACTAAATGCTGCACTAATCCAACACTTCCAGAAACGTCAATCTCCAAAGCCCTGAGACTGGTGTTGGGTGCCGCCATCTTGGATGTGATGTCAGCAGCCCCAGCAGACTCAGAACTGTCAGTGACACTGTATACCAGTGTTTCTCAACCGTTTTTCAGTCAAGGCACCTTGTCCATAATTTTAAGATCGCTAGACACCCTCCAAAATTATGGACAATCTCTAGGCACCCTCCAAAATTATGGACAGTCTTTAGGCCGGGGGTCAGCAACCTGTAGATTGAGATCTACCAGCAGATCGTGGACAGGTGACTGGTAGATCGCGGTCTGGGTTTGATGATCGGCCATTCCAGAGCATCAAACAAAGTGCAATGCAGAGGGTCTACTTGTAAAGTTGGAGCTGTAGTAGGGAGCAAGAGCCACTTGAGCCGATGCCTCCTCTGTAGTGCCGGATCCTGTCCCATGCGGAGTGATTGTCAGAAACCATGAACCAGACCGAGACAGAAGTACAGTAAAATCACGCTTGTTTATTAATAAAAATAAAAAGGTAAATGGAGTAAGCGTAGTCAAAGCATAGCCAGAGTCCAGTAACCGGATCGGGTAGTCAGCCAAGCCAGAGTTCAGTAACCAGATCGGGTAATCAGCCAGGCCAGAAGTCAGGGATCCAAGTAGAGGAACAGCAAGCAGGATAAGGAGCCAGAAGGGATGTCAGCAAAGCCAATCTTTAAACACGAACCCAGGAGATGGTTTCTTGTGATGTGACCAAGGCGAAGGCAGGAATGAAGTGAGCTGGAGAGCTTTAAGTAGGCAGGACTGACGAGCAGATCCACAACAACTGGTTAACTGTGGAGAGAGATGAGAGCTGGCAATTAGCCGACAGCTGAGCGGCCAGCTCAGAGAAGGAAGGGCTGAGCCAGAGTGGTGCCAGCAGCAAGAAAGAAGAGATCTTCAGGTCAGTATGAAGCAGTACACTGGGCATAATGGTATAAGGCTGCGTTCACACTGATGTGCTGCGGTTTATCCACACCGAGGGTACAGTGCAGTGTACCTGAAGCTTTCCTGCAGGTTTGCTGCGTTTAGCCATAGACGTCTATTATATCCTGCTGTTTTACCACCCCCATTTTTCTTGTGAATGAGCCCTAAGGTTCCTGCTGCTGAATGCAACTAAGGGCTCATTCACAAGTGCTGCTTCTCTGAAAAGCAACCCGAGTGTGTGTTGATAGGTGGTGAGGACGCAATATGTTGCCTTCTCACCACCTGATTTAAACCCATGATTGCTGTGCAATGCACACGTTTGCGACACGGTAGTACGGCAATTAAAGGTTTAAATCAGGTGTAAGGGGTTGACACTGTGCCTGGCGATCTTTGACTTCTCCCTTGCTGTTCAGGTAGATCTCCACCCCTCTTAAGGTTGCCTACCCCTGCTTTAGGCGCCACATTCTAAAACCTAAAAACTATTCCAATGCCACGTACACACGATTAGAATTTCCGACAAAAAATGTTCGATGGGAGCTTGTTGTCGGAAATTCTGACCGTGTGTAGGCTCCATCGGACATTTTCTGTCGGAATTTCCTACAGCAAAAATTTGAGAGCTGGATCTCAAGTTTTCTGACAACAAGATCCGTTGTCGGAAACTCCGATCGTGTGTACACAATTCCGACGCACAAAAGTCCACGCATGCTCAGAATCAAGCAGAGGAGCCACACTGGCTATTGAACTTACTTTTTCTAGTCCCGTCGTACGTGTTGTACGTCACCGTGTTCTTGCCGATCGGAACTTCCGAAAACATTTGTGCGACCGTGTATATGCAAGACAAGTTTCAGCCAACATCCGTCGGAAATAAATCCACGGTTTGGTTGTCGGAAATTCCGAACGTCTGTACGCGTCATAATAGATCAATACACATAGGACACCCAATGTTAGAGGTGATTTATTCTTCCAAAGCAAATACACTTTTGCAAACTGGTACTGACTAGTATTCCAATGTTTCTCCTCTCCCTCAGTTTTTCTCTATCACTTAGCTAATGAGACCCCAAAGCTGATGGAGAGAGGCAAGGAAGGGTCAAACAAGGCTGCTATGCAGGCAGCTAACATCCTCCTTATCGACTGATGATGTCATTGGTCATTAGGAGGTTGGCAGCTGGAAGGTTGTAATAGTGTACAATGAAAACCTGTTGCTTTGTGTAACTAAAAGGCAGGGTTCATCCACCCACTGACTTATATACAATTTTGGGGCAATTTTTAGGCATTTTGCCAAGGCACCCCTGAAGCAAACCTGGTTGAAAAAAGGCTGCTCTATACTATTCTCCATTGGCAGTTGCATAAAGGGTTATGTAGCAAGGTGATGGGAGGGGCAGAGGAGTTGGGCCAGCACAGAATGTATTCCCAGAAGAAGAAGGGGGCTTTGACGTGCAAGGAAGGGGGAGGCTATGCTTGGGCATTGACTACTCCTGGAATTGTAAAATTTACTAGTAAGTACAAAGGCTGATTGCTAATGAATAAAAAATGTTTATAGAAAATGCTGCAAGCAAGTATTTAAAAGTTGGTGACAGAGTCTCTTTAAAGGCATAGACCACATTTTGGAAAAATGTAATAAATGCACCAACAACAATAACATTAAAAAGTGTATTTTATTAAATTTTAGCTTTCAGACCTGCAGAGCGTTCTCTCCTCCAAAACTGACATCAGTGGGGGATTCTCGGCCCCTCCCGCTCTAGCTGTCAGATCAGGAGAGGGAGCAGCGAGCAGTCACGTGAGCGGCGCTTTGAAAAGAGGTAGAAATGGGCATATTTTTTTACAAAGCACATACACTGCAGCATAGAAGGCTCTCTAACAGAGGGGGTTGTGTGTAGTTTACAAAGTGGCTTAACAACCACTTTAAACATGGTCTAAAAGGTAGACAAAGCCTTTAACCACTTCCCGCCCGCCGGCCGTCATTTGACGTCCTTGACTTTGTGTGGGCATATCTGAATGATGGGTGCAGCTACAGGCATCATTCAGATATCGGCTTTTTCAGCCGGCGATTCCCTACTCCATAAGGACAATCATAGCGGCTGTTCCACCGCTTGATCATTCTTACGGGTGGAGAGAGGGGACGCCCCCCTCCCGCCACCCTCCGGTGCTTCTACCGACTCACCACTTCCATCAGTGAGCTGGAGACAGGATCCGCCGGCCCCGGATGTTTACCATAAGGATTTCCAGCAGAGCACATGCTCGCCAGAGTCTCTAGGATCGTTTTGAGGCTTCAGCGAGATATTATGAGGTCACGCCCGGCCTCTGCATTCAAACAAACGACACCGCCTCGTTTTTTTATTTATTTTTTTTTATTTCCGGATCCCCAGCCTAGAGTTGAGATGTGGGGTCTTACTGACCCCATACCTCACTGTAAAGAGGACCTGTCATGCCATATTCCTATTACAAGGGAAGTTTACATTCCTTGTAATAGGAATAAAAGTGATCTTTTTTTTTTTTTTTTAAGTGTCAAACAAAAACAAAAAGTAAAATTAACAATAAAAAAATAAATAAAAAAAAACTGAAAGCGCCCCTGTCCCCGAGTGCTCGCACGCAGAAGCGAACGCATACGTATGAAAACGGCGTTCAAACCACCGCTACGAACGTTAGAGTGAGAGCAATAATTCTAGCCCTAGACTTCCTCTGTAACTCAAAACGTGTAAAAAAATTTGTATCACCTATGGGAAATTTTTAAGTACTGAAGTTTGGCGCCACTCCACGAGCGTGTGCAATTTTGAAGTGTGACATGTAAGGCATCTATTTACTCGGCGTAACTTCATCTTTCACATTATGCAAAAAAAAATGAGTTAACTATTGTCTTTTTGTTTGTTTTTTTAAAGCACAAAACTGTTTTTCTTCCCAAAAAATAACGTTAGAAAAATTGCTGCGCAAATACCGTGCGAGATAAAAAGTTGCAATGACGGCCATTGTATTCTCTAGGGTCTTTGCTAAAAAAAAACATCTATAATGTTTGGGGGTTCTATGTAATTTTGTTGCAAAAAAAATGATGATTTATACATGTAGGAGAGAAATGTCAGAATTGGCCTGGGTGGCAAGTGGTGAAAGAGGCGTTGTCAATATGTCCTTAATGGGCAAGCCAGGGTCTCTTTAGTCTATCCTGCCAGTATCTAAACCACTCGCTGGGTGCGTTCCAGTGCCATCAAAGGGCGAATGGCTGATCTTTTAATGACCACGCTAAGTAACTCTGGAAAATCTTATTCCCTGATAAATCATGGCAAACAAGGCTCTTCCAGTCAATGAGCTGTCATCTGGCAGCGATTTAACGCTCCTTTTCTATCTAGTAACTTGTGATCTGAATAGCAGTCGTCCATGGCCTCCGTTTTATGGCGTATCCATTCCGTGAAGAGCGCCGTGGCAGCCGTGAGGCGAAATACCACTTACTAGAATAGTTTCCTTGTCTGCTCAAGTTATTAACTTCCCCAGAAAGATATTTGGAAGAAACATTTCCATCCTTCACCTCTAAAATCCTTCCTGGTTTTTGTTGCCTTCGGTATGGCTGAGTGGAAGAATATAAAGGAGGGCTCTGCGCCAACAGATTATTCATGTCTGCTCTTCAAGAATAAGCACAGGTTGTATTTGTAATGGTCTTAGTCTGCTCTCTGATCTGGAATATGTCTTATTATGTCTTCTTTGGAGCTGCTACGTGAAAAATTGGCATTGTTTGTAGCAACTAGTTAAGATATTAATTTATGCTATCTAATCTTAAATTAATTAAAGGGGAAAGTATAATTGTTAGGAGTAAATTTAAAGCTGAACTCCGGGGGAAAATATATTTTCGCATGAAGTGGGGCTGTGCCCACAATGCACGGGTCAACTGCTCCTTTTTGTTTAGGGGTGAGCAGAAAGCTACTCATCCGATCCTTTGATCATTCAGAAAATGGCACTCCCCAACGGTCCAACGGTGGACTGTTCTCAGTCTATGGAGCCTGCTCTGGGCGTGATGACGTCAGGAACAGTTCACTATTCAAGACCACTGGAGCGCGGGGGGTTGCCAGTCCGGTACTGTGCAGGGAGGATCGGAGGATTAAATAAATAACTGCATATCTCTGATATCTTCTCCTCTAGAAAAAAACAAGCATTTAACCCCTGCAGGAAAAAAAACAAGCATTTAACCCATTTAGTGCTGGCACAGCCCCACTGCATGGGAAAAAAAAATGTTTTGTCCAGAGTTGGGTTTTAAGTGGAACTTCAGTCAAACAGCCATAGACAATGTACAGTACCTATAAGTAAGTGGTTTTACCTAGGAATAGGGTTTCACCGATACTAGTATCAGTATCGGTGCCGATACCGAGTATTTGCACAAGTATCGGTACTCGTGCAAATGCACCGATACCTGGAACCGATACTTTTAGGCTCAGCACTTTGAGCTGTCAGTGGGTCTCCCCAGGTTTAAAGAAGTTTGGTAATTGGAGCTGTCAAAAAAAAAAGCAGCGGCAATGTTTATTAACAACATTGCTCAGCCCTGAAACACTAAAATAAACAGAAACATTGTTTCTTTTTGTATATTTCTGTTTCTTCATCTGCAGATCAAAGGGATGAACAAATGTTCCTCTGTTTAACCCCTTAATAACCCTTAATTTACTCTAATCAGCCTTAATTAACCCCCTATTCTCCATTTAATTATTATTTCCCTGCTTTTTTTCTTTTGTTCACGTCTTTTTTATAAATGATAAACAATTAAAACTTTTTTTTTATTGTTTGCTTTGTTAGTGAATATTTTTACACATATATATTAACATATATTTACACATTTCACATTGAAAAAGCACTAAATCAATTTATTTCATTTGTAAATAACTTTTCAATGCTTTGTACCATTGCTGACAGCTGAAGTTAAAACAAAACAGTTGCGGTAGGTATCGGAAATTGGTATCGGCGAGTACTAAAAAAGTACTAAAGTACTAGAGTACTAAAAAAAAAGTATCGTTACTTGTACTCATTGTAAAAAAAAAAAAAGGTATTGGTGCGTCCCTACCTAGGAGCATCAGAGCTTAAACTGTTTATAGTTTGCCTTTTTTTGGTTCATCCCTTCCCCCTTCATCATCATGCTAATGACATTTAAAAAAACTTTCTGTTTTCATTACATACCTTATTTTAGACCCAGTGATGTCATTGCTGGCCTCTGTGCTTCTCTAAGCAATGCAGGCAGATCATGACTGGTGGGAGGGGCCACAGCTTCATGAAAACCACGATCTGCCTTAGGCACCGCCCACATGCAATGCTGAAAATCCATGACTGAAAGAACTGATATCCAATGAATTGAAGTTGAAAGAAAAGTGGTTTAACCCCAAACTGTGTTAGGGGTTCTTTACTGAGTGGTAAGGATGTGGAACTCCCTTCCACTGTTGGTGGTGTCAATCATTTCTAAAAACTCTTGAGATGGACATCTTCGCGAACACAATATACAAGGATTTAAGAAATGGTATTAGCATAATACACACACGCAGGTTGAACTGGATTGACTGGTTTCTTTATTCCACCTTACCAACTATATAGCTATGAATGAAAGGGGTGGACCAGGGACAGTCAAGCTGGGGAGGAAAGGGCTAGATCAGGGGTGCCTTTGAAGAGCAAAGGCCACTTAAATGATTTGGTCCACAATGAAAAAAATAGTCCAGAATTTCTAATTTTCTTATTTTGAATAGCATAATGAACCTTTTCCTCCGGCAACTTCTGAATTCCGGCGGGAGGGAGAGGAGGAGAAGCCGACTTTCAGTGGCTGCAGGAAGAAAATGCAAGGGATCGCTTCCCGTATATGTTGCTCTTGCCACCCCTCCTGTCCAAGTGTAAAACAGAATGAGACAGAGAGCTGGCATTTCTGGCACCAGCTCGATGCACTCTGACACTCTACAGGGGCGGGTCAGCAAGCCCAGATTGCAATCAACAGGTTACCAACTCCAGGCATGCCTTCCCTGGTTTAAGGTTAACGGCCACATCAGAGAGGTTCAAGGGCCACACGTGGCCCAGGGGCCACGGGTTGAGCACCCCTGGGCTAGATGATTATGACCTCCAGACAGAAAATGAGGTAGGCTCTATCTGACTTGTGTGCAGTGAAATCAGAGTGAGCCATTTCAGTCCAGGATAGGAGCCGGTACGACTGTGCCACACTGAAGGGAAGGCTGGAGCTAAGCTGTAAATCCGTTCTGCTGCCTCTGTGACTCGCACATCCCCTGCCAAACTGTCTAACCAACACGGTGACACCACCCTTCATTTCTGCAGCTTCCTGTATGACCCGTGTGCCCACTGAAGCCTCCATGCTCTAGTATGTGTCCATGTCTGTCTGTCCCATTCCTTGGCCTTGGCTGCTCCTTCTTCTCCCCTCTGCTTATCATCACCAGGATCACCATTAATTGATCAACTTACATCCTTCCATGGCCTTGGCAGGTTTGCAATCCTATCCTACTCTGGTTGTATAGGAAAGGCCTCCCCCCCCACACACACACTGCTAGGGGTACTGACGTCTTTCTAAGTTTGAGATAAGGTGGACCTAAAATGTGAGTTTCCCATGAAACAATAAGGCATTTGTCATTACCAAATCACTTTATCCTTCTTAATAAAATACTGTTACTTTCTTCAAATGAAAAACTGCCAAGCCAATGCATGTGACCTAAAATCTGGGCAAAGATCACATGGACCTTCAGGTGCATTATTATTATTATTACTATGCAGGATTTATATAGTGCCAACATTTTGCGCAGCGTTTTAAAACACTATGGTGTTTCACTTCATTAGAGGTTGCAGAGTGTTTTTCAATTAGAGATACTATGTTATCTTATGTACATTGCAAGGATTTCAACAAACTTTGTTGCAGATTCCTACTTTTTGTTATTTTGAAGACTTATGCCCTGTACACACGACCGGTTTAGCCGTCGGAATAAACTCCGAAGGATTCTCCGACGGAACTCCGACGGAATTCCATTCAAGCGGTCTTGCCTACACATCGTCAATCCAAAGTCTGACCGTCCAGAACGCGGCGACATACAGCACGTATGACTGGACTAGAAAATGGAAGTTCAATAGCCAGTAGCCAATAGCTTCCGTCTCGTACTTGCTTCAGAGCATGCGTCGTTTTTGGTCCGTCGGAACAGCATACAGACGAGCGGTTTTCCCGATAGTAATTGGTTCCGTCTGAAATATTTAGAGTATGTTCTATTTCTAGGTCCGTCAGAATTTAAAAAAAAAAAAAAAAGTCAGATAAGGCACACACACGATCGGAATAGACGATGAAAATCTCCTGTCGGACTTTTTCTGTCGGACATTCCGCTCGTGTGTACGCGGCTTTAGCTGTTTGCCTGTGTCCGTGTGCAAAGTGGATCTAATGCGAGTGATTTTACCATTATCATTTATCATTATCAATCAGATGCTGCACTTGCAGGACTCGAGTTGCTAGGTCTGCATCCCTTTTTAGATGTGGTTTCTTGTTGGGAGTATCTCTCCAAAAATAACATTTTTGTTGCAGAGGATGCTCAAAATCTTACTTGTAACTTTGTGCAGAAAAATCAACAAGCCAATCGCACAAGCAGGAAATTACATTTGTGGGGTGTTCTGTACACCATCTGTGTACAAAACGCTTCCAGGTAGCCATAATGCATTTTACAGAAAGTACAGAGCTGCAGTATGGAAAAGAGAAGTCATTTTGAATAACATTCCATTACAATATGACTTGTGTAACAATAGTATATGCTGTTTTATTTATTTATTTGCTATTTTGTCCCCAAAGAAAGTGGAGTTACCCTTTAAGTCTATGTCATGCAATTAAATTGTTGTGAGCAATTATCTATTTTTTTTTTTTTTTTTGCTAGAACTTGCAAAATTGTAGTGTAAAAAATATAATTCCGTCTTATGTTTGGAATGGAGCCGACTGATGTCATGCCACTTTCTTTTGTCTTCTAGGTGTCCTCTCACTCCCCCCATACTTCAGCCCATATAAAGACAATTCTGTTTCCAGAGATGACACCACAGACGCGTACACGCACCTTGAACTGCGCACTTTGGAACAATCACTCCTCGCCACATGTGTCGGCAGCATCTCAGAGCTGAGTGAGTAGGGAAAAATAATATTTAAGAAATGAATGCTATGACATCAAATCAGTCCCGTTCCCCCCCCCCTACAATTTTTCAAATGTAGTTGGGCAGCTTAGTCTTTGATATATCAGCTTCTCACAGACCAGGATATTGTTAACCATAGAAATCCAAGTGGCAAAGTCTGGTGGAGAAAAAAGCAGTCCGCCGTTGTGCTATAAGCTTTTGGACCGGACATAGTGGGGTTGATTTACTAAAGGCAACTAGACTGTGCGATTTGCAAAGAGCAGTTGCTCCAGAGCTTAGTAAATGAGGGGGGAGCTCTGCTGGCCTCCATCATTCAATCACTTGCAAGCAAAAATGCTGTTTCTTTTACTTTCCTTGCATGTTATTGGGGTTTCTTTACAAAGTGAAGCTTTACCTCATTTGCTAAGCTTTGGAGCAACTGCACTTTGCAAATTGCACAGTCTATTTGCCTATAGTAAATCAACCCCAATGTCTTGTGTGCGGGTATTTGCACTGAGGATGGAGTCACATCGACATCTATTAAGCCAAGCAGGCACAATGTAGGATCCAGGGGGTATGCAGTCTGGAAGACTATATTAATCCTCGGTCTACCAGCAGGGTCCAATGGACCCTGTAGGTAGTTTGTGTTGTGTTTTTTTTATAATGGAATTTATTATTATTTTTTGATAAGAACCTATGACTTTTTTACTGCTGATTAGACAGTTATAAATCTGAGAGCATGAATTTTTTGTATTTACACTTTTTTTGTAAATTCTAATTATAGCATCGTACACTGGCAGGGTCCATCGGACCCATGTTGCTCTCCAATGATTTCTCCGTTATGACTCAAGTCACATGATTACTGTACTGCACTTTGTGAGTCATTTTCAGTCTGCAAGTTAGGACATGTTTGTGCATGTTAGTGCTTTCTTAGCTTTTGAAGATTTGTTATGCTTTCTTGATTTGGTGGTGTCGTTTCGTCATGGCTCACAAACGCCTCAGTAATGAAGAAATACTTACCGTATTTTTCGGACCACAAGACGCACCTAGGTTTTAGAGGAGGAAAAACGAGAAAAAAAAAATATTCTGACCCAAATGGTGTACTGAAATATTTCATAAAATATAACAGAATAATATTTCAACCATGTAAAGTGAACAGCAGTCAACAATGGCATTAAGGACCATCATCACTGCCATTAACAAATGAGGAGAGACTTTAAGGTTTGAGTTCTCGTCTAGTTTTCTGGGAACCCCAAGAACTCATCATCGCTAGTGTCAGAATTTATGAAGCTCAGCTGCTCACAATCACTGACATCACTTTCTTCTCTATCTTCATATACGATGCAATCTTCAGTATCCATCTACGGCATTGCTAATGCCACATTTTTTGAATGACTGTTCAACGATTTCCTCCTTCACTGAGTGCCATGATGTTTTCACCCATTCACAAACTTGAGTGATAGTGGGCCTCTTCATTCGTCCAGTAGGTGTCAGATCATGATTACCAGCAGCCATCCATTTGTTCCACTCTTCTCGCATAAAGACTTTAAATGGTTTGTTGATGGAAACATCGAGAGGTTGCAACTGGCTGGTAAGACCCCCAGGAATTACAGCTAGATGAGTCTTCATTTCTTTAAGGCCCCTTTCACACTGAGGCGGTTTGCAGGCGTTATTGCGCTAAAAATAGCGCCTGCAAACCGCCCCTAAACAGCCTCCGCCCATCAACGGCCATCACTGCTGTCGATCAATGCCCATCAGTGCCACCCATCAATGCCCATCAGTGCCCATCAGTGCCCATCAGTACTGCCTATCCGTGCCACATATCAGTGCCCATAAGTCCGGCATATTAGTGCCTCCTCGTCAGTGCCCATAAGTGCCACCTCATCAATGCCCACCAGTTCAGCCTATCAGTGCCCATCAGTGCCGCCTCATCAGCGCACATCAGTGAAGGAGAAAAATTACTTATTTACAAAATTTACTAAAAATTTTTTTTTCAAAAACCAAAAACCCAGGAGTGTTTAAATACCACCAAAAGAAAGCTCTATTTGTGTGAAGAAAATTTAAAAAAATAATTTGTTTGGGTACAGTGTAGCATGACCGCACAATTGTCATTCAAAGTGCGACAGCGCTGAAAGCTGAAAAATGGCCTTGGCAGGAAGGGGGTGTAAGTGCCTGGTCGGAAAGTGGTTAAAGGAAAAAAGAGCTTGAAAAACAAAAACAAATGCAGCTACCACATTTACAGGCTGGTAAGGTATAATATATTACCTTTTTGTTTTTGGGTTTAGATACGCTTTACATTGTTACACTCTGCAGCTGATTGACCCCAGGTACATACAGTGAGGATACATGTAGCATGTGACTCTATGATATTTATTCATGATAAAAGGGATTGTTTTTTTCATGTCTTTGTTCTTGTAGGTGACCTGGTATCCCGTGCCATGCACCACATGCAGTGTCTGAACACGCTGAGGCCCGGCATGAGCCCAGTACGCCAAGCCCGCCACCCCCAGCAGCACATCACCTGGTCCCCAGACTCCCTGCACACACTGTACTACTTCCTGCGCTGCTCACAGATGGAATCCATGGAGAATCCCAACCTGGACCCGCCCAGAATGGCACTTCACAATGAGCGGTAAGAATGCCTGCAATATGTGACTTGGCAACTGAAGTGTAACAATTCAGAATACATTTTCATGTGATATATCACTCAAATTAATTTCAGATTTACATAAAAGATTCAGATAAATATAGAAATAAATTAAAGGACAAAAGCAGCGAGTGACTAAATTTTGGTGTCAAATTTTTCCTGCGTGTTTTGTATGTGTCAGTGTGTAGCTAAAGCAGACTCTTTCTATCTATGTCCCATTGTGTAGATTTTCCTGGCACCGGTCCCCGGGACAATGGACAGGGACACAGACAACAACAAAATGCTGACAAAGGCTACGATTGTTCCTCAGTCTACAAACATGTATTTCTTTCTCCTTCATTGAGGGACACAGGAAGTCTTAAACCTTCAGGTTATACTGCCACCTACAGGAGGATTGTACACTGGCAAATAGAGATGGGCTCAGGCATGTTCAGGTCGAACCCGCCAGGAAGCCGGCACTGCACGCCGCCAGTCGGAGTCAGCATATGTATGTGCAGCTGCCAGTCGGGAAATACCTCACCGCCTATGATTGGCGGTGTGCAGTGATGGCTTCCTGGCGGGTACGATCCGAAATTGCCCGAGTCCATCACAACTGGCAAACGAAAACTGTAGATCATCCCAGGGTATAACCCCTCTTACTACCGGCATGTTTTTTTACTACTGTCCTAGTAGGATGGATGGATTTTATTGAGCTCTCTATTTTTTACTAGCACTGTTTTCTTTAATCAGGACTCCACACCACTGCTGGAGGCTTCCCCTCCAATTCTCAGTGATCTATCATGGTCATCCTGGGCTTAGCTTTTTGGACCGCATCCCATCTAGGCTCCTTTGGACTGGACACTTTGGGGCTAGCCTTGACGTGGCTTTTAGGAACTAGGTTCTGCATACAGAGCTTTTCTGACTCCGTTCTGGTTTAGTTAGCTGTGGAACGCTTTCCTGCATGCCATTAGTCTCCATTTCCCGTTAGTGGTTAAACAATCTAGTAGGAGTGTTGGCATCACCTGCTGGGTGGAGTCTGGTCTGCAATTTGTGTTGTTTTTTCGTCCATACAGCATTGAGGAAGCATCTCCCTGCTGCTGCTCCTGCCTGTAAGAGTCATGTTGAACTTCAATCTCCAGTCTGTTCCTGATGCCCCCCTACTTTGGTTGCCTTCAGCCATCCAAACCCTCTGGTCACTGGCTCTACATCTACAACCAGCTGACTTGTTTTCGTGGGTGCTCAAGGCTGTTCAACTTACCCCAAACCTATCCGTTGCTCACTGCATCCTGTGTTAGCCCCACTGTTATAGGTGCCTCTGGGACAGGAATTGTGTTATTTGCAGGATCGCAAGGTGAAAATAGCAGAAAAAAAACCCTGAGAAGTAAAAACCAATGCAGCCACCTAATCTCGGTACTGTTAAGCTGCTTTATATTACGTTTGGGTTTAGATACACTTTTAGGTACTGTGACAGTGCGAGGCCCTGCCACTGTGAAAATGTAGGAGAAAATGACACAGGATTCGCATTAAGGCTTAATGAGAGGTTCCAGACCAGTGTTTCTCAACTCCAGTCCTCAAGGAGCCCCAACAGGTCATGTTTTCAGGATTTCCCTCAGATAAAACGGCTGTGGTAATTACTAAGTGAAACTGATCAAATCACCTGTGCAAAATAATGGAGGGTCTGAAAACATGACCTGTTGGGGCGCCTTGAGGACTGGAGTTGAATAACACTGTTCCAGACTATTGTTTCTGAGCTCAGCTATGTTTTTGGCTTTCTCTGGATTCTGTAAACCTTTTAAAGGACCTGGAGATTGAAGCTGTGAAAGTGTCTGGTGGGATGGAACGTCCAATCCTCTGTCTGGATTTTACTGATGCAAGCAGCCTGTGTGAGTACACAGGAGTGTACGGTCATTATATACTCAAGCGATAGCTAAGGGCTCCCAGTTTGGAGACGTGAGATTTCCCCCAGAGGTCAGAGAAGCTGAGCCCAGGAGGTCTCGTTCCAGGAGTAAGATGGGATCCCATTGGGGTGTCTGGAGAACCCCAATCCAGAGGCCAGGAGTGGTCTGTGCAGAAGGGCGCTGCAACTAAAGCCTGAGTGAGCCAATTGAACCAGGACAGCTGGACAACACAGTCAGAGGCACTAGTAAGAGGCGAAAGAAAAACAGTGGAAATGCCCCACTAAACTGTTAAATAATAAGAATTAATGAAAAAGAAATTAACAAAAAAACAAAAATAAATAAAAAAATAATGGGAAATAGAGAAATGTAAAAAGAAATTGAAAAAAAAGAAATAAAAAATAAACAAAAAAAAATAAGTAATGAAAAAAAATACTGAATGAAATATCAATGAAATCAAACCCAATGCATCCATTCACTATTCTATTTTAATATTTCATTCAGTATTTTTTTTTTCATTATTATTTATTTTTTTGTTTATCTTTTTATTTTTTATTTTCATTTTTTTAATGTATTCATTTGTTTTTTTTATTATAACAGTTTAGGTATTTTTTTGCATTGTTTTTCTTAATTTTTTTTGCTTAATTTACATACTAGATTCCCCTGGTTTTCTTACAGCTGCATTTACTTCACATTATACATCAAATAATTATAGGCTGGGTAGTGGCACTGTTATTGTGTTTTATTTCTTGTTTATAGTAAGAGGAGCAGCGGTGCTGCTAACTAGGGAGCCAGGTATCTCGACATTTTCAGTTGACTATTGACGTTGATGTAGAAGAACATTTTTTTTTACAATATTTTTTATTTGAGCAGAAAATCGCGCAAAAACACACGACAAAATGCACGAATCTGCACAAAGACGCGCAAATGACGCGTTTCCATTCATTTCTATAAGAATAAAGATGCACCAAAAATGCTAAAATCTGCCCGATTCGAGCTACAAAAAAGCTCCAAAACTTTTTTGAGCTTCAGGCGACATGGAGTGGGGATGTGAACCATCTCCATAGAGAATAGATGATTTTTCCCCCTCAAGCGTTTTGGAGCTTCAAGATACAAAACGCTGAGATGTGAATGCAGCCGAAATGGCTGCCCATTCGTATTCAAAACCATGTGTATTTGGGTGATCCAAACATGGATGTTTATGGAAAGATTTTTGTAAGTCGGATCTTTCCAACAGTTGGACCAAGACTATGCGCAGGCACATTCTGATGCCTGCGGGTGGCTTCATATTACTTCCTTGCTTATCATGGTTGGTCATATTTTATGTACAAGCTGCAATGCCAGAATTTACCAGCGGGTGAAATTGAGTGATTAGGAAACTTTATCTTTGCACTCCGGTTCAACTCTGAAGACTCTGAAGGATTGCACATGGGGGGCAACCTGTGCATGATTACTCTGAGGGGTCTTTGGCAAACATGGGATTTCCAGGATTCTTAGAAATCCCCCACTAAGTCTAATAGGTTGTTTTGGATGATGGCACGTCATTAAATAAAAGCCTGTACGTGTTTCCCTTTCTCTGGATAGAATTTCTCAGTAATTCCATCTCCTGTGACACGTGCTTCGTACAGCTGCAGAAACATCTCCTCTCAACGAGTTCAAATGGGGACATCAGCCAAGCCCCCTACCTTGTTGCCACCCCATCCCAAATTACACAATGTGAAGTATTGCAGACCCCTCTACTGCTGTGTCCCCAAACTGCTTCCATGTGTTCCTGTGAAATCAATATCATCCGCACCTAATAAAGAACAGCTACAAGCTCACTGACGCTGTACCTCACAGGGGGATAGTGTGCTCAGCGGACATGAGTTCATGGTGATCACACATAGCTATACCAGATTAACAGCTAATGGACGCTGATGGCAGATAGAGATGGATGGACGCATCTTCAATGCTATTTTGGATTGATCATGGCTTGTTATCAACGTAGACTGCTACTATTATTTCAAGTAGATAGATGAAAAAAAATCAGTTCCTGGTGTTTTTCCACTATTGCTACATGCCTAATGTATAGGCTGCATTCTCAATATTATCACCGCTCTCCCAGGAAAGGATAGGCTTCATTCTTGGTGATGTCACTGGTCTTCCGTGAAACAATAGGCTGCATTCTTGGTGATGTCACTGGTCTTCCGTGAAAGGATAGGCTTCATTCTTGGTGATGTCACTGGTCTTCCGTGAAAGGATAGGCTTCATTCTTGGTGATGTCACTGGTCTTCCGTGAAACAATAGGCTGCATTCTTGGTGATGTCACTGGTCTTCCGTGAAAGGATAGGCTTCATTCTTGGTGATGTCACTGGTCTTCCGTGAAAGGATAGGCTGCATTCTTGGTGATGTCACTGGTCTTCCGTGAAAGGATAGACTGCATTCTTGGTGATGTCACTGGTCTTTCGTGAAAGGATAGGCTGCATTCTTGGTGATGTCACTGGTCTTCTGTGAAAAGATAGGCTGCGTTCTTGGTGATGTCACTGGTCTTTCATGAAAGGATAGGCTACATTCTTGGAGATGTCACTGGTCTCTCATGAAGGGATAGGCTGCATTCTTAGTAATATCACAGGTCTCTTGTGAGTGAATAGGTAGAATTCTTAGTGATGTCACCAGTTTCTTGTAAAAGAATCGGCTGCATTCTCAGTGATGATGCTGATCCTTTTTGAATGGATAGGCTGCTTTCTCAGTAATGTCACAGGTCTCTCGTGAATGGATAGGCTGCATTTTTAGTGATGTCACTGGTCTTTCGTAAAATGGATAGACTGCATTCTTAGTGATCTCACCTGTCTCATGAATAGATTTGCTGTATTCTTAGTGATGTCACAGGTCTCCCATGAATAGATAGGCAGCATTCTCAGTGATGTCACTGGTCTCTTATGAATGGATAGGCTACTCTCTTAGTGATGTCACCAGCCTCTTGTTAAAGTATAGGCTCCATTCTCAGTGATGTCACTGGTCTCTAGTAATTTAATAGGCTGCTTTCTTAGTGATGTTCCAAGTCTCTTGTGAAAGGATGGACTGGATTCTCAGTAATAGCACTAGTCCCGGGGGATTGGGGGGGCGGCACCCCTCTGCCCATAATGGACAGGCCGCCACTGGTCACTGGTCTCTTTCGTGAATGGATAAGCTGCTTTCTCAGTGATGTAATTGGTCTTTTGTGACTGCATAGGCTGCATGTTCAGCAATGTCACTGATCCCTTATGAATGGATAGGTCTGTACTCACAATGATGTCACTAGTGTCTAGTGAATTCATAGGCTGCATTCTCAGTGATGTCACTGGTCTGCTGCAAATTGATCCAGAAGGAGGGTTGAAGAGCAGGAGCACACACTAAAAAGTTAGAATCCAAAGGTTGTTTATTTACCTTGGAACATATACACAGGATCTGTCAGCAAAATAATGAGTTCCTACCTTTCCAGAAACTGGAATAGGGCAGAAAATAAGGATTTAAATGTGCCACTACAAACATAATGATAAAAATCAATCCACAGCAGGCTCTTCTGGGGAAAACGGTGGAGGAGGTACCGGGACATGTAAGACGCCTAATTGCATTCATCTTTACGGCAGCTAGGATATCCTTAGCGAGATCCTGGAGGTTGCCCATAATCCCCTTTGATCTTTTGAAGGCAAAATTGATGTGGATCATGACCAATGAATGTATGGTGGCTATCCACCGGGACAAGCTAGCCCACTTTGAGAAAACTTGGACTCCATGGATGAAATACCTGACAGAATCCACCTGATCTGGAGGGAGAGACACTAGCACCTTTTCCCATCTCCTTCTCTACAGGTTTTTCTTTTATCTTACCTAATTCTCACCATAACGCCCCCCCCCCCCTTTTTTTTCTCTCACTTATCTTTCCTTCTCCATTCTTTCTACTAGTTGGATTAACTTTTAACCCATTGTTGGTCCGTGTGACTTAAGCAATAAATATAAAGTGGAAGAACTCACATGAGTCCAAGTAAGGGAACAGGCAGCAGTTAATATGTTCACAGTTAAGCACAGAAACCCTGTGCATATTATTTCTTCACATTTAATTTTTTTATATTATGCAATAGTTTCCCCTGTTGGGGATGATGCAAAGGATACTCAGGTTCACGGTCTACTGTTCGGACTTTACATCTTCAGTAACCTGACTACCCGAACAATGAGTGGGAAGCCACCCATGGGCCCGAGATTTATTGGATGGTTTGACTTTGTCTTTCTTTTTCTTGTATGCACCCAGTTCCTTAATATGTTGGGCCAAAGTGGGCTTTCCATAATGTGTTACACTTTTGTGTTAATATTGAAATTACCAATAAAAACGATTGAAACGAAAAAAAAGAAGATAAAAATCAAATTTTTATTTACATTAAAATCATTGCATTATAAAAAGCACGTATAGATCAGTTACCGTCCCAAGTGTGTCAAGGTACATATACTTCTAGATTTACAGAAACGGATCAATGTGTTTCGCTTGTAGAGAGCTTCTTCGGGATTCACTGTTCTGATTTTTTATGTCAAATATGGTAGTTGGTAAATAGCAGGATGAATATAACATTATATCAAATATAATGATAAAAAATACAACAAACATGAATCATAAACTAAAACCATATAGCAGTGGAGAGAAAAGAAAGGGGAGGACACCCCCCCCCCAAAAAAAAAAAAAATCAGAAATCCAATGCTTCGGGAGGAATCAAGGCAAAGCCAAAGATCACTCCCAAAAGCACCTACCTAGTACAGAATACTCCAAAAATTATCTATAAAGTCATATGAACCAACTTTAAGCAAACAATGTGAACCACAAAGATCCATGGTTTTCATAAGTTCACCCAGCAAGTAGACTCCTAGAAGTGTAATTTGAAATTCAACATTAAATCCGCATAAATACCGCATTGAACCTAAAAACAAAATGCCACACATACCTAATCTGGAAGGAACCAATGCCTACCATATACTGTATATATAAGTTAACCTCAAAGAAACCCACTGGGGAATAGGTAGGTGATCAATAAAAACAGGAGACAACGCTGGATGGAGGCCATATGCTGAGTATACGCTTAGTAGATTGTGGTACTACACAGTACTTTGGCCAATGTGTTTTGGGGGTCCAAACTGCCCCCTTCTTTAGGATTTGCATGGTATATACAATGACAAATGTCATATGCTGATGAGCATGCTATTAAATCTCTTGCAGCATAATTTTAATCATCAATCCTAAACATGAAAAATGGGAGCACCACCTAATGAAAAAATAGTGCTCACCCTATACATAAGGGGGTCTAATCAAAAAAAGGGATATCGACAAAACAAAAAAATGGAAGACTATACACAACCCAACTTAGTCAACTACAATTTTGTTGCATGAACACAATACAAAATATATGTTTGCAAGAACCCCCTAAAAATCCAACTAAAAAAAACCCACCTAAACTCACCCAAGTACGCCGCCCTGCATACTGGAACAGAAATACACCACCCCTCGTATATGAAGCGAGGGGTGGGGGATGCAGTCCCAACAAGGAGCTGAGCCCACCCTCCCCAAAGAAGCGCCCCCTCCCCCTCCCCCTCCAAAAACCAAGGCCTATACGACCACATCAGGGACCAAACTGGACCCGCTCCCAAGGGGTACAGTGCTCCACCTTAAGGCCCCAATAGGCGTATGAGGCACTACCTCGTGATGAAGCAAGGGTGCAATGGCCCAGGTGACTCAAACAGCCCACTTATACCCCCATTAAACAGCCCCACAGTCTAAGGTCAGTCGGTCAAAGGGATGCAGAGCGGGGTACTTGGGTGAGTTTAGGTTGGGAATTTAGGGGGTCCTTGCTAGCGTATTTTTTATTGTGTTCATGCAATAAAATTGTAGTTGACTCAGTTGGGTTGTGTATAGTTTTCCGTTTGTGAATGGATAGGCTGCATTTTTAGTGATGTCACTGGTCTTTCGTAAAATGGATAGGCTGCATTCTTAGTGACCTCACCTGTCTCATGAATGTATTTGCTGTATTCTTAGTGATGTCACAGATCTCCCATGAATGGATAGGCAGCATTCTCAGTGATGTCATTGGTCCCTTGTGAATGGTGTGGCTCTTCTGCACTTCATTCTTCCCCCATCTTCATCCTAAAGGGGCTTTGAGAGTCCTTCTCTACAGGAGAACTGCCTGCTCAACGTCAAACTGTTACACATCACACACTCTATATGACCTATGGAGCATTACTCTGGATTTCCAGTGCCACCTGTCCATCTCTCATAAATGGATAGGCTGCATTGTCAATGTCACTGGTATCTTGTGAATTGATAGGTTGGGTGACCAGTGATGTCACTGGTATTTCAAAAAAATGGATAGGCTGCATTCTCTGTGATGTCACTGGTATCTTGTGAATGAATAGGCTGTATTTTCAGTGATGTCACTGGTATCTTGTGACTGGATAGGCTGTATTTTCAGTGATGTCACTTGTATCTTGTGAATAGATCGGTTGCATTCTCAGTGATGCGTGCCACTGATATTTTGCGAATGGGTGGGCTGCTTTCACAGTTATGTAATTTGTATCTTGTGATGGATAGGCTGCATTCTTAGTGCTGTCATTGGTATCTCATGAATGGGTCGGCTGTATTTTCAATTATGTCATTGGTATCTCCTGAATGGATAGGCTGTATTCTCAGCAATGTCACTGGTATCTTGTGAATGGATAGGCTGCATTCTCAGTGATACCACTGGTATTTTGTGAATGGGTTGGCTGCTTTCCCAGTTATGTAATTTGTATCTTGTGAATGGGTAGGCTGCATTCTCAGTGAGGTCACTGGTAGTGGTAGCCCGTCCATTAGGGGCGCACGGGCGCCGGACCATCTACATACCAGGCGCCGGACCATGGATTCCAATGAGGGTTTTTTTTTTTTTTTAAGCACGTGATTAGAGCCAGAGGCTCTAATAGGCTTCAAAAAAACGGTGGTCTTAGGGCGCAAAGCACTGCGCTCCGAGCCCACCCAGTTGTGTGATAATAGCGAATTAATATTCGCTATCCTCACACTGATTCTCCTCCTAGCCAATCAGGAAGCATGTTGTAAGACCAGTTTCCCAATTGGCCGAAAGGAAAAACAATGTTATTGGCCAAGGGAGAGGAGAAGGAGGGAGGAGACTCGCCACCAGGGGGAGAAGCAAGGGGAAGAGTGACAGACCCACCAGCCGCCACTCCAGGGATGGCTCACCATCCAGCATCCGGCTCGAGGAGGGGAGATCAGAGGAGACTGGGCAGGACAGAGGTAAGAAGGCCGTCCGTCTCCCGCAGCGGGGGGAACGGGTTGTTCCCTGCGTCCATCTTCCACCGAGGGGGGTGGCGTTGATTTGCCGCCCCCCCCCCCCCCCCCAATTATCGAGCACCAGCTGCCACTGGTCACTGGTATATTGTGAATGGATAGGCTGTATTTTCAGTGATGCAACTGGTATCTTGTGAATGGATGGGCTGCATTCTCAGGGATGCCATTGGTATCTTGTGAATGGGTAGGCTGCTTTCCCAGTTATGTAATTCGTATCTCGTTAATGGATAGGCTGCATCCTCAGTGCTATCATTGGTATCTCATGAATGGATAGGCTGTATTTTCAGTGATGCCAGTGATATTTCGTGAATGGATAGGCTGTATTCTCAACAATGTCACTGATATCTTGTGAATGGATAGGCTGCATTCTCAATGATACCACTGGTATTTTGTGAATGAGTAGGCTGCTTTCCCAGTTATGTTATTTATTTCTCGTGAATGGATAGGCTATATTCTCAGTGCTGTCATTGGTATCTCATGATTGAATAGGCTGCTTTCCCAATTATGTCACTGGTATCCTGTGAATGGATAGGCTGCATTCTTGAGGTCCCTGGCCTCAGATTGGCTGGTGCCCTCATTTTAAATGAGCACATAGGATAGCCTTAGCAAAAAGCATATTATCACATTTTCTTGTCCCTTTATTATTTTACAGCCCCCCAAAGAACCCCTGAATGTTCTGTAATTCTGCTGTTCAGTTAAATCAAATTTCTAGACATATTTTTAAGCTGTAAATATTTCTTTTGAAAATGTCCCTGGAATTCCTATGTAGTTACCACACAGATTGCCTTGCTTGAATTACACAACTGCAGAGCAATTAAAGAAAAGCATAAAGTGTAGCACAGTGAAGACCTTTGCCAAACGGCCCAAATACCATTCCACGGGAGGTAGCTGTGCGTCTCTCCTGGAGTCTGCTATAGAAATCTAAAAAATGTGTTTTGTTATCAGACCCGGCTGACGCTGAGGGGTGCAGGCTAAGGTATATCACTGCCATAATGGGATTTTGTCAGCAAGTTTATGAGTTGGCATAAAACTTCATTGACAGCTTCTCCTAAGTGGTCTCTCAGGCTCCTGAGATTAGAGTCATCTCCAGGATGGAGGCCGGGGTCCAGGCTAGCAGATACAAAGAGCTCCTAGATTGGAAATAATTACAGTATACAGTGTGTACATTCTGTATCATGTAACAACATATGTAATCGCATGTAAAGCTTTTTTTACATGTAAAACATTTTAGTAGTGGTGAAAAACAATATTCCTGAATCAACCTATTCACTGAGTCTGCTACAAAGCTGCTTGATTCTACAGTGTTTTCCTTTACATCATATAAAGTATACCTAAAGGAGTATGACACCCTATTTTGGCTTTACAGTATGTAGACCATGTTTGGGAAGCAGAGCCAAAAAAGACAAAAAAGAGGAATAAAATAATGGGGGGCTACATGATTGAGGGAGGTCCCAAAAAGACAATGTAGGTACAAGAAGCCTTACCAGATTAGAGGTTAATGGTCAAGTGGTTAGGAACCTGGATGAGAGAATAAAGTTTCTTGTACGTCAGTTTATAGGAAACGCTTGTCATGGTAGGATAGTTAAAAAAATTAATTTGGGGCCCTTCTGGTAGTATGGTGCTTCCCCTGTTTTGGTATCGGTTGTCTTTTCCATGGTTCAGTCTCTTGGGAAGGCAGAAAATGGTCAATTTTGGAGCTTTTCTCAGGCTGGTGAGGGGCTGCTGGGGACAGAATTGTATGGTAGGGTATGGTTTATTATGCTTTGGTTATTTCAGAAATTGTTAATTTTGTTCCATTGTGGTTAAGTAAAGGGCTGCTGTGGCCATTTCAAATCGAAGGCATGCAGTCTGTGTATTGGCGTTGAGTGGGGAGGGGGGGTATGAAATTCATGAATCTGGTAGTCATGGTTTTTGACATTAATTGTTGATTTATTGATATTCAGGTGACTGGTCTGTAATTCCCCCATATGTATCTCGGCCCTTTTTTTTTAACATTGGTATCACATTTTCATTTCGCTAGCCTACTGATGCCATTCTACTCAGCAAGCAATCCTCAAAAATTAGATGGTCTGGCTATAACATGGTTAAGTTCTTTGAGAACTCTCAGGTGTAAACCATCTGATCCTCGTGATTTATTAACATTAAAGTGATACTAAAGTCTATTTTTTTCATTTAAAGGTAACAAAAATGTTACTTGCCGGCACTCCTGGGCCCTCCCTCCTGCTGAGCGCCCCCACAGCAAGCAGCTTGCTATGGGGGCACCCGAGCGGAGCTGCTGCTCTGTGTGTCCATTCGCTCAGCCCTGACCCTCTCTCTCTTCATTGGCTCACTGACTTTGGCAGCAGCTGGAGCCAATGGCGCCCCGCTGCTGTCTTAGGCCAATGAGGAGAGAGAGTCCCGGACAGTCGAGACTTTCATGCAACATTGCTGGGGCTCAGGCAAGTATTAGGGGGGCTGCTGCACACAGAATTTTTTTTTTTTATCTTAATGCATAGAATGCATTAAGATAAAAACCTTTCTGACTTTAGAACCACTTTAAGTTTTTCTAGTCTATTTTGAACATGGGTTACCCACATGGGTACATAACCCTCGTTTTAATTTTTTTTTTTAATTTTTTTTTATTTTAAATTCACTTTTTTTCTAGTGACAATGGTTCTTAAAGCCAAACAACTAGGGACACAGACAGCAAGAAAAAAATGAACAGAGATTCTAATCCTTATCCACTCCTTCCAAAACTAGAAAAACAAATGGCTGGAGATACCCTTTTTTTCTAAATCAGATTACATTTTTGCAAATAAAGTATCTTAGTACGACAATAGGTAACATACATAGAAACACATACAAATATTAAACTGGTCATAATACAGAAATGCAGAGGAGTCACCAAAGAAAATGCAGACAGCATTAGGATAAACAAAGTAAATGCACTAAATACACATTTGCCTTCAAACTACACACCAACCAAAGAAATCACAAGGAGCATTTATGAGAAAAGGAATTCTTGTGAAGATACCCAGAGGGATTATGACACACAAAAAAGGAGATTAAAGTCATGATAAAGTTTTGGTATCATAGGAAACATCCCTATTCAGAGTCTACCGATAAATGTAGGATTTAGAACACATGAAGAAATACGGTAAGTCCAACCACTGAGACCACATTAAGATAAGTTTAGTGGGAGTTTACATTTTTTCATTTCATTTGTTTATAGGAGATAAATGTATTTAATTGTTATCCAATCTTCAACCATTCTACATTCTGCAATTAGGAATCTAAAAATTGCTAGAGCTTATTTTTTAGTTATAGCACTCTGTTAAAGTATGCAAAATCCAGAGGCACCCCAGGTCTAAAATGTAAAATATGTAACTGTTACTTATCAATGGGAAACCCGAGCCTGGGACAATGACCACAACCGCTCTGCTGAAATTAACATCAGAAATCCCCCCCCCTCCATCAAGACGGTGTGCCCCCATCGGGTCAGAGCCCTCCCATCACATCAGAGTCTACCCATCTCATCAGAAACCTCCCTATACATGAGAGCCCCCCATATATCAGACTCCCCCCATCTTAGTGTCCTCTGACTAAATCAGAGGACCCCCAGTTACACAGTTCCCCATCACAGAGCCCTCCCAATTACACAGTCTCCCATTACCGATCCCCCAAACACACAGTCTCCCCATTACAGAGCCCCCCAATTGCACAATCTCCCATTACCGATCCCCCAAACACACAGTCTCCCCATTACAGAGCCCCCCCAATCACAGTCCCTCATCACAGAGCCCCCCCCAATCACACAGTCCCCTATCACAGAGCCCCTCCAATCACACAGTGCCCCCCCAATTACACAATCTCCCATTACCTATCCCCGAAACACACAGTCCCCCCATTACAGAGCCCCCCCCAATCGCAGTCCCTCATCACAGAGCCCCCCCCCAATCACACAGTCCCCTATCACAGAGCCCCTCCAATCACACAGTGCCCCCCCTATTACACAGTCTCCCATTACCGATTCCCCAAACACACAGTCTCCCCATTACAGAGCCCCCCCAATCACAGTCCCTCATCACAGAACCCCCCCCCAATCACACAGTCCCCTATCACAGAGCCCCTCCAATCACACAGTGCCACCCCAATCACACAGTCCCCCATCACAGAGCCCCCCCCCCAGTCACATAGTCCCCCATCACAGAGCCCCACAATATCACAGTCTCCCCTTTATATTAGAGCCCTACCCTTTTGGCTGCAGCAGCGCGTCAGAGGGTGGGAGATGGAGCAGGTCTGATGGAGCTAGACTTCCATCCTCTCCTAAATGCTGGGGGTAAGGCCTGCATACCATCTGCCCTGGATCAGCATTGTGCATTTCTATGGTGCAGGCAGGCTGGCCACCAAATAATAGCAAATAATGACGCAGAGCATTGTGGACCTAGTGCGCCATTGGATGTTATGGTGCTGGAGGCCGGTCCACCCACACCATGACAACTTAAGACACAAATCCAGGGCAGACTGGGTCCTTTGCTTGGGGCATCCTTGAGGCGCACAAACGGAACCCCCAGTTGAGATTTGTATGTGTATCCAAGGCAGATGTTTAAAAATGACCTAGAATGCATGCTGGGGTTATACTTTAAACTTAAAGTCTGCACTTATCTTTTAACTCTATCCTGCTGCTCTCCTTGCCTGGTCTTTAACTCAACTACCACCAATCCAGCGGGATTTTAGAGGTTTGGCCTCCTTGGCGCTGCTTTCCAACCAACCGACCAACTCTCCATTCAATTCCAAATGAAGTATGGAGTATCAACTCTACATGGGACTGAATGGAAATTTTTAGGTTTGGGTTCTGGATCAGGGATGGTTGAGTAAAAAGACTGGAAGGGGCTAATGTGTGTATTAGGTTGGCATGCCTTTACCCTGGTATTCTTATATAAACTAAACTCCAGACTTTTGGGTGGCATTAAGAAGATTAGAACCTCTGTGAAGTACTAATGGTGTTTTTGTCCCTGTTGAAACACTTTGCTGCACCTCCTGTGCTTGTAGGGGTAAAGACTTTGCTGCATTTATACATATCTGACAGAGGTTCTAATCCTTCTCCATCCTATCCATAACTAAAAGAAAGGTTTTGGCTGGAGTGACACTAGAATGACAGCTCAGTATTAGCGATCTTCTATAACAGTTTAACAAGTTGTATAAAGAGCTTGCATTTACTCCCGCAGGCCGTTTATTCTGCTGCCACCCCTTATGGAATGGATGCGTGTGGCTATCACATACGCTGAACACCGCCGCAGCCTGACCGTAGACGCTGATGACATCAGACAGACCGCCAGATTGCTCCTCCCTGGCCTGGACTGTGAACCGCGACAGCTCAAGTAAGTGACAGCCGAGCTGGGCTTTATACTGCTGGGTGGAGGCATCTCTAAAGATACTCATAGACAAGAGATTATTATTTCCAGATTTGACCAGTTATGGTGAGACTTGGATGTCTGTGCCTCATGAATTTAGCAGCAAAACTATTCCTACAGTAAGTGACCGCGATATTGTGTCAGTCTCGCCGCTGTTATCGGCGAGATTTGACACCTGCGAGCCCCGTCGGGAAAGGAAAAATGTGTTTTTTCCTTTCCCGATGAGTGCCAAGCATTGCTGACAGGTGTTTGGTATGAATCATGAGGGGGAACGCCACGCCAAAATTTAAATAACGGCATGGGTTCCCCTCCCTTAGGTCTGGTATGGACCTTAAGGGGAACCCCCTACGCTGAAAAAACGGCGTGGGGATCCCCCCAAAATCCATACCAGACCCTTATCTGAGCACGCAGCCCGGCCGGTCAGGAAAGGGGGTGGGGACGAACAAGCGCCCCCCTCCCGAACCGTACCAGGCCGCATGCCCTCAACATAGGGGGGGGTGCTTTGGGGAAGGGGGGCGCCCTCCGGCCCCCCCACCCCAAAGCACCTTGTCCCCATGTTGATGAGGACAAGGGCCTCTTCCCGACAACCCTGGCCATTGGGTGTCGGGTTCTGCGGGCGGAGGGCTTATGGGAATCTGGGAGCCCCCTTTAATAAGGGGGCCCCCAGATCCCGGCCCCCCACCCTATGTGAATGAGTATGGGGTACATCGTACCCCTACCCATTCACCTGGGGGAAAAAAACTTATCATCCTGCTTTGTTGCTAGAGTACGAAAACCATTGGTAGGGAAGGAACGTCCAGCGGTAGCAAACAAGGCAGGATGTGGGGGATCGCTAACTAAGAGTTTTTAAGCCAGGCTTCTGAGGGGACCCACATGGCCTACAGGTGAAAAAATAAAATGAATGATCATTTTACAAAGTTGCACATATTTTTTTATATCTACTGGGACCCCTTGACTTCATAGGCTATTTCCTGGTAATAGTGAACTTAATCTTTAAAATGGTTGTAAACCTCAGACATGAAATATGAACAAAGCATATCCCTCTATAGTGTGTACTTATCTCAATTAGGAGCACTAAGTGCCATTTCTGTCTGCTGCTAAGTTCCTCTGCTAGCAGCATGAGTCACTTCTCCTAACAAGTTTTCCTGACACCAAGAGAAAAATGGTGACGGGGGAGCTCCAGCAGAGTGACAGCCTCTTCATTGTTCCTGTGAGCTGTGTGGAGGGGTGTGTATCTTTTCCCTCCAATCAGTTCTCAGAACTCTCCTGAGCTCCGCAAAGTGTAACGTCAGTTCTCCGCCCCTTTTTTTTAGAACTCTCAAAGAAGCTTTAGAATTCAACACTTTGAACAGATGTAGAGGAGAGGGAGCTGCAGATAAACATGTACAACTTTTGTAGGAGGATTTATTTAATCTCCGCGTATCGCCTGAGGCTAGTCACTTCACTGGGTATATGTAAGGGCTTACAACCACTTTAAAGCCTAACTCCATTCTTTTTAGCTTTGGATAGAGTGGGGAAGTTAAAATATTATTATTTGTCTGTGACCCCATTGAGGGGAATTTCCCTCACTTCCTGCTCCTGTGAGGCCCATACTAGAAATAGGGTCAGCAGTTGTCACTGGGACAGGAAGGCAAGGACAGCATTCAAAACATGGTCAAAAGTTCTTCCAACCCTCCCCCATTCTACTAAAAATGTGTTATTGCCCATTTCCCATTGAAAAGATATATGTGTTAAATTCTACATATTACCATATTCTAAAATTAATAAAAATTCAGCAGGGATGGTGGAGCCCCTCCCATTGGGCACCGCTGATATGCAGAACCAGGATTTCACCAATAGAGTCTCTGAGCTAAAGGAGAAGCTGTCATGTGGTAAAAACTGAAATATCTAGTTTGGGTGGGCTGACGCTTTAAATTGTAATATTCACATATTCATTGAACAATATTCATATATTCACATATTTACCTCATTGGTAAACCCTATTTGACAACATTTGCTGTATCTTTTCTATACAATTGGATGAAGAGAAGATTCTGGACAGCCGCACTCAAAATCAAATGCCTTTATTAAAAAAAGGAGGTAATAATCCAAATAGTACAAGCCACAGCAAACAACGGATCACAGGAGCTGACGCGTTTCACACTTTCAAAAGTGCTTATTCATTCAGCTATGAATAAGCACTTTTGAAACTGTGAAGCGCGTCAGCTCCTGTGATCCGTTGTTTGCTGTGGCTTGTACTTTTTGGATTATTACCTCCTTTTTTTTGATAAAGGCATTTGATTTTGAGGGCGGCTGTCCAGAATCTTCTCTTCATCCAATTACCTATGCTTAGCCAGCACCTTCTGTTCCTGTTCTGAGGAGAGCTACATTTGCAGACACCCTTCCTACATCGGCATCTCTCTTCCATCTTTTCTATACAGGTTAGACAGGATAGGGTAAGCTAAGGGGGGAGGAATATTTTTAAGAATATAGTTGGCCTGATCTTCCACTTTAATTATAAGTGCTTCTTCACTCACAGATTTATTTTTGTCCTCCTGCAAAGTCCAATGAATACCTGTTGATTCTGCCAGTGAAGTCCATCTAATACCTGTGGTGGGGTGGCAACAATGCTGCACTGCTTCTGAATTCAGAGCAGAGTTGCCACTCTCATTTGGGCTATGCCTGCTTGCACCGCAGTGTGTTCAGATGTGGCAGGGAGTGTGGTTATCAGCATTATCACTGAAGGTTCACAGGCTTGTAATTTGTCAATCAACATCTGACCACACCTAGTCCTGCCCACTGCTTTGTGGAATGACAGCACTGCCGCTGTTGCTGAAACCTTCCCACTGTGAGTTGGAGTGTCTGGGAGGGGAGCATTTGAGACACAAAAAAATAAAAATTGGCCCAGTCAGAAAAGGACGATTGCTTAGACTGTCATACAGGAACCTTTATGTTACTTGAAAAGCAGACCAGGGATTTTGGAACCTCAAGCTGTCCTTCTACGAGTGCTTCTTCAGTTTCCCAGAGTGCCAGAACCACTATGATCTCATCATACAGTATTTGTGAACATTTGGTGACCCCTGCTTGTCAAAGAGGATGGGGTCATCGGAGGGTTCTACATGCATGTCCGACTGACATTGTCTCCATCCACATCTTCTATCCCTCCTTATTCTCCCTTTGGAATTCTGCTGTTGTCTTTTATAGGCCGGAGTGTTGCTTTAGCTCCCTCAGACGCCTGGACGCTGGAGCAGCCGCTGAACGTTTTCAACAGGACCTGGGATTCCGAATGCTAAACTGCGGCCGCACTGATCTGATTCCTCAGGCGGTACGAGCACTGGGACCTGACGGAATAAATACCATGGATGATCAGGTGAGGGTGTGTTGTATAGATCCACCATAAATGTTCCAGAATGATAATAGAGATATTAGAAACATGAATGACTTGATTCAAGACATAGAAGTGGAGTTGCTTAAATTCTAAGAATCCGAAGTGAGTTTATTAGAGTTACTCAGTACAAGAAAAATCCACCTGCTCCCCACTTACGCATTTCACTCCATCTGGAGCTTAGTCGTAAATTCACTCAGACTAAGGTCTGGATGGAGTAAAACACGTAAGGGGGGAGCAGGTTGATTTTTTTTTTTTGTACTTGGTAATTCTAGTAAAGTCACTTTGGACTCTTAGAAGTTCAATAGCCCTATTTCGATTCCTTGCATTATAACGTTCAACTGGTCACAGACTTTTTAGAGCTGGCATCCTTCAATTGTTGCAGTAGGAGTGAGAAACCTAGAGCAGAGTATTCTGGGATTGTCTGCAATGGATGACTTGATGTCAACATATAAGAACTACTGTCCAAAACTATTACTTCAGTTGCAACTTTTAGGTTGGTTTCCATTCTCACCGTGGATCCCTGTTTCCCTACACACCATGCCAGGAACATAAATATATTACAGAGTGGATTGGAACTCCGTTATAGCTGTTATAACAGGAGTGCACCATCCAGCAAGAGACATGGGGATTTGTCAGAAGATTAAACTCTCCGGCACCACTGCAAAATGTCAGTTTTGGTTGGACTAACTAAAGCTGTTTCGTACTGAGAGATTTTGGAGACCATGTTGACATCCTTCTTGAAAATGCTAGTTGCTCTGTTGTCTTTGAGAGACTGCCCCAGATCAATGTTAGAACATGTGCTTGTAGGAGGGTTTCCTTTCAGACTACACCATGCTGTGTAGGAGGGGTCTACTGCACCCGTGCACGTGGGGTAACACTCGCATGGAGCGCGCACATCAATGCCTGGGACTAGGCAGAGACTGTGGTCATGTTAAGAATCTAACATTAAGGCAGTTCCCCGATTTAGAGATGAGCCTTCACTGTGTGTAGAAATAAAATGCAGAGTTCCTTTGAAAAGCGACTTGTCCCATGTCACTACACACTGTACTATGTGTTGCATTAGGGGGATGTCCTGAGCCTGCACCCTCTCCACCAGTCTAGCGTACCTCTGCTACTTCACTCCCAGTAACAGAATGGGGTCCCGCTGAGCACATAGCACAGACCTCATGCGTGCTCTCCTTCCTTCCCATATTTGTGACCAGGCCATAGATCTCCGTAACCGGTTACTATGGGAGACAGACTGCTGGGGGGGGGGCGCAAGAACACCGACCCTCTCGCTACCGTTAAAACCTGCCACCTTACCAGGTACCCCAACAGTTGCTGTAGCTTGTTCCTTCTCTTGGTTACCCATAACAACTACAGTTGTGTCAGAAACCATGAAATCAGACCGAGACAGAAGTACAGTTAAATCACACTTGTTTAATAATAAAAGTAAATAGAACAAACATAGTCAAAACATAGCCAGAGTTCAGGAACCGGAACGGATAGTCAGACAAGCCAAACGTCAGGGAGCTGGAGATGAGCGTATTTAAAACAGCAAGCAGGATCTGGAGCCAGGAGGGATGTCAGCCAAGCAAGTCTTTAACAGGAATCCAGGAGAGCGTCTCTGTGATGTTGGCGAAGGCAGAGATGCTCTGGGCTGGATGGCTTAAGTAGGCAGGACTGATGAGCAGGATATCATCAACAGCTGAGTAACTGTGGAGAGATAGGAGCTGGCAATTAGCCAACAGCTGAGTGGCCAGCTCAGAGAAGGAAGGGCTGAGCCCAGCCCTGACAAGTTGTCCACTTGTGTCCGGCCCAGTTAACCTTTTGTGGCAGTGTTATTTCATACCCTATAGTGCAATTCAAGACCCAGGTTGTTTGGGATATGCCAAAACCAACATTCACCCCTGTGAATAACTTCAGACCTGGCTTAGAACGGTTAACACAACTTTACTGTAGAAAAGCATCATGGCAATTCAACATGAATAATGTCCTATTCTTGATTCTAACTATCATAGCGTAGTGACCCAGGCATACCTCCGTGAGGAGTGAGTCCATGTAGGCCTTGTCCATGACTTGGATGCTGTCAATGAGTCCCATTATCATTAGTGCCGTCCTATCACTCACAGGTGACTCTCCAAAACCCTCAACCCTTTGTGCTCCACTCCCGACTCCTGACCCCCTTCTCTCTCTCCAGTCTTAACGGTCCCCCTCTTTATATCACAGATGGGCCTGCCAAAACCAAAAGCCCAGGAGCTGAGCCGAACATGTTGAACCCTTGGTCCCCAGCCTGGGCTGGCTGCTGGACTAACCACAAACATTTCAGCCTGCCTACATACTCCTCACACCCAGCACAGTGGATCCAGAAGTAGTAAAACCAAAGGATGAACCTGACAACCAGGCAACTAAAAAAATCAGTAGGAGGTCAATGATGACAGCCTACATACACTCACTGGACACTTTATTAGGTACACCTTGCTAGTCCCAGGTTGAACCTCATTTTGCCTTCATTCTTCATGGCATGGATTCAACAAGGTATTGGAAACATTCCGCAGAGATTTTGGTCCATAGTGACATGATAGCATCACGCAGTTGCTGCAGATTTGCCGGCTGCACATACATGATGCGAGTCTCCCGTCCCACCACATCCCAAAGGTACTCTATTGGATTGAGATCTGGTGAGTGTGGAAGCCATTGGAGTACAGGGACCTCATTGTCCAGTGGTAAGACGATTTGATCTTTGTGACATGGTGCATTATCCTGCTGAAAGGAGCCATCAGAAGATGGGGACACTGTAGTCATAAAGGGATGGACATGGTCAGCAACAATACTCAGGTAGGTCGTGGAATTTAAACAGTGCTCAATTGGTACGAAGGGGCCCAAAGTGTGCCAAGAAAATATCCCCCACACCATTACACCACCACCACCAGTCTGAACCGGTGATACAAGGCAGGATGGATCCATGCTTTCATGTTGTTTACACCAAATTCTGACCCCACCATCTGAATGTCGCAGCTGAAATCGAGACCCCTCAGACCAGGCAACATTTTTACGATCTTTTATTGTCCAATTTTGGTGATCCTGTGCCAATTGTAGCCTCGGTTTCCTGTTCTTAGCTGACAGGAGTGGCACCCGGTGTGGTCTTCTTCTGCTGTAGCTCATCTGCTTCAAGGTTCGATGTGTTGTGCGTTCAGAGATGGTATTCTGCATACCTTGGATGTAATGAGTGGATATTGGAGGTACTGTTGCTTTTCTATCATCTGGAACCAGTCTGCTTTTTTCCCCTTTGACATCAACAAGGCATTTTCCTCCACACAAATGCCGCTCACTGGATATTTTTTCCTTTTCGGACCATTCTCTGTAAACCCGAGAGATGGTTGTGTGTGAAAATCCCAGTAGATCAACAGTTTCTGAAATGTTTAGACCAACCTGTCTGAACGTGGCATGGTTGTTGGTGCCAAAGCTACTTATTTATTATTTATTTTATTTATTACAGGTACTTGTATAGTGCCGTCAATTTACCCAGCGCTTTACATATACATTGTACATTCACATCAGCCCCTACCCTCAAGGAGCTTACAATCTAAGGTCCCTAACACACATTCATACATATACTAGGGCCAATTTTAGACAGGATCCGATTAACCTACCACTTAAATCCCCTTTCTTCCCCAGTCTAATGCTCGATTTGAACTTCAGCAAGTCCTCTTCACAACGTCTAGATGTCTAAATGCATTGAGTTGCTGCCATGTGATTGGCTGATTAACAATTTGTGTTACCAAGCAATTGAACAGGTGTACCTAATAAAGTGGCCTGTGAGTGTATTTCTCCCAGTAAAGGTTTCCCTTAAACCATTTTGGCCAGTCACAATGGACTAAAGAATTGTTCACATTCGTTGTGCTCTCCTTTATACGCCTGGCTGCGGTCAGGATAAAAAATCACTAGTAAATGTAATGTAAATTTATCTGCAGGATTTTTTTTTATGCTGGCTCAAGAAACACCATGTGCTGACTGTGAGAAATCTATTTTGGCAGCAGGTCTGTGCAGAGTCCTATGTGGGATCATATGACTGACGTACCTGGACAGTGAACACACAGCTCTATTATGGTTTAAAAAGATGTTTTGTCTAACTGAACAGCGAGATAATGCTTTAAAAATGCGTGCTGATTAGGGAGTATTTATCGTTAAAGAGACCCTGTCATCAACCTAAAAAATTGCAGGTAAAAGCACAAAAAATTAAAATATTTTTAAATGATTGCAGTGCTTTTCCTTTCCTTTAATTATTTTTTATTCAGTTGCAATGTGCCTTTAAATATGATAGAAATTTTGACTACATCAGGACTTCAGGAGTCGATTCCTTAGCACACCGTTCTTCCTCAATGCATTTTATAGGCCTCCCTTTTCTGGAAGTGTCTAATTACTGTCTGTGCTGACCCAGCTCCCCCGCCCCTCCCTAAATAACCGTTAATGTAGCTAATAAGAGAGAATAGAAGGAAAATAGTTAGTGTTAGTTGAGTGCTGGCTGTGAGTCTGCTGACATTGCATCCAATGCCCTGTACACACGGTCGGATTTTCCGACGGAAAATGTTCGATGGGACCTTGTTGTCGGAAATTCCGACCGTGTGTAGGCTCCATCGGACATTTTCCCCCGCGCCTTCGAACTCCAGGTCGCCTGACTCCCAGGCTCTGCGGGCGATGGCCTCCTTATGGATGTAGTGGTGGAGGCAGCAGATCACGTCTCAAGGTCTGGATGGATCTGGCGAGCGGGGGGCCCAGGGCTCTGTGGACCCGATCTTTCTCCACCCGCTCCGGTAGGTAATCGCCTGCTACCTTTTTGAAGATGTCTGTCACAGTAGCGAGTAAGTCTGTAGGACCTGTAGCCTCAGGTAGCCCCCGGAGCGGCAGATTGTTTCTCCGGCTCTGGTCCTCAGATTCCTCCATACGCAACTGGAGCTCCAACGCCGACCCAGCCTGGGCTTTTTGCTGGGACTCCAGGTTGGTCATCCTCTGCTCCAATGTCAGTAGGGAGGACACCCCTGTTGCCAGGCGGGCGTTTAGCAATTGTACCTCATACCTGACTGCCCGAATCTCTTTCCTATGTGCAGCCTCCACTCTCCCCTCTATTGCCTCGATATCAGCTTTCGTCGGAAGGGCCTGTAAGACTTTTAATTCTGGGTCAATCCTGTAGCTGGGCTGGAGAAGTCGCATGTTCATCGGGTCCGTAGATGAACCCGCCGGGGAGTTAGGATAGAGCACTGGACTCTGCGATCTCTCCGGGGATGTCTGATACGCCATAAGATCTGGGCAGGGTGAGTGCGAGCCACGAGGGTCCGCCATCTTGGGATCCGGAGAGCCGGACCATGACTGCCGAAAAAGTCTATGAATATCACTTGTGGTAGGAGTATTGTTGGCCGGGCTGGTTCTCTGTTTGTTCCACTTGTATGACCGCTTTTTAGTTGAGAACATTCTGAGCGAAAAGGAGTGATTTTGCCAGGGTAAATGGAATACGACCGGGACCTCCGTGCACGAGCGTCTCTACTCGGCCATGTCCAGACATCCATCGGACATTTTCCATCGGAATTTCCGACAACAAAAATTTGAGATCTGGATCTCAAATTTTCCGGCAACAAAATCCGTTGTCGTAAATTCCGATCGTGTGTACACAATTCCAACGCACAAAGTTCCACGCATGCTCGGAATCAAGCAGAAGAGCCGCACTGGATATTGAACTTCATTTTTCTAGGCTCATCGTACGTGTTGTACGTCACCGCGTTCTTGACGTTCGGAATTTCCGACAAGATTTGTGTGGTCGTGTGTATGCAAGACAAGTTTGAGCCAACATCTGTCGGAAAAAATCCATGGATTTTGTTGTCGGAATGTCCGATCGTGTGTACGCGGCATAAGAAGGCAGCAACCAGCAGCAGTGTCAGGGCTTTTAGATGTCTACACAAGGGAGGCTTCTACAAGTAAATACCATGAATAAGAGCATTAAATGTTCATATAATCCTAGAAGTAGGTTTTGTTGAAATTATTGGTCTGGTTATAGGGTCTCTTTAATGATACCTATTATAAAAATGTGCATGTATGCAGTACAGGAAATATGTGTTAACAATAGTGTTTTTTCATTCATGTTAATGTAGAGCTGCACGATTTTGGCTAAAATAAGAATCACGATTTTTTGCTTAGAATAAAGATCACGATTCTCATGGTGTAATATCAACTTTCACATTATACAAAAAAAATTGGGCTAACTTTACTGTAGTTTTTCTTTAATTCATTAAAGTGTATTTTTCCCTAAAAAATTGTGTTTGAAAGACTGCTGCGCAAATACAGTGTGACATAAAATATTGCAACCACCACCATTTTATTCTCTAGGGTCTCTGCTAAAAAGTATAATGTCCCGGGGGTCTGAGTAATTTTCTAGCAATAAATACTGAGTTTAACTTGTAAGCAGCAAGTGTCAGAAAAAGTTTATAGTCTTTAAGTGGTTAAACTGCCCTCATTGGAAGTTTATCCTTTTGATCTAAGAACAAAATGTTACTTTGTTCATAATTATCTGAGACATTGTGATAAAACTTGGCAGGCTGCCTGGATTTTTTTTTTTCAGCTGTCAGAGACCTCTCTGCATTTGTTAGATAGAATCGGGAAATGCAGTTTTAAGATCAGGAAGGGAAAAGAATTGCAATTTCGATTCTTAATGATTAATCGTGCAGCTCTATGTTAATGTAAAGATTTTAATTATGTTCTTTCTGTGAAACAAGTTATATTGATGCCAGCAGAAGGTCTGGATGTACTATGAGGATCAGGGTCACTCACCTGACCACCTGTCCTTATGAGCCATTCCAATTACTCAATCTATCACTGTGCAGTTATCATGTGACTGTGTGTCATTATGCCACTAGTGACCCAAACTACCAATTCTTTTTAGTCAGCTGGAGTGAGAGAGACAAGGGTTACATACGGAGGGTATTTGTATGTCAGATTATATGAATAGATGGGGGGATGGACAGATTGAGGGATGGACCGATTGAGGAAGGAATATAATGAAGGATGGATAGAATGAAAGTTTGAACCAAGGATGGACAGATTGAGAGGTGGATAGATTAAAGGATAAATAGATTAAAGGATGGCCAGATTGAGGGATGGACTAATTCAGGGATTGATAGATTGACGGATTGATACAATGAGGGATAGATGGATTGATTGAGGGATGGATAGATTAAAGGATGGATAGACCGGGGGATTGATAGATTGACGGATGTATAGAATGAAGGATTAATCCAAGGATGGACAGATTGAGAGTTGGACAAATTTAAGAATAGATAGATTAAGGGATGGATATATTCAAGGATGGCCAGATTGAGGGATGGACTAATTGAAGGATGGATAGATTGAAGCATTGATAGATAGAAGGATGGATAGAATGAAGGATGGCTAGATGAAAGGTTGCATAGATTGAAGGACAGACAGATTGAAGGACGGACAGATTAAAGGACGGACAGATTGAGGGACGGACAGATTGAGGGACGGACAGATTGAAGGACGGACAGATTGAGGGACGGACAGATTGAGGGACGGACAGATTGAGGGACGGACAGATTGAGGGACGGACAGATTGAGGGACGGACAGATTGAGGGACGGACAGATTGAGGGACGGACAGATTGAAGGACGGACAGATTGAAGGACGGACAGATTGAAGGACGGACAGATTGAAGGACGGACAGATTGAAGGACGGACAGATTGAAGGACGGACAGATTGAAGGACGGACAGATTGAAGGACGGACAGATTGAAGGACGGACAGATTGAAGGACGGACAGATTGAAGGACGGACAGACAGATTGAAGGACGGACAGACAGATTGAAGGACGGACAGACAGATTGAAGGACGGACAGACAGATTGAGGGACGGGAAGATTGAGGGACGGACAGACAGATTGAGGGACGGACAGACAGATTGAGGGACGGACAGACAGATTGAGGGACGGACAGACAGATTGAGGGACGGACAGACAGATTGAGGGACGGACAGACAGATTGAGGGACGGACAGACAGATTGAGGGGCGGACAGACAGATTGAGGGGCGGACAGACAGATTGAGGGGCGGACAGACAGATTGAGGGGCGGACAGACAGATTGAGGGGCGGACAGACAGATTGAGGGGCGGACAGACAGATTGAGGGGCGGACAGACAGATTGAGGGACGGGCAGATTGAGGGCTGGATAGATTAAAGGATGGCCAGATTGAGTGATAGACTAATTGAGGGATTGAGGGATCGATAAATCAAAGGATGTATTAATTGAGGAGTGGATAGATTGAAGGATGGCAAGATTGAGGGATGGGTAGAATAAAGGATGGATAGATTAACGGATGGACTGATTGAAGGACAGCGTGATTGAGGGATGGATGGATTGAAGTATGGATCCAAGGATAGACAGATTGAGGGATGGATAAATTGAAGAATGAATAGACTGAGGGATGCATAGATTAAAGAATGGATGGACTGAAATATGAATAGACTAAAGGATGGATAGGCTGAAGAATGGAAATATTGAAGGATGGATAGGTTGAGAGATGGATGGATGGGATGGAAAGATTGATAGATACATAAATAGATCATTTCCATCAAGCTGATTACATTCATACATTTTACTGCCCAAAAACAATAAATAATAATCCTCCAAATCCCCTTTAATATGTAAACGTTGCTCCTTTTCCAGGGTTTGACACCGCTCATGTACGCCTGTGCAGCTGGGGATGAGGCCATGGTGCAGATGCTGATAGAAGCTGGAGCTGACTTGGATGCTGCGGTAAGAGAGTCGCTTGTGGGACTGGGCTTATAGGAGAATCACTATGATGGTTGGGCCACCACCAAGAACAAGAATACATCCCCTGGATCAGAAAACAATGGGGTCCTTAATATATTTATAAGCTTCCTTATAAATATGATGTATGTCAAAAAACAGTTAAATTTATTACAGCTCACCTAATTAATAAAACCTTCGGGGGGCCGTCACACCTGAGCAGTTTGAAGCACGTTTTGAAGTTTCCACTAGAAGCTCATTAACGCTTGACACTAAGGGGTTGATTTACTAAAGATGGAGCACTCAGAATCTTGGGCAGCTGTGCATGGTAGCCAATCAGCTTCTAACTTCAGCTAAGCTTTGACGATAAAACCTGGAAGCTGATTGGTTTCTATGTAGAGCTGCACCAGATTTTACACTGTCCAGTTTTAGTAAATCTCCCCCTAAGATTTCTTTATATCCAGTATTGCCAGTTCACGATGTTGCTTGGACCTTGAAGCATGTGACTTGAAGCTTATTATGTGGCAGAGTTACATGTTTTGACCCCAATAGAGATCAGTGGTGTAGCACTACCACCACAGGAGCCGCTGGCAACAGGAGCTTGTGGGACACTGAACAGCCGCAAGCAATCATCCCCTGTTCCACTGTTTGCAGAGGAGCTAACTAAATTTACCTAGCAGCCTACTCTTAACTAGGGGGGTGCTACAATGGGATAGCCCAAAAAATGCACAAAAAGCATGAAAAACCTGCCTTTCTTTAGTGTTTTCTTGCCTAGTAATTTGCTTTCCGTTGGCTAAAAAGAAAAAAAAAGAAAACCATTAAAGCTTGAAATACACAAAAAAAAAACAACTAAAACAACCACACAAAAGAAAGTTGTAAGAGAACCAAATTTACCCAAATTTTGTGAATGCAGATACTGGACCCTTTCTAATGGCCCCCTTGTATGTGAGGCCACTTTCTGATATTTCTGGCTCCTCCTAGCATATTTGGGTATCAAAGAACAATTGTAGTATGATCATTTATCCGTCCTCGCCCCATGTATTACAACATCTTATTGGAACACTGAAATGACAAGTAACAACTAGCAATACAATTAAAGTATAATTGGGTTTAGCAAGCCAAATACAACATTACAGGCAATCTAGCCCCAAAATATGTTTTGGCGTCCCTTTAAGCAGAGGCAGGGTACGGCTGAAAGGCTGATGCTGTTTCACAAGGAGGTTATATTGTGGCTCTTGTGGTTTTTTATTATTAGGAAAGTCTGCTGAGTTCTCAACACTATGCTGATCCAATTAGAGAATATTCAGGCTCGGGCAGCTCTAACCAGGTCTTTGAAGTTTTTTTTATTCAAAAATTCCTGTTTGCTACCACAGTGCTATAGAAGGGTGTTAAAGAGCAATTTGATTTAAAACACAAATTGTATTACATAAAGAAGTGATTCATAATGTCCATAGTATGCTTGTGAAAATTCCTCTGCTAATGACAAAACTGGGGATCTTTTTTATATTGCATTAACATTGGCTATGTGGTGGTCTACAGCCTGCTTGTCTTCTGTAGCCTCTTCTATTTTTTTTTTTTAGATCTATTCAATAAGTATAAAATCAAGTTGATCCTGCCAGAAATCTTGTGAGCTGATAACCTCTTGTGCTCTCTGTCTGTGCTGCGCCTTTTATCAGTTAATTATTTTCCAGTGATCTCTGTGGACTGTATTCTTAAAATGGCTCTAAACTCTGGTTTCCAAAAAGAAAATGTATTTTTAACCCATAAGGCCCCTTTCAGCAGGGTGGACTCTGTCAAGCGGATCTGCCTGCTCAGCGGGGGGTTCTCTTTGCTGATTCTCACTGAGCAGACGGATGACAGGTCCGCGCCCGGTCTGCAATGCAGAGCGGACACAGAAACAGCCCGCTGTTCTTTATGGGGCGGTCAGATGGGAACGGACTACCTGCCCATTTCCATCTGACTGTCATTCGATCCCATCTGCCAGACAGTTGGGGAATGGATCCCATCCGTCTGTTTTTAGCAGACCGATCGGATTGGATGCTGGCGGGTGTCCACTGACATCTGTTGCTCCATAGAGAGCTATGGATGCTCTGATTGGGTCCGCCTGAAAACCCGATTGGCCCATCAGTCTGAAAGGGGCCTATAGCCCCATCCATTGTTCTCAGTCTCTTCCAAATCTCCAAATTTGATGTTTACTTATTTTTGCTGCTGTGATGTGACTTCCTGTTAAAGGGTGGCTATGTTCATTCTCCATGGTCCCGCTGTATATAGAAACGTAGCCAGCATCTCTTGCTCACTCCTGAGATGGACTATGGGATGCAGTGGCGGCTGGTGCTCAAAATTATTGGGGGGGCGCAAACAAACTGAAAAATACTGAAACAAAAACATCAATTGCAGCCACTGTGCCCATCGTATGCAGCCATTGTGCCCATCGTATGCAGATTCTGTTCCCAGCAAATGCAACCACCTGTGCCCATCATATAACCAAAAAAGTCAGTGCTACTACCCATACATCACATAGAAAGCAGAAATCCCAGGTGCTCGATCCACAGTGGCTGGCTGAGTAGGGAAATGAGGAAACAATGATCCGCGCTCCAGTGATTGCTCTTAAAAAGTGTAATATTTATTGACAAGCCACAGTGACCAAACGCAAATAAGAACAGTTGACACGTTTCAGCCTATAAGGCCTTAGCCATAACCATAACATGCAGCCACCTGTGCCCATCATGTGCAGCCAACTGTGCCCATCATGTGCAGCCAACTGTGCCCGTCATGTGCAGCCAACTGTGCGCCATCATATGCAGCCAACTGTGCGCCATCATATGCAGCCACCTATGCCCATAATATGCAGCCAACTGTGCCCATCACATGCAGCCAACTGTGCCCCATCATATGCAGCAAATGTGCCCATAATATGCAGACTCTGTGCTCATCAAATGCAACCAACTGTGCCCCATCAATTGTAGCCTCTGTGCCCATAATATTCAGCCAACTGTGCTCCATCAATTGCAGCCTTTGTGCCCATCATATGCAGCCACTGTGCCCACCACTGTCTGCCCGGCACTTACCCCAATGTGGTGGCGTGTCAGGCAGCTGGTCAGGCGGCGAACTGTGGGACAGTAGCGCGGCAATGGATGCTGTGTCCTCTGACTCCTCCGTGCGAGTCTTCTTCCTGTATTCCTTGGCGCCAATGGAATCGCCTCTGCCTTCAGCCAATCAGGTGCCCGGTATTACATCCGGGACTCCTGATTGACTGAGAAGCAGTTCTGTGTTAGCAAAGAAAATATTCATTTGCTTTGCTAACACACCTGGGTGCACTGCGAGCGCAATGGTTTGCGCAGTGAACCTTTTTTGAAGCCTATTAGAGCCTATGCTCCAGTCCTTGCAGTCCTTGTACACAGAGGGGGTGGCTGGAGAGGGGGGGGCGGCGCCCGAGCGCCCCTAATGAACGCACCGCCACTGATGGGATGTGCAGTGTGCATAGAGCAGAGCACATGACTGCAACTAACATGCACTTCTTGTTCTAAACAAACAGAAATAAGGAGAAAAAGGACAGGTTTGGGAGGTCACAGAGGACATTAGAAGGAGGCAAAAAACACAGTAAGGAACAATTTCAAGAAAAATATATTTCACGGCCATTAATTAGTGGATGCATGTGGAATATTTTTACAGAATAAGGATAGCATTTCGTGTCACTTCCTGTCCTAGGGCGACAACGCTGCTCATAAAAAAAAAAGAAAATTACATCTGAGTGCAGTAATTTACAAAAGAAGTCTATATGTGTGAATTGAAATACTGGCAGCTAGAAAAGGATAAAGAATTATTTTACGCTTCTGTACGAATGTGCAAATTTATGCGGCTGTGCGTGTGTAAAAAATGTGCAAAAATTACATTTTCCACATCACTCATTCTACCAGCCTCTGCCAGCAAAATCTTCCCCTAGGCAAAATGGTTACAGTGTTACAATATATACAGTGCCTTGAAAAAGTATTCATACCCCTTGAAATTTTCAACCTTTTGTCATGTTACAGCCAAAAACATAAATGTATTTTTTGGGGGGATTTTATGTGATAGACCAACACAAAGTGACACATAATTGTGAGGTGGAAGGAAATTAATAAATGGTTTTCAACATTTTTTACAAATGTAGATTGGGGGTCTTACGATGTCTTCTGGTGTAGCAATACCCTCTATGTGAACAGTTCATCAGGAGAAGAACCAAAGGGCCATCACCCATAGATGCTCCAGCCCTTGTTGATTAGAGTGCTATGCAGATCAATGTGAAATGCTTCCCTTGTCTCTTTACTCCAGAAGATTAATACAAATCTTGTACATTGAGAATCGGGAGGGGTCTGAATGTGCCAGGAATCCGCACTCTACGCTCCCCTTTAGAGTCTAGGTGTATCATTGGGTCACTGATAGAAGTAAATCTTATTGTTTCCCTTTTTTGCAGGTGCCCAGCAGTTCCCCCCGACACCCATCTGTGCACCCTGACACCCGGCACTGGACTGCATTGACATTTGCTGTCCTCCATGGGCACATATCGGTTGTGCAGGTAAGTTGGAACAAGTCGGCTACAGATGCCTTCTGTAGACATACAATACCATAAAGAGTTCCGCCAACTGAAATGTCATGAGCTGGGGGACTGCAAACCCCCACCTGCAACATTACCATCCCACCTCCACCAGTCATATATATATATACACTACCTCTCCTCCTCCAGCAGCTGCAGATAAATTATGCCCTCATCATGCCCAATACCATCATGTGTGGTACCAGTCCATCCCATAGACACACTACTTCGTCTCCAGCAGCCATAATCACCCCCCCCCCCCTTTAATACCTAGCACCCATATAGACACACTGCTTCATCTCCAGCAGCCATAATTACCCCCCCCCCATACCTAGCACCCATATAGACACACTGCTTCATCTCCAGCAGCCATAATTACCCCCCATACCTAGCACCCATATAGACACACTGCTTCATCTCCAGCAGCCATAATTACCCCCCCCCCCATACCTAGCACCCATATAGACACACTGCTTCATCTCCAGCAGCCATAATTACCCCCCCCCCCATACCTAGCACCCATATAGACACACAGCTTCATCTCCAGCAGCCATAATTACCCCCCCCCCCCCCCATACCTAGCACCCATATAGACACACTGCTTCATCTCCAGCAGCCATAATTACCCCCCCCCCCCCCCATACCTAGCACCCATATAGACACACTGCTTCATCTCCAGCAGCCATAATTACCCCCCCCCCCCCCATACCTAGCACCCATATAGACACACTGCTTCATCTCCAGCAGCCATAATTACCCCCCCCCCCCCCATACCTAGCACCCATATAGACACACTGCTTCATCTCTGGGAACCATAATAATACCTAGCACCCACATATACAGTACACACTGATTCATCTCCAGCAACCATAATTACCCCCCCCCCTTAATACCTAGCACCCATATAGACACACTACTTCATCTCCAGCAGCTATATTTAACCCCACCCCCTTAATACCTAGCACCCACGGGGCGGCACAGTGGTATAGTGGGTAGCACTCTTGTCTAGCAGTAAATAGGGTCGCTGGCTCGAATCCCAATCACGACACTACCTGCCTGGAGTTTGCATGTTCCTGTGCCTTGCGTGGGTTTCCTCCGGGTACTCCGGTTTCTTCCCACACTCCAAAGACATGCTGGTAGGTTAATTGGCCCTGGTATATGAATGTGTGTTAGGGACCTTAGATTGTAAATTCCTTGAGGGTAGGGACTGATGTGAATGTACAATGTATATGTAAAGTGCTGCGTAAATTGACGGCGCAGTATAAGTACCTTTAAATAATAATAATAATAATATATACAGTACACACTGCTTCATCACCAGCAGCCATAATTACCCCCCCTTAATACCTAGCACCCATATAGACACACTGCTTCATCTCCAGCAGTCACAAATAACCCCCCCCCCGCCCCCCCCCCCCCCCATACCTACCACCCATATATTGTATACACACATTGCCTCATCTCCAGCAGTCATAAATACCCCCCTCCCCAACACCCATGTATACACCCTGCCTCATCCCTATTTGCCATGTATACACCTCCCTGGTTAGGTGGTGTCGGATGGTTCACACCAGATGCAGTCCAGTGTGTTTTAATTCTGCATCAAAAAACACATGGATGGTGTTTAACATGGTTTCCAATGTCCCTAGTTTACACCAATGTAGTTCCAGTGCAGTCAACAAAAGTAAATCATGTTGCATTTTTTCTGTATGGAATGCATTTAAAATGCGGCAAAACTGATCAAAACCACACTGGAAGGCACATGTCCTAAACTGAGATGAAGAAAATAAATAGGGAAAAACACACCTGAACGCATTAAAAAAAACGTGCATGCAGAAACGCATCCTGAATGCAGCAGTTGTGGTGTGAACCGACCCTTAGATTTTGGGTAGAGTACGGAATGGTTAGAAACTTAGGCCAGGTTTTCATTGCCATGACAGTAGGTTGTAGAACAAGAGAGCCACATCACTGTTTATTACAGATATTCATATAGCGCTGACAGTTTACAGATTGCTTTACATGTTCCTATTTCACATTCATACACACAAATACTGGGGCCAATTTAGAAAGGTGCCAATTAACCTACCAACATGTCTTTGGAGTTTGAGAGGAAACCAGAATACCCGGAGGAAACCCACACAAGACACAGGGGGGACATGCAAACTCCATACAAATAGAGTCCTGAGCAGCATTTGAGCCAGGGAACCCAGCGCCTCAAGGCAGAAGTGCTAACCACTGTGCTGCCCCCTAAGTCCAGAATAAGTCCAGAGTCCTAAAATCCAGAATTAATTTTACTTGTGATCAACAGGATAAGCCAACATGTTTCGGGGCTTACAAAGGTCCCTCTTCATCAGGACTGCAGATGACAGAAGATTGAGGTCTGGACTAGACTGCGAGATAAAAGAAATAATGTGAGGCTAATGAAATGCCTGTTTCAGCTAAACTTTAGCTGTCCCAATGATATCCGGACCCCTCAAAAGGTCCCTAGGACTAGAAATGAGCCTATTAATCAGCATAAACTATCCACCAACTATCACAAAATACTCGTCAGTCCAGCGCTCCTCACCTTTCCTACTACACAAGGTGCTCATTGCTGTCTGAGTCCATGCTGGTTAGATTGACCCTTTGTCTTGGTGACCCGTATCAAAGTGATGGGAAATCCAAAATGATACATTTGCTCCTAGAACAGAAATGGAGAGTAATTCTTCCATTGGTGACACCCATTTCAGTGTCGACTATCTAAAAGGGGATTTTCTGTCATTTACTGCTGAGTCAGACAGGAAATGAAGGGAAATCTCCTTAATGGGACAGCAAAAGAAACTTTACAGAGTATCTAATCCCTACTCCGTCTACAATGAAATGAACACGTTTTTGTTTGATGTCCTTTGAGGAGGGAAGCTGGCTTGCAATGTCATTGCTCTACACAAATAATGACTGCTGTATACTAGGAGTGTTCTCTTATTGTGAGCCCAGCCTGATCTCCTTTGCTTTGCTTTTTTTTGTTCTCCAGTTACTCCTGGATGCCGGCGTCAGTGTGGAGGGTTCAGCCGGGAACAGCAGAGAAGACAACTATGCAGAGACGCCTTTACAGCTGGCCTCTGCTGCAGGTACTCCTTACATCCACCACTGGCCCAGGGCCGTCTTTAATATTGATTGGACCCTGGACAAAAATTTTCTTGGGCCCCCCCCCATGCAATTTCACTCTCCAAATGCTCTGAGACAAACAATAAATAGCACCTAGACTTAAAATCAGTTTACTGTATCAGATCAGGCAGCAATTGGTTGCCAGAGGTTACAGCATATCATTACTGTTTACTGACTGGTTGCTAGAGGTTCCAGCACACATTACAGCTCACTGATTAGTTGCTAGAGGTTACAGCAAATGATTTCTGCTTGTTAATTGGTTGCTAGAGATTACTGTACAGTAATACTGCTCACTGATTGGTTTCTAGAGGTTACAGCACTTCATCTCCTCACTGCAGGGGGCATGATATAAATATGAATGCCGCCTTTATTTACATATCAATGCCACCGGCCGCAGCTATTTACTTATGAATGCCGCCGCTATTTACATATGAATTCTGGTTATTTACATGTAAAAACAGGGTCTGCAGGTGAGTCGTCTTTACACAACAATAGGGCAGAGCTGGGCAGCATTAGTAGCAGCACTTCACACTGAGATATCGGGACACAGCACAGGACTAAAACTTCAAGGGAATTTAAACTGGGATAGTTGGCAAGTATGAGGCAGCTGCTTTGGGCCTCACAACAATGACAGGGCCCAGGGCAGCTGCCCCTTTTGCCCTGCCTTAAAGACGGCCCTGCAACAGGCATCATCACATTTCTGTCACCTTTTCTAGCTCTTGACCTGAAACCTGACAGTGTCTGCTATCTGTCAGGGATTCCATTGGTGAGATCTCTGCACTGAATTCCCAGGTCTGCATATCTTCCTTGTTCTTTATAAGGGGTTCCCACCATCCATGCTGGATTTTTTTCTAAGGTCTCATGCACACTTGAGCTCAAAAACACTGCTTTTCCAGGCGTTTTAACTTTTTTTTTCTCTGCCTCTGAATGTACATCTATGTTAGCCTATGTGTTCATGCACACTATAGGCGTTTACAGGAGTTTAGAGTAGGGTTGCACCGATACTAGTATCGGTGCCGATACCAAGTATTTGCACAAGTGTCGGTACTCGGTACGCAAATGCACCGATACCTGAAACCGATATTTTCAGGCTCGGCTCCTTAAACTGTCAGTGGGTCTCTCCAGTATTAAAGAAGTCTGGTAATTGGAGCTGTCAAAAAAAAGAAGAAGCAGCCGGCAATGTTCATTAAAGGGGAGTTCCACCCAGGGGGGCCGTCAAAAAAAAAAAAATAAATAAAAATCAGCAGCTACACATACTGCAGCTGCTGACTTTTAATTGGACACTCACCTGTCTCTGGGTCCAGCGATGCGGGGGATCGAGGCCCCGCTCGTCCCCCCCTCCGCTCGTCGGCGCCGACATTTCAACTGTGGGCGCCGTGCTGTGGCTTCACAGCCTGGCACCCACTGCGCATGCGCGAGCGGCGCCGCTCGCCGTGATTGGCCGCTCAATCACCTGGGACCTGTAATGGGTCCCAGATGATTGACAGGAGGGCGGGAGCAGAGCGGAGCCCTTCCTGTGCCGAGGGGGAAGTGATGTCACCAGCCCAGGCAAAGCAACAGGCAGACTACGTGGGACCACCTAGCAACAGGCATTTAGAGGTAAGTGAAAAAAAAAATATCCAAATGTTTTTTTTTTTTTTTTTTTTAGATTTTTTCCAGGTATTTTTGTTTTTTGGGTGGAACCCCACTTTAACAACAATGTTCATCCCTGAAACACTAAAATAAAAAGAAACATTGTTTCTTTTTGTACATTTCCGTTTCTTCATCTGCAGATCAAAGAGAAGAACAAATGTTCCTCTGTTTAACCCCCTAATAACCCTTAATTTACTCTAATCAGCCTTAATTAACTCCCTATTCTCCTCCATTTAATTATTATTTTCCTGCTTTTTTCTTTTGTCCACGTTCTATTGTATAAACGATAAACAATTAAAACTTTTTTTTTGTTTGCTTTGTTAGTGAATATTTTTTAACATATATATATATATATATATATATATATATATATATATATATATATATATATATATATATATATATATATATATATATATATATATATATATATATATATATATATATATATAATATATATATATTAAAATATATTTACACATTTCACATTGAAAAAGCGCTAAATTAAAAAAAAAAATCTATTTATTTCATTTGTAAATAAGTTTTCAATGCTTTGTACCATTGCTGACAGGTGAACTTCAAACAAAAAGTTGCGGTAGGTATCGGTAATTGATATCGGCGAGTACTCAAAAAAAAGTATTGGTACTTGTACTCATTGTAAAAAAAATAGTATCGGTGCATCCCTAGTGTAGAGGCAGAAAAAACCCACCAAGTTGCATTCAGGAAAGGAGCTTTTGAGCATAAAACACTTAAAAAGACTAAACGCTCATACACATGCATTAACGCTAGGTGTAATTATGCATATTAATACATTCTAATGGGCAGAATAAATTAAAGTAGAACTATAGGCAAAACTTTTTTTTTTCATTTTGGATAGAGCAAGGAAGAGTATAACCCCAATGTGTCCCATTGCAGAGATTTTCCTTCACTTCCTGTCCTGTAGCCAAACAGGAAGTGAGAGGAAATACCTGCAAATTAAGGGATTTCCTCGGGGACCCCCCAGGTCACCAGAACTAGTGTCCCCATTGGAAGATTTCCCTTCTATTACTTTTCTGGGGGCAAAACAAAATTTGGGATCTTCTTTTACTTTCAATGACAATGGTAAACAGGACAAATAGAGAGGGGGAACCTCCCCCCAATGGGGGCACAGACAGCAATAAAAACTGAGAAATAAAAAGAGAGAGGGGCGCACCGGCCATGTGCATTATCTTTTGTAAAATATTTATTGAATGAAAATGATAAAAAAAATTACCCACAAGCGGTAGTAGAGCAGGGTGCAATATAAATCAAGCACCCACTAGCAGCAAGCGGTTATAATGGTGAGCAGAACCTTCCAGAGATCTTAGAGGAACATACAGACATCACTACCAGCTAACGCGTTTCGAAGGGTACGTCCCTTCTTCATCAGAGCACAGCAGTGCAATAAAAACTGTCAGGTGTTCAAATCCATCTCCAGTCTATCCAAAACTAGAAAAAAAAGTTTTGCCTTTATTTATACTTTAATATTCTGGCCAATAGAATGCATTAATGCCAGATGTGCAAATGCTTGTAAATGTGGCTTTGTAATGCGTTTTTCTGCTGTTAAACTCCTGTAGGAGAAAAGGCATCATAGAGATTACAGTGTGCATGTGGCCTTTATGTGGGACACACGTGTGAACAGGAAAATCCAAAGCATCCCAGGTGGGCAGAAATCAATGGTGTAACTAGAACCTTGAAGGCCCGGTGCAAGAAAACCTGGTAGTTTTGCACCGATGTCAGTAATTTTTAATTTATTTTTTTACCATCTTTTTATTTTTATTTTCACAGTATTTTTTTGGTGAGATATCAGGAATTAAAACAGACCTCTGATGTTTCACATTTGAGAAAGAGAAAGAAGATTGAGGACACAGCCCTCAATCTCCATCTCTGCAGCCTCAGCTGCACTGAATGAAAGGACAGAATTAGCTGTGTACAGAGCTTCCCATTCATTCATAAACTGAAGCATAGTAAATGATCGGTACGAATCACTGACTCTCCATACAGCAAAGGAAGGGGCCGGTAAATGACACATTTACCATCCACTTCCCGGCTCTCCATCCTGACGGATCCCCGGGGAAAGGAGAGCACACAGGAGGGCAGCAGAAAGAAGCTGAATGTCTGCTTCTCCTCCTCTCCCTCCCGCAGGCATTCTGTGGCTGCAGGAGGAAAATGAAGAGATTGCTTCCTCTATATGCAGGCGCCCCCTCCCCCCCCCCTTTCAGGTGTACAGGGGGGCAGCATGGGGCCGGGTCGCAATTGTGCCCCGTGTAGGTACGCCCCTGTCAGGAATTATGGTAGGGAAATACCTACTGTTTGAGTATCTTAGCCCACCAGGCTCCACTTTGGTGTGGCCAGACCTTTTACATGATACTAGGTCCACTTAAAGGGTATTTGAGATTGACTAACACACGCCAGGGGGCACATCAAAAGTATTTTCTCTATGTAAAGGGTTACATAATGTAATAAGTATCAGAAACCCTGTTCTAGATTAAACAGGAATTTCAGTCTGGCTGATGCTAGCCCTTCCCCCCCGCCCCCGAACTGGCACCTCCATCTTTGAAAGTCCAGTGTATGCACAGATGTGCCAAAGGGCTCTGCCCAGCCTTTTGGGACCTGGCAGAGACCTGCGGTGGCACATATGCAGACAACATAGTTTCAGGATCTCTATATTAGTGTCAACTTGCACATATAAAAGCCTGCATGTGCCAAAGGTCTTTGTAGGTCCTGAAGGCTGGGGCATGCACGGAAGCAAGCACAACGCCATTCCTAAGAGGAAAGAGGAAAGCAATTAAAATAAAAAATGTATCCAGTTGTGAAAGATGGAGGGTTCTGGAGCTAGGTGCAAATATTTTCTGCTTTAATAATTAAGCAGTTATACATGGAAGAGCTATGAGGTTTTGACTCTGGGCTCCACTACTTTGGAAGACCCATAAGAGGGCAGTATTATAGTTTGTATCTATTACCTCTCCTGGAATAATGATATACAGGCATAGGTGTGCCCAGCCTATGGCATTAGGGTGTGCACCTCAAAGAAAATAAATACATATATATATATATATTTATATATACATATGCAGTCTATCTATCTCTATATATATATATACTATGTATGGCAGTAGAGCAGTGGACGATGTCAGTAGGACAGAGGTTGGTGTCAGTAGTTAATTTTTATTATTTTTTTATTATAACTTTTTTACAATTATATATTTTTTTCAAGTTATTTTTTTTTTTACAATTTTTTAGGAGTCCCATTGGGCTTTGGTGAAATACCAGGGGTTTAAACAGACCCCTGATGTCTCACTTTTGAGATAGAGAAAGGGACCGAGGACAGAGATTCTTCAGTCTCTTTCTCTGCAGCCAAGCAGAAGGGGGGAATCTGCACAGCACAGCATGATTAGGGTGTGCCCAGGCACACCTGGCACACCCTGTGCGCACGCCTATGTATACAGGGAATAGTGTACATATGGATAAGGGAGTAGGCTTGTAGTTGTGCCAGTTGTCTGCAGCAGGACTTCATTTCTGATCTTCTTTGTAGGTAACTATGAGCTGGTCAGTCTGCTCCTGGACAGAGGAGCCGATCCCCTCCTGAACATGCTGGAAGCCGGTCGGGTCTCTTCCTCGCTACATGAAGACATGAACTGCTTCAGCCACTCAGCCGCACATGGGCACAGGTACGAACCCGGGGAAATCAACACTTCCACTTCTAGAAGACTCTCTGGCTTTGGCCCTGCTCTTACCTGTATGGTTCTAAAATCAAATGTAATTAATCAGGAACATTTATTTTCCGTAAATATTTAGTGAACATTTCTAAATCCTAATGCTGCGTACACACGATCGGATTTTCCAACAACAAATGTTCAATGGGAGCTTGTTGTCGGAAATTTCGACCGTGTGTCGGCTCCATCGGACATTCCCGTGTGCAGAAACACATAGCACTTTGAGGTTTCTGTGTGGCTGCTGTTTTAGAAAGGGAGTAGGGACCTTTTCCCTGCGTTTTCCTGCAGGTACAGTAGCTAATTCAAATAAATGCGACCGCAGGGAAGCCGCAGTTGTGTGAACCTAACACAGACGGAGCAAACGCGGGCGCATGTATCATAAGCAGGAATAGCATACAGTCACTCTTCTCTATCTTGTGCATCAGACTGAGTTTATTATATTATTATCATTGAATATATTATTATCATTGAATATATTATAATCATTGAATATATAAATATATATAATCATGCTAAATTAATAGCAGTATTTGCTTTGTGTTTAGTTTAGAGAATAGATTGACCGACGGGCAGCCAGAATGTTGCATATTGTAACTTTGTAATGTAACAAAGCAATTTATTTTAGTTATATTGCACATTCCAACTACAGCATTAGTGATGGAAGTTTGCTGTATTTGTGATGGACGCTCCCTATATAGTGTAGCACTAGCGCCATCTACTGTCTGAAAAAAATGGTAGCAGCCTATGCCAAAGCAAAACCTGAACCACACAGTATTACAGTATATAGGGCATGTTTTATTTTGACAAATAAAACTGATTAACTTATTATTATTATCAATAATTCTACTTTGTGGTCATTTCCCCCAGAGCTAGCGTGTAATTGTCCCCTGTCCTGTTGTTATAATCTCCCAAATCATTTACATAGTTGGACTATGTTATTATTTATATAATTACATAGCCAGGTTGAAAAAAGACACAAGTCAATCTAGTTCAACCAAAAAAAAAATAAAAAATACAATCCCATATACACAATCCTATACAGGAGTTTATATAGCGCTGATAATTTACGCATCACTTTACATATTTTACATTCACATCACTTCCTGTCCTTGGGGAGCTCACAATCTAAGGTCCCTGTCTCACATACATACACATACTAGGGCCAATTTACACAGGAGCCAGTGATCCTAGCAGCATGTCTTTGGCATATCGGAGGAACCCCACACAAGCACAGGGAGAACATGCAAACTCCATGCAGACAGTATCATGGTTGGGATCCTAACCAATGACCCTATTGCTGCCAGGCAGAAGTGCTAACCACTAAAGCCACTATGCTATATATCATCAGTATCATATCTTGCATTGTTGTTTCAGCACCCAAGTGTTCCATAAATTTATTCTAAAATAATCGGTAACCGGGGACACTGTCTCTGATCTGAGCTTTCAGTGCTGAACAAGACTTCAAGAATAAATGTGTTCATACGAAGTCTCACCATAATCATGTGATTCAACTATCCAATCAAGTTGTATCCAATCAGGCAGACTCTTGCATTGCATACTTGTTGGTAGACCCAAAGAAGATTGTACAACCAGACTGTAATGTGTGCGGCGATCTTAAGCACTGGAACGATCTCAGCCACCAATCAGAATCAGACGTGCGCTGAAAGTTTGCAACTAGCGGGTGGCAAAATAAATGCTTCAGCTCCTAGTTAGAACAGGTTCACAGTTCACAGTACCCTGCTGAGCTTTAGCTTCCATAGGCTCCTGCACATATCTGTATTTTTATTATGTTCTTATATATTGGCGGTAGAGATCAGACCACATTCACTCTCTTCTTTCTTCTAGGAATGTCCTGCGTAAACTGCTGACTCAGCCCCAGCTCTGCACAGGAGATGTCCTCTCCCTGGAGGAGATCCTGGCGGAGGGGGTGGAGAGTGACACCTCCAGTACCGGCAGCTCAGATCAGGGTCCTATCCGACTCTGTAAGACCAGAATGAAGGCACTGCAGGAGGCTACTTACTACAGCTCAGAACATGGCTATCTGGACATCACGATGGAGCTGCGTGGCCTCGGTAAGATTCTGCCAGACCATGATCCACACATCCTCCCCATATTTGCCAAAGAAGTTTGTGTGGCACTCATGTGACTATGCCAGCACAGAGCACTGGAGTGATATGCCAGCATAGAACAATGGAGCATTGTGCCAGCACAGAGCACTGGAGTGATATGCCAGCTTAGAACAATGGAGCATTGTGCCAGCATAGAACAATGGAGCATTGTGCCAGCATAGAACATTGGAGCATTGTGCCAGCATAGAGCACTAGAGTGCTATGCCAGCATAGAACATTGGAGCATTGTGCCAGCATAGAGCACTGGAGTATCAGTAAGCATTAAGACTTCAGTGTACACCCATCCGAGGGCTGTGTCTACCTGCATGGGGATGTACAGGTGTTACACACATTCCCATGCAGACAGTCCTACTCGGGTCTATTGGGAAGCAGTGACTGCATGGACATACGGCTCCCAATTTGACATTCATGCAGGTGCGTGTACATGGAACACAGGGCTGTGCACCCACATGGGTGTCAAATTGGGAGCAGCGGTTGTGTCCATGCAGTTGTTGCAGCCCTATTTACATGACACTGGGATGCATGGAACACCTGTACATCCCCATGCGGGGAGACTTGGCCCTCGGATTGGTGTACACTGTAGTATGCCTATGTGAATGAAGCCTTACAAGCAAAAATCAGCCACAAAACATAACGTGCAGGGGAACCGGACTATGTAGTGATAAAGTGTGGGATTTCAGGTTTTAAGTCGACCACATAGGATTGAACAATCCCCTTTACCAACTACAATAAAGTGTAAAGCTGTCCATACACTATACAATCTGATCATACAATTTCTGTATAATCTCCTTTCAGGCAGGCCCTCATACTACATAGATGATGGTAGATCTAAAGGAGATTGTACAACCAGATTGTAGAATGTGTGGTCACCTTAAAGTGGTTGTAAAAGCTGAAGGTTTTTTACCTTCATGCATTCTCTGCATCAAGGTAAAAATCCTTCTGAGTGCACCCCAGCCCCCATTATACTTAATTGAACCTGATCTTGATCCAGTGATGTGCATAAGAGCAGCAACTCTCTCCCTGCTCATTGGCTCAGACCCAGCAGCGGGAGTTATTGGCCCTCTCTGCTGTCAAACACAGCCAGTGAGGAGGGAGCAGGGGGCGGGGCCGAGCTGCGATCTGAGCCAGGAGGGCCGGTGGGGGACAGATTTTGATTCGATGCAAGAAATCTGGACGTTTGCCCGCTGTGGTAATTTTTCCATACTTCAGCTCTGCTTTGTCTTTGTAAAAATTAGGCTTCTTGCACACAGTGTAATCGCATACCCAGGAAATGCTGCTGCAGCAAACAGCTGTCCATTGAGATGCATTAGAAGATGCACTGTGGGTTGTATAGAGCACCTGAATGTGCGGAAGAGGGGGTGCTCTATACAACCTGCGCTGTATCTTCTAATGCATCTCAATGGGCAGCTGCATTATGCATCGGGGGGTCCTAGGACAACATGCACCAAACACACACCATCTGTGTCCGGAACATTTGTCTGTGCGGTTCACAAAACCACATACAGCTGCATCTTCTAATTCATTCTTAAGGGCGACTGTACGCAGCAGAAGTGGGCCCTGGGAAAGTGATTACGCAGGATTCGCATGCTGTACGTCCATGTACGTAAAGCCTTATGCCCCGTACACACGGTCGGATTTTCCGACGGAAAATGTGTGATAGGACCTTGTTGTCGGAAATTCCGACCCTGCGTGGGCTCCATCACACATTTTCCTATCGGATTTTCCGACACACAAAGTTTGAGAGCAGGATATAAAATTTTCCGACAACAAAATCCGTTCGTGTGTACACAAATCCGACGCACAAAGTGCCACGCATGCTCAGAATAAATAAAGAGATGAAAGCTATTGGCTACTGCCCTGTTTATAGTCCCGACGTACGTGTTTTGCGTCACCGCGTTCAGAACGATCGGATTTTCCGACAACTTTGTGTGACCGTGTGTATGCAAGACAAGTTTGAGCCAACATCCGTCGAAAAAAATCCATGGATTTTGTTGTCGGAATGTCCGATCAATGTCCGACCGTGTGTACAGGGCATAACTGTTCATGGTGACAGCTGCAGACATCTTTTTCCCTCTCTGTGTTCTACAGAAGGTGAATTATTGTTTTTAACGAAAAACTATACTGGTTTGGGGTCATGTTAATCGATTTACAGTTATTCATTGTTTTAAGCATTTTTATATATTCTTTAACCTGTTTTTTTTATTATTATTATAAAAGCTTCATGGGTTATACAGAGACTTTAACTATATTTTTAAACTCTTTCCTTTGCAAATGAACATTTAAAAAAGGATGCACCCATGACACAGAATTTTCGGGACACTATGGGGTCTATTTATAAAAAAAAATTTAGAAGCATTTGCACAGCAGCAACAAAATTGTCATATTTTTTCTAATACGTTTATTTTCTATGATGATCGGCACCATCTAGTGGCAATAATGTGGCATTTTCCTGATTGGGTTATTTATTATAGCCACTAGACAGAACTTACATTTATAAGAAATCATATTAGACGAAATACATTCATATTTAAATGCGGCTGTACAAACATTTGTCACATTCATACAATGCCAGTATGCTTTTGTTTTAAAGTTTTTAGAAGATAACCTCCAATATTCCTTTATGTATTCTAGGGGTGCCATGGAAGCTGCATGTATGGATCGAGTCCCTGCGGACCTCTTTCAACTACTCACACCGATCCATTATGGAGAACCTGCTGCAAGAGTTCACCAGCATACGGGAGGAGGATTATAACGAGGAGCTCATTAACGAGGGCCTTCCTCTTCTATTTACCATATTCAAGACCACTAAGGTGAGAATCGTTCATATCCTGAGCCTCATGGGGAAGTACCTGTTCAGAAACCCATGGAATGCGGTACGTTACCAGGACTCAAAAACTTTCTTTTCACTATTTTATTGTAAAAACATCAGGTCTGTAAGTCAGGTAGGTTGGCATTGACTTTGTGTCATTAGGCTTTCACAATAAAATGGTAAGAAGAGCATTTTGGAGTGCTGGTGACTACATTCCACTGGATTCTTCAATGATGCCACCCGTTGTGTCATTTCCAGAACCCACCCTCCTGATTGAAATAATATATACATGTGTTAAAATGCCAATAGCTTGTACATGTATATAATCCATCAGGTGCTAAAGGAGTGTTACCACTAAAAATTCAGAATGAACACTCTGCACACTGCTATAAACCCTTTCTAGCAAACTGCAATAAAAAAAACCTGGGATTTTTAGTTCACATGCATTGCAATGCATGTTTAAGCCAGCCAACTGCGTCAAAGTAATCCCTCTCTGGCCAGTCCCTACTCTACGCTACGCTACTCTACGCTACGCTACTCTACTCTACTCCTACTCTACTCTACTCTACTCTACTCTACTCTACTCTACTCTACTCTACTCTACTCTACTCTACTCTACTCTACTCTACTCTACTCTACTCTACTCTACTCTACTCTACTCTACTCTACTCTACTCTACTCTACTCTACTCCACTCTACAAAATACAAATGCTCCAGTGGATATAGTGTCATTATGGGGCAAGTAGATACGAGTTGGAGGAGGAGAGCTAGAAGGTTCAGGTCTTGTCTCTGACCTTCAAGATATACCTGTGCTCCAATCCCAATAGTTTATAAATGTATATAATCCATCAGGTTCCACTGTCCTAATTGGTCACATGCTAAAAGGGGTTTAGCTCACAAAAGGACAATTATAAAGCAGAGCTCCACCCAAAAGGGGTGGAGCTCTGCTTATTTGCCCCCCCCCCCCCACACCACATTTGGCACCTTTCGGGGGAGAATGGATATCTGGTTTTGACAGGTACCCGCTCCTGCTTCTGGCTGACTTCACAGCGGCAAACTCATCCGGAAGTTCTGCCCTTTAAGGTTCCTGAACACATATTGCAACGCGATCATTACATTTTCCATTTGATCTTTTTTTTTTTTTTTTTTTTTTATATAGCCATTGTGGTGTATTTAAAATTGTGTTGAAAACATCCTCATGTACAACAGCGTTACCAATTTCATTTATATACATAGCCGAACAAGATTTTTTTTTTTGGTCAGAAAAAACTTTATTAGGGTTGTACAATCATAACGGTTCCAGAACTAAACAGATTCCAATCGCTTCAGTTCGAACAAGATATTTACGAAGTTCTAATGCTGGCCATACACAATACGCAAAATCGGCTGAAATTAGGTCGTTTGGACAGTTCGTACATTTTTCGGCCAGTTAAAGGGCACAAATCGGTAATCAGTTGTGACGTTTTTGAGCCAAAAAAAAAAACGAAGGACAAGTTTGAAAATTTTCTGCGAAATGAATGATAAAAAGAAACGTTAATGTGTTTCTCGTCCAAACTGTTTGCACTAAGTATATGTGTAAAAAACAAAAAAGAACGGATTCATGTATGTCCATTGAACGATGTATCGGTCATTACATGATGGCACTATCGGTTGCTCTCATGGCCGAGTGTTCGTTTTTCGAAAATGAGTTTGAACAATTTTTTGTATAGTGTATGGTCGGCATAAGTTACTTTTTAGGGGCCTTCATGCTCAGAGCTTAACAGAACAAGTTTTTTTTTTGAGCAGAGAGAGCTCTGTGATTGGAGGAGAGCAGGACATGACCAGGTCTGCAGAGTCCTGGGTCCATGGCTGTGCTTTATAAAGGTGCAGTGGACCAACCAAACCATTGCCTTTAAATAAGCCCCTTAGTTTTTTTCTTTAGTCCCCAAGATACATAAGAATAAAAAAAATGGAATATCAGCATTAGTTGGAATTAACTGATAAAATAAGTATATTGTAATACAACGCGTTTTTCTGTCTGTTCTGCAGAGTGACGCTGTGTCGCAGCAAGTGGCTGCCATCTTTGCTCATAGTTATGGAGACAGCCCAATTCCCAAGATTCCTGATATACACAGGGCCCTTCCCGCTCGGCTTGGTGAGAGCTGCAAGTCCTGCTAATAAGATGTATGTGCTTCTAGTATGGGGGTCTCTGACTAATACCATGTTGTCTGACAGATCCCCACTTCCTGAACAACAAGGAGATGGCGGACATCACGTTCCTGGTGGAAGGAAAACTCTTCTATGCTCATAAGGTCCTGCTGATCACGGCCTCCAACAGGTAATGTAGTGTAGCTGTAGCAGTATAGTTCTACATACATATATCTAGCAACTTCCAGTAATAGTAATGAGGGTGGAGAAGAATTTTGGCTCTCCTTGCAGTCCTCCCTACAATGTATTTCCATGTCAGGTGGCGCTCTTATTCCAGAGCTTTATGTGACCCATTGTGCAGAACAGAGAGTCCGAGATGAAATGCTTAGACTCTTGGGGCCCTGTCTTTTTGTCCTATTGACTGTTATTACCTAGAGCAGTGGTCTCCAATCAACAGCCCTTTGCTTGCCTTTATCCGGCCCTTGAGGTGCCACTGACACCAACAATGGGGCACTGCTCCTCCCACTGACACCAACAATGGGGCACTGCTCCTCCCACTGACACCAACAATGGGGCTCTGCTCCTCCCACTGACACCAACAATGGAGCACTGCTCCTCCCACTGACACCAACAATGGGGCACTGCTCCTCCCACTGACACCAACAATGGGGCACTGCTCCTCCCACCGACGCCAACAGTGGAGAACTGCTCCTCCCACCGACGCCAACAATGGAGCACTGCTCCTCCCACTGACACCAACAATGGGGCACTGCTCCTCCCACTGACACCAACAATGGGGCACTGCTCCTCCCACCGACGCCAACAGTGGAGAACTGCTCCTCCCACCGACGCCAACAATGGAGCACTGCTCCTCCCACTGACACCAACAATGGAGCACTGTTCCTCCCACTGACACCAACAATGGAGCACTGCTCCTCCCACTGACACCAACAATGGGGCACTGCTCCTCCCACTGACACCAACAATGGGGCACTGCTCCTCCCACTGACACCAACAATAGGGCACTATTCCTTCCACTGACACCAACGATGAGGCATAATTCTTTCCACTGACAACAAAAATGGGGCATTATTCCTCCCACTGACACCAACTATTTCTCCCCCTAATACCAAAGATCAGATATTGTTACTCATTAAACTGGCCTTTATTTAGAAAGTTTGGAGACCCCTGATCTAGAATAAAAGGAAATCCTAAATTAAATTTTAGGATGTCACCAGAACAAGAACAGAGGGGAAATTTTCAATTGAGGAGCCAGTTCTGGTGACAACCTCATTCTGGAGGGATTTCCTCTCACTTCCTGTTGTAGCTATGGGACAGGAAATGAAGGTAAATCTCCCCAATGGTACAAAGATGGAAAAACACACTGACAGGAGTTATAACCCTCCCTCATCAATCCAAAAAGAAAAAGGTTTTGCTTTTAGTTCTACTTCACATTGGCCATTGGGTTGCCTATCAGGTCTATCAGATAGGCTGCCTAAAAGCCAAATTAAAGAGACCCTAAGCACCGGTTCACACAGGGGCAACGAAACTTGCAGGTCAACTCACCGAGGCGACCTGCACACGACTTCAGCGGCAACTTGCAAAACGACTTCTGTATAGAAGTCAATGCAAGTCGCCTGAAGTCGCCCCAAAAATACTACAGGAACCTTTTTCTAAGTCAGAGCAACTTGCGTTGCTCCTATTAGAACGGTTCCGTAGTAGACAATGGGACGCGACTTGTCAGGCGGCTAAGTCGCCTGACAAGTCGCCCCTGTATGAACCGGGGCTAACACTAACCTACTGAAAATCAAGGATTTTAAATGGTAACTTGTAGTGTTTTCCTTGCTATACATTTATTTTATTTGACTGCTCCAGAAAGAGTCCTATCCCTAGCACTGCCCCCTCCCTCCTAGCATGTCATAGCCCTCTCCTCTTCTAGGAGCGTCTAATCACTCTCTGTGCTGGCCCAGCTCCTCCATGTCTCCCATCAAATCCCTAACAACATTCTAGGTAGCTTGCAGAGTGGAAGAAGTCAATGGAATATTATAGAGTTGGGATTAGCAATGTTGGGCAGTGCTGTGGTAAAACTACAAATCCTATCATGCCTATGACTGTGAGTCTTGCAATGCCTCCTGGCATTGCAAGACTCATGACTTTCAACAGATGAAGTACTGAGGATCCTTGTTTTAGAATGTCTCTTGAGTGACAGCTCATAGTTTCCAGATGGCGGTACCTAGCTGCAGTCTCAGGTGTCTTTGGATGCCTAAATTATGATTATATAATCTTCCAGATGATTTTTGTAGAGATGAAGGGTCTGGAGACAGGGTCTCTTTAAGAGGTTTGCACTGCAGGCTAGCAACACTGCTATTAATTGCGAGGCATGCGGCTTATGCCCCTTTTTACACTGACAAATTCCTCCTGCTCTCTCCAGTAAACTGGCGGATGACAGGTCCGTGTCTGCTCCACTGATTCAGAGCGGACACGGACACAGCCCGCTGTTCTCTATGGCAGTGTTTCTCAACTCCAGTCCTCAAGGCGCACCAACAGGTCATGTTTTCAGGATTTCCACTATTTTGCACAGGTGATTTGATCAGTTTTCACTGCCTTAGTAATTACCACAGCCATTTCATCTGAGGGGAATCCTGAAAACATGACCTGTTGGTGCGCCTTGAGGACTGGAGTTGAGAAACACTGCTCTATGGGGCGGTAGGATGGAAACGGATTACTTGTCTATTTCCATCTGACTGTCATCCGATCCCTCAGATGGATAAGAAACGGATCCCCATCTGTCTGTTTTTAGGATAGGACAGGATCTATTGGGTCTACCTGAAAAACTGACAGGCATACCTGATCGATCCATCTGTGTGAAAGGGACCTTTGCATTGTAGCTTGCAACAGGAAGTGCTGGTACTGGCAGGATCTCCAGGCAAGAAACTTTGCAACAAATTTACACATTTTTATAAATTTCTTTTATATCCTAAAAATAGATTTGGGTCTACATACGCATTGGAGGAGATTTACTAAATCTGGAGCACACAGAATCTGGTGCAGCTCTGCATAGAAGCCAATCAGCTTAAGGCTGGGTTCACACTGCTGCGGTGCGGGAACGCAGCGAATTTACTGCGGGTTCCCGCATCGCACCAACTCGCACGGCAGTTCACACTGCCATATGCGAACTGCTGGGGAGTGTCATACAATGTTAATGACACCCCCAGTTCAGCCCGCATATCGCAATGCGAACTGACAATTCGGACATTTTCGGATTGCATAGGTGTGAACACCCATGCGATCCGATTTTGGTCCGAACAAAAAAAAGGGTCCTGTGCGAGTTTGGACCGAATGCGGTGCGATATCAGCCATACTATCTGTATGGCTGATATCGCACAGCACAGACATCGCATGTGATGTGAACAGCAGTGCGCTGCAAATCACATGCGATGTCTGCCACCGCAGCAGTGTGAACCCAGCCTAAAGGTTTTTTTTTTGTCAATGCTTAATTGAACAAGCTGAAGTTAGAAGCTGATTGGCTACCATACACAGCTGCACCAGATTTAGCAGATCTCCCACGTTAAGACCCCTTTCACACTGAGGCTCTTTTCAGGCGCTTTCATGCTAAAAAAAGCGCCTGAAAAGCTCACGAAAACCTATTTCCATTAAAATCAATGAATGCTTTCACACTGGGGTACTGCAGAGAAAAAACACCCCTCTCCATGAAATGAGTGGAAAGCTCTTCAAAATTCATAAATTTAGAAGCGCCTCAGTGTGAAAGGGGCCTAATGCACAATAAATCCTATATGGGACTTTAAGGTCCTCTTTCACGTGCTTTTGTGTTAAAAAAAAAAAGCTTACGTTGTAGTGAAAAAAATCTTCTTTGGAGCATGTTTGGAGCGCTTAAAAAAAATATCTGCACCTTACCATTGAAAGCAGTGGAAAAGGCTGTAAAATTCCTCCAAAAACATGCCTGCGATGTGTTTTTGGTGCGGTTTTTTGAGTCACATGTCCCTTAAAAACAGCACCGCAAACGTGGCAAAATCGCATATGCGTTTTTGCAACGGATCAGTGTGTAAGTGCCCTAAGTGATTAAATTTACGCCTACAATAATTGGTCTTATTTGTTTTCAAATCAGATAAGATCCTTAAAGTATATTATTATTATTTTTTTTTTTTTTTTTAGGTTTAAATCTTTGTTGAATTCTTTAAGCGATGGAGATGATTCTTGCCCCACAATTGAAATCACAGATGTTAAGTACAGCATTTTCCAGGTATGTACGCTTCCTGCATAGAAAAGTCCTAAACATTCCCCATTGGTTTAAAAGGAATCTTTAAAAAGCCTGTGCAAACATAATGAATGTTGAAGAAGGAGGATATCGCTGCCTGCCTTATTATAATATCAACTTTGTCAGCAAGGTCAGAGCTACCCTTAAAAGATAACTCCATCTTTATGGAAATGTTTCATGTAAAACCCATCTGTAGGGTGTACCATGAAAAATGGTCACGTTCTACACAACCACGTCCTTCATTCCAGGATCCGTGAAAGAAAACATTACAAGTCCCATCTGCCCCCCCAGCAATGGTACTGTGCTTTTCAATGGAGCACAAGCTCTGTGACATTATCACACTTGAAGTCCATTACATACTTTCTTCACTGAAGGTCTGTATCTCTGGATGGGCCTATGGCTGGAGGAATAGTCTGCAGGAGCCAAAGCACTGCACTGATTGCAGTTGCACAGCTTTGTAGACTTCAATGCAAAATAAATATATCAATAAAATTCATTTAAATAGAAAAAATAAAAATATTTATGAAAATTAAAAAAAAAAAAAATCTATATAAATAAACATTTTTAAATAATTAGTATCGGTCCATTTATTTATTTTGCAAAACATGTAGGTAAAGTTGGAGTTTGTGTCCCCAATTTTTACATAGTTACATTGCTCCAGCTTGGACCATTGTAAATGTGTATGCGCCATACCTGTGGCATGCCCATGGAAACTGAAAATCACTGTAGTATATAGTAGACATCGCTACTCCAGTGATCTCCGCTAGCTTCCGGATCTCGTGCCAAGCGGCTGTCCTGCTGCACTGTGAGCATAGAAGGTCACTTGTTCGGCCTGGGCACCATTTAGGGTACACTTTGTATTATCTAAGTGAATGCAAGGCATTCTCTGATTGGACAGAGTGGAGGGGCAGGGTGGTGACATCATGATCTCCACCTTGTCCAATCAGAGAACATTCATTGAGAAAATGCAAAGTGTTCTCCGATTGGACAAAGTGGAGAGGTGGGGTGGTGACATCATGATCCCCACCTTGTCAAATCAGAGAACATTCATTTAAAAAATCAAAAGTGCTCTCTGAATGGTGCCCATGCCAAGCAAGCAACCTCCTGTGTGCAGTAAACGTTCTCTGATTGGACGAAGTAGAGAGACGGGGTGGTGACATCAGAGTTTCCACCTTGTACAATCGGAGAACATTCATTGTCCAATCAGAGAACACTTTGCATTTTCTCAATGAATGTTCTCTGATTGGACAAGGTGGCGATCATGATGTCACCACCCCACCTCCCCACTTTGTCCAATCAGAGAACACTTTGCATTTTCTCAAAGTGGGGAGGTGGGGTGGTGACATCGTGATCGCCACCTTGTCCAATCAGAGAACGTTCATTGAGAAACTGCAAAGTGTTCTCTGAATGGTGCCAATGCCAAAAAAGCAATCTCCTGTGTGCAGTAAGCGTTCTCTGATTGGATGAAGTATAGAGACTGGGTGGTGATATCATAATTTCCACCTTGTCCAATCAGAGAACATTCATTGAGAAAATGCAAAGTGATCTCTGAATGGTGCCCATGCCAAGCAAGCAACCTCCTGTGTGCAGTAAGAAACAAGGCAGCTGGTTGGCACAAGACCCGGAAGATAGTGGAGATTACTGGAGTAGCGGTGTCTAATACAGCGATTTCCCGCTTTTAGAGGGATCCCACAGGTATGGCACATACAAACTTACATTGATCCAAGCTGATCACTTATAAATATGTATATATTGCCATATCTAAACTTCAGCTTTAACCTTTAAAATAAAATTCTAATTGCTTAGGGTTGCCAGATCTACCCATAAGAGGGATGACACCCTGGTGGGTTCAGTCCATCTGCCCCATCCACAACTGAAAGTTCAGTATGGATGGATGCTGCCAGGTTGGCAATCCAAGATCTCTGAAGGTCTGTTTTCAGAGATTGTGCAACATCTGTGCTCTGCCCACTCGCCATGGTTGGCATGAGAGGGATTCTCTTGTTTGGCTGCATCTTTGCTGGGGTCTCCACTTTGAAATGCATGGCATCAGCTGGATATCCATTTTGGGTGGAAGTGATCTTCTTTTGCTGTCCTAGCAGAGTATTATATGCTGGCAGATACATGGATGCGGAAATATTCAGAGACATTAGGACCCCCCCCCCAGCATATCCAGGTTTGTCGCTTTCCAAGAAATCCGAAAATTCCGCAGCAAACATCCTGTTGGGGCTCCCAGAGCCAGAGAAGAGTAACCGTCTTCCTAGGCCGATGTCTTGGCTGCGTATTCCTGAGCTCCCAGCTTGATGGGGAATACAGGTGTTCTCTCTGCCATGGAGTTATCAGTAATGTGCTCGCTCCGCACTCTTGTGCTACCTCCAGTCCATTCACTTTTCCAGATGGAGTGGCCCCGGGGACACAGTAATTATCAGGCGAGATCCCCCTTCCAGGTCTCAGGCTTTGTTTTCCATTGAACACAGATGAACGGAAAAGCTAAAACGCAGGAAAGGGGGATCTGGAGAAGAGATTCTGCTGAGAGATTGTTATAAACACTATGTACCCGGGGACATGAGATACATATCTGTCCTCTGCAAAACATAAACTGACACAATGGTAAGAGCACTGCCACTAAACCAACAGCTGCAGGTTAATACACAAGAACAAAGATTACCCGTCCATAGATGTGGTGGCTGCATTCATCTTCTTTTAGGTTTTCTTTATTTTCACCCTGTGATCCTGCCAGTAACACACTCCTGTCCTAGGGTGACAACACTCACTGTACTGTATTTATGCAGGAACAGCGTTGTCACCATAGGACAGGAAGTGTTAACCAACACCTCCCACTCTCCTCTTCATCATAACATAGTGGGGAGTTCAGGCAGAGAGCAAAGGAAGGTATCAGCTGAAAGGGTTTCTGGTGCAATCAACGCAGTTTATTTATGTTATTTTTTATTTTAAACTGAAAAAAAAAACTTCTAATAGTATATTTAACAGAGAACCGAGGGAAAAAATAAAGAAGTTATTTGTTCAGGTTATTAGCTGCCTTTGTTTTCTCTTATTCTCACCTGGTGACCCTGCCAGTAACAAAATTCCGGTCCTAGGGAGACAACACCCTCACTCGCTGTACTGTATCTGTGCAGGAGCAGCATTGTCACCCTAGGACACAACTATAGAACACCTCCCCCTCTTCTCCATAATATAGTGCAGGGGGGTTTTGTAGTTAAAAGTTGAGAACAGTAATTAATGATAATAATGCAGCACAGGAAGTTATCAGTGCACTGGATTTCTGGCAGGATCAATGGGTATGGGCTCCACCCACGCACTGCTGAAAACAGAGACTTTCTCCCATATCCACCACCAGTCACAATGTGTAAAGGTGTCCAACATTGCAAGCTGTATTTTTTTTTTTACAGCTCTATGCCATTTGGATTCAATCTAAAAAAAAAAAAAAAATTTGAAAAAACATATGTGGCTACTGATGTCCCTGGAGCCATATAATGCTACTAGTTTAAGTGCAGGCAGCGTGTTTTATAAAGTGTTAAAGGACAGTCCTGGTATTTTAGTGTTCGGTATTAAAGCCCACCCCCCCCCCCCTTTTTTTTTCTTTTTTTCTTTTTTTTTTTCCAAAAGTGTATGTATGCCGAAATCTTTCTTGTTTTGGATGGAATATGGAAGGGTTAATTTCTTGGTCTCTGTGTACCATTGGGGAGATTTCCCTTCATTTCCTGTCCAAGAGACACAACAGGAAGTTAGGGGAAAGTTCCAAAGTGAGGGGAATTCACCTTTTAGACATATGTGCCCACATTGGCAGATTTCTTCTCTCTTCTTCCTCTTGGGAAAACTCTTAGGAAAAATATGGGATTTTCTTTTTCGGTGACATTGATCAGCAGTTCTAATAGAAAGGGTCGATCTCCCCAGTGAGGGGGACAGACAGCTATAGAAACTTAGATAGACAGAGGGTTTAACCTTTTCGCTGCCAGATCTGTACGTCGTAAGGACCTGACAGCAGGGGGGGCTTATACACACATTCCTGGTGGCTGATTGCCACCTGCGCTGCCACCTGATTTGAATTCATGCATCCACACACACCCCCCGGCGTCACTGATAGAAAATATAGGGTACTGAAGTTTGTTGCCATTTAACGGGTGCCCACAAATTTAAAGTGGGTGTTAAGCCACTTTCACTTCCTGATACCATACCCTCTGTGTGCTAATCCTGTGTGAGTGATTTATAAAAAAAAAAAAAAAGCCTGCTATACCTCATTTCACAGCTCTTCTCAGCAATCACATGACTGGCTGGCTCGCTCCTCTCCCCATATGACAGATGAAATGGGCGGGTCCGAGATTCCCCTGCTGATGTCACTCGGGAGAGGAGGAGAGAGAGAGAGAGCCGGTCGGTCATGTGATCGCAGAGAAGAGCTGTGAAATCAGGTATAGCAGACTTTTTTATTATAAATCACTTCACACAGCATCAGAACACAGAGGGGATAGTATAAAGATGTGAAAGTTATTTGAGCAGCAGGAGTTGCAGGGGCGGGCACTGTCAAGAGCTGACAGGGAGGGAGGGAGGGAGGGGGGAGAGCACAGAGGAGACAGCAAGCTGCAGATGATGGAGGCATGTAAACTGACCACGGTGTCAGGGCTCAGCAGCCATGATATACAGTGGTCAGTTTACAAAGGGGAGGGTATAGCCAGGCAGGATCAGCCAGGTATGACAAGTGGCCAAATGACACAGCACAAGCACTGTGCTGTATAAAATGCTTTAAAGGAACAGGATCTTTTTTTTTTGGGTTAACAAACCCTTTAAGGTTTGACATATTGGGTATCTATTTACTCGGCCCAACCTCGCCATTTTACAGTATCTCACAAAAGTGAGTACACCCCTCACATTTTTTAAATATTTTATTATACCTTTTCATGTGACAACACTGAAGAAATGACACTTTGCTACAATGTAAAGTAGTGAGTGTACAGCTTGTATAACAGTGTAAATTTGCTGTCCCCTCAAAATAACTCAACACACAGCCATTAATGCCTAAACTGCTGGCAACAAAAGTCAGTACACCCCTAAGTGAAAATGTCCACATTGGGCCCAAACTGTCAATATTTTGTGTGGCCACCATTATTTTCCAGCACTGCCTTAACCCTCTTGGGCATGGAGTTCATCAGAACTTCACAGGTTGCCACTGGAGTCCTCTTCCACTCCTTCATGACGACATCACAGAGCTGGTGGATGTTAGAGACCTTGGGCTCCTCCACCTTCTGATTGAGGATGCCCCACAGATGCTCAATAGGGTTTAGGTCTGGAGACATGCTTGGCCAGTCCATCACCTTTACCCTCTGCTTCTTTAGCAAGGCAGTGGTCGTCTTGGAGTTGGGTTTGGGGTCGTTATCATGTTGGAATACTGCCCTGCGGCCAGTATCTCAGAAGGGAGGGGATCATGCTCGGCTTCAGTATATCACAGTACATGTTGGCATTCATGGTTCCCTCAATGAATTGGAGCTCCCCAGTGCCGACAGCACTCATGCAGCCCCAGACCATGACACTCCCACCACCATGCTTGACTGTAGGCAAGACACACTTTCCTTTGTACTCCTCAGCTGGTTTCCGCCACACACGCTTGACAAAAACTGAACCAAATAGGTTTATCTTGGTCTCATCAGACCACAGGACATGGTTCCAGTAACAATAGCCATGCAGACCAATTCGATGCAGTGTGCGGCGTATGGTCTGAGTACTGACAGGCTGACCCCCCCACCCCTTCAACCTCTGCAGCAATGCTGGCAGCACTCATACGTCTATTTCACAAAGACAACCTCTGGATATGATGCTGAGCATGTGCACTCAACTCCTTTGGTCGACCATGGCGAGGCCTGTTCTGAGTGGAACCTGTCCTGTTAAACCGCTGTATGGTCTTGGACACCGTGCTGCAGCTCAGTTTCAGGGTCTTGGCAATCTTCTTATAGCCTAGGCCATCTTTATGTAGAACAACAATTCTTTTTTTCAGATCCTCAGAGTTCTTTGCTATGAGGTGCCATGTTGAACTTCCAGTGACCAGTATGAGAGAGTGAGAGCTATAACACCAAATTTAACACACCTGCTCCCCATTCACACCTGAGACCTTGTAACACTAACAAGTCACATGACCCCGGGGAGGGAAAATGGCTAATTGGGCCCAATTTGGACAATTTGGGCTCACTTTTATTGCCAGCGGTTTAGACATTAATGGCTGTGTGTTGAGTTATTTTGAGGGGGCAGCAAATTTACACTGTTATACAAGCTGTACACTCACTACTTTACATTGTAGCAAAGTGGCATTTCTTCAGTGTTGTCACATGAAAAGATATAATAAAATAATTACAAAAATGTGAGGGGTGTACTGTATATTTTTTTTTATTAAATGGGTAATTTACTGTGAGTGTGTGCCCTAAATTTCACTTATGTGTATTTTTTTTTTTACTGACATTTTGCATTTCCTAGACCTTTTGCGGTAATATCGTGTGAAATAAAGAATTGGAACTACCACTTTTTATTCTCTGTGGTGTCTGCTTACAAAAAATATATGTTTTGAGGCTTTTATGTAATCTTCAGGCCTAAAATAATTTTTTTAAAACGTATGAAAAAATGGCTCTGGCAGCGACGAAACCTTCCCCACTCTTACATAGTTAGTCTGGCTAAAAAAAAAAAAAAAAAAGCCTACCTAGTTCACTTAAAAGGAAAAAAAAATATATATATATATATATATATACACACACATACACAATTCTATATATACAGTCCTAAACCCACAGTTGATCCAGAGGAAGGCAAAAAAAACCCCAGAAAAGCATGATCCAATTTGCTACAGCAGGGGAACAAATTCCTTCCTGATCCCCCGAGAGGCAATCAGATTTTCCCTGGAACAACTTTACCTATAAATGTTAGTATTCAGAACTCTATCCAAAACTTAAAAAAAATAAATAAAAAAGGAGGAGGTTTTACCTAAAGATACACTTTAAGATTTGCATTTTATGAAGGCTTTAGCCCAAAAACATGACACTGCAGGGACCTCCTGCTTTTTTTATGTCTGCGCCAGACTCAGCAGTCCATACTGATGCGGGGCACCAGCCTTTGCACCAAATAAAGGGCACCTCGGTGAGCCCCAGACCTATGACGCCCAGCACTCACAGTATGTCCTCAGTTTTCCAGATTGAGGGATGCTGGACATCTTTCAAACCAGAAGACTGAGGACATCTTGTGGCCAACAGGGGGTATTGATATATTGTGGCAGTATGGGTGTTACACAAGGATTATGGCAGGGAGGTTTCTCTGCTGAAGTATCCATGGCATATAAATGGATCGTGGTGGGCTAAGTCAGTCCCTGTATAACACCGAGGATGGACTAGCCAAATAAGAAACGAAGGGCCTTCGAAATTTAATGAGGGACCACCATTGGTGTAGATAGAGAGACCAATACTGGATATATTTTGGAGAATCGCTAACTGTCCTTTTTTTTCCTCCTGCAGATGATAATGCAGTATTTATACTTTGGTGGTACAGAATCCATACAAGTGCCAATGTCTGCTGTTCTGGAGGTAAGAAGATATGTTGGATGTATTTATAGGGTCCTGACTTTGCTTCTTTAAAGCATCCCCAGTACACTTTATATCTTTATGTAAGTGTTACTAATACCCTTTAAAAAATGATGTAAAAATGTGACGTGTATAGAAACTGTTCTATATAATGTCAGGATACACGAGCACAGGGAAGAGATCAGCTCCCAGTGTCCAGTGCAGCCATTTTGGGAGTGAATCGCTTTTCCTCTATACATGTGTGACCACCCTTCATATCTATCTTGGTTTAGAAAAAGCAGGGAGAGTCATTTTCTATTTCAAGAAAAACTCCACTTTGAGGCTTGGTTCACACTAGTGTGAGTGCGACTTTCATGCGATTTTACACTGGCACTTCAGTCGCATCACGGTAGTGCAGGAACTATTTCAGTCGCTACAACTTTAAGTTGCATAAATTGGAACGGGTGCTATTGAAATCAATGGACTGCGTTTTGTCATGCGACTTTTGTGTCCAAAGTTGCACTAGTGTGAATGTAGCCTAAAAAAAAAAAAATAGGCCATTCTGTAATTGAACATGATTACAAATTCTGCCCGTTTCCATCTGGTGGTACACTGTTCTTGTATACAACAACTCCAGATAAGTGATTTCCTACTCATGCGATTATAGAAGGAAGAGCCTTGCACTTGTTTCGGTTTCACTAAGGGATTGTAATTGCCGGTCTCAGTATTTCCAGAACAGGTGAGGAGCTGCAAGGAGGAGTAGTGTGGAGTCATGAAAAAAAAAAACACCAAATAAACAATACTCACCTCTATGCTGCAGCGGTCCCATGTCAGCTCTAAGACCGAGAACTAAGTGATCACATGACCACTGATTGCTCAGTCCTTGGTCTGCCCGGAGCAAGGAGCAGTGACAGTCATTCATTGCTCTCCGCTCTGCTCCTCCTGGGCTCACTGGAGCACCCAGATGGGGAGGCGGCAGGCAATACTGGCTCTGCTTCTCAATCAGGCAACTGGGTGGTTCCTGACAATATTGTCAGAATCCTTCAACCCAGCTCAATCCTGCACTGATGGGGGACGCACGTCCAACAGGAGGATGGAGAGGGTTGCAGACAGGCCGCACAGGACCTGCCTTGAAAATTAAACTTCTTTTATAAAAACATGAGGTGTCTGTTTTTTTTTTTTTTTTTTTTATTAGAGAAGCTGGAATACATAGGTAACATTTTTTAGAAAGGTGAACCAACCCTTTTAGCACTTTAGCTACTTGGCGTGACAGTGATGCGTATGGTTTATTGTAGGCCTGATTGTATAACAGATATACACTAACAATAGCTCTACTTACATAGTCTGTACTTTCAATGCTGCGGGTTACATTTGTTTTGTGTGTTGTCATTTCAGCTTCTGTCTGCAGCAAGCCATTTTCAGCTGGAAGCTCTGCAGCGGCACTGTGAGATCTTGTGTTCCCAGAACATCGACACCGACAACTGCGTCAGCATTTATAAGTACGCCAAGGTGAGACAATGATGGCTTTCATGTTGCTAAAGCTTAAAAAAAAATGAAAATATGTAAACCCAACATTTCATGTTCCTGATATGTGCCTTCTGTACCGTGTACTTGTATGAGAAAGGCTCCTGTTCTCTTATATGTATTGCTTTCTTTTGTGTGAAATCCCTGGTGTTCCTGTCAGCCCTTCTGCTTTCCTATCAAATAAAACTGACCACACTAAGCATGAGAGTACACCATGGTCAGTTCTCTAGCTGTGCTGGGAACTCAGCCTGCTCTCCTCCAATGATCAGACTTGTCCTGAAACCCCACCGCACAGCCATTTGCTGGGAAGACCAGTGTGCTGCTGATACTCCTCCCCGCAAGTCTTATGCAGCTGAGAACAGAGGGAATGTGACCATTTAAAGAAAAAAAAAAAAAAGAGAGGTGGGGGGGTGTTTATAATTTTTTTTTTTTTATATCTATACACAAATATTTTGCCTTTCATTTCTATTTTAAACTGAATGGGTTGTTTTACATGATGATCGTTTACAATCACTAACAAAACCCTTCCGATGCTCCATTTGTGGTCAATATTTGCACAGTGGGACCTTTTCATAAAGCCCCAGAGAGAAGACCACATACTGGAAGGAGCACACATTTTGAGTGTTTTGTAGATTAATGTTTGATGTAATATTTTGGCATTGTACATGTTTATGCTTTCATATGTGTGTTATTGTATGAAGAGTAGAGATTGGCAGATTAGCCATTAATAAAAGGAGAGAACATTGACTACAACAATGCCTAAAGGCTGCCATCCACGGCTTGAATTTTGGCTGATTCCTGCTGAATTTTGAGCAGTGAGTTCCCATTAGCACAACCTGAGCTGATGGAAGTAAATTGTTTAATTTTTGTTGAAGGAGCATTGTGGAAAATTGGTAGTCGAATAGCGCCTGTATCCGATCAGATGTAAGTCAAAGGCGTAACTAGAACTTACAGGGCCTTTCCCACTGATCCTGGAGCCCTTTATTCCTATTGTGGGACCCTTAATTATGGTCCTGCACCAGACCACCTTCCTCCCGGTCTTGGAGTTATTTTTACCATATTTTTAGGATCCCCATTGGGGTCAATTTTTTATTTTTGTTTTATTTGTTATTTTTACCATTTTTTTTTTTACATATTTTTAGGATCCCCATAGGGGTCAATTTTTTATTTTTGTTTTATTTGTTATTTTTACCATTTTTTGATCCCCATTGGAGCAATTTTTTATTTTTGTTTTATTTGTTATTTTTACATATTTTTAGGATCCCCATTGGGGCAATTTTTTATTTTTGTTTTGTTATTTTTACGATCCCCATTGGGGCAATTTTTTATTTTTGTTTTGTTATTTTTACCCTTTTTTTTTACATATTTTTACGATCCCCATTGGGGCAATTTTTTATTTTTGTTTTGTTATTTTTACCCTTTTTTTTACATATTTTTAGGATCCCCATTGGGGCAATTTTTTATATTTTTGTTTTGTTATTTTTACCATTTTTTTTTTTACATATTTTTAGGATCCCCATTGGGGCAATTTTTTAATTTTTGTTTTATTTTTTACCATTTTTTTTTTTTAAATATTTTTTAGACCTCTGGTATAATGAAGGTCCTAACAGATCTCTGATGTCTCACTGTTGAGATAGAGAAAGGGACCGAGGACAGATTCATCAGTCACTTTCTCTGCAGCCTCGGCTGCACAGAATGAACAGGAATAGCTCAGTACAGAGCTTCCCGTTCATTCATAAACCGAGGCCTCCCACTATGCCTCAGCTATGAATGAATTAAAAAAAAAAATAATAATTCAGTGATCGGTACCGAACACTGACTATTCATTCAGACGAGCTCTCCATCCTGAAAGATCCCCCGCAGCAGCCAGTGGGAGGGGGAAAGCCGTCAGCGCTGAGGGGAACCAGGGAAGCACACAGTGGCCGGGGCAGCAGATCAGGGATAGAGAGGCAGCAGGAACTGATGCCCTCCTGCAGCCACTGAATGTTTGGGGGAGGGAGAGGAGAAGCGGGCATTCAGCGGCTACATGGAGGGATCAGTTCCTCTAAATGCCGCCGCCACCCTCCTATTCAGGCGTACAGGGGGGGGGGGGGGGGGGAAGGGGGCGGGCGCATGGGCCCCCTAGAGCAGAGGGTTGGTTCGCAATGGCGACACCAATACATACACACCCCTGGTTCAAGTATTCTGACAGCCGCTGGCTGTCGGAATAAGATATCCATCAGGAAAGATTTGTCCATCCACACTGTTCAGCGTAGAAAGAGGAATCTGTTGCAGCTCTAAAAAAAAAATCAAGCCAGGCTGAGCGTCGCCCAGCCATTTGTATTCTACGAACAAATACAAAGCTTCCTCTGATTGGCTGAGACAGAGATCCTGATGTTCCTTTGCCCACCTCTCCTCCTCAGCCAATCAGAGGAAGCTTTGTATTCATTCATACAATACAAATGGCTGGGCAACGCTCAGCTCGTTTCAAAATTTTTTTTTTTTTTCCCTAAGAGTGGGACGGGAAATTACCATCTCACTGTGGGAACACAGGAATGTAAACTGTATGCAGCTGAGGCGACATGAAGCGTACACGGGACATGCAGTAGTGAAGGCAATAGTTGGGACCAACTAACTATTTATACTTCACAAAAAGCTGGAGATCAGCTTTAACGGGCGACTCCACTTTTATGGGAAAAAAAAAAGAAAGAAAGGAAATAAAAAAAATAATATAGAATTGCGACACAAGTCCTATTGTAATTTGAAAGTTATTTAAAATGATCTTTCCTTTTTAAGCTGCAGCTCTGTCATTTTCTGTAATATGCAATATGGTGACCTGAAGGCGTTCTGTATACAGATGGTGTATAGAACGCCCCCTGAAAATTGAATTTCCTGCTAGTGTGATTGGCTCTCTGATTTTCCCAGAAGTCTGCACTAAGATACATGTCAGATTTCAGGCATCCCCTGCAACTAATATTTTATTTTTGGTGAGAGACTCACCAAATCACATCTAAAGGGATGCAGACCTGGCCACTTTTCTAATCAGAACCCTGCAAGTGCAGCAGCTGATTGATAAATATAAAATTACTCCTATTAGATTTACTTAGCGCATGGACACAAACGGCTATTTTTTTTAGAATAATAAAAAGGTAGGAATCTGCAGCAAAAAGTTTGTTAAAGTTCCTGCAATGTACATAGATCACCCGGGGGGGGGAACGTGTTTTTTTTTTTTTCTTAACAAAAGTGGAGTTATGCTTTCAGTTTAAATTTTTCTATGTTTGGGTTGTAGCAGGAGGCCATAACCAGTGTTCTCTCATTCAGGTCCACAATGCCACCGAACTGGCGCTGTTCTGCGAAGGATACTTCCTACAAAACATGAGGACTCTGCTGGAGCAGGAATCCTTCAAGCAAATTATCTGTGGACGTAACAGCAAAGTGCAGGGATTGGACATTCTGATGGACTTGAAACATACACTGACCAATCGGATTAAAGACATTTACATATCATGTCGGGTGTGAAAGTCATGGGGCAGTCCAAGCTATGTTGGTCTTTATAATGGGCCATTGCGGGTGTCAAGCTGAAACTTGGAGGGCTACACAGCCAAGAACGAGGCCGATGTAAAGCAATCTGGAGCTGTATGTTTATGTAGATAGGCAGTGCATATATATATATATTTGTATAAAGCCGTGTCCCCCCCGGGTCAGGGCTCTGTGCCATGCAAATTATTACAGCCAAAATCTCCCAGGATTGATTGTACAGAAACATGGAAGCACCTCTTGTATTTGTTGGGGGGCATCGGCTATTTCTGGTTGTAAAGAAAGTTGCACATATAACAGAGCCCCTGGGGGGGGGGGTTTACTTATGTGAGTGTGGGGTGGGGGAGATGTGTGCTCAGCCAATATAGAAGCGCTACACATATCCCACTGCTTTCCATCGGGGTCTGTACAATAAGTTCACAGCACCAAACACAGGTCATTGTATGATGTGTGTTGGACAACCTATGAATCCAGAACCCCACCTTGGAAACTGGGAGGACGTGTCTGTAACTGCACCATGGCTTTGGTCTAGGTGGAGTGAATACATCACTGCAAGTGGGTGTACATACCTTAAAGGGAGAAAACACAAAAGTAACTTTGGCCAGGTTTACCTATAGCTGGGTCTACAATGTCATGTTTGGAGGTTAAAGTATAAATTAACCCAAAAAACAAAAATGTAATATATTAGTTATGCAGCCCTTTAGATTTGGTGACTGCATTCGTTTTCATTTTTAACGCCAAGATTTTCAACGTGTACTGAAAATATTGATTTTGCCAAAAATTCAGTGTCCTTGTCATTTCCTGTGAGCCAGGCCCCTTTCACACTTATATGACTTCAAAGTCGCGCAATTTGGGAGCAGTACTACTTTTCCACAACTTTGGCATTAACAAATGAAAACATACATGGTGTTACAGCTTGTGCTTACAAAGTCGTACTGAAATAGTGTCTATATTATTCAGCTACGACTTGCATGCTGCTTGAGGTCTATGGAGTACAACTCGCATGGAAGTTGGACCAAAGTAGTGCAGGGACTACTTTGAAGTCGGCACGACTTAAAAGTTGTGCCAATATGAATGGTAGTCATTGAAAATCATGGAGAATGACTTGTCATACGATTTTGCAGTACAAAATCGTGGAACAAGTCGTATAAGTGTGAAAGGGGCCTAAAGCACCTACAATGTTATCTTCCTTATGTAAACTACTAACTAGGGATCAACCGATGTTTTTTCGGTGCCGATACGATACCGATATTTCGCCCACCCGACGATATTTTGTACATTTAAAAATTTTTTACATTTTCTTATTTTTTTTTATCACTGTTATTGCTGTCACAAGGAATGTAAACAGCCCTTGTGACAGTAATAGGAATGTGAGAGGTACTCTTTATGGAAAGCTCGGTGGTATATAAGACCCCAAACCCCTCCTCTGCACTTGATAGTATTCAAAACGTCAAGATCTGCGTTTTTGAATACTTTATTTTTTTTTTAAACTGGTGCCTTTAAAATGCCAGTAATCCAGGAAGTGATGTCATGACATTGCTTCCGGATTGCTAGAGCCAAGACCCGAACGAAGCATCGGCTTTGTTTGGGACTTCGGCCAGCACGGCGCATGTACCAGCTGGTTACTCGGGGCCTCCCAGTGGGACAGGAGAGCCGGGGTGAGAGGCGGAAGGCAGTGCGAGGGGGAACGTCTCCTCCCGCTGCTTGTAATAACAGCCGAGCGGCTGCTGAGCCACATCTGTTGTTGTTACAATAAAGCCGACCATTCGCTCTAAAGAACGGTATTAGGGTAGCTGCATGCATCACCCCGGTAAAACCCCTTAAAGCAATATCAGTAATATTGGTCAGTTTTTTGACCGATACTTCTAAATGTGAAGATCGGCCGATCCCTACTACTGTACTAAAAACCACTTCCCTTTGTACTTAAGACAAAGGCAGATATGTTTAACCCCTTGGCGCTGGCTGCATGCAAACATGCGGCCTCTTGGTGCCGAGCAGCCCCATATTTGCGTGAATTATTGTATATACAGCTGTGCTGAGGGCACGCGCCCTCCTGGCACAGTTACCTGCGGCTAAAGCGGTTTGGGAGCTTTCTGATCATGTGAGCGCTATGACAGCCAATCACTGATCATAAACTCCACCCTCGGAGGTGCTGGTGCTAAGAGGTTAAAATCCATAGACCATGGAGGAAGTGAGCGTTGTCATCAGGGCAGGGACAGGATTTCCAGGTGAGAAAAAGCCTAAAAATAAAAAGGAAACAAATGCGGACACCATGTCTAAGGACTGATAAGCTGCAATATATTACATTTTGTTCTTTCAGTTTTTCTTATGCTTTAAGGTAAACCTTTCTTGAGGCTGGAACTCTCCTCTCCGTGTGAGAGCCGGGATTGGCAGACTGAGAGGTCAGTACTGGCCGCCTTTCATTTTTCTTTGAGGCCACGGCCTGTACTAATAAAATGCTGACACAAGACTGTGTGCAGGTATTGGGTGAAATGACTTTTATGATCAACCCCCCCCAAGAAAAAAAAAAAAAGAAGAATGGGTCAGGATATCCTGTAAGGATCCAATAATTACAGCTCAACCAATCACACAGCTGTGTTGCAAACTTTATTAGGTTGGCTTCTTCCTTTCAAGGGGACCTGTCAGAACTGTGGCTACCATCCTGCACTGGAAACATCCACTGCTGACCCCCCAGAATCTATGCTAGTTCCAGGGCAGGGCTCACATCCTCCCACATTGCCATAGGCCTGCTGGATTCAGTAGGATCTTACAGCAATGGAGGGGGACCCCCCCTCACCTCCTCTATAATAATAGCACAGTGTTTGCACCTTATAGAGCACCTGAGCGATGTGTATTACAGGAGTGGATATCTAATGTGTTATTGGCAGATTGTAACATCTCATTACCAAACTGTAATAAGTTTTGTTCTAAAAGAAACAGTTAGAGGTTATTGGTTAACAAAAAAAAAACAACTGTTTTTAATGGACTAAAGTTTGATGCAAATTTTCATACTGATGTAACGTTCACAAAATCAGAAAACATTTACAGACAATAAAAACCAATGTGTAAAACTTTTACATGGAAAGGTGAACAGAATATTCTGTGCAATGCGAAAGTGGTGAGAAAAATCATTTCAAGTAAATGAAAACAGCCAATCCAATCGATCTCATAGACAAAAAATTTGGCAGAAAGGTAAAGCAGCTTGGTGTGAGCAGCCAAATATTTCAGTGGATTTAAAAAAAAAAAAAATATTCGCTGAATGGTAGGGTTTTAATGACAGTAGAGGCCCTATTGGTCTGTTCGGTCATAAATCTTTCTCCCTGCGGTAATCTACAGGGAGCCGTGCATGTGCAGCTCAGAGTACATTTACAGCACTACTCTGCAGTTATGAGGTCACTCCCATGCGCATCTACAGGAGTGACATCATAATGACCAAGTTATTTAAGCAGCCGAGCAGAACAAGCTTGGCAGGAAGATCAGGAGAAGACGGAAGCGCCCAGGACCAGCTGGATGGATTTCTTTGGACAATAAGTTTGCTATAATGTGCTCATATACAGCGCACACTAGCACATCATGGCATAAACCTCCTGGGGTCCTATTAAAAAATAAATAAAAATGTAGCAAAGTTCATTCCGCTTCAATTAATACTAATTTATTATACACTAGTCAAATTTTCTTCAAGTTTTTTTTTTCTTCAAGCACCTGCTGCAATTTTGTGTTGTTTTTTGGGAGGGGGTTGTAGAGTTCTTACATCAAATGTGACATCTCCGGATCCCTTAAGAGCTGCATTCTTTTAAAAGCGTACTCACAACTGGCTGCCAGAGACTACATGGGGTGAAAAACAAAGTGGTGTTGATTTTCTAAAATTGGAGAGTGCAGAATCTGATGCAGCTGTGCATGGTGACCAAATCAGCATCTAACTTCAGCTTGTTCACTAAGGCTCCATTCACACTAGCGCGTTTTTTTTTTATGCATTTTGCAGAAATGCATGGGAATTTTTTTAACATGGGTTCCTATGGAACATGTTCACATCAATGCCTTTTTGTACCTCTGCACTTTTGGAAAGGGTCAGGGACTTTTTTTCATGCAAAATGCAGTGTTTTGCATGTAATAGAATTCAATGGACCAGCATCAAAAACGCAAGTGCAGCGTTTTTGATGCGTTTTTTTTTTATTTAAACTGTATACAGTCTAAAAAAAACTGCAAAAAAAAAAAAACTGCAAAACGCTACAAAAACGCTGCTCAAAAACGTGGCAAGCATCACAAAAAAACTCCAAAAACGCTCAAAAGCAACATGCATAGATGTGAATCCAGCCTTAGGCCCCTTTCACACCAGGTGACCGATCGGGTGCACCTGTCTGTTTTTTTTTTTTTTTTTTGTGAACCACCCATTGTTCTCTATGGAGCAGCAGGTATCCCCTGACACCCGATCCGGTCCACTAAAAACATACAGATGGGGATCCGTCGATCGGATGATAGTTTGTTGGAAACAGATAGGCAGTCCGTTTCCGACCGCCGCATAGAGCGGGCTGTGTCTGCTCTACATAGCGGAGTGGACACGGACCGGTCATCATGAACAGAGATTCCCCGGCTTCTGCTCCATCTGAAAGGGGCCTTAAACTTTGACAAAAACTGATTGGCTTCTATGCAGAGCTGCACCAGCTTTAGTACTTTTTAGTTTTAGTAAATGAACCCCGAATGTCTCTGAGAAAACCTACTAACTGCAGTTTCTCACCACTTTTTTCACACGCTTTCTAACACTGGACAGAAATAAAAAATCATTGCCTGCCTCTCGACATTGAATCAACCCAATGAGAGGAGCAAAACGGCATAACAATGACAACAATGTGGACTTATTCTTTAGCTTTGTACAGTCTACATATATACACTTCTCTTGGTCTATATAGGTTTATACACAAGGCACGTATACAGAGGCATAATAAACACCCCAACTATATATACAGATTCATCAAGGAATGAGCCTGATAATAGTCCTCCCTTCTGCTGCAGGTACCAGGATGATGATGATGGCCTCCTCATGGTGACTGTACAGGATGATCGCCGTATATCATATATCAGCAAAGCCCCGACTGATCACTTTCCAAACTTCTGCTTCTTGTCTTTGTTTTTCTTCAGCTTTTTCTGGAACTTCCCACCGCTCTTCTCCGGCTGGTCCAGTTTCCGTTTCTTTTCGCTGAAAGGATCAATTTCAGAACATTACTGGAATCTGTGAAATGAACTCTCAGACACCAAATTCCAGCTGCTTTACATACAGCTACCATTTGTGTCAAAATCTGTTAGTTTTGAGCATGCTGTAACCCCCTGTACAGCAGTGCCCAAACTAGAAAAGGGAGAAGCAGCAGTGACAGCCAATCAGGGCTCTAGTGGTTTGTGCTGTAGAGTTCGTAAGGTTGAATAAAGACACCAGTCCATCCAGTCCAAGTTCACCCTGAGTGAGTGTCTACAATTATCCCGATCCCTGTACATTGTGTCTCATTAAGAAGCTCATCTATTATATTATTTAAAGGTACCCATATAGCGCCGTCAATTTACGCAGCGCTCCACACATACATCGCACACTCACATCGGTCCCTACCCTCAAGGAGCCCACAATCCAAGGTCCCCGACTCACATTCATATACCAAGGCCAATTTTGGACAGAAGCCAATTAACCTACCAGCATGTCTTTTGGAGTGTGGGAGGAAACCGGAGTACCCGGAGGAAACCCACGCAGGGACAGGGAGAACATGCAAACTCCAGGCAGGTAGTGTCATGGTTGGGATTCGAACCAGCTACCCTTTTTACTGCTAACCACTACACCACTGTGCCGCCCTGTACTGTTACTTAAAGTGGTTGTTAACCCAATTGATAAGGCACACAGTACATGGTTCCCTAAGCATTGCAGCATCATCTTTTTTTTTTTTTGTGTAAATGCCTTTTATTAGCATGTTTTAGCTGTCAATTGTCCTATTTCATCTCCATATCCGAGCCGAGGGAGCCGAGTAGGAGGGACACAGATTTCTTCTGACTTATGCAAGATACATCAGAAGAGGAATCTCTTATCTTCCTCCATTTGGCCGTCAATGCAGTGTGTACGAGAGGGGAGGAGGGGGCAGAGAGGGGCGTGGCTGGAAGTGTAGGAGATCCTCCTTTCTCAATTCAGACTACATGTTGACAGGCAGAGGGAGGGAGAGGAGGGGGGAGCTGAAAAAAGGCAGAGAGGAGACCTGCATTTAGATCATGGTATCTTGGGCTCAGCAGCCATGATAATCGTTGTCTGTTCTCAGGGGGGAAGACAGGAGCTGGCAGGATCAAACAGGTATTATAAGAGATACAGAGAAGCAAGAAAAAAGCAAAAGAACCAAGCTGCAGCTTTAACACATTGAAGGGACAGGAGCAGCATATTTTTTTTTTTGGGTTAACATATGCTTTAACAGCTTGCCGACCGGCTCATGTCGGGAGAATGGCACCACTGGGCGAACCGCTGTACCCGTATGGTGGCTCCTTTAAGAGCTGTAGCAGGCGCACGGGGTGACCTGCAGCGGGTGGCCAGTGTGCACGAGAACCAGAACCGGGATTTATGTGTGTAAACACACAAATCCCAATTATGATAGTAGAAACGCACAATCTGTCTCTCCTCCCCTAAGTAGGAACAACGATCTGGCTCCTCCTCTAGTCAGTCCCATCCCCTCATAGTTAGGAACACACTGTGGGAACACACTGTGGCTGCAGGAAAGAAAATTGCATCATCTATGGCTTGCTTAAAATATAAGAATGTATAGTTGTAATAATGAGGGGCTGCAGGTGTAATCTGGAATGGAAGCAAACTGCTGTGCTGCAGTGGAGTATCTAGAATCTATGGCAGGGATCCACTTTTACCCTGTAAATGAAATGGCGGCATTCTGACCTTTTCACACTGATAATAGATGCAGCCTTGCCAGTCTTCTTCAGAACTTCGTTCCACTCGTCATCGTCACCTCGGATTACGTATCTGCAGATAAAGCAGAATGCATATTCAGGGTTCTGACAGAACGGCACCCAGTACTGGGACCTTCGGCTTCCTCACAATCAGTCAACAATTTCACTTACTGCGACAGATTGATTCCTTTCAACTTCTGCACTTCCTCTTTGTGCTTCTGCTGGAACTCCCTGGCTGCCTCTTCCTAAAGGAACAAAGAATAGCAACGTTCAAGGGAGAGTGACAGAGACCGATCGAAACATCTTCACAGGTGTAAAGCAAATCTCACCAGATCCTCACTGAGGGATTGCAAGGTGGGCTCCAAAACCACCTCCTTGACAGCCCCCATCTGTTCCTCCACAGCCTTCTCCTGAACCCTGTTAAATACCTGGAGACCCAAAAACATAGAATAAAGTACTGGAGGATAACTCACTTGAGGCAAACAACTGGTTTATAAATCACAGCTTCATGTATAAAACACAGCATTAATTATATACGCTTAAAGTGCATGTAAACCCAAACAAGGAAAAAAATCTGTTTTTAAAACCTGCGGGCACACGAGGAGGTAGGTGCAATGAGGTGAATGTCACTTTCTGGAGAGCTTGCTTTTTTTTTTTTTTTTTTTGCAATACAGTAAAACCTTGGTTTGAGAGCGTTTTGCAAGGCAAGCAACATTTTAAAATCAATTTTGACTTGAAATACAAGCGATGTCTTGATATACAAGTAGTGTCATGTCACAACTGAGTATAAGGCTTCATGCACACGAGACGCCGGTGCAAACTCTGCTGAACCTTTTTTTTAAAGCTGAAACCGGCGTTTAGAAACACCTGTTTTGCCGTGTTTGCATGCCGCGTTTTATCGCGTTTGCGTTTAGAAGCGTCTGCATAGCAGAAAATGACATTTTGCAACCCAAATTTGGGGCCCCATATCCCGGGGCAACTTGGTGCTAGGAACCCCAAATTTGGTGTGCAAACACAGTAGTACTACAGTAGTGTAGCACTACAACATATCCAAAGCTGGGGTTCCAAGATACGGGGCCCCAAAGTCGGTTCGCAAAATGTCAAGTACTTCTGCAGCAGAGAATGACATTTTCCGACCTGACTTTGGGGCCCCGTATCTCAGGGCCACTTGGTGCTAGGAACCCCAAATCTGCAATTACAGTAGAACTAGCACTACAACATATCCAAAGCTGGGGTTCCTAGCACCAAGTGGCCCTGAGAAATGGGGCCCCAAATTCGGGTCGCAAAATGTCAAGCACTTTTCTGCAGCAGAGAATGACATTTTGTGACCCAACTTTGGGGCCCCATATCTCGGGGCCACTTGGTGCTAGGAACCAAATTTGGATATGTTGTAGTGTTAGTTCCACTGTGTTAGCACACCAAATTTAGGGTTCCTAGCACCAAGTGGCCCCGAGATATGGGACCCCAAAGTCGGGTCGCAAAATGTCATTCTCTGCTGCAGTGTACCATCATATTTCTGTGTTTTCTGGTCCAAAAATTAGGGTTCCTTTAAAAACACTTATAAACGCAAACGCGGCTAAACGCGGTACCGGCACGTTTGGCATCTGAAACATGGAAAACTTTTGCGTCTAAACCCATTTTTTTCTGGAAAAACGAGGTTAAACGCAACTGCCTAAAAACGCCAAAAAACGAGACTGTGTACATGGACACATAGGATAATATTGAAGGAGTTCAGGGGTAGTTGAAAAAAAGTGTCCAACTGCCTCTGAATGCGGGTTTAGCCAGTGTCTCGTGTGCATGAGGCCTAAAAGAGAAGAGAGAGGTGCCTCTAAGTGTAGCAATATGGTTACATTTAATGAAGGTACAACATTTAGCAACATATTGCTACACTTAGAGGCGCCTCTCTTCTCTTTTATACTCTGGAGCTCCTGCTGGATTTTGCTTCTAATCCCCTTGTGGAGGCTTCTATTTGTAGATGGACATTTTATGGTTACACAACTTATCACATCATTTTATATGGACTATAAACTGAAGAACCTATGAATAAATGGTTGCGAAACGAATCTGAGTTTCCATTATTTCTTATGGGGAAATTTGCTTTGATATACAAAGTGCTTTGAACTACAAGCATGTTTCCGGAACAAATTATGCTCGCAATCCAAGGTTTTACTGTATACTGTTTCACTGAGCGCCGACAGTATAACCATCGCCATACTTCAGACGCTCCTACACCCAAGCTACAGGTGTCCTTGCACAGCAGTTAAAACCTTGTCTGCAGCTGAACTGCATACCCATCCTCTCCCCTTGTCCAATCACAGAACACTTTGCATTCTGTGCACCCATTCATAAAATCCATATCATTTTCTGATTGGGGAGAAGAGAGGAGGGGGGTGTGCAGAGCAGCCGTTGTGTAGGAGAAGCTGCATCTTTCTTCTTGTCAGTTCTCAAACAAAAGAGATTCAGGAAGTGGCATACACATTGCACTTAAAGTGATACTAAAGTCTCAATTTTTTTTAGTTAAAAATAACAAACATGTTATACTTACTTGCCCTGTGCAGGGGTTTTGGACAGAGCAGCCCAGATCCTCCTCTTCTCAGGTCCCCATCGGTGCTCCTGGCCCCTCCCTCCTGTAGAGCACCCCCACAGCAAGCAGCTTGCTATGGGGACACCTGAGCTGCAGCCCGGTGTCCTCTCTCTCCTCATTGGATCACTCATTTTGATTGACAGCAGCAGGAGCCAATGGCGCCGCACTGCTGTCTCAGTCAATGAGGAGGGAGAGTCCCGGACAGCTGAGTCGCTTGTTCAACATCGCTGGTTCGAAATAGAGGCTCAGGTCAGTATTAGGGGGGCTGCCACACACAGAAGGTTTTTTATTTTAATGTATAGAATGCATTCAGATAAAAAGCCTTCTGACTTTACAACCACTTTAACTCCTTGTAAGCCAGCAATTTTTAAATAATTTTTCCTGGAGTTCTTCTTTACATTTACCATTGAAATAGTTTTCTTATATCTGTTTGATAAGTGCAAAAAAAGCTGCTGATGGTGTCCGAAATCTTGTGAGCTGATTGTTCCTGTGCTCACTGCTCGCACTTCTACATTGCCCCAAGCTAACTCTCTGGACAACAATACATTTCCCCCAATCTGGTATAGAAAACAGGAAAATGATCATAAGGTGAAAATGAAGAAAAAGTCTGATAATAAAACTAATGCAGTTGGACCCCAAAATATATAAATATAGACCCTTGAGAAGTAAAAGAGCAACTTTAAAACATAAAAACAATACAGAGATTATACATACAGATTGTGACATGTATGGTCAGCTTTTGTTCAGCAGGGACCGACTGAGATTCGATCAGTTTGTGGCCATCCCTAGTTGATTCTGCCCAAAGGGCATGCTAGAAAACTTTTCTCGATCAGTGGCCGCAGCTGCCGATCAGTGTATTCTGACAGCTTTGGGTGCAGCTGTCAGAATACAATATCCCAATGGGGGGGGGGGTTCCTTATTGCAGCTTGTTTGTGTGGACTGAGGCATTTTTTAGTTTAGTGGGCTGAACAAAATAAAACATTGTATGGCCAGCTTTAGAATGCATACAAGCAACTGACTGGCAATACAGTGTAAGGCTTAGTTTGATTGGTGATGCAATAGAGGACTCAGCATAAAGCTGCCCATAGATGGTTTGAATCTCGGCCTGTCTCTGCTGAACCAGCCAAGATTCTAACCATGTATGGGCTGGCTAAATGATGGATCGACTTGGGTACAACCAGCATGTCGAATTTCTAGCATATAATTTCCAGGGGCTATAGCCACTAGCAATAATCATTATGTTCTCCCGGCAGGGATGACTCATAGCGCCCCCTAGGAGAAGACAATAGCTCTGCGGGAGGGATTCCCCAATCACTGACTGTATTTATGGGGGAATTGAGCAATTTTATTTCGTGCAGCCTGTGGTTACTGGAAAAAAATGGCATCATCCATGCATGGTAATACAATGGAAAACTCAATCTGATTAGTAATATAAATGGGAGACTCTATAGCAGTGGTCATCAACCTTTTCCTCAGGGCCCACTAACAGGCCAGGTTTTATGTATTACCTTGGGGGAGATGCAAACTAGAATACTGCAGTTACTGAGCAGCAAATGGTATCACCTGTGACGTATTCAGTTATCTTGCAAACCTGGCCTGTTAGTGGGCCCTGAGGACAGGGATGATGACCACTGCTCTGTAGGATTGGCCTTACAGTGGATGGCTGAATCTAATTGGTGATACCGTAAAGCATGGGTGCTCAACCTGTGGCCCCTCCAGCTGTTGACAAACTACACGTCCCATTAAACATTGCAAGACTGACCGTTCTAAGCATGACTCCCAAAGGCTGAGGCATGATGGGACTTGCAGTTTGAAAACACCTGGAGGCCCACAGGTTGCGCACCCATGCCGTAATTAAAACAAGAATCTGAGTATTGATAACCTGGCTTCAGCAATTCCTTCAGCCTTTTATTTTAGGGGGTTATTACTGTGACCCCAAAAGAAAACAAACAATCTACTCATCAGAATACAGAGATTTAGTAAAGTTACCTGGACAATTTTGCGGATGACGCGATTAAACAGACCCATTAGCTGACTGACGGGCAGCTCAATCTCCTTCTCCAGCTGATCCATAGACTTGTGCTGCAGCCCGATTCCCAGGAGCAGAGCCTGAGGGAGAAAGAGGAGAGGCCAGGATGAAAATCACTACACGGAAGATCATAACAAGCATGGTAGAAAATATCCGCTTTCTCCAAAGAACATTCACCAAGCAAAGGGCATCTTCTCCATCCAACAACTGAGGACATACTGGCTGGCAGGATGTTGCTTACGGCATCTGTCGTAACAACCACACAGCACTTTCAGGACTTTGTGCACTGGTGCGCAGTCATGTTGGAACAGGAAGGGGCCATTCCCCAAACTGTTGCCACAAATTTGGAAGCATGAAATTGTCCAACATGTCTTGGTATGCTGATGCCTTAAGAGTTCCCTTCACTGGAACTAAGGGGCCAAGCCCAACCCCTGAAAAACAACCCCACATCATAATCCCCCCTCCACCAAATGATTTGGACCAGTGCACAAATCAAGGTCCATATAGACATCGATGAGCGATTTTGGGGTGAGGGGGGACTTGACTGGCCTGCACAGAGTCCTGACCTCAACCCAATAGAACACCTTTGGGATGAATTAGAGCAGAGACTGCGAGCCAGGCCTTCTTGTCCATCAGTGCCTGACCTCACAAATGCGCTTCTGGAAGAATGGTCATACATTCCCATAGACACACTCCTAAACCTTGTAGACGGCCTTCCCAGAAGAGTTGAAGCCGTTATAGCTGCAAAGGGTGGGCCAACTCAATATTGAACCCTACGGACTAAGACTGGGATGCCATTAAAGTTCATGTGCGTGTAAAGGCAGGCGTCCCAATACTTTTGGTAACATAGCGTACATCGCAGGACTACTTACATTCTGGGCAACTGACAGGTTGAAGTTTCCAAGTCGCTGTAAGAACACCAGTCGTGCAATAGAGGGTATGAGATCCATGATGAGGTGATAGTCCACCATGTTCTGAGAATACATCTCTAACCTCTTAAGGTCGTACGGTGAAAAAGAGGCTTCCAGCTCTAAACGAGTAATTACTGTGCGGGGGAGAGAAGACGATGGAAGTCAACAGATTTAATGATACTCAAGCCCAAAACACATAAAAGAAAACCCCCAAAAGAAAAACAGAAATTATACTTTAACGCACAACTCTGAGATTCTTTCTTGACGTTTTTGTTCTGTAGCATATTCAGCGCCACCGATGGGGAGAAACTGCTGAACTGATAGGACAGTAAAGATAGGAAACGTCTTCGGAAATCTGCATGAAAAAAACAGATCCAAGTGAGAGTTCAGTACAAAGATTAAACCACCCAGCCCGATGTTCCATCTGAAGAGGGAGATGTATGCAAGGGATTGCCCTCTGTCTGCATGGAGGAAAACCTCCATCATATGGAGTTAATGTTTCTATAACTATAGGTTTTTAAAAAAGGTTTTTTAAGTTTTAAACTGAGGTTTTATCCCTGATTTTTTGTTTTACAAATAAAGCAGTTGAAAATCCTAATTTTTATACTTCAAAATGTAGTGTGTGGGGGTAGAGTATAACACAATTCCTACCCCAAGGAGGTATATATCATATAGAAGTACAAAATAGTTTGGGACTTTAAATGTACCCCCTTGGGTATAATAAACACTAAAATCAATCCATTATAAAAGGTAAACATTTTTGATATGTTGTTGAATATTTTTGGTTTCATATGTGTTTTTTTGTATACTGTTTCAGGATAACAGGATCTGAAGCCCTGATGAAGCGGGTCAGCCCACGAAACGCGTTGGCTTTAAAAAAAAAAAAAAAAAAATCGGATCTCAAGGCCAGGATAACATCACCATGGACAACTGTTCTGAGGATTTGTAAAACAGTGATATTTTAAATAAAAATTGAACTTTTAAAACGGATTAGTGTTTATTATACTTAAGAGGGTACATTTAACTTCTACATTTAATTTTTATACTAGCCTGCTCTGTGCAAGTATTGCGCAGAGCGGCCCCTTAACTCCTCTTCTGCGGTCCCCCACTGGCACTGTCTGCAGCTCCCCTTCAAATGCCCCACACAATGCCGCTTGGCCCCCCTCCCCACCAGATTTGATTGACAGCAACAGGAGCCAATGGCTCCTGCTGCCATCAAAGCGTCCTGTGAACAATGGAAAAGGGGAGAAAAGCTGCTACAGATGGGACATTGCTGGATCGAACGAGAGCTCAAGTGTTTAAGGGGGGGGGCTGGGTAGAGCTGGTTTTTACACATTCATACCTTTCCAAAATGCGGTCAGCCAAGGCTCCTGTTCAGATTCGTCCTCTTCCTGAAGACTCTTCAGCATAATGCAGGAGTGCTCCCCCGTGAGGTCATTCTGAGGTAAGACAGCATGAGGTTAAGTAGCAGATACTTGATTATCTGTATCAAACACATGTCTGCTAAAGAGGCTTCATCACCAATGGCACCAACTATACCAGGCTAAGAAATAGCACAGAACCAGCAGACTCCTCACACCCTGAATTTTTATATCAACATTTTTGCATCGGTATGGTCAGGGCTTTTTTTCTCAGGGAATAGGTGTAGGCACTCCCTCCTTCTGAGTCAACCCTGAGTCTCCGCCCCCTATCCACCTCCGAGCATTTTTCCTTGGTTCCACCCTCTACCCACCACCCAGTATCAATCCTTTTAGAGAATACAGAATCAAGTATCATTTTGTGGTGCCAAATAATTTGAATTTAATTTGTTAATAAAAAGAAAAGCAGTCAAATAGATCCACAACAATTAACCCCCCCCCCCAGCAACAATAGATCCACCCCAGCAACAATACACCCCGCCCCCAAGAGGATTTGTCGGCTAGAAACAATAGGGCCCCCCTGCAAAAAAACAACAACTCAGCAACAGTAGATCAACCCCAAGAGAATTTATCCACCAGCAACAATAGATCACTGAGCAGTCAGCATTAATAGACTCTCCTGTAACCAGCAGCTAACATCAACAGACCATCTAGCACACTTCAGCACCTCTTGCCATTATTATTATTATTATTATACAGGATTTATATAGCGCCGACAGTTTACGCAGCGCTTTACAACAACATTAGGGCAGACAGTACAAGTACAATACAATTCAATACAGGAGGAATCAGAGGGCCCTGCTCGTTAGAGCTTACAATCTAGGAGGGAGGGTCAAGTTATACAAAAGGGTAATAGCTGTGGGGGATGAGCTAATGGAGAAAATAATGCAGTTGTTAGATGGAGGCAGGATAGGCTTCTCTGAAGAGGAAAGTCTTCAGGGATCGCCTAAAAGTGGATAAATTTGGAGACAGTCTGACAGATTGGGGTAGGGAATTCCAGAGGATGGGCGAGGCTCGGGAGAAGTCCTGGAGGCGGATATGGGAGGAGGTGATGAGGGAGCTAGAGAGCAGGAGATCTTGGGAGGAACGGAGATGGCGTTTAGGTTGGTATTTTGAGACTAGGTTAGTGATGTAGCTGGGGGCACAGTTGTGGATGGCTTTGTAACTTATTGTTAGTATTTTGAATTTAATTCGTTGGGCGAGTGGCAGCCAATGGAGGGATTGGCAGAGAGGGGTAGCAGACACTGATCGGTTTGTAAGGTGGATGAGTCTGGCAGCAGCATTCATGATGGACTGAAGGGGGGATAGTCTATTTAAAGGTAAGCCAATGAGGAGTGAGTTGCAGTAGTCAAGGCGAGAGATAACCAGGGAGTGAATCAGGAGCTTTGTAGTTTCACTGGTTAGAAAGGGACGTAGTTTAGAGATGTTGCGGAGGTTGAGGCGGCAAGCTTTGGAAAGTGATTGGATGTGGGGCTGAAAGGAGAGTTCAGAATCTAGGATAACACCTAGCACCCTGACATGTGTGGACGGGTGAATGGTTTTGCCATTGCTCTTGACAGAGAAGTCAGGGGAAGAGGCACGTGGGGGAGGAAATATTATAAGCTCAGTTTTGGACAAGTTGAGTTTGAGGAAGTGGTGTGACATCCATACAGATATGTCGGTTAGTAAGTTAGTGATGCGTGAAGAGACTGAAGGAGTGAGTTGAGGGGTGGAGAGATAGATTTGTGTGTCATCAGCATAGAAATGATATTGAAAGCCATGAGAGGCTATCAGCTGACCCAGGGAAGAGGTGTAGATTGAAAATAAAAGAGGTCCAAGAACAGAACCTTGGGGGACCCTGACAGAGAAGGGAAGAGGAGTGGAGGAAGTAGAATTATAAGTGACACTGAAGGTGCGTTGGGATAGGTAGGATGAGAGCCACTGAAGAGCACAGTCACGGAGACCGATGGAGTGAAGTTTTTTGAGGAGGAGGGGGTGGTCAACCGTGTCAAAGGCAGCTGAAAGGTCCAGAAGTAGGAGTACAGAATAGTGTCCGTTGGTTTTTGCAGTTAGTAGGTCATTTGTGAGTTTTAAAAGAGCAGTTTCTGTGGAGTGTTGAGGGCGAAATCCAGATTGAAGGGGATCAAGAAGGTTGTTTTTAATGAGGTGGTCACTCAGTTGGTTGTAAACCAGGCGTTCAAGGAGTTTAGAGGAAAAGGGGAGCAAGGAGATAGGGCGTAGGTTGTTAAGATTGGTAGGGTCCAAGGATGGTTTTTTGAGTATGGGAGTGACCAGTGCATGTTTTAGAGCATCGGGGAAGACGCCAGAGGTGAGGGAGAGATTGAAGATGTGGGTTAGAGAGTGTAGGATGGGGTCAGAGGGTGACCGTAGCATTTGAGAGGGAACAGGGTCCAGGGGACAGGTAGTTAGGTGGGCGATAGAAAGGAGTTTAGCAACTTCGTCTGGAGTAGTAGATTTGAATAGAGGTAGTGTCAGTTGTATCTGTTGACATGGGGTCTTAGCTGGGGGAGATACCTGTAGAGTGGAGATTTCATCACGGATTGTATCAATCTTGTTTTTGAAGTGATTAGCGATTTCCTGGGCAGTGAGTAAATCAGTGGGGGGAGGCGGTGGAGGACAAAGTAGAGAGTTGAAGGTAGAGAAGAGTTTACGGGGATTGGATGAGACGGTATTAATAAGAGTTGTAAAATAGGTTTGCTTGGCAGTGTGGAGGAAAGAATAGTATTTTTGGAGGGCAGATTTGTATTGGTTGAAGTCTTTGAGAGACTTAGTCTTGTGCCACAGACGCTCAAGAGCGCGACTACGTTTTTTGAGAATTTTAGTGTCATCTGTTTGCCAGGGTTGTAGGGGTCGAGGCCTGATTCTGCATGTAGTGAGGGGAGCGAGCTTGTCCAGGGTGGAGGACAGAGATTTATTGTAGATGGATATGGCTTGGTTGGGGCAGGACAGGGGGGAGATTTTGTCATAGAGGTGGTCGGTAGCAGAGTAGAGGAGTTGAAGTTGCGAAAGTTTCTACGGGTGACGGTTAGGCGATTGGAGGGAAAGGTGGTGGAAGACAGGGGGAGAGAGAAACTAATAAGGTGGTGGTCGGAGAGAGGAAAAGGATTGTTTGAGAAGTTGCATGGAGTGCATAGGTAGGAGAATACAAGGTCAAGGGTGTTGCCATCAGAGTGAGTAGAAGCCTGTACCCATTGCTTCAGGTCAAATGAAGAGGTTAGACTAAGAAGTTTAGAAGTAGCAGGAATGTTTGTATTAGCAGGGATGTTGAAATCACCGAGAAGGATTGTGGGAATTTCCGAAGAGAGAAAGTAGGGTAGCCAGGCAGAAAACTCATCAAGGAAAGTCGATAATGGTCCAGGGGGCCGGTAGATCACAGCAATTCTTAGGGAAGTGGGAGAGAATAGACGTATACAGTGGGCTTCGAATGATGAGAGTGAAAAAGAGGGAGGAGGGTGAATAACCTGGAAGGTGCTCTGGGGGGATAGGAGGAATCCCACTCCACCTCCCTTGCGTCCATTAGGCCTGGGGGAGTGAGTCCAGTGAAGGCCACCCTGGGAGAGGGAAGCAGGAGAAGGGGTGTCATATTCGTGGAGCCAGGTTTCTGTGAGAGCAAGTAGATTAAAGGAATTAGTGACAAAGAGGTCATGAACAGCAGTGAGTTTGTTGCAGACAGAGCGGGCGTTCCAGAGGGCGCAGGAGAGAGTGAGGCTGGTGTTGGCAAGAAGAGGAATGGAGACTAGATTGTGTAGATTGCGACTACTGCCAGAGGGTGTAGGGTGATGGTGATGGGTGTGTTGGGCACAGTTAAATAAAGTGGGCCCAGGGTTTGGGGAAATATCTCCAGCGATTAGGAGAAGCAGAAGTGTGAGGGAGGTAATGTGAGAATATGATTTGTATGAGGGGACATGCTTCAGTATCCTGGGGGGTATGTTAGCAAGTGGGCTTAGAGTTAGAAAGAGGTGATGAGTGCAGTAATAGGGGGAGGGGAGAAGTGAGGGTGATATGTACAGGTTGTGGGGTGGAGCAGAGGGATGTAGAAAAGAGAGTTTGAGGAGAGAGGCAGCAATTGTGAAAAGGAGGAGAGGTAAAGAGTGCATGTTTCAGAGAGGAAGATGATGAAATTAGGAAATGGAGTCACCTGCAGTCTTTTATAGTTTGCTTTGTGCAAATCGCTGAAGTGCAAGAGCAGAAGTGTCACTTATTTTCAGAACCCCACTTCTTTGGAAGAACCCCCTGTATGTGCAGCCCCCTGTATGTGTTCCCCCGTAAGGAAGGCCTTGTTTTTATACTGTGTGTTGGGTGTGGGTTGAATCTGGCAATTAATCAATTAGGAGGGCATATTAGCAACACAGCTAGCAGGGCATAACTTTCACACCACAATCAAACTGCAAGGGGACTAAAAGGCCAAAATTGTAAAGATAAGGTAGCCCATAATTTAGGTAAGACTTAATGGCTAAATAAACATTGAAATAATGTGAGCATGGCTACAGATGGAGTTGAAACAGTGGTGACAAGCAGATTTACCCAATAAGCTTTTTTGCAGTCATGCAATGTTCAGTTTTAAGGTATGTGGAGATATAAACGCAGGTTTACCCAATAAGCTTTTTTGCAGTCATGCAATGTTCAGTTTTAAGGTATGTGGAGATATAAACGCAGGTTTACCCAATAAGCTTTTTTGCAGTCATGCAATGTTCAGTTTTAAGGTATGTGGAGATATAAACGCAGGTTTACCCAATAAGCTTTTTTGCAGTCATGCAATGTTCAGTTTTAAGGTATGTGGAGATATAAACGCAGGTTTACCCAATAAGCTTTTTTGCAGTCATGCAATGTTCAGTTTTAAGGTATGTGGAGATATAAACGCAGGTTTACCCAATAAGCTTTTTTGCAGTCATGCAATGTTCAGTTTTAAGGTATGTGGAGATATAAACGCAGGTTTACCCAATAAGCTTTTTTGCAGTCATGCAATGTTCAGTTTTAAGGTATGTGGAGATATAAACGCAGGTTTACCCAATAAGCTTTTTTGCAGTCATGCAATGTTCAGTTTTAAGGTATGTGGAGATATAAACGCAGGTTTACCCAATAAGCTTTTTTGCAGTCATGCAATGTTCAGTTTTAAGGTATGTGGAGATATAAACGCAGGTTTACCCAATAAGCTTTTTTGCAGTCATGCAATGTTCAGTTTTAAGGTATGTGGAGATATAAACGCAGGTTTACCCAATAAGCTTTTTTGCAGTCATGCAATGTTCAGTTTTAAGGTATGTGGAGATATAAACGCAGGTTTACCCAATAAGCTTTTTTGCAGTCATGCAATGTTCAGTTTTAAGGTATGTGGAGATATAAACGCAGGTTTACCCAATAAGCTTTTTTGCAGTCATGCCATTAAATACATCCAATGCTGGAGGTGCCGGAACTGCGTTCCCCCACATTCCCGCTGAAAAAAAACCCTGGGTATGGCATTACAAATGATCACAAGTGTGTTATTCAAAGAACCTTTGTGTAGTTTGCACAGTGTACAATGGAAATGCTGTTTAGTGACAGCCGGCACTGGAGACCATTCAGTGAAGTACCTTTGGAACTCTCAAACAATTGCCCCCAGGAGCCTAATTTACAGATTTCCAGCAAAAACTGTATTATGAATCAACAGCCCTCAGAGAAAATCTATTATAGATTCCAAATATGTCACAAATGGTTACAAACAAGCAGCTAATGTAACAGGATTGAAAGTGTTGGTAAACTAGATTTAGATGAAGGAAGGGTTACACTACGCAGGATGCCGGTCTGTACAGCAGGAATATACAGATGTCTGCTTGCAGCTCAGTGTACATAGAATGCCCCCGGCGAGCCCCCAAACAATGGACAATCCACCATGCACCTTCCTGGGCAATAACTGCCATGCCTTCTCTGATGCCTTCCTATTGTGGGAAAGACTGCCTGTGGCATTTGGCAACCAATAGGAAGATATAGGATGGGCTAAAATGAACTCATGGGTTCAATTCACCGATGTCACCATTCTAAAAAAAAAACAAAAACAAACAACAACTCACTGGAGTCTGACGTAGGTATACAGGAATAAACCCAGCTCGCTTCCAGAACCTAAAGAAAGAAAACAGATTAGACGCTGAATCTAATGGCCAGTTGATATGATAAATAAGCAATAGACAATTAAAAACCATAGAAGATTTATGGGGTCTTAACAGACCACTAACATTGATCACGTTAGATAGAACATAGAACACTCCTGCACTTCTGGGTTTCACTGTTTTCCAGCAAAGTGCAAAATGCACTCCCAAGCTCCCATGTTGTTTAAACTCTGCTTGTCCTCAATTGCTTCTGGGACACAGCAGAGCTTAGACGTTCCTGTGGCTTAGCATTGCTGGAAAGAAAGAGAATGCACTGCACATGTGGCTCCTTCCAAAAAGAGAAGCACGCTGCCATGGTGCTGAGAATGAGCGTCCATGCTCTGTTATAAGGAAGTATATGGGGCAGGCTTTGGGGGAACCAGTGGAGGCCTATAGGTGTACCATTCACAATACATTTTAATTTTTTGTGCAAAGGGGGAAATAGTGCATTGCAATATACTGGAGCCCTTTGTCTGCATAAGCCATTTTACACATATAATAAACTTAGCCTTCAAAGACAATCACTTTGCCTTCCCCCCAACCATTGATACTTGTGACGGACCGTCCAGCACCCAGTTTGGGTGTATCCATCAAGATATAACTTCCTCCACTCTGAAACCAGAAAACAGGTATTTACAGTGGAATATTGCACCCAAGATCTAGACGACACTATCTTAGGAAACAAACTGGAACTCACTTTGTCAGATCAAATCAGATAAGAGCTTGATTACTTTTTGCAAACAGTAAGATAATTAACATAGCTAAAAAAAAGCCAACATAAACAGTACCGTATATACTCGAGTAAAGGCCGACCTGAATATAAGCCCAGGCACCTAATTTTATCACAAAAAACTGGGAAACGTATTGACTTGAGTATAAGCCTAGGGTGGGAAAATGCAGCAGCTGCTGGGTAAACAATGTCCATCTGCAGCCTCACTGTGCCCACCTGTATCATCAGCGCCCATCTGTAGCTGTATCTTTTGATAGCTAAAACAGCGGGTGTCTCCCGCTGTGTCATGCAGTCTGTTCGGCGGCCGTCCATTGTAACAAAGCCCCGCCTCCTCCTCATCCGAGATAGGTATCATTGTTCAGTCTATCACGGACGAGGAGGCGGCAGGGCTTTGTTACAATGGACGGCCGCCGAGCAGACTGCATGACACAGTGGGAGACACCGGCTGTTTTAGCTATCAAAAAGGTACAGCTACACATGGGCCCAGTGAGGCTCCAGATGGGCACAATGAGGCTGCACCCTCACTCGAGTATAAGCCGAGGGGGGAGTTTTTTTGCAGCCTAAAAAATGTGCTGAAAAACTCGGCTTATACTAGAGTATATACTGTAATCTAATTAAACAGTAAGCTTACTAGTCACCTAGACAAGCCTAGGTGACTCAGTGCCCACTCATTCCGTTCGGCACCATTTCCTAGTAAGGCCTAGGGCTGTCCAAATCTCTAAAGGATTAGCAGACAGATACAATAGGCGACTCAAATAACAAAGGGAATTCACACCTAGGAGGCACACAACGTGGAAATAAAACCATGGGAGAAAAACACCTTAGTAAACAGATTATAGCAGGAGATCCCAGCATTAGGTTGTTTTGAGTGGATTATATTAACATCTTCTCTGAGTGTCACTGTCTAAAGCAGTCATGGGCCTAAAGACCCCAAATCTGTATGCAGGGCCTAGGTTCCCACAGTGTGTGTTTCGGGGAGACACAGACTCAAAATCCTCCAAGCACACCAAAACCCCCCCCAAGAATAGAGTCCCCTCAAAAGCCAGGGCCCATAGTCAGTAGGCAAAAGGCTACATTGCAGTCCCCTCCAAAAGTCCCTGTCCTGGTTGGGTCTGTCACAATACTCATTTCCCCAGTGATCCCCCACTGCTCCTTCCTTTGCTGCAGCTTCTACATAAACACTCAAACTTAACGCTTAGAAGAAGTGGTAAAATCTCCCCCTCCATCAATGGTGGCTAAATCCGAGCACTGCATCATGAAAGAAGGCCACATTCTCCCTGGTACCTGGGATTGCACCAGGCTTAAGGGAGGAAGAAGGGAAAGGGGACCAATCGAGAGGCAGGTATATTCAGGGGATTTACACAAGCACTGTTGCAATGCTTTAAATAAGCAAGGTGACAATGTCTCTAAGTAGGTTACTTCAGCAGTTGTGGTGTTAATCCATAGGACACCCCCAGATAATCCAACTTCTCCGCTGGTCTCTCACTGAGTCGGAGCAGGAGGGGCGGCAGGTTCTTCCGAGGTGTTACCATCTCCTCTAAAAGGCTGACCGCCTACAAAGGGGAAGCATATGACATTATATGACACAGGTCATCAAAAATTACTCAAATACAACCACTGACCAAAAATCCTAACAAGAGATTCTCACCTCACTGCTTATTGAAGTGATGTCTTGGGGCTTATTTATGACATTTTCTTCCAGGCAGGTGAACTGTCCCTCATAATACATCTGCAGCAACTGCAATGCTTTGCTTCCATAACCCATCTATAAGAAGGTAATTACATTGTTATAAATCACTCAGAACAACAATTAGAGATGATGTATGGAACAGTCTTCTCTGGGTCCTACTCCGCAAACTGCAAGTCATAGACCTCTGAACCATTCTGCTTTGTCGGGAATTTGTTGGGCTGAGTCATCAGCTACGTGTCCAGAAGTTTGTTGACACCTGACTGACTATCTCACCCACATTATGGTCAAAAGTATGTGGACAATCCTCAAAATTATTAAATTTAGGTGTTTTAAGTAAAGGGTTACTGCAGCATACAGACATTTTAAACATTTACTCTGGGGAAGGTCCTTTTCTGTTCCAGCATGACTATGCCCCTGTGTGTAACGCCAGCCCCATAAAGACATGGTTGGAATAGTTTGGTGCGGAGGATTGCAAGTGACCTGCAGAGAGCCCTGACCTCAACTCTACTGAACACCTTTGGAATGAAATGGAATGCCGACTGGAAGCCAGGTCTATGCATCCAACATCACTACTTGCACCTGACCTCACAAATTTTGAACGAATGGGCACAAAATTCACCCAGACCCACTCAAAATATTGTGGAAAGCCTTCCAAGAAGCATGGAGGCTGTATAGCTGCAAAAAGGGGGCCAGCTACATAATAATATCCATGGTTTTGAAATGGGATATCAAGGTGTGATGGTCAGGTGTTTTCACACTTTTGGCCATATAATGCACCTCTCGGACAGCAAGATCTCCCGGCAAAAATGCCTTTCGGTGTCCATTCTTCTTTACTAAAAGGTAAAATTAAAAACATACCTTAGGGAAATATGACATTCTTTCAGGGACAGCAAGGTGCACATTTTGGACACACATCCAAACTAGAACAACCATCTCTGAACAGGGGTGGGGGCCTTCAACACTATCTGTCCCCCATATATACTGCTGTTTTAACATCTCTACCTTGGCGATTTGACAACAATTCACCCTTTTAGCTGTGCAAGTTGAAGCTATGCAGACTTCCTGACACCAAGAATCAGATTATAAAATGAGAACAGGTTGGTTTCTGCAACTTCCACACCTCCCACCCTGTTCCTGGACAATCAACTTCTACACATTCCACGATGATTGGGTTCAGATGTCTGTGCGACCCGTGTGGATATAAAATGTTGGGGTATCTTCCTGAAACTGAAAGCGCAGTTCGGAGAAGCTACAAAACATGTTCAAGATTACAGAAGAAGTCCAGTTGAATGTGAGAAAATATTGCTAGCTAAACCGTCACCTGGATAAATGAGAACCTTCACAGACAATTTGACTTTATATTGGCAGTAATCTTGTCACCATCTGATCACCATATTAAATTGTTGGATCAGTTTGGATACCAACATTCTGACAGAGTTACACATTGTATAGGCACAATATAAAATGAACATGTATTGTAATTTAACCAACAGACATTCTGAAAAGGATGACAGGAACATAAAATGTATTACCCCTTGGTAGTCTGGATGAACAGCAATCCTTACAACTCTTCCTCCAGATAAACTGCTAAAATCTGGGTCTTGAAACTGAATAATGTTGGAAAACAAAGAATTAATAACAAATGTCATACATAGGTAAAGCCCTACACCAGGTATACAATCTAAAAGACCATCAACCCTCACTTTGTGTCCTTTTTATACATTAACATTTAAAAAAAAGTTTTGATGCAGACACATCCTGCTATATTATGACTCCCAAGAGCCCTCACATTCTTGGAAGTTGATAGATCTAGTATGACCAGGCTTGTAGGCAACTGACGGCAACTGGAGGTACAGGTCATTCAAGGGGAGTGAACATTATTTGGCAGGCTGCCTCATCATGCAGATCGCTTCATGTACCGTCCTCTGTGATGGCCACAACAGTGCTCTGGTCTACAGGGGTTGTAACCCCGGCTTTGAGGATAATAGGGAAGTTGCTGGATGCTGCTGGAGGCAATTCAGTCAGCAAGCAGCCTCAAGCTGTAGTGCAAATATGGAGCACAATGTAAGATACATGGTGTTCAGAGAATTACAATGAGGAGAACATTAGGTGGAGAAATTAAAAGGGAAACGGTCATGAGAGAATAAGAGGCCGCCAATGCTGACCTCTCCTTATGAGAATGCTAGATTCCACCATACTAAATCCTTGGTTTCAAAGCTGACCGGTGTTGCTTCTAAACCACTATTCTTGAGTCACAGACCTGGGAAAAAACTACCTAGTGCCTTAAAAAAGTATTCACACCCCTTGGAATTTTCCACATTTTGTCATGTTACAACCAAAAACGTAAATGTATTTTATAGGGATTTTATGTGATTGATCAACACAAAGTGGCACATAATTGTGAAGTGGAAGGAAAATTATAAATGGTTTTCCAAATTTTTTACAAATAAATATCTGAAAAGTGTGGGGTGCATTTGTATTCAGCCCCCTTTACTCCGATACCCCTAACTAAAATCTAGTGGAACCAATTGCCTTCAGAAGTCATCTAATTAGTAAATAGAGCCCACCTGTGTGTCATTTAATATCAGTATAAATACAGCTGTTCTGTGAAGCCCTCAGAGGTGTGCTAGAGAACCTTAGTGAACAAATATAAACTAAAAAACCTTGCCCCCCCAAAAATATTAACACAACAAACAATTGCCAGCAGCAGTGTGAAAGTGAGCTGACTAGCGTCACTGTGCAATGAAATGGTTGGACGCAGCGCTTAGCTGGTACAAAATTTGAAACATGTTAGACATAAATGAATGAATCAAACATCTCAGTTATTGCAAATGTCCCACTTAGTGAATTAAAGTGCTCATGCATAAATAAATAATCGGTGCTTCAAATTCTGGTGTTCAGACAGAGGTGCCCCACATGGATGTACACTCGCCCCTAAACGTTGACCACCTATCGCTAGTGGTCGCTTGCGCTTTGTGGGGAGTAAAAACCCCTAGATGGCTTATTCCAAGGTCAGTTGTACTTGGGATGGATGGGAAGAAAAATAATAGAAGGGGTCTCCCATAGTGTAAAACCATATTTATTAAAAAAATTCCAAAGTAAATATAAAAGGATGCACTCACATGTCGCGACACCAGATCCGCTCCGAACACGAGCACAGGGGACCGAGCCTCATCGTAATTGAGTGACGTCCAACAGGGACTGGCCAGACCACCCTTTACTAAAAATACATGCTGATCACACCGGGTGCCAGGCACAGGCACCAAAACATGTAAATGCATCCTTTATATTTACTTTGGAATTTTTTTTTATAAATACGGTTTTACACTATGGGAGCCCACCCTTCTGTAATTTTTCTTCCCATTCATGGAGGATCATCCCAAATACAACTGACCTTGGAATAAGCCATCTAGGGGTTTTTACTCCCCACAAAGTGCAAGCGACCGCTCTAGCGATAGGTGGTCATTGTTTAGGGGTAAGTGTACATCCGTGTGGGGCACCTCTGTCTGAACACCAAGAATTGAAATACCGATTGATTAATAATTTATGCATGAGCACTTTAATTCACTAAGTGGGACATTTGCAATAACTGAGATGTTGGATTCATTCATTTATGTCTAATATGTTTGAATTTTGTACCAGCTTAGTGAACAAATAGCATCACGAAGGCCAAGGAACACACCAGACAGGTCAGGGATAAAGTTGTGGAGAAGTTTGAAGCAGGGTTAGGTTATAAAAAAAATATCCCAAGCTTTGAACATCTCACAGATCACTGTTCAATCCATCATCCGAAAATGGAAAGAGTATGGCACAACTGCAAACCTACAAAGACATGGCCGTCCACCTAAACTGACAGGCCGGGCAAGGAGAGCATTCATCAGAGAAGAGCCAAGAGGTCCATGGTAACTCTGGAGGAGCTGCAGAGATCCACAGCTCAGGTGGGAGAATCTGTCCACAGGACAACTATTAGTCGTGCTCTCCACAAATCTGACCTTTATGGAAGAGTGGCAAGAAGAAAGTCATTGTTGAAAGAAAGCCATAGGAAGTCCTGTTTGCAACTTGCAAGAAGCCATGTGGTGGACACAGCAAACATGTGGAAGAAGGTTCTCTGGTCAGATGAGACCAAAATTGAACTTTTTGGCATAAAAGCAAAACGTTATGTGTGGCGTAAAACTAACACGGCACATCACCCTGAACACACCATCCCCACTGTGAAACACGGTGGTGGCAGCATCATGTTGGGATGGTTTTCTTCAGCAGGGACAGGGAAGCTGATCGGAGTTGATGGGAAGATGGATGGGGCCAAATACAGGGCAATCTTAGAAAAAAACCTGTTAAAGTCTGCAAAAGAGTTGAGACTGGGGCGGAGGTTCACCTTCCAGCAAGACAACGACCCTAAACATACAGCCAGAGCTACAATGGAATGGTTTAGATCAAAGCATATTCATGTGTTAGAATGGCCCAGTCACAGTCCAGACCTAAAATCCAATTGAGAATCTGTGGTAAGACATGAAAATTGCTGTTCACAGACGCTCTCCATCCAACCTGACAGAGCTTGAGCTATTTTGCAAAGAAGAATGGGCAAAAGTGTCACTCTCTAGATGTGCAAAGCTGGTAGAGACATCCCCAAAAAGACTTGTAGCTGTAATTGCAGTGAAAGGAGGTTCTACAAAGTATTGACCCCGGGGGGGCTGAATACAAATGCACGCCACACTTTTCACATATTTATTTGTAAAAAATAAAAATGTAAAACCATTTATCATTTTCCTCCCACTTCACAATTATGTGCCACTTTGTGTTGGTCTATCACATGAAATCCCAATAAAATACATTAATGTTTTTTAGTTGTAACATGACAAAAATGTGGAAAATTTCTAGGGGTATGAATACTTTTTCAAGGCACTATAAGTCAGACACAGCTATTCAACTAGCATTTGCAAAATAGGCCAGCAATGACAGCCCCCATACAACCTTCAGGACAGTCCTTTAAATCCATTTTAAGACACAGCATATAAAGCTTCAGAGTATACATATAAAACGTCAGGGAGGGGTACATACCTGCTCCGACACTGTCCAGGGGATGAGATCCCCAGAAGCTTTCTTCCCCCGAGAAAGACTGCTCATGACTGACTGGCGTGAAATTTCCCCCTCCAGACAGACCTACAGGAATGGCACAGAGCAGCTTGTTTATTGAAGACACAGTAGATAAGTGTCTGAGTTGCCCATAGAATCCACCTTCCAAATGCCATGAATAGCATTGCTATGGGCAACATAAAACTTTCCCCAGTACACAAAAACCAGCATCCCCTTTTGTAATAAACTTTGCTAAAATTCTACACAAGGCTTAGTGGGTTACCTGAAGTACAGCCAAGACCTCTGGCAAGGAATTCTGGGTAGGAGGTACTGGTGGGAGGAGGCAGAAGAGGTGATGAGCCGGGGCGTCTGAGAGCATCTGAAGGTCATTGGGTGAATTCTGTAATGACCGCAATCATTAGACACGGCTATAGTCCCATTCCTTGGCTTAACATGTCCTTATTTATCTTGACATTTGAATCTGTTCTATATGAAAGAATTAGAAGTCCATACCTTGTAATGAGAAGCAACATAAAGAGCCATTAACCTCTGCAGGAAAGATTCGGATGCCTTGTGGTAGCAGAACAGAGTGTCCCGGTTTACGTAGTATCTGTTACAGAACGTTAAGTATATCTTGGACAACTACTGATTATAAAATGTCTTCGGTACAACAGAATTTAAATACCTGGCCCTTAATCACTTCAATACCCGGCACTTTACCCCCTTCCTGCCCAGGCTAATTTTCAGCTGTCACATTTTGAATGACAATTGCTACGCTGTACTCAAATTAGATTTTTAATTTTATTTTTTATTTTTTTATATACAGAAGGAACTTTCTTTTGGTGGTATTTAATCACTGCTGGGTTTTAATTTTTTGCTAAAATAAATGTAAAAAGACCGACATTTAAAAAAAAAAAAAAAAAAAAAAGTTTGCTTCTTCACTGAAGTGCACTAATGAGGCGGCACTGTTAAGCTGCACTGATGATCAGTATACAGTGCCTTGAAAAAGTATTCATACCCCTTGAAATGTTGCACATTTTGTCACGTTACAACCAAAAACGTCAATTTATTTTATTATGTGATGGACCAACACAAAGTGGCACATAATTGTGAAGTGGAAGGAAAATGATAAATGGTTTTCACCATTTTTTACAAATAAATATTTGAAAAGTGTGGTGTGCATTTGTATTCATCCCCCTTTACTCTGATACCCCTTACCAAAATCTAGTGGAACCAATTGCCTTCAGAAGCCACCTAATTAGTAAATAGAGTCCATCAGTTTGTAATTTAATTTCAGTATAAATACAGATATTCTGTGAAGCCCTCAGAGGTTTGTTAGAGAACCTTAGTGAACAAACAGCATCATGAAGGCCAAGGAACACACATCAGACAGGTCAGGGATAAAGTTGTGGATACGTTTAAAGTGGTAGTAAAGCCGCTGAATTTTTTTTTTCTTTCCCTACACCTGTAAGGGAAAAGGCATAATGAACTAGTATGCACTGCATACTAGCTCATTATGAGATACTTACCTTAGATCGAGGCACTGGCATCTCACCCGGTCCACGCCGAGGGAGCTGACATTTCCCCTCAGCGTGTCTTACGGGTATCGCGGCTGTGGCGCTGTGAGTGCCCGGAGCCGCGATGTCGTCGCTACCGCGCATGCGCGCGGGAGACTTCTTTCCAGCAAGGTCCGGAGTTTGCCGGGCTTTCAGCTGAGAATCCCCTGTGCGCATGCGCCGCTGCAGTCAGAGGCTTATTGCGAGGGGAATATATCTTATATTAAAAGATATTTTTTTTACCTACAGGTAAGCCTTATTATAGGCTTACCTGTAGGTAAAATTTTAAAAATAGGTATACAACCACTTTAAAGCAGGGTTAGGTTATAAAAAAATATCCCAAGCTTTGAACACCTCACAGAGCTCTGTTCAATCCATCATCTGAGAATGGAAAGAGTATGGCACAACTGCAAACCTACCAAGACATGGCCGTCCACCTAAACTGACAGGCCGGGCAAGGAGAACATTCATCAGAGAAGAGCCAAGAGGCTCATCGTAACTCTGGAGGAGCTGCAGAGATCCACAGCTCAGGTGGGAGAATCTGTACACAGGACAACTATTAGGCTGCATTTACACTATAGCGATGAATCGATGGCAGATCTGCCAGAGATTTGACAGCGCCGATGTGTGAATAACAAAACGCACGAATGACACCTCAAATCGCGGTGTGGGTCTACCCCGACTGCCGTGCGATAAAATGTGCTGCAATCGTGAGACACGTCGCCCAAAAATAGTTCAGGAGCTACTTTGGAGCGCCATGCGTCCTGCTGTGCAAGCCGTATCTCTCATTTTGGTGTGCTGGAGTACTCCTTGTATGCAAGCAGATTTTAAAGGTTTATTTTTTCCTAGAGTTTGTCTTTAAACATACTAGATGCTGCTTTAAAGATTCATCTTTGGGAACCTAATACATAGACCCAGGGGCGTCAGTAGGGGGTGGCTTTTGGGGCTATCGCCCCGAATCTGGGGCCAATAGCCCCGAGTCTCTGCAGGGGTCCCCAAGGGGAGGGGAGGCTCTCTGGGGACCCTTATGTAAGTGGGGGGCTCTCTGGGGACCCTGTTGTAAGTGGGGGGCCCTCTGGGTACCCTGATGAAAGGGGGAGGCTCTCTGAGGACTCTGATGTAAGGAGGAGGCTCTCTGGGGAACCTGATATAAGGGGGGCTCTCTGGGGACCCTGATGTAAGGAGGAGGCTCTCTGGGGAACCTGATGTAAGGGGGCTCTCTGGGGACCCTGATGTAAGTGGGGGGCTCTCTGTGGATATATATAACCACACACGTATATTACTGTATATACACGTGTATGCTTGCCCAAGTGTATGACTTTCTTTACTACGCTGCTATCAGCTCTAGCCCCAGATCTTTTGTAGACCTAGCAACGCCCCTGCATGCACCCATTTTTAGAGTGGAACACTCACTGGGGCCAAGCTACGAGGGAGAGAGGAAAAAAAATGGGGGGGTTGGGGACAAAAAAAGGGGGAGAGAGGGGAAGCAAAGGACCAAAAATAAAGAATAGAGAGGGGGTGGGGTCACCACCAACCGCCCTCTCCATCCATCTTTGAGGAGTATGGGTAGGGATATTACATCATAGGCGACATTCAGTTGAGACTACCATGGTTCAGAATCCTGTTGATATGACCAGATATCAACAGGTATCTTGTTGTAAAATGTGCATTTATTTTTTTTTTTTGAAAAGGTGAACTTATCCTTTAAACTTCAGTGATCTGAACTGGATAGATTGCTTTGAGTCCCTTCAATTTCATAATCATTACTGCTTTTTCTGGTGTCCTATAGGAATAATTTTGAACATCTTCATGTCTGTCAGATCTCACAGTGCACATACATAAATGGACACAGTACTATTATAGGACTATAGGATTATAGGAGTAAGGTACAAAAAAAAAGGGATACAGAGAACAGGTCTCAGGCAGAGGACACCCACTTATCATCCTGCTGATGTTCAGGCAATCTAAACACAGTAGCTCATTCAGCCATTTCTCCACGGCGTCTCCCGGAGCGTAACGTATAGATTCCTGCAGAGATACTTCATGGAGGGTACGAGCTGGAAGGAAGGAAGGGACAAAAACAAACATAAATCATCATGAAAACAGCTCGATTCTCAGATGCAAGCATAGAAGACGCTAAAATGACTTTTCAGAAATGGTTTGCAAAAAGCTGAACACTAAACTGGCTGCTATAAGTAAAAAATAAACATTTATCAACGCATCTTACATGTCAAAGTATCACTGAGAAGATCTGTCTCAGTCTTTGTTGACACCGCAAGATTCAATGCCTTCCTTCATACAGCACAGACCAATTCTTTTGGGTACACAGAATATACACATCAGTTATGCCTCCGAAGGAACTGACAATCTAATGTCCCTTTATTGGCCATGTGGACACATGGGAAGGTCAGTATAAAAGGTGGACTTCAGGTAATCCTAGTAACTGATATATTTGCCTAGAGTACTTATGTGTATTCTGTAAATTTAACCTGTTACAATTCAAACTGAAAGGGTTACTAAACCCAGGAGCCTGCATTCGCTATATCTGGTCTCCCACAGTACACAGAACATGGAAATGCAATTATTTTAGTAAATATAAACTGATAAATACTTTTTCATCAGCAGTATATAGCAGTCTTGTGATTTCTATCAGTTCCTGGTAAAGCTTGTAGGAGTTTTAATACTGCACACCAGCTGTCCTATCAGGATCCAGGGCACCTGATCCTCTGTCTGGACAGTGCTGATTGGCCCTGTGCTAATCTCATGCACTCTCCCAAGAAAAAACAACTCTAGTAATACACACCAAACTGAGCATGTGCAGCCTGACTCCAAAGGTTCTGTCTTATCGAGACATGTTTTGGAGTCAGTGGAAGAAGGGGAGGATCAGAGAAGACAGGATCAAACAGCCTTTTTACTCAATGCAGAGGATTAACCTCTTAGGTTCCACAGTGAGTATAACAAGCATGCTTTACTGCATATACAGACTGATTTTACTGTTGTGAGTTTAGTAACACTTGAAGCTCTGATGGAAAAAATGCATAATCAGAAATGAGCAAAAGCTGTCAAAACAATCACACGATCCAGAGATATGGGCGGCGGACGTTATATAGTACAGTGTTTTAAGCAGGTGTGAAAAATGTATGTAACTGAAGAATGCTTTCAGAAATAGAAGTGTTAAGATGTATTTTTTATCAATTAACAAAATGGAAAGTAAATGAAGTGAAATCCAAATCATATCAGCATTTGGTGTTAACATCCTTTGCCTTCAAAACAGCATCAATTCTTCTAGGTACACTTGCACACAGTTTTTGAAGGAACTCAGCAGGTAGGTTGTTCCAAACATCTTGGAGAAATAACCACAGAAGTGGATGTCTGCTGCCTCAGATCCTTCTGCCACTTCATGTAATCCCAGACAGACTCGATGATGAGATCAGGGCTCTGTGGGGGCCAAACCATCACTTCTAGCACTCTTTGTTCTTCTTTACACTAATGACATTGGCTGTATGTTTGGGGTTGTTGTCCTGCTGCAGAATAAATTTGGGGCCAATCACACGCCTCCCTGATGGTAAGGCATGATGGATAAGTATCTGCCTGTATTTCTCAGCATTGAGGACACCATTGATCCTGACCAAATCTCCAACTCCATTTGCAGAAATGCAGCCCCAAACTAGCAAAGGAACCTTCACCATGCATCATGGTTGCCTGCAGACCCTCATTATTGTACCACTCTCTAGCCTTTCGCCAACACACTGCCTCCTGCTACAGCCAAATATTTCACATTTTCACTCATCAGTCCAGAGCACCTGCTGCTATTTTTCTGCACCCCGGTTCCAATGTTTTCATGGATAGTTGAGTCGCTTAGCCTTGTTTCCACATCAGAGGTATGTTTTTTTTTGGCCACAGTTCTTCCATGAAGACTTTTTGCCAGACTTATCCTGACAGTAGATGGGTGAACCTGGGTCCCACCGGTTTCCGCCAGTTCTGTGCTAATGGCACTGCTGGACATCTTCCGATGTTGAAGGGAAGCATGATGTATCTTTCAGCTGCTGCATAAGGTTTCTTTGGCCAACCACTATATCTACAGTCTTCAACGTTGCAGGCTTCTTCAAATGAGCTTGAACAGCACATCTTGAAACCTTTGTCTGGGAGAGACCTTGCTGATCCAGTATAACTACGTTGTGTCTTGTTGCTGTGCTCAGTCTTGCCCTGGTGTATGACCTGTGACATAAGGTGTTCCACAACCTCATCCTTAGTAGCAGAGTCTGGCTGTTCCTCACCCAGTTTTAGGCCTCCTACACAGCTGTTTTTGTTTCAGTTAATGACTGTTTCAACCTACATTTGAAATTGGTGATCATTGGCACCTGCTTGGTATAATTGGTTAATCATACAACTGACTCTAATCCTCCAAAATCCCAGACTTTGTGCAAGTGTAAGAATTAATGCTGGTTTGAAGCCAAAATGACGGTCACACCAAATATTGATTTGAGGTAGATTTTTTTTTCTGTTAGCTTACTGTGAATTTTGTAAATTGATAAAAATAAACAATAAAAATATATATTTTTGAAAGCATTCCTTCACAGCTGCCTAAAACTTTGTCACAGTACTATATATCTAGCACTGCATGCTAATCTCAGACCGAATCTGATGAGTTTACTAAAGTCACAAAAATTCCCGCACGACAGAAAAAAAAAATTTGGAAGTTGTGTCATGTGTTGTAATGCATTTTCGAACGATAGCTGTTCTGATTAACCACTTCAATACTAGGCACTTAGACACCTTCCCGCCCAGGCCAATTTTCAGCTTTCAGAACTGTCGCAATTTGAATGACAATTGCGCGGTCATGCTACACTGTACCCAAACTATTTTTTATCATTTTGTTCCCACAAATAGAGATTTCTTTTGGTGGTATTTGATCACCTCTGCAATTTTTATTTTTTGCGCAACAAATAAAAAAAAAAAGGAAATTTTGAATAAAAACAAGTTTTTCTTTGTTTCTGTTAAAATTTTTTGTAAAATAAGTACGTTTTCTTCTTCAATGACGGGCACTGATATGGTTGCACTGACGGGCACTGATATGGTTGCACTGACGGGCACTGATATGGTTGCACTGACGGGCACTGATATGGTTGCACTGACGGGCACTGATATGGTTGCACTGACGGGCACTGATATGGTTGCACTGACGGGCACTGATATGGCCGCACTGATGGGCACTGATGAGGTGGCACCGATAGGTGGCACTGGTATGCGGCACTGATGGGCACTCATAGGTGGCACTGATGGGTACTTATGTGTGGCACTGATAGGTGGCATGGATGGGCACTGACAGCTGGCACCGATGGACACTGATGGGTGGCACTGACACTGATTGTTGGCACTGACAATGCTGGGCATCACTGAAATATAATGGTGCCAATCAGTGCCCATTTGTGGGCACTGATTGGCACAGATTGGGCACATTGGGCACATGTGGATGGCCATGGGGTACATACCTGGCCATCCACATGTTGCCCCCTTCCCTGGTGGTCCTAGTGGCGTCCCTGGTGGTCCAGTGTGGTCATCTGAGGGGGGCTGCGCTGATAAACAATTCTTCTTAAACAACTCTTCCGGAGGCTCTTTACCAAGATCGGTGTAGTGGTGTGTTAGACTGACACACCGCTCCACCGATCGCCGCACCCCGCGGCAGCATGTTATCCTGCTGGATGTCATATGACGCCCAGTCAGGATAACAGAATCACCGCCCGGCCGTCAATCTGCTATAGGCCGGGCGGGAAGTGGTTAAATGAAAATCATACATTCTGGCATCATACGAAAAAAAAAGTTTGTGCATGTCCGATAAAATAATAATAATCGGATGAACTGTCATGATCGGCTCTCGGAAGCTCTGTACTAACGATCAGATTATCGTACAATTAATTTGAAAGCGGTATTTTCCGTACGATTTTCTGATCGTGTGTACGGGCGGGGCTTTACACTGGGAGAGGGAGGACCAATCTGGCTTTGCTATAGCGTACATGTGCTAACAAGGAACATACTGACAGAAAGAGAGAAAGAGACCCTCTTCAGGCTTCTGCTCTCCTTCACTGTCCAACAACTAACTGAGGGCTGGGAGATGACCTAGCCATCCTGCATAATTGTAGTAGAGAACATTCGGGTCAGCAGCCTGGATGTGCTGGTCATCAGGGCTGTGTAAATCCCAGGACTGGCTGAGCAGAAGTATTTTTTGTCAGTTAATCAGCCACTGTATGTGGGTTTCAAAAGTGTATTTAGCGATTTGGCAGGATTACATCAATGTATTAAAACACATCCACTGATGAAGTCATGTGACACGGGACGATACGCGTCGGGATTGGGCCACAGGTAGACTGGAAGTGACGTAGGAGTATGAGCTCGCCACTCGTGGATGTTATGCCTTGCTAAAGTTTTTAAAATGTGAGTAAAATCTAGCTGTTTTTATAATAAAATATTTTGAGCAACTATATCACACTATTGGAGCACCTTGTTTACATATCACCACCACGGAGCAGACTAGGAGGAACCCCGGGATTACGTTTAAGGAGGCATTGCCGTATATCCAGTGCTAAGGGCAGTATCCATTACAGGGAGATCACCAGAGAAAAGTGGAGGCCCAAAGATTCCCGAAGAGAGTTATTTAATCCAATGCTGTTACCTTACAGCAGTAAGGTGAGAGGCCCATGAGCACTGAGGTGTCATATACACCAGGGATCATCAACCCTGTCATCAGGGCCTACTAACAGGCCAGGTTTTCAATACATCACAGGTGATATAATTTGCTGCTCAGTGATTGCAGTATTCTAGTCTGCATCTCCCCCAAGGTAATACCTAAAACCTGGCCTGTTAGTGGGTCCTGAGGACAGGAGTTGATGACCACTGATGTACACTATAAGAAGTGACACCATCACCTTTATTCACCATTTGAAATGTGGAAGAATTAGAGCACCTTAATCACAATTGCACCTTTGGATGTATATCGTCACTACTGAGACTTTTATGTATATATTTTTTTATTAGTCACTTTTATTTCCACTTGAGTTTTGCGGATATTGTAGAAGCATCATTTTATGTAGTCATCCTTTTTATGTACTTATTTATGCACATTCACTGTATAGTATTAAACACAGTACTCTACCTGAGGACAGGAGTTGGGTGCTAGTGTTTTTGTTCTCTGCAGTGTTGGAGACCTGACTTTCTGCACTCTGCTGGCGGAGCTGCTGAATCAATTTGAGTGAAAGGGAGCGGCCAGTGCCTTCATATCTAGAAAAATGATAAAAAGGTAAAAAAATAAAAATTAATAATAATATTCTTCTACCATAGCCCACACTTCCATGTGTTACATCTCCAGTCCCTCTTTCTAAGGAACTCACCCATTGATTGTAGATGCCATGAAGACCAGGTAGGGCCCCATAAGACTCTTTACAAGAGGCAGAGGGATAGCGGCTGCTTCATCGATCACCACCAGTTCCGCCTGACCCAACTTTACGGCATCTGCCGGATGGATGTACTAAGATAGGAACAAGAGTTTATCAACATTAGCATCTCCTTGATAAATAAAACATCTTAGGCCAGCCATAAGTGGGTTGAATCTTGGCTGGTTAAGCAAGAACCGACCAAGATTTGAACCATTAGTGGGCAGACTAAATGTATCAAGTTGATCGATCAACTTGGATATAAAGAGCCTGCCAGATTCACTTGCAATTATTGCAAGCGGCTGGTATAGCCGCTAGTGATAGTCACTGTGTTCTTCTGGCCAGGATGGCTCTCCCCACCGGGAGAAGACAATAGCCCGGCTGGAGGAATTGCTGCCTTTTAAGAAATTCGCTCCCTGTATGGCCGGCCTTAATCTCCCCGATGCTTTGCCCCAAGATAAATATCAATGTAATTATTTTACAGCATCCTTGTATCTCTAGGGACACTAGGGTGAGCTGTCAAGTTAAAAAAAAAAAAATAGCAAATTCTCTAGTTCTACAGACCTATTCAATAGACAACAGTAGAAGAGTACAATCCCATCATCTTCCATCTCCCCACTCAGGGACCAAAGCCTGGTACACACGGTACGATTGTCGGCAGGGGATTGTCTGTTGACAGACTGTTGTCCTAAAATCTTACCGTTAGTACGCTCCTTTTAACAATTGTTGTCCAACTTTCGACCAACAAATGTTGGATGACAGGCTAGTCAATTTTCGGTGGACAACGGTTTGACGTCAGATTTTCGTATGGTCAGTACACAAATTCGTCACACAAAAGTCGAAAGTACAAACACGCATGCTCAGAATCAATGCTCAAACACGAAATTAGCAGAAGGGGCCCAAAGGGTGGCACTCAAGAGCTGAAATTCCTTGTAGTACATCACCAGGTTTGTGTTTGTGGCACGACAATTGTGTACCGTTAGTATGCAAGATCCTGGTACACGCCCTTAAGACAATAATCAGACGCTCGGTTGGCCAACAATCGTACCGTGTGTACGAGGCTTAAGGGTGGCCTTACATTATACAATTTTCTTGCACAATTTTCCTTTAGATTTACCAAAAGCCATATAATATGAGGCAAAACCCAAAACTACACAATTTGTATGCAAGCAGACAGGCCCTTGGCATCATGGGTGCTCAACCTGTGGCCATCCAGCTGTTGCAGAACTACAAGTCCCATGAAGCATTGCAAGCCACTGAGTTACATGCATAACTCCCAAAGGCAAAGGCATGATGGGACTTAGATCTGCAACAGCTGGAGGACCACAGGTTGAGTACCCATGCACTACATAGTTGAATGTAAAACTAAAGGAAATTGTATAAGAAAATTGTATAATGTATGGCCAGACTCCAAACTCAATTAAGGTTCAAGTTACTGAGGAGGAAGTGGTATAGGACATCCACGTCCAAGCATTGATGGCTCATAAGTCCCACTTAAAGCAGAACTACGCTGCATCTGAGCACCACAAACTAAGAACGCTATTTAATTCATTTTTAATATGCAAAGCAAACACCCCCCCTCCAAATCCAGCCATGTCTCCATGCTTTAATTTGCTGAGAAATCACTTTGAAAACCACCGCCAAAGCATTTCTGGCCACGGCCATCTTAGGTGAGGGCAGATGATTGATGTAGCATTTACTTCCTAGAATTCAACTGCCCTTAGCTCAAGCATGCAGGCAGGAGGGTGTGTTTAGCTGAGAAAACCCTCCTCTCATGAAGACTGGGATGTATGACATTATTTGTATAGGCATAGAAACCAGGAAGTAACTGAAGAAATGTAAAAACAAAAAGTTTAAAAACAAGTAAATATAAATCTACCTTCCTATTCATTTACTAATACACAAGAATTAAAAATAGTCAATGATGACTGAGAGTGAAATTCCACTTTAAAATAATGCCTCTTAAAGAGGAACTGAAGTCTGCTCACATAATTTGTAATAAAAACATCTTTGCCATGCTGAAGTTTCCCTCCTATATTATGCTTACCTGTAGGTGCTGGAAATATCTCCTAAACCTGCACGGTTTAGGAGATATTTACAATAAAGCCGTGCACCGATGTGTACGGCGCATGCGCACTTTAGAAAGGGAAGATTGCGCCGTTTCTAAAGGGGGTCATGCCGTGACTAAAGGCTCCCACGTGACGTCACGCGACTCCAGCCAGTCACAGAGCCGGAGTTCGCGGCCCCGAAAGGAAGAGGGGTGAAGATGGACGCTCCCTGCTAGTGAGGACAGCGGTGACATTGCAGGCTTCGGTTTCAGGTAAGTGACACATAATGGGCTACTATGCGATGCATAGTAGCATATAATGCTTTACCTTTGCAGGAAAATAAACAGGAAGTAAAACCCACCAGGGTTTACTTCCTCTTTAAAGCCTCATGCGCGCTGGGGCTTTTGTAATCCCTTTTCTCCTGGCAGGAGAAAAGCAACCTTAAAACGCACCTAAGCCACGTTTTTTGCAAATGCATTGAAGCTCGTCAAGCACTTGGGCATTTATTCATTTTATTGGCCAGAATAGAAAACTGGCTAGGCCACTGAAATGAATAAACGCACCTGGCGCATAGCCGCATTTAGACGTTTTTTCTGCCACAATGCTCCTCTCTTGAACACATGTAATTTTTTTTTCTACTTCTAAACGCCTATGTGTGCATGGACATATAGGCCAACATTGAGGGGCATTTAGAATCGGAACAAAAAAAAAAAAAAAAAAAAAAAAAGTAAAATACCTGTAAATCAGGCATTTATGAGATCAAGTGTCCATGAGACCGAAAAAAAATTACACCAAAGACACACAATGCATGCATTATTAGTGAAAAAATATATCTGTTCATTCTGCCTGAAATCCATTACCGTCATGCATTCTTTGTCTGCTCAACAGTTATAAGTTCGCATTATTCCCAGATCACCTATGAACTACAAAAAAAAAAAACTCCCCTTAGGAGAAGGGGAAGGTGTTCTGTAGTCCTGACACATTTTCTGTACAAGGGTGACAATGCTGCTCCTCTTCTGATACAGTACAGTGAGTGAGTGTTGTCACCCTAGGAGAGAAAGTGCATTACTGGCAGGATTCTAAATGCAGCCACCACCGCATCTAAACGCTGGTAAGTCGCAGCATATTACATTTTTATTTCTGGGCTTAGAGACACTTAAGAAAAAAAAGTTGAATAATCAGATTGCTGCACATGCCCAATTGTGATTGAGCCAATCACATGAAGAGTAAGGGATACACAAAGATGACTTACTGGCCACAGGGGCCAATCAAATATTAAACTGCCCAAAGTGGGCCGACTTCCACCTTGCCCCGTTCTGCTCACCTGTATGGTCTGTCGGTGCTCCTTGAACACATTGACTCGGACCACGGCTTTCTCAAACTCCGGGTTCAGGGACTGGATGATTTCATAGTCCATATGTTCCTATAAAAAGGGGTCACATACTTTGGAGGTCAGACAAGGAGTGTCAAATATTTTCATAGAATTAGTATTCCTTTTATATATAATTACCAAGAAAGGCAAGGAGGCCGCCGCTGCTAACCTGGCATATGACGAATGCTCTTAAGCCCAGCCTGTCGTCTATACACCCCCTAGGGGGCGCATCATCACAAAGGCTGGGCACACAGTACTTTAGGACTGAGTGGCGCTCAAATGCGATCACATAAATGCCACTCAGTTCTGGATTACCCAATGACTATTCGTAAAGGGCGGGAGGGGTTGAATAGAGCCACAGGGGAATACACAAAGCTCAGAGGAGAAGGGAAGAAGCCTCACCTGGTAATGCAGCGAGTCAAAGCCTTTGAAGATGAACTCAAACAGGGTGTGCAGGTTATCGGGGCTCGGAGAAGTCACAAAAATATTGGAATAACTAAAAACAGATAGAAACCAATCAAAAACCGGTGTACTGAATATAGCCATGTTTATTATTTTCATAGAATATCACAAGGCTAATTACCACTGCAGAGCTGAAAGTCATTATAAACAAATGTAAAAAATATAAAATCTCTTTAGTTAAGTCACACACTAACTCATAAATATCTGAATACTGCTAGTATAGACTACAGAAACCTCTCTGTATATTAAAAGAGATAATAAATGATCATATTTTTTCTTTATTTTTCTTAATTGTGCTGCAATACCCTAAGGCAGGGTGGATAAAAATCAATAATTAGAAAAAAAAACAGATTTTTTTTTTAAATTTAAAATCAGATTTTTTAGATTTTTATCAATTTTAATAAAATGCTTTTGGGGCAAAAATCAATCTAAAGTTTTCTATGTAAGATACATTAATAATTTTGTTTATTCAGCATGAAATTGAGCTTACTTATGTAGCATGAGGCTGAATATTCTGCAATATTTACATTTTTGGTAAACTGATTTGATGAATCCAAGCTCTGCAAGCTGAGATAACATGCACTGCATCGATGCATTCACACAATTTCACAGTAACCATGAGATAAAAGGGAATGTTCCTTTATCCTATTGTTTTGCAAATCTATGTACACTACAAACTGTATGATTGAATCTGTTCTTATATCGCTGTATTACTAACCTGACAGCTTAATTTTCTAAAATAGGAAACCTTCATTTTGTTGGCAAATGTTAAAGATTCTAACTGCCAGCAAGAATAAGTCCTTACATTTAAAGAGCACCTGTCATTTCAGATCCATCATGGCAGCGCCTGTTAGCGGGCATCCACTCACCTGCTGCCGCCACGTCCCTCACCTTATTGTGTCACTGCCACATCATCAACAGTCCCATAAGAGTGAATGGAACTGTCGGTGAGTCAACAGGTCAGAGGAGAAGCTGCGGCGGGACAGAGATGACAGTTGCTCTTTAAAAATTATGATTTAAAATCGAGCCTTTTTACTAGAATAAATCTTTAAATCTCAATTTAAAATAGACTTGATTTAAAGCAAATCCACCCTGCCCCAAGGTAATCTGTTCCTTGATCCTTGTGTTCCTTTGTTTCTGTATCACTTAGTTGCTGGCCAGGATCAACAGATTGAGGGCGACTTCCTTCCCTTAAAGCAGGTGTCTCAACCTGGCAGCCCTCGAACTGTTGCGAAACTACAAATCCCATGAGGCATTGCAAGACTGACAGTTACAAGCATGACTCCCACAGGCAGAGACATGATGGGACTTGTAGTTTCACAACAGCTGGAGGGCCGCCAGTTTGAGACCCCTACCTTAAAGGGTTCTATGAAGCCACCCTTGAATGCACACCCCAGGCGGGCAGCTACGGACACTGAATGCTTCCAAAGAGATAGATAACCAGGCAGCAAGCCAATACCCTGCTCCCCCCTCCTCTCTGTGCATACGCTGTTCGTGCTAAACAGTACACGTGCTTCCCTAACGTTCTGGGAAGCGGCACTCAGACCAGGAGTCTGAGGCAGTATGCAGAGAGCGTGCGAGCCTATATACATACATATTAAGCTAATCAAGTATGGGACAAGGCTTAAAGAAGAATTCCAAGTATGGTGTTGTTTACATAGTTCCATTGGTTTAGCTTGGACAACAATAAAGCTTTCACATACCATACCTGCAGGATCTCTAGTTGGAGAACACTATAGATACCGCAACTTCAGTGAAAAATTAAAGAGGTGCAGCAGTGATGTCACTGGAATAATAGAACTATGTAGAAAATGCCATACCTGCCAATCTTCTTAAATAGAAAGCATCATTAAGGTACGATTTAAAAATGAGCAGTTAATAATAATTTAAAGCAGGTGTACATGCTGCTTACTGAATTAGGAAAACACAGGAAGTGATCATGCTCATTTACAGCACACTGAGGAGAAGGCGGCCTTAAAATCTCTAGAACTGCAGGTTTTGGGGTTGCAATCTGGTTATATACTGTGGTACAGCAAAGTCTGTGGTGCAGCAGCACAAGGATACAGGTATCTGCAATCTCATCTTTTGTACAGCCCAGAAACTAGGTACGTTTCCTGGTTTCAGCACAGAATTCTATCTTTCTGTATGTACATTCTGTGCAAAAGTTGGCAAAATCAAATGTTATAGGCCAGGTGTAGGCAACCAGTAGCCCTCCAGCTGTTGTGAAACTAAATTTCCCATGAGGCATCGCAAGGCTGGCAGTTACAATTACTCCCAGAGGCATGTTGAGACTTGTAGTTCTGCAACAGCTGGAGGGCTCCAGGTTGCCTACCCCTATTATAGGCTATTTTCACTCCTGGTCAGATGTTCTCCATTCATAAGAATAGCATGAATCAGGAAAATACTGCATTATGGTCACTAGATGGAGCTGCTGATCATAGTAAATTAAAGTGGTTGTAAAGGCAGAAGGTTTTTTTATTAATGCATTCTATGTATTAAGATAAAAAACCTTCAGTGTGCAGCAGCCCCCCTTCATACTTACCTACGCCCCCGTCTCTATCTAGCAATGCTGGTAGGCTAATTGTATCCTGTCTAAATTGTCCCTAGTATGTATGAATGTGAGTTAGGGACCTTAGATTGTAAGCTCCTTGAGGGTAGGGACTGATGTGAATGTACAATGTATATGTAAAGCGCTGCGTAAATTGACGGCGCTATACAAGTACCTGTAATAAATAAAATAAAATAAATAAAATGTGCACAAATGCCTTGGCCGTCCGGTACTCTCTCTCCTGATTGGCTGAGACACAGAAACGGCGCCATTGGCATAGAGCAGCGGCTCGGCTCGGGTGCCCCCATAGCAAGCGGCTTGCTGAGGGGGGCACTCAACATCAGGAAGGGGCCAGGAGCACAACGGGGGACCTGAGAAGAGGAGGATCTAGGCTGTTATGTGCAAAACCACTATGCAGAGCAGGGAAGTATAACATGTTTGTTATTTTTTAAGAAAAAAAAAACACAAAAAAAACCCCAAAAAAACACAGACTTTAGTATCCACTTTGTATTTATTAATCAGCTCAATCCTGTGGCCATAATGCAGTATTTTCTAAATCCACTCCACTCTTACGAATGAAAAACATCCAACCTGGGAGAGAAAATAGCCTAGTGTTTCCATTTTGATGGCATTCACATAGAATTAATGTACATGCAGTTTCATAGGATGTTAGCTCTGTAAATTGTTTTATACATAAAATGGTCATTATCATTGTGTATGTAGAGGAAGGGTGTGTTACCATGGCTAACCTACTTTTCATAAGTAAACTGCTCTTTACCTTCATGATTGTTGCTACGTCATTGTTATTTTTAAAAACTTTCAACAAATAATGTTTAAAAAAGTAAAATAAAAAAAAATAAAAAGAAAGAAGAAAATCAAAAAAATATACCAAACTGAATAAAAAGGTAAACAAATCATACCCAAAAGCCACAGCACCCGCAATCGCCAATCCCAGTGCTGCCGACTTGCCGCGACCTCGAGCTGCTGTCAGGGCCACTGTACTGCGAAGGGTCTTCTCCGATATCGCCTCTATAAACTTCAGAACTGCCTTCGCCTGCAGAAAAGGAGGAATGTGGAAGAAACCCCAAAATGTAAGAATAAAAGGTGCACATATGAAAAATTGGAAACATGAAAAATAACTGTAGTATACATATTGGTGGCTCAAACAGCCTGAAAAACCCAGCACAACATAAAGAGTACTTGTGTTGTCATAGTACACATGACACTAAAAAGATGGAGTGTAGGTGATATAGGCGTGATTTTTGTATGAATTCTGAAGTTTTGGGGTGTTTAAAAAAGTAAACACCTTTAGGAATAAGAATCAATCACTGGGCTATAAATTTCTACAGAGCAGCTAGCATAAAATTATTGGCAACAATAAAATAAGGGAAAATACAGGTATATGCAGCGATAAAAATAAAAGGCATAAAAATATGCAAATAAAAAGTCCACTGTAATTTAGCATTAAGAGTCCATGTTCAGAAAAACTGGGATCACCCACGGTGTATACAGGACAAAAACAAGGTGAATTAATTATCCTCCACCGAACACCAACACACCGGGCCTCTTACCGCAAACAAAGGACCACTAGATTATAGGTGGTCAGATAGGCATGCTAAATCCATAATATCATAACTCCTCTCAGATAGCAGATGACTGGATCTCATACAGTCTCAATATGGGATCTGACCACCTATAATCTAGTGATCCATTGTTTGCGGTAAGAGGCCTGGTGTGTTGGTGTTCGGTGGAGGATAATTAATTCACCTTGTTTTTGTCCTGTATACATCGTGGGTGATTCCAATTTTTCTAAACATGGACTCTTTATGCTAAAATTACAGTGGACTTTTTAGTTGCACATTTTTTATGCATGTTTAGCGCTGCAAATACCTGTATAAACACCTTTAGGCCTCGTTTACACAGGGAGCAGTAAAACCAGGCGGTTGAGTGTTTTTCCCGCTGCTGACTGCCCACCTAAACTGTACAATGGCAGATGGAGGGGGAAATCGCTTTGTTTCAGGTCACATATGTGTAATGTTACACTTATTAGATAGGACTGCAGCCAAACTTGACCCATAAGGCCTCATTCACATGGGCATAATTAAAGTGGTTCAAAAGGCAGAATGTTTTATACCTTAATGCATTCCCTTCATTAAAGTAAAAACCCTTCTGTGTGCAACTCTCTGTACCAGCCCACCCAAAAAAAAAAAAAAAAAAAAAGGCAATTCGGAAGACTGCAGTATCACCCAACACCTGCTAACGACAAAAGCTCTCTAACCCTTCTGGGTAAGGTCAGAGCTTACCCGCTCCCTCCCATCCTCAGTACATTACTACCTGCCCTTCAATATGGCCAGTAGCATTCAGTGAAAAGTAGCGGACAAGCCTTGTCACTCTTTTTGGTATGTAAGATTTACAAAATCTGGTGCCACACCCCTAATTGTAAAATAGGAAACAAATTGGATCTGGAGGGATTCTTAAGCCCCAACTTGAATGGAAAATAAACCTTAAAACAACAAATGTTTAATGACCACAATTTTTTCAAATTAGACAAGAATCCAGAATTCATAAAACCAGGATGATGACTTTAAAAAGCAAAAGTCCTTTAGGCGCTGTATCCACCTAGTTTTGCATTGTAAAAAGCCCTTGTCAAAGTCCCCCCCCCCCAGGGTCCTTATAGACACGGTCTAATGCCATGAACATCATAACAGACACATCATAGTTGTGAATGAGGCCAACATGACAGTCAATTGGAGAAACAATTTTTCCATTACCTATATAGGTGATCATGGACACGTTTATGGATGAGTCGTTTCATTTTCCCCATGTAGAGTGCACCACATAGACAAAGCATGCAAGGAAAAGTGCCAGATATATTAGACTTGTCCCCACATATAGCTCCTGATGAAGTGGATGAAATCCAGGACAAGCGCATTAATAAGTATATTTGATCTTGAAAGAAAAGCTGCTCTATTAGAGAGCTTCAAATATGCATCTTGTAAAATAAGTTAACAGGACTTTTAAGCTCATCATCATGGTTCTATGAATTTTGGATTCCTGTCTAATTTTAAAGAATTGCGGACAATAAACTTGTTATTACATTTTATTTTTAATTTAAGTTGGGTCTTCAAAATCCTGCCCGATCCACTTTGTTGTTGCTTTCCTTTTTTGTTATGTATGTTCTTGCATCCAGGAGAGAAAACTGGTGGGATCTGCCAACATCAAATCAAGGACAGCGGAAGTATCACATCATGTCCCCTCTTCAATTGTTTCTTTGCACCATCACTGGTCTTCTCAAAATCACAGATACACCCCCCCACCAATCATTCTTCATACCAAAATGTAAATTATAAAATGTTTTGTAAATCGAAACCTAGTCCTTGCCTTTACCGACCTGTTTGCTCAAATGCTTTTGAGGCCAGGAGAGATCTGGGGTCTAATAGACTGCAGATCTCTCAATAAAGGGAACCCTGTCATGGCCCATGCTATCACAAGGGATGCTGTTCATTTCTTGCGATAGCAATAAAGTAAAAATAAATTAAAAAAAAAAAAAAAAAAGGTACAGTTTCTTTTTTTAAATAAAATAGTGAGGCTGACTTACTTGCGTAAAAAGTGGCGGACAAGCTTTGTCACATTATTTTTTTGGTATACAGGTGTATTTCAAAATTAGATCAAAAAGTTCATTTATTTCAGTAATTCAATCAGTATCTCAGAAAATTAGATTACACAAGACCAATAGAAAAAAAAAAAAGAAAAGAAAAAAAAAGTATTTTCTTTATCATACATCACGGGACACAGACCAAGCTATATACATAACTATCTGGGGTATACGCCACCTATAGGTGAACGGACCAAAAAAAAAAAAAAAAAAAAACCTTAGTTAGACTTACCGGTGACGGTATTTCTACGAGCCTTTCAGGACAGCACCTTGGAGAGAGCGTAGCTCCACCTCTTAGACAGGAAACACTGCGTGACAACGCCCCTTTAAAAAGCAGCTGCTTCCACCATGCCATCAGTTGTTACCGAGAAATCCTCCGACATGCTGGAAAATATAATCAGACAATTACCAGGTCCTATAATTATACTTTACATATGATAACCAAGGGAGGGAAGTAGGCTGCTGTCCTGAAAGGCTCGTAGAAATACCGTCACCGGTAAGTCTAACTAAGGTTTTCTCCCTTCGCCTTTCAGGACAGCACCTTGGAGAGGATAACCGAGAAACTTACTTCAGGGTGGGACTACTGCCTGCAAAACCTTCCTACCAAATGATTGGTCCGAGGCTGATAGTAGATCCAAGCGGTAGTGCCTTATGAAGGTCGAAAAACTGGACCATGTGGCAGCCTTGCAGATTTGCTCAGGAGATGCCCCAGCCCTTTCTGCCCATGATGCCGCCACTGCTCGAGTAGAATGAGGTAATACCCCTTCCGGAGGTTCCAGACCCAAAGATATGTATGCTTCTTTGATGGCCTGCTTTAACCATCTTCCAAGGGTGCTTTTGGAAGCTTTACCTCCTTTGTGAGTACCTTCCATTAAAACAAAGAGTGAGGATGACTTTCTGATTTCCTTTGTTCTTTCCAGATATTTAAGCAGGCACCTCCTGACATCAAGGGTATGGAAAGCTTCTTCTCCTGCTCCCGAAGGTAAAGGACAAAAAGTAGGGAGAATGATTTCCTGTGTACGGTGAAAAACTGAAGCCACCTTTGGTAGAAATGCTGGATCCGTCCTTAAGACTACCCTATCCTGTAGACATCTCATGAAGGGCTCTTTAATTGAAAGGGCTTGTAACTCACTAATTCTACGTGCGGAAGTTACTGCTACCAATAAAATAGTCTTTAACGTCAAGAAACGTAATGATGCTTCTTCTATGGGTTCAAACGGTGCCATAGTTAGTCCCTGAAGAACTAAAGATAAATCCCATTTGGGAAAACTAACAACAGGTCTAGGCTTTACTTTTGCCATTGCCCTAAAAAATCTGATTATTAAAAGGTTCCCCTGACAGGGTTCTTTCCAAAAAAACTGATAAAGCAGCTACCTGCGTCTTGAGCGTACTTGCTGCTAACCCCTTCTCCAATCCCTCTTGAAGAAATTCCAAAACTGAAAATGTGGTACGAAAATCAAAGTTTTTACTGGAACACCAAGAATTATAGATCTTCCAGACTTTAAAGTAAATGTCTCTCGTCACTTTTTTTCTACTTGCAAGAAGGGTAGAAATAAGCTTCTCTGATAAACCCTTCCGTCTTAAGATTTGTTCTTCAGAAACCAAGCTGTTAGTTTGAGGTAAGCTGGATCTGGATGGATAATTCGGCCCTGACTCAACAGGTCTGTCCTGATTGGTAATCTCCAAGCAGGTTTCACTGAGAGGTTCATCAAGGTTGAAAACCAGGGTCTTTTTGGCCAATAAGGAGCTATTAATATTAGCTCCGTGGACTCCAATCTGAATTTGGCTAACACCTTTGGTATCAGTTGGAACGGGGGAAAAGCGTAGGACAGATGGAAGTCCCATTTGTGAGCTAACGCATCTACTCCGAGAGCTTGATCCTGTCTCTGAAGAGAGAAGAAGACTGGTATTTTTGCATTTTCCTGTTTTGCAAAGAGGTCCACTCTTGGAAATCTTTTCGAATAATTCCTGATTGAGAGACCACTCTGCTTCCCTTATTTCTTTCCTGCTGAGGAGATCTGCTAAGGTGTTTTCCGTCCCCTTTAGATGGACTGCTGATAGAGAGGCCACATTGTTCTCTGCCCATCTTAGGATCTGATGCGCTAGAGACCCATTAGGGTTTTGCTTTTTGTGCCCCCTTGCTTTGTTAAATATAATACTATCGTCATATTGTCTGACAATATTTGGACATGTTGATTCACTAGAAATTCCTGGAGGGAGAGGAGGCTTAAGTGAACAGCCTTTAACTCTCTCCAATTTGAAGATCTTCTTGCTTCTGGTTTGGTCCAAACTCCCTGAACCGTTTTTTCTTCCAGATGAGCTCCCCATCCCCAGGCGCTGGCATCTGTAGTCAGCCTTCTGGTTACCGGAAAGACCCTAGGAAGCCCTTTTGAAACGTTTCCTAGGTTCTTCCACCACCAGAGAGACCTTTTTGCTCTTGCCCCCAAGTTGAATTTCTTCTCCAGAGGTTCCTGGTATGACTAATTCATCAGGATATCCGATTGCAGAGGACGGGAATGCAACCTGGCCCACTGTACCGAAGGAATTGCTGCTGTCAACAGACCCAGAGCAGACATGGCTTGTCTTACAGAGATCTCTGCGTTGGATTGAAGTGTTATCAGGGTCAACTGCATCTTCTCTATTTTCTCCTGGGGTAGAAAAATTCTCTAGTCTATCGAGTCTATTTCATACCCCAGAAACCTTACCCTTTGAGATGGAATTAAGTTTGACTTCTGAAGATTGAGAAGCCATCCCAAACCTCTTAAATGTGTTTGAACTGTCTGTAGGTTGACCTCTACTTGACCCCTTGAGTCTGCAAACAGTAGCAGATCGTCCAAATAGGGTACTATTGAAATCCCCTTCAGTCTCAGGGGCTCCAAAGATTCCGCCATCACTTTTGTGAATACCCTGGGAGAAGAGGAAAGACCGAAAGGCAGAGCCCGAAACTGCAGGTGCCAAATCTCCCCTCCCCCCAGATTGACTGCAAGACGCAGGAACCTTTGTGATGGGGGCGCTATTGGTATATGGAGATGGGCATCTCTCAAATCGATGGAAGCCATATGACATTTGGGGGTTAGCAAGTTCCTTACTGAGAAAATCGTATCCATCCTGAATTTTTTGTATTTTATGGATCGATTTAGAACCTTTAAATTGAGAATCAGGCGGAACTTTCCTGATGGCTTTTTGACCAGAAAAATGTGGGAGTAAAACCCCTTCCCCTCTTGATCTTTCGGAACCTGGGAAATGACCTTCTGTTGCATCAGTTCCTGTAACAGAGACTTCATGGCCAGAGCCTTTTCCCGATCCTTTGGCAGGTTTGTGATGTAAAACCGACTTGGGGGGCTTTGTGAGAATTCCAATTGATAACCCTTTTTGATTAACCCCAGAACAAAAGGACTCTTTGTTGTTTTTTCCCAGATTGGTAAGAAGTCCTGTAGTCTCCCCTCTACTAGATGGTCATTGTTTTTTAGGGGTTTGTTCTGGGGTTCTAAAGAGTACCCCACCTCTACCTCTTCCTCTCTGAGAAGACCAGGGTCTCTTCTGTGTGTGGTCCTTTTCCTTATCGGTTTGTCGAAAAGGACGAAAATTTTTCCTCTGCTGTACCGTTTTCTTCTTCTGTGGGAAAGCTTTCTTCTTGTCTGCTGTCCTGTCAAGGACAGTCTCTAGTTCTGGCCCAAACATCAGGTCTCCTGAAAAGGGAATTCCGCACAGTTTTACTTTAGAAGCTGAATCCCCTGACCAGGTCTTTAGCCAGAGTGCTCTTCTTGCTGAGTTAACAAGCGCAGAGGACCTGGCTGACATCCTGATAGATTCTGCAGAGGCATCTGCCATATATTTTACTGCCTTAAGCAGGGTAGGGAAGGACTCCAATAAGTCTTTTCTGGAGGTACCTGCCACAACATGATTTTTAAGCTGCTCTAACCAGCACTCCAGATTCCTAGCCACAACCGTAGCCGCCATTGCTGGCTTAAGATTAGCTAGAGATAAGTCCCAGGCTTTCTTCAGTAGCCCATCTGCCCTCTTATCCATAGCATCTTTGAGAATACCCATGTCCTCAAAAGCTAAATCAGTCTTCCTAGATACTTGAGAAAAGGCAGCGTCTATTTTTGTTTTTTTATTCCACAATAGTTCCTCATTCTCCTCAAAAGGAAACCTCCTTTTGAGGGTTTTAGAAAAAAACTGTCCTCTCTCTGGGTTCTTCCATTCCTTTCTAATAGTGTCTGTTAACACTTTATGCACAGGGAACACCCTGTGTTTAATTTCCTCCAGCCCCAGGTACATCTTGTCATGCACAGACAGCTGAGCCTTTTCTTCCTGGATCTCCAGGGTAGTATAAATTGCCTTGAGTAATTCATCCACCTCCTCAAGTGACAGCTTATATCTAGATGATCTTGACTCTTCTTCCACCTCCTCCTCCTCAGAATCAATGGTTGAGGGTGGAATGCTTTCCCTTTCCTCCTCCGACTCACTTTCCACCTGTCTGGAAGTGGACTGAGGGAAACTGGAGTGAGAACTCTGCTCTTGGCTGGAACTCTGGCCGTGCTTTACAAGGGAACGCACTGTCCCTAGGGCCTCTGCTAACTCCTTCCTCACAGAAGATAAGAGCTCTTTGCACTCTTGTGAGGATTTTTCTTTTACTAAATCCACAATGCAGGATTTGCACAGTGGTTTGGGCCAAGAGTCCCTTAAAGGATTTTTGCATGAGGGGCACTTTCTCCCTGTTCTCTCTGATTTGGCAGTAGCTTTCTGAAACAGAGAAACAAGAAAAACCCAGGTCCTTTAGAACTAAGGCTTCAGAGAAAAGTAGTACCTCCAGCCAACACCCTAAGTGCCCAGAGTCTCACTCCTTTGCTGAACTGCTAATGGAAACTGTTACCCCATAGCAGACAGCAGCAGGTTTTGAATAACCACATCAAAGATAAAACACCCAGTGATATAAAAGGAAAGAGGTGCCACCGCACCTCTCCTACCTGGGCCTGGCCGGGAACCTGGGCGCCTGCATCCGCCATTGCTGCTGACGATTCCGCTGTCTCCATAGTGCAATCCGCAGCTGCTGCACTGTGTACTAGGCTCCATGTGCCAAACAAAAGGAAGTCCCGGCCAGAGGACCCGCCCCTTCCTCCTGCGTTCCAGCAGCAGGAACCAATCGCTGCTACGCCCCGCCGGAAGTATCCGCCCACCGGAACTGACATCACCTGCTGTCCGGGATTCGGCGCCGCCATGCAGAGGCCTGGCATGGACGCTCTTACTGAGCACAACCACGGCCCCCCGAACACCCCGGGTGGAAAACTTCCGGCAGACCATTACTCCTGTGAGCCGGAGAAGGAAGGGACACCGGAGCACCCTCCTCACGTAAGGGAAGGAGCTGGGTTGGTCTGAGTACCCAAACGTGGAGGTCCTGCCAAAACCCTCTCCTTGGAGAGAGCGCAGCCCCTCTGGTTCCCCAAGCAGTGCTTCCACCATGGCGGAGGAAACACTAAAACTGATGGCATGGTGGAAGCAGCTGCTTTTTAAAGGGGCGTTGTCACGCAGTGTTTCCTGTCTAAGAGGTGGAGCTACGCTCTCTCCAAGGTGCTGTCCTGAAAGGCGAAGGGAGAAAAAACAGACAGGAAGTCCCCCTCTATATAACACCTTCCATAAAGGAAGTACTTTGAATTGAATTACTGAAATAAAATTTACTTTTTGATGATATTCTAAATTTTATGAGATGCACCTGTATATGTTCTTTTATGTGTAATAAAATTAGGGGTCATTAGCAGACAAGAGCGGTATTGGCGAAAGGCAGACAGAAGCTCCAGGACTGGAAACTGGTGGGAGCCGCCAACATCAAACCAAGAATAGCTAAAGTCTCACATCATGTCCCCTCTTCAATTTTTTTTTTTTTTTGCACCATCACTGGTCTTCATAAAAATCGCAGATACTAGGTCTACCACCCCCATCATTCTTCATACCCAAACGCCGATTATAAAATTACAAAATGTTTTGTAAATCGAAACGTAGTCCTTGCCTTTACCGATCTGAGTTTGATCAGATTCTTTTGAGGCCAGGAGGAGAGATCTGGGGTCTAATAGACTTTTCTTTGCGCCATCACCGGTCTTCTCAAAAATCACAGATACAAGGTCTACCCCCCACCCCCCCCGGGTCATCTTTCATACTCAAATGTTGATTATCAAATTATAAAATTTTTTGTAAAAAAAACCTAGTGAGTCCTCCAAGTCAGATTTACCTGGTCAAGTGTCTTGCAGTTTTCGACCAGAACCCCAACCGGCTGTGTGTCCTGGAGACTGAGCTTCACGTCCAGTAGCTCCTGCTCCTCCGGGGTCAGGCTGCTCTCCTGAAAAAAAACAAACATAATCAAAATTAACAAAATTACAAAACAGATTGAGATACTGCTGAAGCACCATACAACAGTCAGTATATTATGGAACAACCACCACCTTATAATCACATACACAAAATAACAAACAGATAAAGGAAATAAGAAAACTGCAGAGCTTGAACTGATTTTTTGCTATCTGACATACATAACATCCTTGAAGTATATCTAAATGCAAAAGCAAAAATGTAATTTACTGCAGCTTATCAGTACTTAGATGAAGTTGCTGTATTGGTTTTCTTTTCTATGCTTTTTTCCACCTGATAAACATGCAAATAGCATCACATTTCTTGTCCCTGATAGGCGACAATCATTGCACTACTATATCTATAGAGAGGGTCGTGGTTGCCACCCAGGCTAGACTTCATACATTCAGAAAAATAGCCAGCACACCAGCAGAGATGAACCTCAAAACTCCAGACATATTGAGGTTGTTATAGAAATTTGTATCTGTGAAGTGCAACGAAAAATGCAAATAGGTGCATGCCAGCCTTTCCTTGCAGGTGGGAATGTTTTTTTTTTTTTTACTTTGTGTTGGACATTTAATTTATGCACTTTATAACAGAAATATCAATAAATCTGAAGTCTTTGAGGTTCATTTCTGCTGGCTATGTCTGTGAATAAGCTATAAAATACAGTATCACCACTGGCCGAGCTCCTATTTTTTTGGGCTATAAGGGTACGGTGGCGGGTGGATTGGACTTCAAGCATCTTTGTCTTTGTTCACCTCCAAAGCTTAGGATATTTTTTTTTTTTATAACCTAACTCTGCTTAAAACCTCTTGACAACTTTATCCCTGACCTGTCTGGTGTGTTCCTTGGCCTTCATGGTGCTGTTTATTCACTCAGGTTCTCCAACAAACCTCTGAGGGCTTCACAGAACAGCTGCATTTATACTGAAATTAAATTAGACACAGGTGGACTCTATTTACTAACTATGTGACTTTTGAAGGCAATTGGTTCCACTGGACTTTACTTAGGATAGGGGGAGGACAGAGATAGTCAGCTGAGAGCACCACATCCCATAATTAAATAATGAACAGAAACTAAAGGCTGATTAGCCTAAAGAAGGAGGGGGAGGGGAAAAGATTTTCCCCAGGGACTTTTAAGGTGCTATTTAAATCAACAATATAATCAAAAATTCTGTACAATCATATTGAATAAAATTGATAGTTTATTAGATCACAATTAAAATATCCATGCCTCACTTGAGGAGTGGGACATGTTTGTAAGAACAATTTGACATAAACAATGTCACCCAAGATAATTCACATTAAACAGTGCAACATAAAGCAACTACTTAAAGGTGCCATGACAATCTGCCGCTCGACATGTTTCGCTCTAATACGAGCTTCTTCAGGAGTTTAAAGGCAATGATTGTGGTGGACTCAGGCTGTAGCGCACCAATATGACATAAATACTTCAATAGAGTGACACACTGCTGCTAATTTCAATACCGGGGGATTCTCATATATGAAGGATATCGCTGCCATACTGTGACCACAGGGGAACATAAAGTTTAAAGAACGGCCCTAGAACATGAAAGTATCACGGCATAAAGCATCACATAGGTAAGGATGGCATCATAGTCAGGTGAACTAGTCACTGATGACTGCAAAAGTAGATAATGCAGGGAGAGCGATCTCCAATAAGGATGTTTTTTCAGAGACTGTGGTCCGGCACGTAAGCTTGAGAGAGCTTCCCGCTGCCTCCGTGAGACCACGCCGGTGACAGCCCTGTCTCACGGAGGCAGCGGGAAGCTCTCTCAAGCTTGCGTGCCGGACCACAGTCTCTGAAAAAACATCCTTATTGGAGATCGCTCTCCCTGCATTATCTACTTTTGCAGTCATCAGTGACTAGTTCACCTGACTATGATGCCATCCTTACCTATGTGATGCTTTATGCCGTGATACTTTCATGTTCTAGGGCCGTTCTTTAAACTTTATGTTCCCCTGTGGTCACAGTATGGCAGCGATATCCTTCATATATGAGAATCCCCCGGTATTGAAATTAGCAGCAGTGTGTCACTCTATTGAAGTATTTATGTCATATTGGTGCGCTACAGCCTGAGTCCACCACAATCATTGCCTTTAAACTCCTGAAGAAGCTCGTATTAGAGCGAAACATGTCGAGCGGCAGATTGTCATGGCACCTTTAAGTAGTTGCTTTATGTTGCACTGTTTAATGTGAATTATCTTGGGTGACATTGTTTATGTCAAATTGTTCTTACAAACATGTCCCACTCCTCAAGTGAGGCATGGATATTTTAATTGTGATCTAATAAACTATCAATTTTATTCAATATGATTGTACAGAATTTTTGATTATATTGTTGATTTAAATAGCACCTTAAAAGTCCCTGGGGAAAATCTTTTCCCCTCCCCCTCCTTCTTTAGGCTAATCAGCCTTTAGTTTCTGTTCATTATGGACTTTACTTAGGGGTATCAGAGTAAAGGGGGCTGAATACAAATGCATGCCAAACTTTTCAGATATTTCTAAAAAAAAAAAAAAATTGAAAACCATTTATCATTTTCCTTCCACTTCACAAATATGTGCCACTTTGTGTTGGTCTATCACTTAAAATCCCAATAAAATACATTTACATTTTTGGTTGTAACATGACAAAATGTGGAAAATTTCAAGCGGTATGAATACTTTTTCAAGGAACTCTATATGAGAATTGGATGCATTTTTAACTGCATCCAATTCACATAACATGTGAATCGGACCGGCAGATGCTACAGCGATTCTCAACTTCCACAGGGAACAGATAGAGGGATGGAATATGCATACTTACACTGGTCCATGCTGGATCAGTGTAACTATACAAAAATATTCATACCTGGAATTCAGCTTAGACAACTGCTTTTTTTTTTAATCTGTAAAAACGCTTATATCCATTTCGATCAGATTTTGCATCCCAGTATTTCTGATCTCCTCCATCCTCTTTCAGCCACTTTTTATGTAAAGGAGGGAAAGACAGGAAGCGCCACCTGAGTGCAGTATTAGTGTAAACAATTTAATTGTCAAGATACAAGGTCTCTCCTAACGTCTTCGCACTGTATCCATGGGCTGTAGAGGTGAAGGGAGGTCTGTAGTTCGTCCTGTGGTCACCAGGAAGCCCAAATAAACCAGCGTGGAACGCACAGAAATATCGTCACCGGAAGTGGGAAGACAGGTGGGAACACTGCACGGGATTGGCTACACGTTCTGAGCATCAGCTCGTTCTACTGGCCTGAGTGGAAATGCCTATACCAATCTATAGAAATAGAGAACCTGCTGTAGGACTACAGAGGCCAGCACCTCTATGGCATGCATTATATTTACACCAAAACTGAAAGAAAACCAACAGAACAAGAAGTAAAAGACCAAAAGGGACTTCATAATATATAAATGACCATGAGGACTGTAGTAGGAAGCAATAAAGGCCATACACAATGGCAGATGGTGGCTAATCTTACAGCAGAAGGATATATAAATATATATTTTTTTATATATTTTAAATAATTTTTTATAACAATACATTTGCGTATGACAAATAGTACGATCATCCGTACACTAACTGGCAATTTAAAAAACAGGAGAACATCTCATGTTGTACACCGACAGGCAAGATAACATGTAAAGATCAGCAAAAAATGAGTGGTAGGAGCAAAGGCTAAACCTCTGCTAAGGAAATGTCATGGGGAGAGTGAACTGTATTGGAGAGATTGCGGATTTTTATAGTTTCTGCACGTTTTCTTATCTCCGCAGCGCCCCCATCCTTGGCCTCAGCGGGAGGAGCAGCGCCCCCATCCTTGGCCTCAGCGGGAGGAGCAGCGCCCCCATCCTTGGCCTCAGCGGGAGGAGCAGCGCCCCCATCCTTGGCCTCAGCGGGAGGAGCAGCGCCCCCATCCTTGGCCTCAGCGGGAGGAGCAGCGCCCCCCATCCTTGGCCTCAGCGGGGAGGAGCAGCGCCCCCCATCCTTGGCCTCAGCGGGGAGGAGCAGCGCCCCCCATTCTTGGCCTCAGCGGGGAGGAGCAGCGCCCCCCATCCTTGGCCTCAGCGGGGAGGAGCAGCGCCCCCCATCCTTGGCCTCAGCGGGAGGAGCAGCGCCCCCATCCTTGGCCTCAGCGGGGAGGAGCAGCGCCCCCCATCCTTGGCCTCAGCGGGAGGAGCAGCGCCCCCATCCTTGGCCTCAGCGGGAGGAGCAGCGCCCCCCATCCTTGGCCTCAGCGGGAGGAGCAGCGCCCCCATCCTTGGCCTCAGCGGGAGGAGCAGCGCCCCCCATCCTTGGCCTCAGCGGGAGGAGGAACGCCTTGTATCAGTTGGAGGAAACGTGCCCCAAGGGCTAGACAAAAACCAATCAAAGGGCCGCATCTGGCCCACAGACCACAGTTTGGAGACCATTGATATAAACAGAAAGAGACCAAAAATTTTTTTAAAAAAGTATATTTTCTACTTTCTGTTATAAAACATATCCAATAAAATTATTTTTTTTTCATAAATTTTAAGTGATGATAAAGGTTGAGTCTCTGCAGGCACAAGTAAGGTTTTGATTGTGATTAAGATACTAATCTGTACAGACACTATACTAGTAATGGTGGTGATCAGCGACTTAAATTGTGACTGTGATAGTGTGGCAGGAAAAACTACAGCCAGAGCCCGTTTACAAACACACATATCTGTGGTGTGATTGGCCACAGCCGATCAGCAGGTACACAGCCAAAATGGTTGGATTTACCCTGCTGTCAAACTCATGCTGTGTCCAATCACAGCACAGGTCAACGGGGGGGGGGGCACGCATGCGCGCCTCTAAAAAGAAGTACACTGCAATGTACAGGTAAAGTTGAGGGTGCCTGGCTGTGCCACCTGCTAGCAGTAAATGTACGGTTAGCAGGCGGCAAATGGTTAGGCAGATAGAGCCCAAGAGCTAATCGAGATGCCCCCTTACCTGTGTCTTTGGCGGAATCGGCGTTATGTTGGCATTATGGCTGGAAATAGGCAAGATATTCAGCTGATCATCAATCACCATACAGTTCTTACAGGAGGACAGAGATAATATAAACCTGTGGGGAATGTAAGTATATCAGTACACAAAATTCATCAAAAGCAAACCGGCCAAATGTTCCAGATATACAAAACATGTTGCAGTAAGGCTAAGTATACATTTCTGCTTGGAGGGGGAGTGGTAAAAACAGGTGCTTGGAGCAATTTTTTACCATGCCCCGCTTGAGCTGCAAAGGCAGCCAGATGGGGGGGTTGTACACTTGCCGTGGAGGTGAAGCTTTGCCTCGTGTCAAGATTTGCATCACCTGCTGCGTTCGGGCCGAACGTGTCCCATGGGGGCTGCACTGCAACTTCATGCAAATCACACAGCATTGGTACTTGCTTTTGGGGTCTAAAGCAGATAGTGAGGTGACATACTGTCATACTCCCTCTGAAAGGTGATCCACCGCTGATTGCTCTTTAGAAGGCAATGCAAATCTCAGAAGCTTATATAGCAAGGAGCAAGATATAACATACTCAAATCAAACAGATCATCTACCTTTCATTAAAACGTCCCACAACGTCCTGATGTGCTTCTGTTCTGTAGCGAGAATGAACATCCTAGAGAAAGAAGACAAGAAATGAGTCCCTGCACATTTCCTCACTGACAACACTTTTACAACTGAGGAGCAGGAATGGTATATGTGGGGAACATTGTAAATGTGCTGCTAGGCGGAAGGGTAAAGAAGGAACACACAGACAGGGCCCGAGCACAGAGGTCAGCATGTGATACCGGCTCTGGGCCCTAAAACTATCCTATTATCAAGCACTTTCTTACAACGGGGGCGGAAATGGAGCCAAATCACTCAGTACTAAAGAGTTTACATTGTGTTGTACCAAAGTGACCATAAGGCATGAGCACAAGAGGACTATTGGTCCTGCACTGTACTTGATGCAACTGCCGACCTTAGAGAAGAGGTACTGAAGGACCGATTGCACAGATGGAGGAAGCCTGCCAGAATGAGGAATAAGTTAGGTACTGCAGCTTATGCCTCTACCCCCAGACTTAACGAGCATTTAACCCCTGCAGTGTGAGCAGAGGGCCCATTGCAAGAGTACACGTTCTTTCCTGCCCGCAGTTAAACTTTACAAAATTACTGATGCCTACATCTTTAACTACTTCCTTTACAATTTTCTCGTACGTGTAAAAAAATCTGCATTTTTTTTTGCTAGAAAATTTAGAACCCCATATATATTTTTAAGCAGAGGCCCTGGAGAATAAAGTGGTTGTTGTTGCAATTTTTTATGTCGCACGGCATTTAACCGCTTGCCTACAGGGAACTTTTTGTTATAAAATTTAGCAAAAAGGAAAAAAACGCAAACAGCAATTGTCCCACACATGCAATTTTTTATGTTAGGCTGTATTTGCGCAGCAGTTTTTCAAACGCTGTTTTTTGAGGAAGAAAAAAAAAACAAACAAAAAAAAACACACACACTTTTATAATTTTAATGCAAAAAAACAATACATAACCTAATTTTTTGGTAAAATATAAAACATGATGTTACACCGAGTATAAAGATACCAAACATGTCATGCTTTAAAATTGCGCACGCTAGTGCAGCAGCGACAAACAACATAAATTTTACTATCCACAGACAACGCTTTAAAAGCCATGTTTACAGGTTACCACTTTAGATTTACACAGGAGGTCTGGTGCTAGAAATACTGCCCATGGTCTGATGTTCACGGTGATACCCAACGTGTGGGACGATCACTGGTTGCGTGCATGCGGGATTGACGCATGCATTCGTCTTTGTCCACAAGCACGGGGGCGGTAGTACTTTCATTTTTTTTTTTAAATTATGAATTTATTATATTTTTTTTGTTTTTAACATTTACACAGCTGCTTTACATTTTTATCACTTTTATTGCTGTCACAAGTAATGTAAACATCCTTGTGACAGTAATGGGCAGTGACAGGTACTCTTTATGGAGGGATATGGGGTCTACAAAACCTCCAAACCCCTGCTCTGCATTTTTGTATGCTTTTGATTTTTTATTTTTACCGTTGACATCCAGGGAAACTGGAAGTGAGGTCATGTCATCACTTCTGGGTTACTATACCAAACAGCCGATCAAAGCAGATTCCAGCTTTGTCTGGCTGTCCGGCCAGCTGGCGGAATCCAGAGCAAGCCGCGGAAGGCGGATGAAGGGTGGGGGAAGAGGAAGTCTCCTCCTGCTGCTTGTAATAGCAATCAAGTGGCTAGCTTGCCACTCCGACTGCTATTACAAGAGAGCAGGCAGCCGGCTCTAAATAAAAAAAAAATATTAGTGAGTTGATGCTTGAAGCTGAGGCATCACCCTGATACAACCGCTTGAAGACCAATGACGTTCCAGGTACATGAATGGTTGGCAAACAGGTTTGTGGATGACCTGCAAATGTGGTGCAGATCTACAAATGTATCCTTAGTAAATAAATCTGTAAACTCCCCCTCGGATTACATAAATCCTGCCGTGACTCCAGTCCTGATATACATACCATGGTCATGGTGTACAGCTGCTTCAGGGAGCTCATAGTGCGGAGAAGAAGCACCACAAGTCCACCACCTTCCACCGTCTCTATGGTACGAGCCAGCAAGTTGGGAGTCAGAGCCTCGAAATCCTAAAAAAGAAAGGAAGACTGAAACAACTCTGTACAAACCTGAGAGACAGACACAGATGACGGAGGATCGATGCATTCCCATGACACCTGCTTTCGATAGGGATGAGCTGGGCTTGATCTACAGAACCCATAGGAAGCTGTCACAGGATCGCATCCCTGTCAGACCATTCAGCATCAGTTGCTCGCAGCTGCACAAACACAATAGGCTGGGACATCGCTGACCTAATGTGGCTGCAGGGCCATATGGACATATTAGATCAAAGACATCATGAACATCCCTGCCCTGCAGCTCCACGTTCGCCTCGGCCACAGACGATTGGGCCGGGGGAAATGTGATCATGTGACAGCTTCCTACAACTTCAGCTGAATTAAGTTTGTAACAAACCCAACTCATCACCACTTATAATTGGCTTTTTTTGTGATGAAACTATGAACAAGTAAAAACATTTTGCACACTTTCGTGTTTCTGTTTCGCACCCAATTCTGTAGAGCTAGAAAAGCCAGCGTGTCCAGCAAATTGAGAGGAACTCTGCGCCTCCTGCCTCAGAGAGCTGATAAGCTCACTGCTGGGGGAAGGCCTGGTAGGGACGAGAAGAATGATCTGAGTACGACATACCTGCAAGACGCACATGCCGTAGGTGTTTCCCAGAATCTTATGGGTCTCGTTATAATAACAATAGCGGATGTTGGTGGCGGCAATAAACAGCTCAAACGGATCGTCCTCCTTGATGTTCAGTGTGCCGCTCTTTATCCTCTTCTGTAGTTTTCTCATTTTCTTCTTCCGGTTACTGCAAAAGAAAGGTGTATGTGTCACAAACCAACTCCAGAGACGACACATGCCGGGTTATAAACATCGGTCACATTCAGAACATCTCCAGAGACGACACGTGCCGGGTTATAAACATCGGCCTCATTCAGAACATCTCCAGAGACGACACATGCCGGGTTATAAACATCGGCCTCATTCAGAACATCTCCAGAGACGACACATGCCGGGTTATAAACATCGGCCTCATTCAGAACATCTCCAGAGATGGCACGTGCCGGTTATAAACATCGGCCTCATTCAGAACAACTCCAGACAAGTCATAGAAACAAACCACTGAACACGACTACTGGGTTTAAAAATAACCAAATGATTTTCCCGCTGGCTGAGAATGGTTTACAGGAGGCTTTTGGTAGGACTGCAGCCTCTTGCCACTCCAAACATTGAAAAGGACGAAGCTTGGAAGAAGAATTCAGAAATATTCATAACTAAGTAAGACCATGTAGGAATGTGCCATAGTGGTGCTCCATTGGTACTGCCATTTCTGTTTTCAGCCACTAGGTGGGGTTGTATGTTCTCTCTTCAGTGAGCTGACATCTGTACATAGCTCTATGAAGTTGGAATTGACTATTTGTTTTTGGACATTACAACTTTACATTCATTTGTAAGCATTTATGGATCATGTATGCTTGAATGTGTTCAAATAAAACTTTCTTCTGATAAAAAAAAAAAAAAAAAAAAAAAATAATTGGACAATCCCCCTTAGAACTACCATCAATTATAGAGTGCAATATTCTGCCTGACTGGATATTAAATTAATAGGTTGTTCAGCTTTATCTTCCTATTTTTTTTTTTTTTATACGCCGGAGGAGATTGTACAATGTGTGGCCAGCCTTTGACTGATTTTTTTTTATTGTAAATATTTTGGATAGACTAGAGAATGTTTAACCACTTGTCTACCAAAGTAGGTTTATAAACAGCATCGGTAGACAAGTAGTTAAATCAAGTTCACAAGGCAAATTTATAAACAAGCAAAATCAACGGTCAGTTCACAGTCGAAAAAAAACAACACAGTAGCAAACAATGGAGTCCAAATTACGATAGAACTTCGGCTGGGAAGGTATTTGGAAAACACACACAGTCTTGGTCAGCTCCTCAACCAGGATAAGGTGATCCATCAAGATCACGCTGCCTTTCCTGAAACGCGTTGCTGCCCACCCCTGCTGCTTCTCCCAGGCCACTGTCAGCGGCGCAAGCGTTTGTCAGAGACGCCGCCGACCTCCACCTCGCTGCAGGCCGGTGTCTTACAGCAGCCATCCAGTCAGCTCAGATTGCTGAGGCGGCTTCTGCATGTCTGCACCAGTCACTTGAGCAGTACACAAGATGAGGTTTTTCGATGTAAGCGAGCCTACAATAAATTGTGTTGCTTTTTAACCCATACCGATCTAGCACCCTGCTCTGTTTCCTTGTAAATCTAGTTCACAGCTGCTCTTGCAGCCATGAGCTTGGTCCTGGCTTTAAGAGCTGCCAAAGGCCTATGCCCCAAGTCCTGGCAGCACCCGCGGGTGTTCCTGGGCTCTCCCATTCTTCTGGGGAGCCCAGGATTGCAGGAAACTGCTTCCAAAGTCTAAGTAGCATACACTTGGGGAACTTCCATTCTCCAATCACACCTGTGATTAATGATCCTGGAGACGACATGTACCATGCTGATATACTTTACAGATGGTTTACACTATCCGCACAGGAAAACTTTCTTGTGCAGGCCGGTGTCCAGGCTGCATAGACTTCAGGGGGTGGTGCTGTGTATTTTTACAACGCAAGGCAATGTTTACTTTATTGAAATGTCACACAGGGGGAGATTCACTACAACTGGTGCACGCAGAATGTGGTGCAGCTGTGCATGGTAACCAATCTGCTTCCAGGTTTTATTGTCAAAGCTTAACCACTTAAGGACCAGAAGGATGTGTGTGCCCCCTTAATGACCAGGCCATTTTCTGTGATATGGCACTGCATCGCATTAACTGACAATTGTGCAGTCATGCAACGATGTACCCAAAACAAAATGTATGTCCCTTATTTCCCACAAATAGAGCTTTCCTTTGGTGGTATTTGATCACCTTGGTGGTTTTTATTTTTTGCGCTATAAACAAAAAAAGACTGACAATTTTGAAAAAATGTATAAAAAAAAACTACATTTTTTCATCAGTTTAGGTCAATATGTATTCTTCTACATATTTTTGGTAAAAAAAATAATAAATAAAATAAAATAAATATATCACAATAAGCGTATTGACTGGTTTGCTCAAAAGTTAAAGCGTCTATAAAATAGGGGATTTATGGCATTTTTATTATAATTTTTTTTTTTTTTTTTACTAGTAATAGCGGTAATCAGTGATTTTTAGAAGGGACTGCGAGATTGCGTCGGACAGATCAAACACTTTTTTTGGGACCAGTGACATTTAGACAGAGAGCAGAGCTAAAAATAGCCACCGATTACTGTATAAATGTCACTGGCAGGGAAGGGGTTAACACTAGGGGCGATCAAGGGGTTAGGTGTTCCCTAGGGAGGCGTTTAACTGTGGGGGGAGTGTAGTGACCGGAGGAGGAGAGAGATCGCTGTTCCCAATCACTAGGGACAACAGATCTGTCTCTCCTCCCCTGACAGAACAGAGATCTGTCCGTTTTTATTGACAGATCCCTGTCCTGTCTCTCTGAGGCCGGCAGACATCACAGCCACTGGCCACACGCACCTCCGGCGGCATGAGTGCGCCCCCTAGAGCTCTTAAAATGGCTGACGTACAATGATGCAGATTCACCCAGGAGAGCCAACCTGCCCCAGTAGAAGTGCGGCAACTGGTCTTTAAGTGGTTACTTGAATAAGCTGAAGTTGATTGGTTACTATGTAAAGATTCTGTGTGCACCAGTTTTAGCAAATCTCCCCCAAAGTGACATTTCACGCATGTCTATGCACTGCAGCTCAGCTATGGTGCAGAAAAATGCTGAACATCACAGTCATGTTGCAGATTTTCAAAAGACTCGGCAACTGCTAAGGATCCATAGAAAGTACAGGCCGGCAACTCGACAGCTTCTCCATAGAAAATATTTATTTGAGCATTACAACAATAACATCATCCAAAAACGAACGCGTTTCGGCCTTAGGCCATCATCAAACTTTTAATAAAGGCCTAAGGCCAAAACACGTCAGAATTTTTGGATGATGTTATTGCTGTAATGCTCAAATAAATATTTTCTATGGAGAAGCTGTTGTCGGCCTGTACTTTCTATGGATCTTTTGTGAGTTTAATTAGCCAGAGCACCAACTACTCTACACACCAACTATACTATATAGCGGTAGAGCTTGGGTGAGTTTTTCTCTCACTCTGCAACTGCAACCTGCATTCCAGTGTGAACAATGGTTTTCTGAGGGGTTGATTTACTAAAATTGGAGAGTGCAAAATCTGGTGCAGCTGTGCATGATAGCCAATCAGCTTCTAACTTCAGCTTGTTCAATAAAACCTGGAAGCAGTTTGGTTTCTATGCAGAGCTGCACTGAACTTTGCACTCTCCAAGTTTACGTAATTAACCCCCTGTGAGCCTTGTGGAGACCAGCATTTTTCTACTGCACAAGTGTGAACAAGCCCTCAAAGCTGAAGTTTATTCTACCTTATCCTAGACCCAGTGAGAAGCTTACAGTGTGCAGTGAAATAAGAATAAGCAATTTCAGGAGAGCAGCCGGTACAACTGTGCAAGACTGAAGGGAAGGCTGGAGGTCAGATTTAATAAGTGCAAAAAAAAGTGGAACCGGAGCACAGAGAGATCCATGGAAGCTGATTTTTGGACATATTACCTGCTGAAGCCCAGCTCTTTCTTGTAACACCAGAGTACAGAGGGCCGAGCTCTGACTGCAGCTTTGGAGAGCATGTGATGGAGAATGACCACCTGCGGAGAGGGACATGGTTAATTTACAATCACAGAAGGCAATCTGCATATACCATACAATACACACACACACACACAACTCAAAGATGACTTGCATAGGGCAGTAATCCTCAGCATCCAATAGGAATTCATGAATCTGCGGCAGGCTTGTGTTACACATACTGATTTATTACAGGGAACCACTCTGGCTACTGGAGTCTTAGATTAGCGGCTCAGCAAGCAGAGAAGATACAAACTTCAAAAGTCAGCTGCCATATTGTGCTGAGTGCAGTTAGGCAGGGCTTGGTTCTTGCTGGGTCCCCCAAAATACTACCCAGTCCGCTTCTATGGGTGAGATTTCTATATACATGTTTCTGTTCAGCATCCAGGCCATAATAAAAAATAAAAATAAATTTTAAAAATGCAGATCTCTGCTTTAAAACCTTTTCATGTCTCCGTCCCATTCAACAAGGAAATAAAAAAGTTATTGTTCTCTCAAAGTCAGATTGCCACATATCTCTCCCCTCAGTCAGCATTATAAGGGGCACAGCAGGCCATTCTGGTGGACAGGTCAAGTCCAGACACTGGAATCACCGAAGAAAACCAATATACTGTATATAAAAAAAATCTACACTATAGCAAAAACTAAAATGTAAAAGAGACCCCATTCAAACCTGATAAATGACTGAACACTTACAGGCAACCTGTACTTACAGCGATGCTAAATGGGTTGTCTAAGCAGCATTACCAGTGCTGCGATTAAAGGAGTTGTAAAGCAGAAGGTTTTTTAATGCATTCCACGCATCAAGATAAAAAAACCTTTTGTGTGTGTAGCAGCCTCCCCAGCACCCCCTAATTACTTACCCGAGCTCCATCTATCTCCTGCAATGTCCACGGGTGTCTTAGCCTTCTGAGACTCTCCTCCTGATTGTCTGAGACACAGCAGCAGCGCTTTTGGCTTCTGCGGCTGTCAAAGTCAGTTAGCCAATCAGGGGAGAGAGGGGTTGGGGCTCCGTGTCTGAATGGACATACGGAGCTCGGGTTCCCCTATAGCAAGCTCCATGATGTGGGGGCACTCGACAGGAGGGAGGGGCCAGGAGCAGCAAAGAGGGACCCGAGAAGTGGAGGATCTGGGCTACTCTGTGCAAAACCAACTGCACAAAAGGTGTCCCATTGGGGAGATTCCCCTTTACTTCCTGTCCTATAGACAAAACAGGAAGTGAGGGGAAATCCCTCCAAAAAGAAAGAATCCTTGGTGGTCACCAGAACTAGTGTCCCCATTATAAGATTTCATCTCTATTCCTATTCAGGCGACAACCCAATTTTTCTTTCAGTTTCACTCTCAGTGATAACAGTCACCAGGACAAATGGAGAGGGTGAATCGTCCTAACAGGGGACACACAGCAATAAAAACAAGACAGGTGTTATAATCCATCTACACTCTATCCAAAATTAAAAAAAAAAAAAAAAATTGTGCCTGAAGTATGTAGGCACTGGGGGGGGGGGGGGGGGGTCCAGATGCCTTGTTGGTAATCTGTCACAATAGATACACTGATATCTCTGATTAAAGTGGTTCTAAAGCTTTTTTTATCCCCCCCCCCCCAACACATCAGCATCCAATAGTTGATTACAGCATGGAGAATGACTCTCTTATAACTACTTTGAAATCGCACACTTATTTGCTTCCGGCACACCTCTTCCCCAAACTTCCTGTTGGGGACTGCGCAATAATAACATAATTTACAATCATTTGTATTACACATCCCTTCATGCATAGAGCCGGTGCAAATGTGTCAATTGTATTTCATCAAATGTTGCTGAAAGGATAAGTTCACCTTTGTAAAAAAAAATTAAATAAATGTGCGTCATCTTCCGGGTAAAAAAAAAATGTGTAATTATTATTTTTATTACTAGGAGCCTGAAAAGCATTTCATCAGTGATCGGCAGATCATGGGTGCAATGCACGACTCCTGCAGACTGTCAGTGTAAGCTGTCGGCTTGTAACTTGTACAGGCAAGTATTTACACACTGACAGGAAGAAACAATGAACTATCTAGAGTGCTCAACAGCGCCTTGGTTGTTCATTGAGAACTACAAGCCGACAATTGCAAAGGCTGTTGGTATTTGTAGTGTGCACATTTGCAGAACTCTGTAAATAAATAATGATGCGGTCAGGTGGGCCCGAGCCCCGCACCCAACGTGTTTTTTTTTTTTTTCTTTAATTGTGACAGCGAGTGTGGGGAGAAGATCCCCGGCTTGCTGTCACTAGAAGTGGCAGGTCAGGGAATGGCTACAGCAGTGGGAACATGTCACGTGTTCCCAAAAGTGAACTTATCTTTGAGCTGAGGACCCTCCTGTACAGTAGGGGTGCGCATCTTCACTGGTCTCACGATTCGATTCGATTACGATTATCTGGTCAACGATTCGATTCGATTCGATTCCGCGATGCATCACGATGCATCACGATTACCGACGAGCTCCCACTTCCGCTTGGGCTGCCTAGGCGGCCCTTCCACCCTGCAATCTTCTGGGACACATCACAGTTCCCAGAAGATTGCCCGGCTGTGCAGGACAGTGCAGTGAGACATGCGCACCCGGCTGTGAAGCTGCAAGCTGTCACAAGCGGATGCCCACAGTAGTATTGCCAGCGCCGTGGACAGGTAGGGGAGAGAATGGAGGGTTTGGGTGGCCACGTCGCTGGATTGTGGGACAGGTGAGTGTCTTTTTATTAAAAGTCAGAAGATACACTTTTTTTGTAGCTGCTGACTTTTAATAAACAAAAAATTTACTAGGCGGCCCCTCCCTGCCAGCGATCTTCTGGGTCCCAGAAGATTGGCTGGCCAATGGCAGAGCGCAGTGCGGCTCGTGCAGTCTGCGCCCGGCTGTGAAGCCATAAGCGGGTGTCACTGCCCACAGTAGATCTGACGGCGCAGAGGAGAGGGAGAGGAGCGAGGCTCCGTGCGGCCGCATCGATGGACCGTGGGACAGGTGAATGTCTGATTATTAAAAGTCAGCAGCTACACTTTTTGTAGCTGCTGACTTTTAATAAACTAAAAAAACGGGTGGAACTCCACTTTACGTAGTGCACTAATCTGGTGCACTACAAGGTACAGGAATTCACACACACAGCTGCTGGAAGGTCAGGAGGGATTACAATCCACAACTGACAAACAGCCCCGTGAAGTTCCTCTACTGTCTCTGTGACATTTCTCTGGGCTCCCCTGTTTGCACCTTCCAGCGCACTAGGAGTTAACACAGTGGAATGTGCAAACTGGGAGGGGGGCAGAGAAATAATGTCACACAGCACATGTAGGAGACAGTGTAAGTAGAATACAAACACACTTGTACTCTACATACAGCTGATAAAATACCTGTGTGGTAAAAAAAATGCAGTTAAAATCCATTAAGTGCCCACTGCTGTATCTGCATTTTAAAATTTATGCAGCTTCATATCTTATTTTTCAGTCTGTGTAAATATAAATAACTGTGTTTTTGTCAAAATGGCTTTTGTTAATAAATACAATTGTAATCCATTAAGTGGTGATCGCTGTGTGTGTTTTTTTTTTAAATATATGCATCATACCTCGTTTTTTTAGTCTGTGTGTAAAACTGTATAAGCCGGTCATGTGACTGCTCAGTCCGGTCCGCATCTCTCTCCTCTGTCTCATGTCTCTCTGATTCTCCTGATGTCAGTGAGAGTTCTCAGCCCCGCCCACCAACTGTAGCTATCAGATCAGAAGAGAGGCGGGCGAGGCTGACGTCAGGAGGGACAGAGAGGAGAGGGGCGGGCCGGACCGAGCAGTCACATGTACGCCGGATATACAGTTATATACACAACTAAAAACGAGGTATGAAGCTACATATATTTTAAAAAAAAAACACATACAGCGATCACCACTGAATGGATTACTATTGAATTTAATAGCAAAAGCCATTTTGACAAAAAACGCTCGGAGTACACTTCCGGGAGGGGCGGGGCAAGTCGGGATGACGTCACACCCGACATCGATGTTTAGGGGGGCTTGCATCGATGCCGCATCGGGGACCCCCGAATCGCGATGCATCGATGCAGCGATTAAATTCCACACCCCTACTGTACAGACACACACAAGCAGCCTGAGGGGAAAACTCATAAAACATACCTCTGCTCTTCCTCCAAAGGGAAATGATTGACAGCAGCTCCTGTGTTGTCCCCTGGGGCTGTCTGTGCATGTCGGCGCAGGCAGTATCTGCACATCAGACTACAGTATCTCACAAAAGTGCGTCCACCCCTCACATTTTTGTAAATATTTTATTATATCTTTTCATGTGACAACACTGAAGAAATGACACTTTGCTACAATGTAAAGTAGTGAGTGTACAGCTTGTATAACAGTGTAAATTTGCTGTCCCCTCAAAATAACTCAACACACAGCCATTAATGTCTAAACCGCTGGCAACAAAAGTGAGTACACCCCTAAGTGAAAATGTCCAAATTGGGCCCAAATGTCAATATTTTGTGTGGCCACCATTATTTTCCAGCACTGCCTTAACCCTCTTGGGCATGGAGTTCACCAGAGCTTCACAGGTTACCACTGGAGTCCTCTTCTACTCCTCCATGAGGACATCACAGCCCCCGTCTCCTGTGTCACTGGATTTGATTTACAGCAGCAGCAGCCAATGGCTCCTGCTGCTATCAATCTATCCAATGAGGACCAGAGACAGCGGCTGAAGCTGCTGGGCTCATGCTCGCCACTGCAACCATCGGGTTCAGCTAAGAAAGAGGGGGGCAGCTGCAGCACAAAAGGTTTTTCACCCTAATGCATAAATACATTAAGGTGAAAAGCCATGAGACTTTACAACTCTTTTGCTTTACTGAAACTGGAGTGCAAAAGCTCTGCATGGTAGCCAATCAGCTTCCAACTTCAGATTGTTCAATTAAGCTTTGACAAAAAAAAACTGGAAGCTGATTGGTTTCTATGTAGAGCTGCACCAGATTTTATGCTCTCCAGTTTTTGTAAATCAACCCCAAAGTGTCTTAAATGTTGGCTCTGGGTGGAAAGTAGGGGGATCGATCGATATCGTTTTTTTTTTTTAGGGCCGATACCGATTGTTCAGCTGCCTTACAGGCGGATAGTCATTACTAGATGCTGATATTCTGTACATCAACGTGTCCTGCCACCAGATGTAGCGTGTCACTTGCCACCGTCACCTGCCACCCAGATGCAGTATGTCACCTTCACCTGCCACCCAGATGCAACTTTACACTACTTCTGTCAGCCTCTCCCCAGCGGCATCCAATAAGGTAAACTTCCACGTGCGGATGGGTAGTGAGAGATGACGTAACTATCTATCTGCTCGCCCGCGGCTGCGGCTCTGTCACAAGCAGCCTCTGCTGTAGGGGCAGAACAGCAGTGATGTGAGGTGGGCAGCAAGAGATGATGTCATCTCTCTTCTGCCCACCGCACTGCTAACAGAGATTGGCAGAGACTGCAGGGACAGGGGGAGGAGGTCTGACCAATATTGGTACTTTTCTGACCGATAATTTGAAAAATGTGAATAATCGGCCCCGATAATCTGTTGACCCCTAATGGAAAGAACCTTTGCATTTCATTTTTTTACAATTTAGCAGATCCAAAGGAGGCGATATAAATTCAGTTCATCCCGTTTTGCTGTGTATAATGAGCAGCAGACATATAACCCAAAATACATCACATCACATTACTGATTATAAAACTGAACGGCATTACCTGATCCTTCCCATGGTCCCCCACAATCACAAAGAAACTTCTGTGCTTCTCAGCGACTCCGTTCTCGATCTGGACCCGGATCCGATTATCAATCTTCTTCCTCTGCATTGTGATTGGTTAATCTGGAGGGAGCCAATGTGTCATGTTAGTCTTGTAAAAGCAAACTATGTCACATCACACCCACCCAAAGTATACTGATCATGGGGCCCATAGCTAAATTTTGATGGGGCCCCTGGCCGCTTCTGTTTGTGGCACCTGATCTTTACATATAATTTGTCAGGGAGATCAGCAAAGCAACAAATCATCTACTCGTCTTAAAGGGTTAGTTCGCCTCTACAATAAAACTGCCTGCTCCTAGGTGACCCACTCCCTTCTTTTCTGGCTTCAAAACCAATGGAGGCACACTGCTCATGTGCTTTTTCAATGAACCAGAACACTTGTTCCTGAGGGGCTCCGCTGGTCGTTAGGGGTTGTGGATTTAAACCTACCTATGACTTTTTCAGACAGGCTTGGGAGAGGTTGCGCACATTCTTCGTATATAAAACATTGTAAAACAGCTTCTAAGGCTACATTCACACAGCCACACATGGGTGTAGATCCTTGCCAGCAGTTCTAAACACTCTGTGACGAGCAGCAGCTGTCACATCTGCATTTTGTACAAATCAATGGCCAGCACAGCCACTGTTTGCACAGAACCGCTTATATGTTTGAGGAATTTCAGGAAAATCCAACATTGTGGCCACTAGATGGAGCCGATGATCTAAGGAGAGACACACATTACAGGGATTACTCGTGACCGCTGTGCGAATGCTTGAGCAAATTTATTTTATGAACAGCCCCCAAAGAGCTTTTATTGCTGCCTGTGTCTCCCCAGTGGGGGGATTCCTTCTATTTGTACTGGTATTGCCTCCAAGAAAGAATGAGAGGGGGGACATTTTAGACTTGTCCTGAGAATAAGAGGTGAGGGAAAACTTCCCAAAGGTAAAACGCCTGTCTAAAAAAGGAAAATCCCCTCCAATTGCAACTTCCTGCTATGTTTTGGGGACAAGAAGTTAATGGAAAAATTCTTCAACTGTACACGGGCATGAAAAAAATAAACTGATTTGGGTTTTGCACTTAAAGTGGAGTTCCGGCTAAAAAAAAAAAAAAAAAAAAATTAAAAGTCAGCAGCTACAAATATTGTAGCTGCTGACTTTTAAAATAAGGACACTTAACTGTCCAGGGCGCCCGCGATGTCCTCACCCGAAGCCGATTCCCTTACCGTCTTCGGAATCAGAAAGTGCGTTCCCTACTGCGCATGCACGAGTTGTGCTGCGCGTTCTGAATGGTCCCTGCTGTCTTCTGGGACCTGTGTGTTTCCCAGAAGACACGTGGGGGGGGGACGACAGAGGAGGGGCCGGACATGCGTAGTTCGGCACGGATACTGTGCCAGTCTTTCGCTGGAAGTGGGAGCTAAAACCTAGATTAGAAAAGGTTTATGCTCCCCCCCTCCCCCCTGAAAGGTGCCAAATGTGACACCGGAGGGGGGGGAGGAACCGGATCAACGGAAGTTCCATTTCTGGGTGGAACTCCGCTTTAAAGTGGTTGTTGTGCCACTTTTTTCTCTTTTTATAGTTCCCTCTATTAGATTACATTAAGCTCCCCAGTGGCTGTCATTTATAAAAATAAAATAATAAAATAAAATAAATAAAAAAATAATACCTTATTTATGAGTGCCGCTCTGCATTCACGTGACTGCCCGCTGGTCTCCTCTCCTGATCTGATAGGTGCAGGGAGAGGTGCTGGGTAACCCCCGCTGACTTCAGCCGGGACAAGGAGAGGAGACCGGTGGGCAGTCACGTGAGCGCAGAGCGACACTTGTAAATAAGGTATTATACAGCATATTTTTATAAATGACATCCACTTTCTATAGTTCCCTCTGTTATCCCCAGCTTAACGTTGTATAACAGAGGGAACTATAGAAAGCGCAAAGAGTTTTTTTTTTTCCTTTTTGTGTTCCTGCAAAGCAGAGACTAGAATCCATCTCTTCCTCTAGTAAAAGCAGCACACATAGTGCACACAAACACTGGTTAGGCACACGTGTAATCCTTTGATCGCCCTAGATGTTTGACCTCTTCCCTGCCAGTGTCATTGGTACAGTGACAGTGCCTATTTGTAGCACTAATCACTGTATTGGTGTCACTGGTCCCCTCAAAATGTCAGTTAGTCTCCGATTTGTCCGCCGCAATATCGCAGTCCCACTATAAAATCAATCACCGCCATTACTAGTAAAAAAAAAAAAAAATGAATAAAATTCCATTAAAAAAAATATCCCATAGTTATTATTATTATACAAGATTTATATAGCGCCAACAGTTTACGCAGCGCTTTACAATGTATAAGGGGGACAAAACAATTACAGTACAATACAAAAAGGTACAGGAGGGCCCGGCTCGTAGAGCTTACATTCTAAAGGGAGGGGTTGGTGGTACAAAAAGGTAATAGCTGCAAAGAATGATTTGATGGGGGTGGCCAGTTTGTAGACACTATAAAACTTTTGCGCAAACCAATAAATATACGCTTATTGCAATTTTTTTTTTTGACCAAAAATATGTAGAATACATATTGACCTAAATTGATAAAGACATTTTTTTTTTTTTATTATTGGATGTTTTATAGCAGAAAGTAAAAAAAATGTTGTTTTTATTTTTCATTTTTTTTTTTGTTTTGTTTATAGAGCAAAAAAAAAAAACGCAGAGGTGATCAAATACCACCAAAAGAAAGTTCTATTTGTGGGGAAAAAAGAACAAAAAAATTTGTGTACAGCGTCGCACGACCGCGCAATGGTCAGTTAAAGTAACACAGTGCCGTATCGCATTAAAAAATAAAAACTGGCCATGAAGGGGGGAGGGGGGTAAATCTTCTGGGGCTGAAGTGGATAATGTAATATTATAAAATGAGAAGGTTTATAATGCAGATGACCAGAATGAAAAACAAGGAAACATGTTCAGGGATGAGGGCTGCACACACCTAGGACAGCTGACAGACACCTCCTCCTCCCTCCTATGGAAGGACACAAGCACCTACAGGAAACATATATGTAGTGTAACCGGCCATTCCCCACCACATAACCCGCCTGTGACCCCCCCACACAGCTCACCAATTACATACCCTACAATCAGGCAGCCAGCTCCGCTCACATGTACCATGTGCACAGTAAGGTAGGACCCCGGGCTGTCCGCGGCGCCTGAACGCTTCCGGAGGGGTCCTTCCAACCAGAGTCGGCTTCGTGACGTCCCATCTGCATTCCGGAAGCCATTTTGTTGTAGCCTGGAACATGCGTTGCATGGTAGGCTATTGAAAAATGGCCGACTCCGAGACAAAATTTTTTTTTTTTTCAATGCAAGTCACATGGCGAATGCAGGGTGTAGTCGTTTGTGTTTAGACTTACAAACAATCAATTTTGGTTGATGGAATTATTAGTGTTATGTCTCTCTGCTGTGATGTCTGGCTCTGCAGTTTTTGGTGCAGCAGCTGCTACATTCAGTACCTTACAATACATACAATGTTGATTAAAAAGAACCTGTTATCAGACTATTTCAACGGAAAGCTTCCCATAAGAAAATTATATGCACATTAAACATTTTGTGGGGGAGGGGCTAGGGGTCCTTTTATCCCCGTTTCACATTGGCACAATTTTAATGCCAAATCGGGACCCATCCGTGCGCGCTGAACTCGACGATTTTTAGGGTTGTTGCCTCATCCCTTTAAACCCGAACACATATGAATTACACAGGTTCTGTGGCTAATTAAGGTGGTAATTAAACTCACTTGGTGCCTTATTTGCATTAAATTAGCCTCAGAACCTGTGTAATTCAAAGGTGTTCGGGCTTAAAGGGATGAGGTGGCAACCCTAACGATTTCAAACCCGCGTTCAGTGTGAACAAGGGCTTAAACCCAAACGCGAAATGAATTACACAGGTTCTGAGGCTAATTTAATGCAGATAAGGCACCAAGTGAGTTTAATTACCACCTTAATCAGTCACAGAACCTGTGTGATTATTATGTGTTTGGTTTTAAAGGGATGAGGTGGCAACCCTAGGTGGGGCAGAGGAGCTGGAACGGCACAGACAGTAATTGGATACTCCCAGAAGATAAGCATGGTGGGCAACGTTTGAAAAATAAAAAAAATACCTGAGAATGGGGGAGGGACAATAGGTGGGGCTAAAATCCAGAGTTGTAACTATTCTGGTAATGACCCAGCAACCAGTGCTTATCCATCCCAAAGGGGAAGCGCCGCTTGTCTGTCCCCCCCCCGTCCCCCCCTTTCCCCGCAGCCGGCCTATTCACAAAGTGCAGTGCGCTTCGCACATCCACAGTAGGAAACCGGCTTCACAGCCAGTTTCCCTTAGTCAAGATGGCGGAGCCAGCACCCGATAGCCAATTGAAAAATTAGCTCTGGTGGGGACACCACTGTTCCTGGACAGGTAAGTGCCCTAATATTAAAAATCAGCAGCTAGTGTATTTGTAGCTGTTGACTTTTAATTTCTTGGGGGGAGCCTGGAGCTCCGCTTTAATTCTGGTATTGCTAGGTAATTTTGTGTGAGTTCCCAGGTATGAGGTTTATGATGTAAGGGGAGAGTGCTTGGGAAAGGACTCCTTTCAAAGTATTCACATTTTCTGGGAAGTTTATAGGCACTTTGCAAGTGAATAAAAAATAATTAACGAAAAGGAAAATGCTGTAAGTATTCGAAGTACTGGATTTTTCTTTTATCTGCAACTATTTGAGGAACTCCAGGTTTTTTTGGTTCTGTGAGTGGAGAAAAGTATACATTTTAGTTTTTATTTCAGTCTGTGACCCTATAAGGGAGATTTCCCCTCACTTCCTGCTCCTGTGACACCCGAACAAACAATAGGTGTGCTGGTGTAACAAAGCCAGGAAGGCAGACACTCCAACCCTTTCCTAGTCTAATAAAAATGTTCCATGTGTCCCTATTAGAAAGGTTTCCCATCACTTCCTGTCCTGTCACACAGGATGCATACCTCCCAACAGTCCCGGATTCTGCGGGACAGCCCCGGATTCGGACTTATGTCCCGCAGTCCCGCTCAGCTGAGCTGTTTCCTGCATTGCCTCCACTGCCACTCACTCTTGTAAAGTGCAGGCAGTTTTCAAGGCTTGTGACCAGCTCCTAGATTGACCAATCATTAAAAAACATTTGCGGAGCCCCATTCTTCTATCAGTGGGGCCCCAGGAGGCAGTAGCAGAGCGGGAACTCTTTTTTTTAAATGTAGGGGCGGAGGCAGCTAGAGCCGCATTTGCCGACAGTTAGTTTAAAGTTCCGGCCCCCAGCCTATCTCTCCCTGGCGGAGTGATAGGGAAGGGATGCCTGTGTGCCTCACTCTCTCAAGAAGTGTTGAGAGCAGAAGGCAGGACTGCAGCCAGCGGTGACTGTGAAGGAAAGGTACGTGGAGGGTGAACGGACTGTTCAGGGATCATCATCCAGGGCCACAGAGCAGGGACAAGGAGGAAGCAGAAATATGACGGCAACATGTGAGCTGGGGGTGCCGGGAGGAGCGTTTCTGCCACTACAAGGCTGACAGGAGTAGTGACAGCGGCATCATTACTCCTGTCAGCTTAGCTCTGGATGAGAAAAATCAAATCAGGAGAACAGGAGAGAGCCCGGAGGAGGTGCGGAAAGTGCTCCCTTTCCTCTCCAGCTTCATAATGTCACTGTAGCATCCCTGCATTGCCACTGTCACTGTCACATTGGAACTTTACAGTTTGCTTACCCACCCTCATCTCCTCCCAGCAATAGAAAGGTCAGCAAACAGTGCCCCCATTCTCAATCCCTGCAGCCGATCTGGTAGGTGATCTCTCCCCCCCCCCTGCAAGCTCTCCTCTCAGTCCTGCTTTTCTCCTCTCATTCCCCACCACTGACAGCTCTGCTACTCCTCTCCCTGCAATCAGTGATTCGAGTCCCCCAGCTCCGATTACTGTTCTCCTCCCCCCACGGCATCTCTGATCCTAATACTCATCTCCTCTTCCCAGTTATCAGTCACTCATCTCTGATCCTAATACTCATCTCCTCTTCCCAGTTATCAGTCACTCATCTCTGATCCTAATACTCATCTCCTCTTCCCAGTTATCAGTCACTCATCTCTGATCCTAATACTCATCTCCTCTTCCCAGTTATCAGTCACTCATCTCTGATCCTAATACTCATCTCCTCTTCCCTGTTATCAGTCACTTGGACTCCTGTCCCCACACAGCAGACCTCCTTTCCCTCTTCACTAAATGTCTGCACTGCACCCTTTCCCTGCCACAAGTTCCTGATAGACTCCTGGGCTCCTCCATTCCCCGGATACTTCTGTCCACAGCCCAACTCCCTCCACTTCACACTGTAATCCAGCCTGTATTATCTCCCTCATAGCTGTCTTCATCCTAGGCTTAGGATCCCTGTCTATGGATTTCATATCCCTGGATCACCCCTCCTAACACCCCCCAGTGCCTGATGTAAAGGGGGACTCTTGATGTCACAGGAAGACTGCTGATGTAATTGTAAACTACCAATGTTAAAGGGGGACCACCAATGTTAAAGGGGGGACTACCAATGTTAAAGGGGGACTCTGATGAGAAAGGGGCCCCAAATTTAAGCGCCATTGCAGATGTAAAGGAGGACTCTTGCTGTAAAAGGAGACTCAGATGTGAAAGGGTGGCTCTTAATGTAAGGGGTCTTCTGATGTAAAGGGGAACTACTGGTGTGAAGGAGGGGACTTTAATGTGAAGGGGGCACCTGATGTGAAGGGGAGATTCTGATATACAGGGTGACTAAGTATACCTCAGCCGGTAACTGTATATGAGTGTATACATGGTGAAGGTTTATGTCAGTGGGCCTCTCATTCATAGCACAGAAATTAAGGAGTATTTTGTGGGTATGAGGACTGCGGACTGTGTACAGTATATAACACTGTAAAGCCGTAATAAACCCAAAATCAAAAATGTAATATATTTTAGCTTAGTAATCATTAGAGGTGGTGGCTGCATTTGTTTTTTTTTTGTTTTTGTTTTTTTAATTTTCACCTGGTAATCTGCTCAGTAACACACCTCCTGTATTAGTGAGACACAACTCTGGATGAAAGAGCAATGGGGGCACCTTTGAACAGCAACATTGTCAGTCTGGAAGGAAGGGAGTGTTAGATGGACTAGAAGATTTAAATACACTAATACTTTATAAGCAATTGCAGCAAACATATTTTTTCTATCAGGATAAAGGTCTTACATAAATAAAAAAAAAAGCTGATCATTGTAAGCACCCCTGTCAATGGTAAATGGTTTGTCTCAACTCTCTAATGACTACATCTGCAGGACAGCTTGTTCTTTTGAAAAACCAAAAAAACATACTGGCTGGATCACCAGGTGAAAATAGAAGAAAACCTAAAAAAGAAAGAAAAAGAAAACGAATGCAGCCATCACATCTAAGAATTTGTAAGCTGAAATATAATAAATGTTTGCTTGTGGGTTTAATACCATATTACCATAATACCATATATTAGACTCTATTTAACCATGTTCCTTTAAGCCACCTCAAAATTCAAAGCATTTAAGCCACGCCCATTATTGTCGCGATGCGCTCCGCATGTCTTTTCCATCCCTAGGTGTCCCTCATTCTCCAGTTCCAAAGTTGGGAGGTATGCAGGATGTAAGATGGCAATAGTAGCCCCCTGACTGCATGAAGGTATCAATCCCTTGTATAGCTCTCAGGGAACCTCTGGACATGAGCGCTCTGTGATGGGAGTAGTAACCGGCTTCCATAGTTGTGGGCTCAAACCAGAGGCCCAAATGTGTCTCATTACTGGCCTGTTGCTGCGATAGCTGCACTATCCAAATGTAAGACAAAAAACCAGTGACTAGTGGAGTGGCCACCTGGCTGGTATTTATTGGACCAACTGGTAAAAAAAATAGGATTTTAATACTATTGTTATATGCTGAGAGATCATAGTGCCGGCATTTTTCCCAAAAATAGTTGGAAACCCTATAGACCAGTGGTTCTCTGTTACCAAGCTGCGGCCTTTCCCCACCAGGTCTCCAGCCAGCTGTGGATTTCCTAACCTCCAACAGTGCCCCCAACCTCTCATAAGGGACCACAGTGCCCCTAAGCCCCACAGCCTACTGCAGAGCCTCCAGCCCCCCCGTCCTCCAACCTCCCACAGTGCCCACAGTCTACTGCAAAGCTTCCAGCCTCCCCCCGTAGTGTCTCCAAACTCCCACCATCTCCCACACTGCCCCAACCTACCACCATACCCTCCGGTCCCCCATTGTGTCCTTGAAATGTTCCCGGCTTCCTGGAGAGCCCCCAATCCCTTCTAGAAACCTCATCCCCTATATCATGTCTGCCTCCATCCCCCCCCACAGTGACACCCAGACCCATACAGTGCTCTCCTGCATTTCCAAATATCTTTTGCATACCCATTTTTTTTTTAAGTACTGTATAAAGATTTTATTTTTTTTCTGTTGGGGCATAGAAAGTTTTTTTCCAGGAATTTACTGGGCCCTGGTCCCAATAAGGTTGAAGACCACTGCTATAGACCACAAAAGCTGATGCTGTTTCCTTACCAGAGCCCTAGGTTTTCCAGGATTGCTTGCACTATACAGGGGATCAGAGCTGGCATACAGACATTACGGGTGTCTACTTGGAGTAAGTTGTTTAAGATTTATAACAAGGTAGGCTAATGATATGCTTGCCATTGCCCACTTTCACTGGGCAGTTACCCCCTGAAGAACAAGTTACAGGTAGCATTTTAGCATTGCCTGCCCTATTATCTAATGCAGAGCTGTGTATCTTTCTATCTGTAAAGCTGAATTCCAGGTATGGATTTTAACTCGGTTACATTGGTTCACCTTGGAACATGCCATATATGTGGGACTGATGTGGAACCACTGGCAACAAAAGTGAGTACACCCCTAAGTGAAAATGTCCAAATTGGGCCCAAGGTGTCAATATTTTGTGTGGCTACCATTATTTTCCAGCACTGCCTTATCCCTCTTGGGCAGGGAGTTCACCAGAGCTTCACAGGTTGCCACTGGTGTCCTCTTCCGCTCCTCCATGACGACATCACAGAGCTGGTGGATGTTAGAGACCTTGTGCTCCTCCACCTTCCGTTTGAGGATGCCCAATAGGGTTTAGGTCTGGAGACATGCTTGGCCAGTCCATCACCTTTACCGTCAGCTTCTTTAGCAAGGCAGTGGTCATCTTGGAGGTGTGTTTGGGGTCAATATCATGTTGGAATACTGCTCTACAGTCCAGTTTCCGAAGGGAGGGATCATGCTCTGCTTCAGTATGTCACAATACATGTTGGCATTCATGGTTCCCTGAATGAACTGTAGCTCCCCAATAGATGCAAATATTTTATTATATCTTTTCATGTGATAACGCTGAAAAAATGACACTTTGCTACAATGTAAAGTAGTGAATGTACAGCTTGTATAACAGTGTAAATTTGCTGTCCCCTCAAAATAACTCAACACACAGCCATTAATGTCTAAACTGCTGGTGAGTACACCCCTAAGTGAAAATGTCCAAATTGGGCCCAATTAGCCCCCCCCCCCGGTGTTATGTGACTCTTTAGTGTTACAAGGCAGGTGTGTTGTATCTGGTGTTTTCGCTCTCACTCTCTTATACTGGTCACTGGAAGTTCAACATGGCACCTCATGGCAAAGAACTCTCTGAGGATCTGAAAAAAGAATTGTTGCTCTACATAAAGATGGCCTAGGCTATAAGAAGATTGCCAAGACCCTAAAACTAAGCTGCAGTACGGTGGCCAAGACCATACAGCAGCTTAACAGGACAGGTTCCACTCAGAACAGGCCTTGCCATAGTCAACCAAAGAAGTTGAGTGCACGTGCTCAGCGTCATATCCAGAGGTCGTTTTGGAAAATAGACGTATGAGTGCTGCCAGCATTAGTTGAAGGGGTGGGGGGTTAGCCTGTCAGTGCTCAGACCATACGCCGCAGACTGCATGAAATTGGTCTGCATTGCTGTCGTCCCAGAAGATGATGCACAAGAAAACCCACAAAGTTTGCTGAAGACAAGCAAACTAAGGACATGGAGTACTGGAATCATGTCCTGTGGTCTGATGAGACCAAGATAAACTTATTTGTTTCAGATGGTGTCAAGCATGTGTGGCGGCAACCAGGTGAGTACAAAGACAAGAGTGTCTTGCCTACAGTCAAGCATGGTGGTGGGATGTCATGGTCTGGGGCTGCATGAGTGCTGTCGGCACTGGGGAGCTACAGTTCATTGAGAAAACCACGAATGCCAACATGTACTGTGACATACTGAAGCAGAGCATGATCCCCTCCCTTTGGAGACTGGGCTGCAGGGCAGCATTCTAACATGATAATGACCCCAAACATGCTTCCAAGAAGACCACTGCCTTGCTAAAGAAGCTGAGGGTAAAGGTGATGGACTGGCCAAATATGTCTCCAGACCTAAACCCTATTGAGCATCTGTGGGGCATCCTCAAACGGAAGGTGGAGGAGCACAAGGTCTCTAACATCCACCAGGTCTGTGATGTCATCATGGAGGAGTGGAAGAGGACACCAGTGGCAACCTGTAAAGCTCTGGTGAACTCCATGCCCAAGAGGGTTAAGGCGGTGCTGGAAAATAATGGTGGCCACACAAAATATTGACACTTTGGGCCCAATTTGGACATTTTCACTTAGGGGTGTACTCACTTTTGTTTCAGCAGTTTAGGCATTAATGGCTGTGTGTTAATTTTTTTGGGGGGGACAGCAAATTTACACTGTTATACAAGCTGTACACTCACTACTTTACATTGGAGCAAAGTGTCATTTCTTCAGCGTTGTCACATGAAAAGATAGAATAAAATATTTACAAAAATGTGAGGGGTGTACTAATTTTTGTGAGATACTGTATATGATACTCCATTATGTAAACAGAAAACCCTGATTAGTGTTGTAGAAATGAAATGTTAAAGAGGAACTCCAGGTGGCAAATAAAAAGTGTTTAGTGCAGTTACACTTTTATTAAAAAAACATATACATTTTTTGTGCTCAATTTTTTACCTTTTTATGCAAAGTTTTTTTTTTTTTTTTTTTTACCTTCGGGTTATTTTGCTGTCTGCAAAGAGCATTGGCCACTGGCAAACAAATTAAAAACTTCTAGCCCAGCCCAGGGTATATCCTTCTACTATTAGCAGGTCTCAGTTTTGTAGCTGGGTAGTTATGAGAGCGAGATCTTAAACAGGGGGTGGCACCAGTGTCCCTCAATGGAAAGGATTTTATGGCGAGTACGAAAATCTACTAATCCTTCAGACAAGATGACAAGGAGAACCCCAAATCTCACAACATGACAGTCCACAACATTGCAGTAGCATCTTTTTGCAAGATTTGGGATCCTCAGTTTCACTAAAGGATCATAACATTACATCGCATAACAGGGCTGGAAGCCAAAGAGAGAATATATATAAAAAAAAAAAAAAAAATTATACAACTATTATAGTGATTGGGAAAGGGGGAGGGGCCATAATCTAATAAGAAGACCTTGCGCTTTCTTCCAGTGCACTGTATTCTTGCTTGCTGTTGCTTCTTCTAAAGCCTCATACACACAATCAGATTTTCGGACGAACGTTCGTCCGTTCTTTGTTGCATGCTCATCTCATGTTGAAAGTTGAAGAGGTTACTCACATACGAAAATTCTCGTACCACCGAATTCAACGTCAGAAGTGACGTAATGTGTTGAATAGTTTTGTATGTATTCTTTCGTTTCTGAGCATGCGTAGTCTTGCTCTTACGATTATTTTCGGATGAAAAACCATACCAATTAAACAAAAATCGGACGTTGTGTTCACATCCAACAAAAATTTTATAGTCTGCACATCCAGCTTTTGTCGTACGAAAAATCAGAAATGGCTGTTGAAAGCACCATACTAACGTACCGAAAATCGGCAGATAGTTCTAAGTTTTATTTCCGATTTTTGTATTGTGTGTATGGGCCTTTAGTCTCACTGATAGGATTTTTAGTTAGACTGGGAAGCACCATACAAAAGGAGGCCAGAATTGTGTAATCTCTGGATTTCTGCTCTAAGGCTCGATTCACACCTATGCATGTTGCTTTTGAGCGTTTTTGGAGGGTTTTTTTTCATGCTTGCCACGTTTTTGAGCCGCGTTTTTGCCGCGATTTGCGTTTTTTGGTTTTTTTTTAACATTTTTTTTTTTAGTCAAAAAAAAAAAAAAAAAAAAAAAAAGGCAAAAACGCACCAAAAACGCTGCACTTGCATTTTTGATGCTTGTCCATTGAATTCTATTACATGCAAAACGCTGCATTTTGCATGAAAAAAAGTCCCTGACCCTTTCCAAAAATGCAGAGAAACAAAAAGGCATTGATGTGAACATGTTCCATAGGAACCCATGTTAAAAAATTCCCGTGCATTTCTGCAAAATGCATCAATAAACGCGCTAGTGTGAATGGAGCCTAAGATAGCTTTAGAAACCCCATGGGTATAGGACTGAAGCTGTGTACACACACACAGGCAGGTATAATCTAAGCTTGTGAAAGCTAGTGTGCAGTTTATCCTTTAGCAACATTTACTAAGCATTTTTATGGCTGGTTTGCTGCTTGCTCCCAGTTAGTGCTTTAAAGAACTGTAACCAGCAGACCAATAGATTGGCGGTCAGTACTGCAATCAAATGTGACTTTTTCATGTAAATGAAGCATTGAAGTCAATAGGACGCAGCATGCCACTATCAGCAGGTTTTTTTTTTTTTAATCAGCAAAACGCCAATAACCCTATTGTTGGCCGGCATATTGGTGCATCCCCAGCCCTTAGGCAGTTGAGAGGGCGGTAAACTATGCGGCTGAGCTGCGTTTTTACCATCACTCAGCGGCTGGGGGTGTATACAAGCAGCAAAGCTTTGCGGCAGGAATTATATATATATGTGTTTGGCAAGTGGCAGTGAGTGGGACCACACTGCAACCACGCAGAGTTACAGTGCAGTAGTCTGGCATTTAGGGGGTTAAAACAGGCAGCGAGGAGGCGATGCAACGCCTGTCAAATGCTCTCTGAAATGAGATCTAAATGCAGATCGCTCTTCAGAGAGCAGAGCTAGTGCAAATGAAACCTTCCAGTAGTGAGCTACACACATGCACAGCACCAGAGCACACATTTCTTACATTAAAAATAGGACACATGTCAGATTTTAAGGCTGCTGCATGTTGGCAAAACAGTCATAATGAAAGGGCTCTCTTGACTCACTTTTACTTGTAACTAAGCAGATGATTACGCACCGACATCAGCCTGGAAAATGTGACTAGGCCCTAAGTGTTTACTAATCTTAGCCTCACAAGCCAAACATGTCACTGAATTTTCCATACAGCAGCTTTTTTCTAATTGAAGCTTTTTTTTTCTTTTTGAAAGGAGGCGGACCCTATAAGAACATTCCGTACAAACATTCAATTCACATGACACGCACACTAACAATCAGCTCGCTGGATTCATGGTTCACAATCGCTCACATATGCACGGACACAATCAAATCATACCCTTGCAGTTTCATGGCTCGTATTGACTTTACTTCGTGTTCTTTCAGCATCATCAGTTCACTCACATTATACTCCAAGATAGGAGCTCCTAAGATAGAAAGAGGGGCCTTCTTATACTATATCACTTCTGTAATCTCTCACTTCTTAGCTTTTGATTTGCTGCTCTATCCACTCCCACACCTTCCCCAGGGGGAGACATTGTGTCATTTTGGCTGTGACACTGTTAACCTCTCTGGTGGTTGTTTTTTTTTTTTTTTTGTAAGCTATTATAAATGGTAAATGTTTTTTTTCATAATTTTGTATTGCAATTGTGTTCTACTGTTAATTTCAATGTGTAAAAGTGCTCCCCTATTCCTCCTGAAGAAGTGGGGTCCCCCACAAAACACGCTGATGTACACAGTCTGTGTTGGAGACACCCCCAGTAAATTTTGAATCAACTGCGGTTTTGGTCCTCGTGGATAATTAGTAAAGGGAGGCTATGGGGGTTATTTACTAATGGCAAATCCACTGTGCACTGCAAGTGCACTTGAAAGTGCAGTCACTGTGGCTCCGAGGGGGACATGCAAGGAAAATAAAAAAACAGCATTTTAGCTTGGACATGATTGGATGATAAAATCAGCAGAGCTTCCACTCATTTCATATCTACCCCTCAGATTTACAGCAACTGCACTTCCAAGTGCACTTTTAGTGCAACGTGGATTTGCCTTTCGTAAATACCCCCCCCATGTTTTCTATGGTTTTAACTCCTTCCCAGCCCTTTACGAGGTTCTAAATGCCAGAAGGTGAAGGTGGGCATTCCAATCATGTGACCACTGTGATTGGCAGTCGCATGAAGATAAAGCTCCCCATCGCAAGTATGCATTGGGAGCTTTTCCGGTACCAGCCAGTTACTGTGCTGGGAGTGCACTCTCTGCACACAAAAAGGTTTACATGGGGACACAGATACGGCCTTTGGGCATTAAAGCCCACCGAGAGGCCACATATATGCGTACCTCCGGTGGGAAGTGGTTAACCACTTGACGACTGTCTCACACCGATGTAAGTCGGCAAGGTGGCACGGACAGGCAAAATCACGTACACCACCCCCCCCCCCCAGTGCCCGAGGCGGTCGTCTCTTGTTCCCCGGCGATCGGAGGTGAGGGGGAGGCCATCCGTTCGTGGCCCCCCCCCCCTCGCGATCGCCGCCGGCCAATGGGAACATTCCTTTGCTGCTGTATGCTAAACAGCAGCAAAGGAAATGATGTCATCTCTCCTCGGCTCGGTAGTTTCCGTTCCAGCGCCGAGGAGAGAAGACATCACTGTGAGTGAAAACACACTACACAACACAGTAGAACATGCCAGGCACACAAAACACCCCGAACTTCCCCCCCCCCCCCCCCCCCCCGTCACAAACTGACACCAAGCAGGTTTTTTTTTTTCTAATTACAGTATTGGTGTCAGTTTGTGACAGTTACAGTGTTGGGACAGTTAGTATTACCCCCCATTAGGTCTAGGGTACCCCCTAACACCCCCTAATAAAGTTTTAACCCCTTGATCACCCCCCGTCACCAGTGTCGCTAAGCGATCATTTTTCTGATCGCTGTATTAGTGTCGCTGGTGACACTAGTTAGGGACGTAAATATTTAGGTTCGCCGTCAGCGTTTTTATAGTGACAGGGACCCCCAAATACTACCGAACAAATGTTTTAACCCCTTGATTGCCCCCTAGTTAACCCTTTCACCACTGATCACCGTATAAGTGTTACGGTTGACGCTGGTTAGTTCGTTTATTTTTTATAGTGTCAGGGCACCCGCCGTTTATTACCAAATAAATGTTTAGCCCCCTGATCGCCCGGCGGTGATATGCGTCGCCCCAGGCAGCGTCAGATTAGCGCCAGTACCGCTAACACCCACGCACGCAGCATGCGCCTCCCTTAGTGGTATAGTATCTGATCCGATCAGATCTATACTAGCGTCCCCAGCAGTTTAGGGTTCCCAAAAACGCAGTGTTAGCGGGATCAGCCCAGATACCCGCTAGCACCTGTGTTTTGCCCCTCCGCCCGGCCCAGCCCAGCCCACCCAAGTGCAGTATCGATCGATCACTGTCACTTACAAAACACTAAACGCATAACTGCAGCGTTCGCAGAGTCAGGCCTGATCCCTGCGATCGCTAACAGTTTTTTTGGTAGCATTTTGGTGAACTGGCAAGCAAGCACCAGCGTCAGGTTAGCGCCAGTAGCGCTAACACCCACGCACGCAGCATACGCCTCCCTTAGTGGTATAGTATCTGATCGGATCAATATCTGATCTGATCAGATCTATACTGGCGTCTCCAGCAGTTTAGGGTTCCCAAAAACGCAGTGTTAGCGGGATCAGCCCAGATACCTGCTAGCACCTGCATTTTGCCCCTCCGCCCGGCCCAGCTCAGCCCACCGATCGATCACTGTCACTTACAAAACACTAAACGCATAACTGCAGCATCGCTAACAGTTTTTTTGGTAGCTTTTTATTGAACTGGCAAGCGCCAGCGGCCTAGTACACCCCGGTCGTAGTCAAACCAACACTGCAGTAACACTTGGTGACGTGGCGAGTCCCATAAGTGCAGTTCAAGCTGGTGAGGTGGCAAGCACAAGTAGTGTCCCGCTTCCACCAAGAAGACAAACACAGGCCCGTCGTGCCCATAGTGCCCTTCCTGCTGCCTTTCGCCAATCCTAATTGGGAACCCACCGCTTCTGCAGCGCCCGTACTTCCCCCATTCACATCCCCAACCAAATGCAGTCGGATGCATGAGAGGCATTTTCTTTATGTCCTCCCGAGTACCCCTACCCAACGAACCCCCCAAAAAAGATGGTGTCTGTAGCAAGCGCGGATATAGGCGTGACACCCGCTATTATTGTCCCTCCTGTCCTGACAATCCTGGTCTTTGCATTGGTGAATGTTTTGAACGCTACCATGCACTAGTTGAGTATTAGCGTAGGGTACAGCATTGCACAGACTAGGCACACTTTCACAGGGTCTCCCAAGATGCCATCGCATTTTGAGAGACCCGAACCTGGAACCGGTTACAGTTATAAAAGTTAGTTACAAAAAAAGTGTAAAAAAAAAAAATATATATATATATATATATAAAATTTAAAAAAAAAATAGTTGTCGTTTCATTGTTCTCTCTCTATTCTTCTGCTCTTTTTTACTGTATTCTATTCTGCAATGTTTTATTGTTATTATGTTTTATCATGTTTGCTTTTCAGGTATGCAATTTTTTATATTTTACCGTTTACTGTGCTTTATTGTTAACCATTTTTTTGTCTTCAGGTACGCCATTCACGACTTTGAGTGGTTATACCAGAATGATGCCTGCAGGTTTAGGTATCATCTTGGTATCATTCTTTTAAGCCAGTGGTCGGCTTTCATGTAAAAGCAATCCTAGCAGCTAATTAGCCTCTAGACTGCTTTTACAAGCCGTGGGAGGGAATGCCCCCCCCCCCCCTCACCATCTTCCGTGTTTATCTCTGGCTCTCCTGTCTCAACAGGGAACCTGAGAATGCAGCCGGTGATTCAGCCAGCTGACCATAGAGCTGATCAGAGACCAGAGTGGCTCCAAACATCTTTATAGCCTAAGAAACCGGAAGCTACCAGCATTTTATGACTTAGATTTCGCCGGATGTAAATAGCGCCATTGGGGAAGCATTTTATCACACCGATCTTGGTGTGGTCAGATGCTTTGAGGGCAGAGGAGAAATCTAGGGTCTAATAGACCCCAATTTTTTCAAAAAAGAGTACCTGTCACTACCTATTGCTATCATAGGGGATATTTACATTCCCCGAGATAACAAAAAAAATGAAAGGAACAGTTTAAAAATAAGATAAAAAAGCAAAAAAATAATAAAGAAATAAAAAACAAAAAAAAACAAAACACCCCTGTCCCCCCTGCTCTCGCGCTAAGGCGAACGCAAGCGGCGGTCTGTCGTCAAACGTAAACAGCAATTGCACCATGCATGTGAGGTATCACCGCGAAGGTCACATCGAGGGCAGTAATTTTTGCAGTAGACCTCCTCTGTAAATCTAAAGTGGTAACCTGTAAAGGCTTTTAAAAATGTATTTATTTTGTTGCCACTGCCCGTTTGTGCGCAATTTTAAAGCATGTCATGTTTGGCATCCATGTACTCGGCCTAAGATCATCTTTTTTATTTCATCAAACATTTGGGCAATATATTGTGTTTTAGTGCATTAAAACTTTTTAAAAAAGTGTGTTTTTTTTTCCCAAAAAAATGCGTTTGAAAAATCGCTGCGCAAATACTGTGTGAAAAAAAAAATGAAACACCCACCATTTTAATCTGTAGGGCATTTGCTTTAAAAAAAATATATAATGTTTGGGGGTTCAAAGTAATTTTTTTGCAAAAAAAAAATAACTTTCATGTAAACAATAAGTGTCAGAAAGGGCTTTGTCTTCAAGTGGTTAGAAGAGTGGGTGATGTGTGACATAAGCTTCTAAATGTTGTGCATAAAATGCCAGGACAGTTCAAAACCCGCCCCCCCCCCCCCCAATGACCCCATTTTGGAAAGTAGACACCCCAAGCTATTTGCTGAGAGGCATGTCAAGTCCATGGAATATTTTATATTGCGACACAAGTTGCAGGAAAGAGACAAATTTTTTTTTTTTTTTTTTGCACAAAGTTGTCACTAAATGATATATTGCTCAAACATGCCATGGGAATATGTGAAATTACACCCCAAAATACATTCAGCTGCTTCTCCTGAGTACGGGGATACCACATGTGTGAGACTTTTTGGGAGCCTAGCCGCGTACGGGACCCCGAAAACCAAGCACCCCCTTCAGGCTTTCTAAGGGCGTGAATTTTTGATTTCACTCTTCACTGCCTATCACAGTTTCGGAGGCCATGGAATGCCCAGGTGGCACAAAACTCCCCCAAATGACCCCATTTTGGAAAGTAGACACCCCAAGCTATTCACTGTGCCACAGTAAAAAAATTAACCTCTTACAGTAGCGATTTGCTTTTCTTGTACTATAAAGGGTTCATTTTAGTTTTAACCCCATTATTTTACTAAACGTCTTAAGCCTGGTTCACATCTGTGTTTTTTAAAGAAAACACACGACAGTTCATTTAACATGGTTTCCTATGGGACACGTTCACATCTACCTTTTTTTTTTTCCAGCTGCTGTGTATTTGGAAAGGGTCAGACTTTTTTCAACGCAAAAAAACTGCGCTTTTTTTGGTTCAAGATACTTTAATTGAGAAGCTGCAGAAAAGCATGTAGTATGTTTTTGCAGCAATTTGTGTTTTTATTTTCCATATGCCCAACAAATTGGCCCAAAAAGAAAGAAAAAAAAAAAAAAAAGCATAATAAAAATGCAAACACGCAAATTACAGCAAAATCACGTTTGCAAAAATCAAAACGCACAGCAAATAGCACTGCAGAAACAGATCAAAAGCAAACTGCATAGGTGTGTACCGAGCCTTATGCTGGCCACACGGATCAATTTTCAGACGGGAATATTCATATGAAAAATCTTTGTACATTCGCTGAATAAAAGAACGTTGTTTGAAAAAAATATTCAATGGGTTCAACATGCCTCTCAGCAATTTCCTTGGGGTTTCCAAAATGGGGTCATTTGGGGGGGTTTTGTACCGCCCTGCCATTTTAGCACCTCAAGAAATGACATAGGCAGTCATAAACTAAAAGCTGTGTAAATCACAGAAAATGTACCCTAGTTTGTAGACGCTATAACTTTTGCGCAAATAAATATACGCTTATTGACATTTTTTTTACCAAAGACATGTGGCCGAATACATTTTGGCCTAAATGTATGACTAAAATTTAGTTTATTGGATTTTTTTTTTATAACAAAAAGTAGAAAATATCATTTTTTTTTCCAAATTTTCGGTCTTTTTCCGTTTATAGCGCAAAAAATAAAAACTGCAGAGGTGATCAAATACCATCAAAAGAAAGCTCTATTTGTGGGAAGAAAAGGACGCAAATTTCGTTTGAGTACAGCATTGCATGACCGTGCAATTAGCAGTTAAAGCGACGCAGTGCCAAATTGGAAAAAGACCTCTGGTCCTTAGGCAGCATAATGGTCCGGGGCTCAAGTGGTTAATATTTTTTTTTTTTTTATTTCATTTTGTAATAAAACTATGAATTTTTAACCATGCTGTGAATGTATTGGTACCAAAAAAAAAAAACAAAAAAAAACACACCTTTCCTTTAATGTTTCATATTACCAGAATGTAGTGCCTATAGCAATCCCTATTACTCCTTAACCACTCGCCGACCACACTATTGCCAAATCACAGCTACAACACGGTCATCCAGTTCTGGGAGGGCGTCATATGACACCCTCCTTTGGACACAGCTGATGACGGGTCAGGGTAAAGAGCCACAGCAGCTTTTTACTTCTTGATCAGCTGTGTCCAATCCCTAAAGTCAAAGTGGACATCGGTCCTGATTATCAGTACAGCCCCAACAGTGTCGGCAATCAGTGCCCATTAGTGAAGGAGAAAAATTAGCTGTTTGCAAGATTTTATAACAAACTATGAAAAACTTTTTTCCCCAAATTGTTGTTTTTTTTCATTTATTTAGCAAAAAAAAAAAAAATTTAAAAACCCAGTGGTGATTAAATACCACCAAAAGAAAGCTCTAATTGTGTGAATTTTTTTTTTTATATATAAAAAGGTTATATGGGTACAGTGCAGCATGACTGCGCAATTGTCATTTAAAGTGTGACAGTGTTAAAAGGTGGCCTGGGTAGGAAGGGGGTAAAAGTGCCCAGTAGGCAACTGGTTCTAAAGGTTTGTGTTTTTTTTTTACCTTCATGCATTTAATGCATGAAGGTAACAAACGTTCTCTGTACAGCAGCTCCCACCCCCAATACTTACCTGAGCCCGATCTTCCTCCAGTGCTGTGCACAAGAGCCTTGGCTCTCCTGGGACTCTCCCTCCTCATAGGCTGAGACAGCAACATGAGCCATTGGCTCCCTCTGCTGTTAATCACAACCAGTGAGCCAGCCAATGAGGAGAGAGGGGGCAGGGTAGAGCCACAGCTCTGTAAGAAAAACAGAAATGGAAGGCGCGCACACCTAGTACATTACCAAAAGATAATTTAAGAATAAAAATCTTTTTATATAAAAGTGGGTACTCACAAAATGCAACTGACAAAAGGCCATAAAAAACAATGCATGGACATGCACAGAACACGGGGTACAGCAAATGCATTTCGGGGGCGCACCCCCTTCCTCAGAGCTAGGCACCCGAATGCACAAGCAGAACCACGGCTCAGGAACAAGCCTGCTTGGGGGCCCCCATTGAAAGCTGCTTGCTCCGGGGGCACTCAGCAGGAGGGAGGGGCCTGGAGCACCAGCAGAGGACCCGAGGAGGATCAGGGCTGCTCTGTGCAAAACTATTACACAGAGCAGCTAAGTATGACTTTTTATTTATTTTTTTTAAACAAGAAAGCCTTTAATATCATTAACTGTGCAGGTGGATGCAAACAGACGGTCATTCATTGTCATCTGCTTGCTCAGACATACATTATGGTTCAGTATGTATCCATCTGCAAAAATCGACAGACAGATCCAGACTGAAAGCTTGTGTAAGGGTCCGAAGTGAATTAACCTTAATCTGTACTACAAACGCCTTCCAGGTGGTAATCTATATGTTAAGCCCCAATATAGTTGATATAGCAGAGAACTTTCCCTGGTGACTGGATCCCTCATGTCATTCGCAAGGAGCATTAAAAAATAAGCTCTCTATTGGGGACTTCACTTTTTGTTTATAAATAAGGCCCTTTTCACACTGCTATTGTTAGCTGCGCTTTATTGTAGTTCTTACAGGGGTTTTTAGCCGCTAGCAGGGCAGTTTTAACCCCCGCTAGCGGCTGAAAAAGGGTTAAAACACGCAAAGTGCCGGCGGTCCGGCAGCGGTGCCCATTCAGTTCAATGGGCAGGAGCGGTTTAGGATCGGTGTACCGCTCCTTCACTGCTCCAAAAGGTGTGGCTTGCAGGACTTTTTGTAGCGTTCTGCCAGCGCACCGCTCCAGTGTGAAAGCCCGAGGGAGAGGCTTTTTACAGGCACCATTTTTAGTGCTGTAGCGCCTCAGTATGAAAGGGGTCTTACTCGAAGCAATGAACTCACACATTGTACACCACACCCAACTCAGCTAGGAATGTTCACCACAAAAAAATCAGCCAACTTTATATAAACAGGTTTTTATTTGCCTCTGTTTAAAATGATTGATCCTTTAATTGCCAGATTACTGGGCTCCCTCTCTGGGGATACAATCCCAACCATGGAAAAAACAAACATGGGGCCCCTTGGAAATCCTGTAGCAGAAGTTCTGTGACTTATCCAACATGGAACTACTAAGCGCAGGGAACTTGGAATCCATTCGAACGTACACACAAACCAGACTAGCATGTCCTTCAAATGATCCTATAACGGATGATTACGTTTTCAAGCTGTGAAATGAACGATAGTCTGATCTCAAATGATAGAGAGATGGAGCACAATATCAGTGCAGGCCCAAGGCAAAGGCAAGATAGCATTAGCAATCCTGTTGCCAGCTGTATAGTTGGTTAGATAAATTCGCCTAGTAATGCCCAGCATATACGGATCATTTAAGGATCCAGGGGGTCTAAAGTGGGTACATTTTCATTTCCAGCTCAAACCCCAAGTGGTTACATAACAAAAGGCAGAAATTCAATAGATAACCAGAAAACTTAATGAGAAAACCATTCAAGTGTCCTGTCCTTCATGAACTTGGAGCTGCCATGGGTTCTTTACTGAAGTACAGAAGAACATGCAGCATTGTGTATTAGATGATTTTGCATATCCAGTTAAGATTATTCTGACAACTGTAATCTCATCTTAAAACCAGGCAACAATAAAACAGTCCCCTCTTACAAGCAAAAAGAAATCCTGGCAAGGGGGAAGGTAAAACAAAAAAAGTTAATGGTTTTAACACCAGCTGGTGGGCAAGCCTTCCTTCCAACGATTTAATTGACTGGTTGACTGTTCATTTGTGGCATTCCTCGGCTAGGTCTTGGGGGCCCTCCGCGACCTGAAAAACGAAATAGCTGGCTTTAAAAACGAAGGAATGTAATATGGCTTCTTATATAGTTAACCGCCTTTGCCCGCTTGTTTAGAGGCCTAAAAGATTTACCAGTGCCAAGAGCGGCATAAGGAGTTCCTAGAACAGAGGTTAACAAAAACGTGCCTGCTGCTCAATGCTGGCACTACTGGACATTCAAGTAACATCACACAAAACGTTCAGCAGGGACTGACCAAGATTTGAATCATGTATGGGCAGGCTCAATATACCAAAGTTGATTTATCAACTCGGGTACAACCAGCCTTTTGGATTTTACATATTGTGGCCATTTGCAGTAATCAATATGTTCTTCCGGCAGTGACAGCTTCCTCCACCCTTCCCGCCAGGAGAACACAACGGCTCCGCGAGAGGGATTCCCCATCAACATGCACCCATGGCTACAGGAAAGAAAAAAAAAAAAATCGCTCTATGGCCAGCCTAAGTGAGGCCACAGAACCACCCTATTAAATGCCCAGTTACCAGAAAAAGAACTAAAGTTCCCAGTAGGGCCAAAACTACTAATCGATTACCGTTTTCATAAATGATTGAAAAAAAAAAAAAAAAAAAGCCAGTAACATAATGGGGCCAAAAAAAAAAAAAAAGTCCTTTATAGTACAAAAACAAATTGCTACTGTAACTATTACTTTCACTGTTCCACAGTAAAAAAATTAACCTCTTACAGTAGCAATTTGCTTTTCTTGTACTATAAAGGGTTCATTTTAGTTTTAACCCCATTAATTTACTAAACGTCTTAAGCCTGGTTCACATCTATGTGTTTTTTTATAGAAACACACGACAGTTCATTTAACATGGTTTCCTATGGGACACGTTCACATCTACGTTACTTTCCAGTTGCTGTGTATTTGGAAAGGGTCAGACTTTTTTCAACGCAAAAAACGGTGCTTTTTTTTGATTCAAGATACTTTGAGAAGCTGCAGAAAAGCATGTAGTATGTTTTTGCAGAAATTTGTGTTTTTATTTCCATATGCCCAACAAATTGGCCCAAAAAAAAAAAAAAAAAAAAAAAGAATAAAAATGCAAACACGCAAATTACAGCAAAATCACGTTTGCAAAAATCAAAAAGCACAGCAAATAGCACTGCAGAAACAGATCAAAAGCAAACTGCATAGGTGTGTACCGAGCCTTATGCTGGCCACACGGATCAATTTTCAGACGAGAATATTCATATGAAAAATCTTTGTACATTCACTGAATGAAAGAACGTTTGAAAATTTCACTTTTGTTTTAAAATGAATGCAATTTCTGAACGAAAACCACATACACTGTTTAAAAACGCCTTTGACCAAGCAGTTTTCTATTATTTCTAAATTGATTCGAGATTTTGCTCCCCAACCATATAGTTAGTTATTTATATTTAAAGAATAAATTGCCTTTTTTTAAACTTTACACAATAACTAAAATTATACACCACACTTTTTATTTATTTATTTATTTTTTTTAAGGTTAGGTTACCGAAATAATAATCGCCCAACTAATCGATTGAGAATAATAGTTAGTTGCAGCCCTAGTTCCCAGAGAACATCCTTTAGAGGAAATTACATCACTTCTTGTGTGAGAATTAGCTTGTGGCAAAAAGCCACATAAAGCTAATGTAATAGACTTTACAAGACAGCATATGGAGAAAAAAAAAAAAAAGTTACAGCTTTCACAATTCTCAAACTTGAAATTTACGAGTATTTGCATTTTTTTTTTATCCTTGCTATAGAAAGAAATAAAGAGGGTAAGAGGAGTAGGTTTAAATGAACTTTTGAATTTAACAGTTTTTTTTTGGGGTGGGAAAGACGCTTGTTTTAAAAATCACAGCAAAAGGCTTGTATAAGGACATTTGTCTTAACCAGGGCTGGGAAGAGGAAAGCTGAAGACTGGGACATGGCTCAGCAACAGAAAGCTAAAAATCAAAAGCTCTACTCTGGCACACATACTGAACGGGGATGTCAGAAACCAGCTTATTCTGTAAAAACACGCTAGCAGTGAGTTGTCCGTTACTAAAATGAAGGGAAAGTGCTCACCTTCCTATTACCCAGCATCAATCACAAAGCAAACCTGAAAACACTTGGAAAGGATCAGATTCCTGAGCTGTATACCATCAGATCAGTAGTGATTGGCTCAGGTGTGTTCGGGATTGTATTCCCAGCCCACCAGCACAATCCCACCAGGAAGCAGACACTGCACACCACCAGTCAGTGAGGCATTTCCCGGTTCTCAGCTGCCTATGATTAGCGGTGTGCAGTGTTGGCTTCCTGGCAGGATTGCTCAGGTGGGTCGGGACTATGATCCCAAACACACCTGAGCCCAGCACTAGAGATAAGTGACATGACATGCAAAGATGTCAAGTAACAGCAAAAGTCTTAAAGGCTGCAGCCTAGGTGATCAGAATGACAACTGCTTCTCATGTAGATATTTTGCTTTGTGGAACACACATTCGGTCAGATAGGATCTGAAAGGCAGATCCATTGGATACCGTCACTTGTTCTCCCAGTATGTAGGACTCTACTCTGGGGATACAGCTGCATGGGAGGGCAGTTTTACCTTCTTTAGCAGTGCAACACCCAGGTCCAAACTTTGCTGAGGGTTTCTAAAACAAAGCAGAATTCTGGAGCAGTTTCTCCATAAGCTGGCTGACAGCAGTGAATAGTAAGGTTTTTTTTTTTTGGGGGGGGGGGGCGGGGGCTTAAAAGCATATTAGATTGTAAGCTCTTCTGAGCAGGGCCCTCTTAATCGTATTGTATTATAACTGTATTGTCTCCCTTTTATATTGTAAAGCGCTGCGTAAACTGTTGGCGCTATATAAATCCTGAATAATAATAAAAAAAAAATAATAACATCTAAACCAAAAAAGTTTAGTATACCCAAGCTCCTCAGTCCTTTGATGTAGAAGCTGCAATCGCTTCCATTTTAAGCCCCCCTCCCCACTCTTTATTTGCACACGGTAACTCTGCAAATGATATCTGTCCTAGGGTACCCCATGTTCACTTCACTGTATATAGGAAGCCAAGGTTATCACCAGTCTGCTCTTATTAGGACTGCTACCCTGCCACCACTTATTTTCATAAGGGGGCATTCACAAAAGGTAACACGGAAAACGGACATGGTTTGGTTATATCAGCTCGGAACACAGCAAGTCACAAGGACACTTGGATTCTGGAAAGAATCCTCTGTACCCATAATAAAACAAATGCAGCCACCTCATAGAAGAACTGGCTAACTGCACAATATTACATGTTTTTGTTCAGATAGAATTTAAAAAAAAAAAAAAAAAAAAAAAAAAAGGCAAAACCAGATCTTTGACATATAGTAGAAGATATTCTCCACTAAATGGTACATCGGCCCCCTCTGGGTCTGTAGATGGATCTCTCTTCAAGCCTTCTACACACCCCATTCCTAATAGGGCAAATATATGCTTGCCTAAGGTATTACCCTTAGAGCAGTGGTTCTCAACACTAACAGGCCAGGTTTGCAAGATAACTGAAATGCATCACAGGTGAGGATATCATTTGCTGCTCAGTGATTTCAGTATTCTAGTCTGCATCTCCCTAATACTTAAAATCTGGCCTGTTAGTGGGTCCTGAGGACAGGAGTTGAGAACCACTGCCTTAAAGGCTGCATAAAATTTGGTAGCAAAACAGTATTGTCAAATCTCTTCAAAAAGGTATTAGGTCTCAACCTATAATCTCTCTATAGCTCTAGTGTTGCCATAAAGTGTAGGCAGACTCAAACCTTTTTGTTCCCTTTTGGTCAGTAAAAGCCGTTTGCCACATTTCCTGTCACTTCAAAATAGTTTGCTTGAACCAAGCTGGACCAATGAACCATTTCGTTCACCAAGAGCTGCACTGGCTCTAAGAACTTTATAAACTGCATGCAACTTAAGCTACATAAAGTACTGGGTTCCAGCTGCAAGATATTGTTCCTGGTGTGAGGCAGAAATTCTACAGAGTTAGTCTGAGCAGCTCTCATCCATTCATAGGCAGCTTTGTATTCTGCAAATGAATACAAAGCTTCCTCTGAGTGGGAGGGGTGGGCTGACAACATCATACTCAGTGGAATCAAGAAAAAAAAAAAACTAATGCAACCACCCCAGCAAAAATGACCAGTAAGTTGCAAAACTATCAATTTTTGTTCTTCAGTTTAGATGAGCTTTGACCTTTAATAAACTGAAGTTTCCATATCAGCACCCATTCCAGTTTGGAATATCTGTAGCCGCTGCTTCAACCTTCAAACACCCCCTGCCTTTCAAATGTATTCCATTTTACAAAGCCAAGCCAATGTCAGGCTAGTTGCAAGTGGACTGTGTGCAACCTGGGTTCATTGTTTCCAATGAAAAGCTCAAACCGCTGGAATGCCCACGCACACTAGCAGAGTCCAATAAACCAGACCACAAAATACTCTGCAACCAGCTGCAGTTGACTGAACACAACTTTATTGAAACTCAAGCAACGATTCACAAATTGAGTTTTGGGAAGTATAATAGCAATGGGTAAGACAGTTTTATTATGATTTGCTTGCAAAAAGTTAAAAAAAAAAAATATTGTTTTTACACTCTCCATGTGGGTGGGGAAAAAAGAAAAAAAAAAAAAGGCAGCAACAAGTAGTAAAGCTTAAGAAAAAAAAAATAAATTAAAACTTCAAGTTTTCAGGAGAATTCTGTGGTTAAAAAAAAGGCGAGTCATTCTAGCGAAAGCAATTTTTTTTCCCCATCGAGCGTTAAAACTGCTATTCTGGTGCCTCTACAGATCATGTACAAGAGCTGAACCTCTCACTCAGCACCCAAGTGAGACGAGTTACTATTCCCAAACTGGTGCGGTGGGGAGATTTAGTGTGGCCGATGAGATCTAGGCATGTTACTGAGGGGAGGGGGGAAGGGGCGAGAAAAATTTCCTTCTATTCCTCAGGCCTGCGCCCTTGAAGTTTGTTGAAGCTGAGTTAGGAGTGCATCGCTTGAGCATTACCTCGAGGTGCGCCCCGAGGACCTCCCTGCCCGGTGCCTCGCTTAAAATTTTGCTGATATCCATCCTAAAAAAAAAAAAAAAAAAAAAAAAAAGGAAAAAAAAACAAAGGAGTTTGTTAAATGACAGTTCGGAAATTGGATTCGAGAAAAAAAAAAAACAAAAAAACAAACACACACACACACACCTCTTTTACAGACTTCAACAGCTCAAGGCAAAGATTTAGGTACAGCCTTATGACTCACAGCAGTGAGCCACCCATTCCCATGCATCCCCAAAATGTTCGTTAGCCAAAAACAGCTGGGAGGAAATTGCGAGGCATAAGACCTTTCACTTTAGGCAAGGAGCCCAATTTACAAAGCCAATGCGCATAGAAAATTAAAATAATTTTTTTTAAAAAGTTAGCGTTTTTAGTTTAGTCAAGATGGCTGAAAGCAGAGTGCCTTAGGCTGGAAGTTAAATCATTGTCAATTGAGCCCAAGGTTTGCAAAATTTTATAACAAACCATGAAAAAGGTTGATTTTTTTCCCCAGACTTTGGTCTTTCGTTTGTGCCCATCAGTGCCACCTATCAGAGCACCCTCATCAGCGCACATAAATGAAGACTTTTTTTTACCGGTTTGCAAAATTGTATAACTATATAAAAAAAAAAAAAAAAAAAAAAAAAACACAAACCCAATGGTCACTGGCTGCAGAACTAGGCAGTATCTCCTAAACTCTGCACATTTTAGGAGATGCCCCTGGTAAGTACACGCAAGATAAGCTTACCTGTAGGACACAAGTCAGCAAGCAGTGTTTACTACCCATTTAACTTCCCTTGGTGTTCAAGTATTCTTACCAATTCTATTACAATGAAGTGCTTAGCACACATACTACTGCCACTAAGGAATGGAGACGGATTGCCATATGAAAAAAGCTGTCCTATTTAAACTTTAAAATGGATAGGTTATACTGCAACAAGAAGCCTCCAGAAAGAATGTGCATCTCACCCGTTGGTAGTTGTTGGTATAATCTCGAGGTGTGCTAAACTGAGCCTGTGAGTAACCGCTGTTTGGAGTGTTTGAGAAGGCAGGGCGGTAGCCATCATATCCTCCTACAGAATATTAAAGCAGAGAAAGCAACAAATCAAGCCAAGAACTTCATGTATTTAAAAACATGCATCTATAAAAGAATTGCTCAGCCTTAAGACATGCCTCTGAAACCATTGGATGGCCCCCTGTAGCCATTAATCATGCCCCTGCCACCACGCTGCCCTCCTCGGGCCATCCCTCTGTTGTTGTAGAAGGGCTGGTTGCTGCGGGAGAAGCCAGTGTTCTGTTGTGTCTGCTGTTGGTGGCCAGTGGAAGCTTGGTGGGACTGGTCCGATGCTGCATGGTAAGTGTTTACCACTGAAACAGAAGAGTCACAGTGAGACACTGCACAGAGCCTACAATGCAAGCACTTCAGACGCAAAAGCCCAACTCCAGTTTTCACAGGAACAAATCTCCAATTAGGTGGAACTAAATAACTGATAAAGAAAATACAACTTTTCAAATTGTGTGTTTTTTGGTGGAGTGACACTAAGGTACCAATGTTAAATGTGACCAGCACACATATGAAGGCTGCAGCTGCCAATTCCTCTCCTGGAAAATGTCAGTCATGCCAAGTCAATAGCTTCAGTACTATAAGGTCACTGAAGCAGAACAATCAGAATTTCTGACTTCACTCCAACACTGCCGATGTGCATGCCTACCCCTGGTCATTTAAAAAAAAAAAAAAAAAAAAAAAAAAAAAAAAAAAAAAAAAAAAAAACGCAAAGTACTCAACGTACAATCAGGCAACTAGCCTTTTACAGGAGGTAGGTTGGTCTCTGGGGGGGGGGGGGCTTCCTTTGAAGCTTTGACAACATAGAAAAATAGCACACTGATGTCAGCAGGTACCATTTGTACAGTTATAACTAAGCAATGAAAAGGCACCTCACAAAAGGAGGAGGACGACCATTTCATGGCTGCCTGGTTGTAGAAAAAAAAAAAAAACCCACACATTGCATTCAATTTTGACTTTAGTCATGGTTTACACTGGTGCGATGCGGGAACCAGCACGATTCCTGTGCGGGTTCCCACATTGCATTCAACTCGCAGGCAGTTCACATTGTTCTCTGCGAACCGTTGCAGGTGTCAATAGAAAGTTAAAGTGCATGTAAACCCGATTCATGAAATTTGACATAGGCACATATCTATAGTGTTTACTTCTCTCTCTGCAAAGCCCTGAGTCCCGCTGTCACACGGTCTAAGCCCAGACACCACTCCTACTGCAGAATAACTAACAATTCTAACACAATGTAAGGATTCTAAAGATTATAGCAAGCTGAAGACAGCAGAAATACATGTAGGGAGATTGGTTTAAATCTCTGTGTATCATCTGAGACTGTTCACTTTACTGGGTATAGGAGGAGAGAGTTTACATCCACTTTGACACCCCCAAACCGGTTCGCAGAACGCAGCACGAACTGTGGAATCAGATTGCATGGGTCCAAATACCCATATAATCAGAATCCAGTGCAGACCAAAAAAGGGGCCTGCACTATTTTGGTGCGAATGCGATGCGATTCAATTTCAGGTAAACTGTATGGCTGAAGTCACATTGCACACAGCAATGCATTGCGCATCACATGCAATGTCTGGCACTGCATTAGTGTGTACCAAGCCTTAGACTGGATACGGTTTATGAAAAAAAATAAAAATATATATTATAGAATATATATTAAATTATATTCAGTTTCTGCTAGACATCTGGTACAAGCTTTAAGTTTCGGTTCAAACTTGTGTACTCTGCGAGATGGCATGTAATTTACACCGCAAATCACACGCAATGTCCGTGCAATAGGATTTCAGCCATACAGATTGTATGGCCGATATTGCATTCGGACCATTTATGTTATAAATGAACAGGATTTTATTATTACCAGACTGTAGCTGCTCTTGTTGAAGTTCGTTTTGTTCCACTTGGTGTGGCTGGCCTGGGAAAGTTTGACTGTAACTGGCCTGGTACTGGTTCTGTTTCAGTGTGTCTGCCTCGTTCACAGGAGGGACAGGTGCATTCATATTAAAAACCTAAATGGTGGAAAAGAAGACGTCAAAAAAAAAAAAAACAAACAAACACAGCCTAACAAAAAGCAAACCCGCACATTAACAAAATTAGCTGAGCTGTACAATCAATGCAAAAAACCTTCAGCCAAATCTTTTGGGGGAGGTGTGTGGCGAAAGCACGGTTCAGATTTATGATGCAGATCCAACTTCTTACCATTCAGAATATGCGAGATGATCTCAAATTAGTGAGTGTGACTTTATTATAATCTAGCAAGAGGTTACATGCTGTGTGTGGCAAACATTTAAGTGTTCGTGTAACTTGCCAGTTTGAAATAAAGGGGAGGCTTCATCACCGGTATGCGTCAAAAATGGTTTCTAGGATGCCCTTCAAATTATTTATATTAAAGCCTGTGTGATAAAGCTTTAAAAATTATAGGGGGGATTAAACAGCCTCTCGCACATAAAAGATACGGTTAGGCTCCATGCACACTGGGCTTAAAAAAAAAAAAAAAAAAAAGCCAGTTCCCTTGGCAGGGAAGTTTAGAAGAGTTTTGCGTTTTTTTGCCAGAAAGCTCCAATCAGAAATGCAAGCCAGAAGAGTTTGCCTCTAAATGTTGAGCTCAAAATATGCCTATCATCGTCCTAAAATGCATGGACACATAGAACATTGAGCGGCTTCTACAGGAAGAACACAAAACTCCTGTAGAAGCAACGATTTTAAAGCCAGTGTGCATGGAGCCTTAAAGTGGTTGTAAACCCTGTACAACCATTTTTCCCTACAGGTAAGCCTATAAGGCTTACCTGTAGGTACTGGAAATATCTCCTAAACCTGTACGGTTAAGGAGATATACGCTTGTGCCGACATAATCGGTGCATGCGCACTGAAGGGCACAATCGTGCCCTTTATATAATGCCCGTGCCGTGACTGTCGGGTCCCACGCAACTCCGGCCAGTAACCGAGCCGGAGTCCACAGCCCCGGAAGGAAGAGGGGTTGAAGATGAACGCGGCCACACAGTGGGGACATAGCAGGCTTCTTCTGCAGGTAAGTGGCACATAATGGGCTAGTATGCGCTGAATACTGGCCCATTATGCTTTTACTTCGCAGGGACAAAAGGACGTTAAACCCATCAGGTATTAATTCCTCTTTAATGAACAGGAAAGAACACCAGCAGAATATTCCATGATGCCAAAGGCCAGATGTGTATCAAGAGGAATGATGCAATGCATGAAAGTTTGCAATTAAGTCAAGCTTGATATGCTTACGGTCTGCATGGACTGGAATGGAGCAGCATTCACATTGATACCACTGCTGTGCAGCGGTTTGTTGGACCCAGTCTGGAACACCTGAGGTTGGGGAGCAGCAGGAAGCGATGAGGACGTTTGCGTTGGATCTGAACTTAGAGACAGAGAGGCCTGGAAAGAAGAAGAGGATGTGGTTGGTATAAATTAAGAGGAATGAACACAAGATTAGTCCACCCAAAACCAAAATATTCACTAAAGGAAAAAACTCTACTTTTAAAGTGGAAGTTCAGCCAAAACCCTAAACCTACTCATACCCTGGAAAGAGAAGGAAACAAAACACAAAAAAAAAAAAAAAAAACACTATGGTTATCTTATCTAAAGCGGATCCGGTCTCCAGTGGTGGCTGCTGAGTACAGAGAGAAAGCTGACAACAGCTGCGAAATGCCTGGGAAGTGATGTCACCCATAGAGCCACTATGGGACTTCCATTGTCAGCTAACCCTCTTGCACTCCCACATACTTAAGCCGCCAACATCTCAGTGTGGAACAAGACTCAGAATAGGCAAGTAAAGCAACCTCTTTACAGGGCTAGATAGATTAGGTTTAGAATGTGGTCGAGTAGGTTAAGCATTCAATGGGTTTTGTCTGAACTTCCCACTAAGTTTTCCATGTTACCAACCTGGATCTGCTCCATGGCTTCTTTCTGGGACCTCTGTTCTGTGGGGTGAGAAGGTTGGTACAATTGTGGAGAGCCAGCAAAGCCTTCACTAGTGGAAGATACCATGGGAACCTTAAGAGCAGAAAAACACACATCTGATTAGAAAGAAAAATAAATAAAATACTACACTCCTCGTAAAATCCTTTCTTGGAGGGAACTGAAGGACACAAGTCTAACCTTTGAATCATACTGCCATTTACAGGATTGGACACAGACGAGAAAAAGCCAACACCTAAACTTTTTTTTACCCCAATTGCAAGGAATGCATTAGTGTAAAAAGGTTTAGGCTTTATAACCACTTTAACCATCTGACCACCACAAACTGAAAACCCAAATTAATTACTTTATTAAAAGCCAACTCACCCCTCCATCCATGTCTTGAACATTGAGAAATCACTTTGAGGTGCATGCAAGGCATTCCACCCACAATGAACCGATCCCTAATGCCATGCAGATCTCCTGCAGAGCCTCATACGAGCAAGCCAATACATTGAGAGGGAGAGTTAACTACCAAAGCACTTACAGCGCCATGTAAATCATTGAGAACTACAAGCCGCTAAGGCTGTTGGGATTTATAATTTTCCATTCACAGAACACTTAACGAGTGATGCGGTCATTATTCTGTATTTTTTTTTTTTTTTAATTGTGACAGCTAGCAGGGGGAGAAGATCCCTTCTAGCTGTAAAAGCAGAAGGAGTGGGGGCCGATCCTTTCAGAACATGTTACACCCTGAATATGGGTGTAACAGGTTATGAAAGGTGAACTTATCCTTTAACAGAAGACTAGGTGACAGCCTTAAAAATCTGGGAAACAGAGGACACAAAAACAAAAATTTAAGGAATCACTCGCATATCAAGTAGAGTTTGCCTGGAAAAGAAGAGGCAAGCACCTGATCCTTGGAGACCACAAGCTTGGATGATTGTCTGCCCAACCCACAGAGATGGTGGAAAAAAGAAGTAGGTGCACCCTTACAGGTATGACAAACTGAAAACAAAAAAATAAATAAATAAAAAACCCTGAAGCAGCAGCTGAAAGAATCACAGCTCAGACCAGATCCAGACAATGGAGGGAGATTTTCTTTTGGTGGACAAGAGACACAGGAGAACGGTGTCTGAGAAAGGCAGAAATAACCCTGGGCAAAAAATCCCAGGCTTCATCACAACATTGACTATGCTGATCCAAAATGGGTTTCTTACAGGACAAGGCTGCCAGCTCAGACACTCACCTTGTAGAGGTGATGACAAGTAACACCACCTTGTGGGTAAACAGAAAATGTCCAAAGCTTTAGGACAGTAGTTTGATTACCTGAGAGAACCAAATTCAGATTCCGCCGAGTCAGAAATGGATGGAAGGGAGATACATGAGAAACCAGACTTGAGTGCAGAGAGCCAGAAGCTGTTCCACACCCTAGCTGTAGGAAGGACAGAATTTGTTCCACAGAGAAACCTCTTGTGGAAACTGTAGAAATAATCCTACCATGTCCAATAACAGACCTTGCAAGTACACTTCTTAACTTTTAACATTGGAGAAATGAAAACAGGATGGCCGCACTCCCAAAGTAGTTACATTTTGTTTTTACTCCTCAAGCAATGAAAAATGTAATAGAGCAATGACATAGGCAATAGCAGGGGGAAAAGGTTACCTTCTCCCCTGCTATTGCCCAAGTCATTGCTCCATTGCATTTTGTTTTTACTCCTCCATAAACATTTTTTCATTGCATCTACTTTGGGAGTGCAGCTATCCTATTCTCGTTCCTTCATTTGCCTGCAGCAATGACAGGGCGTGCACCCCATCTGATGTGTGTTCATTTGCAGCCTAGCAGTCTCCCCCTGGAGCAGTTTTGTTCAAGTGGGAGTTAAACCCATATAAAAGTCAGCAGCTACAAAAAGTGTAGCTTCTGACTTTTCTTAATCAGACACTCACCTGTCCCACAGTCCAGCAATGCGAATGAAACCTCGCTCCTTTCCCCAGCGCCGCCATTGTCACTGTGGGCGCCCGGCACGCACTACGCATGCGTGAGCCACGCTGCGCACCAATTGGCCAGGCAATTATCTGGGACCTGTGACGTGTCCCAGATGATTACCGAGAGGGGGAGGGTGAACTTCCTTCCGGCACCCTGGGAGGAAGTGGTAGCTGGATCCCTCTAAAAATCCACCCCCCCAAAGAAAAAGACATGCCAAAATGTGGCATGTCAGGGGGTCACCTTTACTTAAAGCGGAAGTTCCATTTTTGGGTGGAATTCCACTTTAACTTTTAACATTTGTAGAAATCAAGACCCAGATGCCGGTCCCCCAGAATCTGCACTTCGACAGCCATGCCATTAAGGTCAGTGATTAAAAACAGAAAAGACAAATCAGTCCTCTGGACAGAAGATCCCAATGATCTGGTAAAGCCCATAAAGTGTCTGCTGGGAGTCTTACTGTGTACCCCATCCACCTGGACAAATGCAGATCACCAGAATGCCCTCATCTCAATCCTGCAAAGCTGAGGAAGAAGTTTCAGGGGAGAGAAGGTATAGATTAGGGGTGTACTAATCTCACGGGCTGACCAGAACATCCACTACTTGCAGTAGAGAATCCCTATACCCGGAGACAAACCTGGAGGTAAACACTGTCTCCTACCTGCGACAGGTCCTGACCACCACCAGATTTAGTGACCAATCTCCCAGATCCAGGCACAGCCAGGTAATGAGTCTGCTGATCCAAACTCATATTTAGTTTTGGGACGTTTCCTTAGCCTGCCATCCTCCAAAGAGGCAAGTATGAATAATCTTTTGCAGGTTTTGTTCTCATAGGAACAAGCTGCTTTAAAAATGAAGTGCAAATTATTGTAGAGTAACAAGCATACTTACTTGTGTGCTATCTGGAACTTGGCTGGGTTGAGATAGCCGGGGCTCAGAATGTACTGAAAAAAAAAAAAATTAGATTAAAGAGCCAAAGTTAAAGTGACATCCCAGTCAAACCCCAACTAAGCCTCAATTTACTCCTGCGGCGCATAGCTGCAAAAAGAACATGCAGTTACTTCTTTATAACTTGGGGTTCAATGTTGTGAGTTTACTACTGCTTTAAGTTGGGGTATAACTGGCTTTCCACTTTAAGCTTTATTTTTCTATTCGGCTTTCAAATCTTAATGATGTCCTTTTACTAACATCCTAAAGAAAAAAAAAAAAAACGACCACTGACCAGAGTACATATGCAATGTTTAATGATGTCCGATATAGAGCAGAAAAAGATACATACCTGGAGGGCAGACCATCTGAGGCAGCTCCATGCTTTGAGCTGGATTCATAGGTTGTGCAGACACAATTGCAGGGTCTATTGGTTGGTTTTCAAAATCCAACATAGAGTCCTGCAAAAGCAAGTAGCAAGATATAAAAACAGAGAAGTCCATCTGTCAGGGTACATTTAAATAGCACAAAAATTTAAAAGGTTCATACCGACCTGCATGAAATTATATGGACCTTGCATCTGGGCCATCAGATCCTGAACCTTCTGTCTTCGTACAATGGGATCAGGCTGGACTTGGGAAATGGCATTTAGGGATAGTGGCTCGGAGACAGCCGGGGATGTTGGTTGCTGCTGCTGGAGTGAGTTTACGACCTTTGGGGAGAGGGAGGGAAGAAAAAAAAAAAAAAAAAAAAAAAAAGATATATATAATAAAATCACTCACTTAAAAGGGTAGAGGGAGGGGGTTACCCATGAGTAGTGTTAACCTTGAAGTCAATTAGACTAAAAAATTAGTATTTAAAAATACCCCTCTGGGTATACTACCCTTTAACAGAACTGTCCACAGCAGTATCTTCTCCAGAAGAATACATAAATGGGCAGGATGTCTTCACCACACCACCCATTATTCATAGCGTATCAATGCAAAAAGCAGCAATGAACACAAAATCAGCGCCATACTCTGCATCAGTGAAAAGTGCCCAGCCAGAAGAGCAAAGAGGAGGAAAACTCTGTAGCATCACAAGACTGGGTTAAAGACTTTGGGTGGGTATAAAACACTAAGCATAGGATAGAGTCAGTTGTGGGCCCAAGGGACATTATACAGAGTTGGGCTTTAAAATGATCAACTAACCTGAAGGTTCTACCTAGTACCAACCAATTTAAAGACACCCCCCCCCACCTTTATTTTGGCAGGCAAAAATTTCTGATTTATTCAAACAGCACTATGCAAACACAAAAGAAAGCCCATCAGTATCAAGGGCCTGCTCTTGTTTTTGTGTTTTGAAAGTCCAATTTTTAAATTAAAGCATACCTAAAACGCAAACAAAAAATACATTACAACTCTTCAAGCTTTAGATATGGTAGCTGCATCAGTTTTCCTTCAGCCACCCACCTTTAATTTCACCTGGTGATCCCGATACCTTATATAGTGGCTACAACCACTCCCTCACTACCCTCAATAGGCTGGCAATGCTGCTCTTCTATAGTGTCAGATGTGCCAAGAGAATTTGATAGACTTACACCGGTGACTAACAAAATTAAGTCCAAATCCAAACACCCAGGTCTCCCCCCCCCCCCCCCACTATCCTTAGATAAAGTTTTTGACTGCATGAATAAAGGCCGACCATTGCAAGCACCCCTCTCAGTGTTGAAGTAGTAACTCCAAACCTTTAAAAAGATCCCCCATGGGACTCAGTGCACGTATAAACACTTGGCTCCTGATCCATCCTTGATCTTGGCCATAGCACCAACAAATTAACCCCTTGGCGCAGGCTTCCTCCAAACCCTAAAAGCCAGGAGTGGGGGGCAGGCATTCGGATCATGTGACCGCAGTGATTGGCTGTCACATGATCGGAAAGCTCCAGATCGCAAGTATGCATCAGAAGCTTACGGATCCCTGCCAGCTACCGTCCTGGGGGTGCGCCCTCAGCACAGCAAGTTTACTCAAGGCCTCATATGCTTCTGCTCGTCTTAGACTGTAAAGTCTCCTTAATTTTCCTATAAAAAAAACAAACATGTTACTTACCTGCTCTGTTGCAGTGGATTTGCAGAGAGCAGCCTGGATCCTCCTTATCAGGTCCCTCTTCTGTGATGATCCTGGCCCCTTCCTCCTGTTCAATGCCCCAACAGCAAGCAGCGTGCTATGGGGGCGCCCAAGCTGAGTCACAGCTTCAGGTGTTCAGACACGGAGCACTGACCCGACCCCACCTTCTCCCGATTGGCTAGCTGACTGACAGCAGCAGGAGCAAATGGCACCGCTACTGTGTCTCAGCCAATCAGGAAGGAGAATCCCAGACAGCTGAGACACTCAGACATTGCTGGAAAGAGGGGGACATCAGGTTATTGTTGTTAGGGGGAGCTGATGTGCACAGAAGGCTTTTTATCTTAATGCATTAAGATAAAAAAAAACCTTCTGCCTTTACAACCTCTTTAAGGCACACTCACTGAGAGGTTGCATATATACACACACACGTACTGACGGCACCAAGAGGAGGAGGAGAGAAAAAAAAAACCCCAAAAAACACTTACTTCAACGGTTTCTACTGCCCATTCTTGCACTTGTTCCTTCTCTCCGCTGCCGAATGTGTTCTCCGCCATAAACTGTCTGTTTACAAACTGCAGAATGAGGTGTCTGTTAATTGCCATCCTAGTGTAAATGTGCTATGCCAAACCATGGCAGGAGCAACAGTCTGACTAACAAAAAAAAAAAAAAAACAGATCTAGGCTAGGTTCACGTGTTTGCGGCAGCTCACATTTGCACCAGCGCAGCAGCCTATTCATTTGAAGTTTCAAGTTTTTCATAATGCAGCAACATCCACACATAGGACACCAATGTTAGAGGTGATTTATTCTTAGGCAAAAAAAAAAACCTTAACAGACTGGTACCAACTAATATTCCAGTGTTTCTCTTCTCCCTCACTCAGCTAATGTGTACCCAGTGCTGATGGACAGGGGCAGAAGACACACACAAAAAAAATATTAGGCAGGTGCCAGATGTCATCGGTTGTTGGGACGCCTGCAGTTAGAATGGTGCACATTGAAAACCTGTGACTTTGTGCAAGTAAAAGTCAGGCTTGATTGACCCTCTGGCTTGTATGCATTTTGCCAAGGCACAGCTGAAGAAACCTGAAGGTACCCTAGCAGAAAGAAACTGGTATAAACCATCCATATAATGAAGTGTTCCAATATGCAGTACATGGGACTAGAGGAATGGCTTGCTACCCCACATTACCATCATGCCAAAAGGCTGCACAGCTTGCATGTAGCCAAGTAGGTAAGGCTCTATTATATTACAAGAGCAGCGCTCCATCCCTTTATCAAACCCGCTACGCTAGAACATGCTGCAGAGTGGCAGTGACACCCAGGTTTTAAATTTTGGTTTTGCCCACATGGACAGTTATGAATTTTGGAACTAAAAAGAGCCCCACCCCAACAGCATTTCCCATGTTCTACTGAGTTTATTATATGGCCAGCTAAGCTAGTACCTGTATTTAAATCAGACATTTTACTAAAGCTTGCATTACATTGCAAAATACAAATGTTCCAGAAAGGAATGCAGAGCAAACCCATAAATTTCAGAAATCTATATTTCATAGACCAGATCTTAATGCATTATGCCGCCGGCTTTAGAGAGCAATGAATGCCAAATAGACAATCCTTTCCATGTAAGCAGCTGCACAAAGCATTACGCTCTCAGAGTGCTGATTACACTGGATGCAGTGTAATGAACCATCTACATCAGCAGAAGTGGGCCACTCCAGAAACCCAGCAAGATCCTGAGCTTTGCTTAAGGCCGTACCTCGGTGGACTCCACTTCACTGGGCTCAGCATATTCTTCCACAGCTTCGGGTTCTAGAAATGAAACAGACATACAATTGCATAACTAAAGTAGTCTGCACACAAGTGCAATTTTAAACTAGTAGTTATGGTTCAAATTAAAATACAAGCAATCTGTATCAGGGTACTTACAGCTTCTGACCCCATTAGACATTAGGGTGGCAATTCTGCTCTAAAAATTGGCACTTCTAGTGTGCCTTCTGGAGCATCTCCACCAATGACTCCTACCTGACACCTGCAAAGTGAATTGGGGGGGCAGACTACCACCCCATTCTTGATAAATTGTGTGGATGGAGAACGGCCACTGCCAGCTCTTGTATTCAGCAGGCACTGCACCAGCAGAAATACTGTCGCACTGACACTCAGCAATTACATGTCACAGGAGGCAGTAACTGTTTAGCCAATTGAAAGTGTTCCAACTGGTTCGTTATTAACCACTAAAGGACCACCCAATATACATTTACTGCAGCAGGGTGGCCTTTAAGTACAAAATAACGTACCTGTACAAGATTCTCATGCACGGCGCTCCAGCTGTGATTGGACACAGCCACCCGCTATCGCTCGCTGGAGAGAAATGACGGTCTTGCCTATGTAGACAAGGCAGATCGTCCTGTCAGACAGGGACAGACATCTGTGATTCCTGCTAATCAGGAACACAGATTTCCCCTCCTCCTCCCCCCCCCCCACACCACAAGAACACTAATAGGGAGCACAGGTAACCCTTTGATTGCCCCTAATAACCCCTTTCCTGCCAGTGCATTTTTTTTTAGCACTATTCACTGTATTGGTGTCAATTTTTGGGGACCACTGACACCAAAAGTCAGATTTGTCCAATTGCACCAGAAAAATCTGACATAACATCTCCAGGTCCTCATGACCAAACCAATGTGTGCACCTGGCTTTTTATAAAATCATAGCTTGTCCTACAGAGAAACAAATCAAAAATTGAGACTTTGCAGCAAAGGTTGGAACTTATGAAAAGGTAATATATCACAATTACCAAGCTCGGGTGCTTGTTCTTCTGCAGGCGGCGCTGCGAGGGGTTCCTCCTCCTCACACAGTCCATTCTGGTGATTCTTCGTATTGTCAAAATACCCACTCTGGAGGATGCGATCCAGCATTTCCCGCAAAGCTTTATCTAAAAACAACCAAAATAAACAGAACACAGTTTAAGGCACGCTAACCACCAGCACATTGTGACCTCGCTTGTTTAGTACAGGGTGATGCACACAATACATTTTTTTTAACCCATCTAGGAGGGTATGTTTAGACTCCCACCAGTTACAAGCTTAGAAATTGCCAAGGGCATCAACTATTATAACCGTCACTGCAGCATCAGTTTTCGAGTAGAGGCCAATGAGATCTGAGGATTACAGTCACAGGGTAACAAAGATCCTTATCCTAAAGCTTTAGGAATGGATCTGTTAAAATCACAAAGACTGGTCACATGACTGGAAAAGTTTTTAAAACAGTCAATTGAAAAAAAATATAATCGTATTGTAGAATACAATTATGATTTGTGTCGCAGTAGACAGACATTCACATACTTTAACGTTAAAAGGCATCCATTGTCATTAAGCACATAAGTGTTGGGCCTGGCATGTTTAAATAACCCCTCTCTTTCCTAGTTTGCAGCTGTACAGGGGACTACAAGATGTCAATACCAAGTAAAAGTCCGGTGTTTAAACGTCAAAAAAATAAAAAAAAAGACCAAACACATTTTTAGGTCTTTGATACGGACCCAATTTCTCCTACCATGGATTCCTCCCATACACAGTCCTAAACTTATAAACCCGATTTTCGCCCATACTCTCAGTCTGGGATTCCATCAAATATTCCCTCACCTCCCCCTTACCTTTGCTCAACTGCCCTCTCTTCCCACATGGGCTGGAGGAACCCCGTAGTTGCCAATGGTGCAAGCATAAGGGTCCCAATATGGTTCGTTCTTGTTGGTATATTACCAGATACTTCTAGCCGTAAGCACTTACAGGACTCACATGAAATCCCCGAATCGGAATGTTTTCAATATCTACAAAATTCACTTTTTAGCGTCCCTTACCAAAACATGAACACCCACCATTGTCAGCTGCCTTCGAGAACAGATATTGAAATCAATTCCACGACTCAGTGTCTGATCTCTTTAATCTATTCCTCTATACTGAATAACACTGGACCGCAAATCCCTTTGTACTGTGAAAAATGGGCAAACGACCTGGCTGCGGAGCAGAACCAAGGAGACTGGCGTAAAATGTGGGAGACCCCGTTTAAATCTTCTCGTAATGTTTTGGCCCTTAAAAACTCTTTAAAATTATGGGGGTTGTTTACAAAAGGCAAATCCACTTTGCACTACAAGTGCAGTCGATTTAAATCTGAGGGTTAGATCTGTAAATGAGGGGAGGCTCTGCTGATGTTACCATCCAATCATGTGCAAGCTAAAATGCTGTTTATTTTCCTTGCATGTTCCCCTCAGATTTACAGCGACTGCACTTACAAGTGCACTTTTAGTGCAAAGTGGATTTGCCTTTAGTAAATAACCCACATGTCCTATTGGTACTTTACCCCAGCTAGGATCGCAAAAAGTCTACCATCATGTCCGTTCAACTGTTTCCAAGGTTGCTCAAATTTGGGTGAACTGAAACATATGGTGGACCTGTCCAAAGACCTGGAGGTTATGGATTAGGAGATACACATTGGTCGATACAGACCTTCATGTGAATTTATAGAAACATCCATGGGAAGTACTTCTACATAAACCTATCACTGAGGTTACCCAGCAGGAATGCACACTAATTACTAATTTTTATGGTGTCGAAGCAAACAAGGACAAGTATGACAAATTCCAAAAGACTTGGCAACCTTGGATAGACCATTTCCCACCTTGTCAAAAGGTCCTCACAATTCTAGAAAATTGAACAGTGAAGGCTGTGACCGTTTCTTTTTTTTGTTTTTTTTAAACACCAGGCCTCCTGCTCATATCTGCCAATTAGATCCCAGAGGCGTTAGGACACCATGGGAGGTATGGATTGTATGATATTGTTTCAATTGCATGAAGGTTCTCTTTTTTGCAAACAAAAAAAAACTCTAATGCCGCATACACTCGATCGCACATTCCAACAACAAAATCCATGTTTTTTTTCCGACGGATGTTGGCTCAAACTTGTCTTGCATACACACGGTCAAAGTTGGTCGGAAATGCCAACTGTCTAGAACGCGGTGAAATACGACGAGCCGAGAAAAATGAAGTTCAATAGCCAGTGCGGCTCTTCTACCTAATACCGAGCATGTGCGGAACTTTGTGTCGGAATTGTGTACACATGATCGGAATTTCCGACAACTGATTTTGTCGTCAGAAAATTTGAGAACCAGCTCTCAAATTGTGTGTGACGGAATTTCTGATGGAAAATGTCCGATGGAGCCTTTCAGACAAGTTCCTATCGAACATTTTCCGTAGGAAAATCCTATTGTGTGTACTGGGCATATGTCTTAGATGTTCAACTTGCTCTTATAAATTGATGCTCTGTAAGTCTTGCTTTATTCATATTTATAGTAGAAGGCTGCTGCCCCTCTCGCTTTGTATTTGGTGAGCATTATTTGCACAAGATTTATTGATATTCTACGGCTACTTTTGTTTATATAACCCCCCCCCCCCCCCCCATCTTCCTTATTGTAACTTATTAAAAAAAAACAAAAAACAAAAAAAAGCCAAAACCCAACTTTTAATTACCAGCTACTTGTTTTCCTAATACCTGCCATATGAAAAGGCATAAAAATAAAAAACCCACACAACTTATTCTCACTAAAGGGATTTCCTTACTTCCTGGGTTGGTCACCAAGACGGAAAGTGAATTGAAATCTCAGCAGGATAGGACAGCAGGCCAGACAAAAAAAAAAAAAAAAAAAAAAAACACACACACACACACACACACACACTGGGTTCTGTTCTCTAGAATTGCAACAAATCAGGTTTTACTATTCCATTGGATTTCTAGAAAGAGGGGACACTGCATCAGCAACAATAATGCTGAGGGAGCAGAGGCTGGCATAGATCCCAGGTCACTGCTGACTAAGGAGGTGCCAGAAAAGGCAGAGCTACCCAACCCAACTGCAGACAGCTGGCACATAACTATTCTATGGACAGCACTTTAATGATTAAAGCTGCACTGAGGCAAATGCACAAGCAAGCTCAGCGACGTGTGTCATTTGAGGGAGGGGGAAGTAAACCAGACACAGCAAAAAGCTAAATTATTGGGAAAAGGCTTACATGTGGTTCCGCACACGGACTTGTCTCTTCCTTCCAAGACATCCCAGAGGTGCACAGAGGCCTGTTCATATTGCTCACTCAACCTGAAAAAAAAAAAAAAGGAACTTTGAATTGCTCAAAACGTGACACTGCTGACGGACTCAACTTACTCATAACTATATTAAAAGGAGAATTAAAGGCACAATAGTCATGTCCTCCCACAACAGTCTGAAGTGCACGAGGGGTCCATTACTGGCATATGCTCCCAGCACCCTACCCATCTTGATTGGCCAGTGCAGGACGACAACTCCTGTGTATGCAAAGAACTCCTATCTACATGGCACAAAGTGAGTGGGCCACCAATGTAAACTAAGCTGAGCACACGCAGCTCAGTTTACATGCCCCAGAGGAGCATGAGCAGGCCGGGTTTATTTTATAGCAGCTAACACCAAGTTGTTTAACCACTTCAGCCCCAGAAGAATTTACCCCCTTCCTGACCAGAGCACTTTTTGCGATTCAGCACTGCGTCGCTTTAACGGACAATTGCGCGGTCGTGCGACGTGTCTCTCAAACAAAATGGACGTCTTTTTTTTCCCACAAATAGAGCCTTTTGGTGGTATTTGATCACCTCTGCGATTTTTTTTTTTTTGGGCTATAAACAAAATAAAAGCGACAATTCGCAATAGGCGTTTGATTGGTTTGCGCAAAAGTTATAGTGTTTACAAAATAGGGGATAGTTTTATGGCATTTTTATTAATTTTTTTTTTTACTAGTTTTGGCGGCGATCGATTTTTAATGTGACTATGACATTATGGCGGACACATCGGACATTTTTTGACACATTTCTGGGACCATTGTCATTTATACGGCAATCCGTGCTATAAAAATGCATTGGATTCCTGTGTAAATGACACTGGCAGTGAAGGGGTTAACCACTAGGGGGCGGGGAGGGGTTAAATCAGTACTAGGGAGGTGTTTCTAACTGTAGGGGGGTTGGGCTGTGTGTGTGTCAGTACACTGATCTCTGCTCCCTGTGATGACAGGGAGCAGAGATCGAGTGACACCGTCACTAGGCAGAACGGGGAGATGCGGTTTACATCAGCATCTCCCCGTTCCTGCTCTCCGTGAGACGATCGTGGGTATCCCCGCGGCGATCGAGTCCGCGGGACCCGCGACCCGACTCACGGAGCTCCCGGCCGGCGCGCGCATGCAATGACACGGTGGGAAAATCAAATGGACGTACCTGTACGCCCATTTGCCCAGCCGTGCCATTCTGCCGACGTACATCGGCGTGCGCCGGTCGGGAAGCGGATAAAAGGACAAGTTCAAAAAGAAATAAAAAAAAAAAAAAAAAAAAAAAAAACACCCCAATATAGTAATATGCATTTGCTATTTTTTGGGAGGGGGCTGGAAAGCATTGCACCAGTGATCAGCTGATGCCAAAACAGAGTGTAAGCTGTGTGCCCATACATCATATGGCCAGGCAGTTTTACAATGACAGGAAGATTAAAACCATCACAGCGCTCAACAGCAGAGGATGTCAATACTTGAAGTCAATTCACAGATCTGTGTGAATGAATGATGCGGTTGTGTTGGCGGAGCCCCACTCAGCCCTGCAGTTTTCAAAAAGTGACAGCTAGTATAGGGAACTTCTCCCCATATTGCCGTCACAGGGAGAGAGGGCAGCAGGAAGATGTTACACCCTCAAGACGAGTTGAACATAGTAACATGTTCCCAAAGGTGAACTTATTTAACTGGCAAAAATACAATTTATAAAGAAAAGCAAGTGTGAGACCAAACACACTTCAAATGGTCAACCAGGTGGAATAAGTTTCCAACACCCATTCCTGTTTATTCAGCGTCTGACCTTTCTAGTGCTCATGCCTGTGAAGGTAGAATGCAAAGTTAAAGTGGGGTTCCACCCAAAAAAAAATAAATAAAAATAAATAAATACATGAAAAAGCCTGAAAAAAAAAAATATATATAAATATCCAAATTTTTTTTGTAACTTACCTCTAAATGCCTGTTGCTAGGGGGTCCCTTGTAGTCTGCCTCTTCCAGTGCCTGGGCTGGTGACATCACTTCCCCCTCGGCACAGGAAGGGCTCAGCTCTGCTCCCTCCCTCCCGTCAATCATCTGGGACCCATTACAGGTCCCAGGTGACTGAGTGGCCAATCACAGCGCGAGGCGCCGCTCGCGCATGCGCAGTGGGTGCCAGGCTGTGAAGCCACAGCCCGGCGCCCAGTTTCAATGCCGGCGCCTCGGAGGGGGAGATGAGCGGGGCTTTCATCCCCCGCATCGCTGGACCCTGGGACAGGTAAGTGTCCAATTAAAAAAGTCAGCAGCTGCAGTATTTGTAGCTGCTGACTTTTAATTTTTTTTTTGACTGGCCCTCTTTAAGATGAATCCCACCAACAATGCAGTTTTCTGAGATTTACCTTTTTTTTTGTTTTTATAAATGTGCAAGCTGAATTAAGATTAATATAATGCATACCCTCACCAGTTATAATAAAAAGAGACACACCATATACCTTACAGATGGATCTCGTTCTGGCTCCACCAGTTTATAAAACTCATCCAATAAAGTAAGCTCTTCTTCTGACACCACAGGAACCCCATTTAAGCCTTGTTTCAAGTCACTGCGTACTTCTTCATCACCAAGTTTATCCAAGACAAACTGTAGCTCTAGCGCCGTTTTTAAACGTTTCTGTTCGGCTTCTTCACGCATGAGCTGTTCTCGTCGAGCTGCCTTTTTGATGGTCTTTTGGATCTGAAAATGTAGGAGTTCACATTGAAGCATTCAAGTCTTTAAAAAAAAAAACTTGTCCAAGCTATTCTGAACACCATCTAACTGAAAACAATGCCACAACAGGATGTGTGGTGAGCTGTGATCTAACCCAGCTCCTGACTCCAGCACTGCTGAACTGTACAGAAGAAATGTGGACACATGGCCCAAGCAGTACGCTGCACCTAGAATGTAAAAACACAGCTGCCTCGCTAAAAAGAGCATGTGCACAGAGAACACAATGCTGCATAGGCTATAAACATGCAAAAAGGTTGCTGCTTATAAGATCCTAATGATTGGCGATATCTTTTTGAACTGTGACCTCCAAACTGCAGCCCTGTGTGCCTTTCTCCGGCCCTTGGGACACTTTCTCTCACCGACACCAACAATGGCTATTTTCTAGCATTGATACCAACGATGGTGCACTAATCATTCCACCAACAATGGGATACCATTCCTCCTTGTGATGGCAGACACTAGATAGAAATAAATTTATTAGATTCCCACTGTCCACCAAGCCTGAGGCATTGTTTACTCCAACTGATGCCGAGGCACTTTCTAGTCTAGCCCGCTAATGTCTGAATGACAGTACACCGGCCCTTTGTTTAGAACATTTGGAGACACCCGTTTTAGAGGAAAGAGTTTAAAATTTAAAAAAAAAAAGCCAAGGACACAAAGATGAGCTTTTATTTTTCTACACAACCACATTAAAGTAGTTCTCAAAGGTTAGTTTGTTTTTGCTTTACAACACATCAAACTTACCTGCTCCATGTAATGGTTTTGCACAGAGCAGCTCCGATCCTCCTTCTCAAGTTCCCCCGCTGGCACTTCTGGCCCCTGTCCTAGTGCCCTCACACAGCAAGCTGCTTGCTCTGGGGGCACTTATACATACTCACTCCTGAGCCGCCTCTGTCTATAGCATGCGCACACAGCATAGCACAGTCATGCCACCTACATCCTCCTCACTGGCTGTGATTGACAGCAGCGAGAGCAAATTGGGGGGTGGGGGGGGGGGGTGTTGCTGGGCTGTCAGGGGAGCAGCACATGGGAATTTTTTTTTTTTTTTTTTAAATTAAAAACTTCATGCATTCTATAAAAAAAACCTTCACCCTTTACAAAAAAATTGAAATTTGACACCAATCTATGCATTGTGTGGGCATCAGAATGCATTTTGTACACCATTATAATTCCCAGTAACAGTACAGCCATCTGGATCCACCCTCCTGGACTGGGAGCACCACTACTAGTTGAAGGTATCAATAGATCATTTGAGAATAAATCAGTAACTGACTTTAGGCTTGTAACACCTTCACAAGTGGCCTTTGCCTTGTTGTAATTACCTCTATAACCCCTCCTAATGCAATAAAATGTGGTCACCTAAACAAGTTGCTGCTAAATGTGATTCCCTCCACCAACTCACAGAAAGATTGGACATTAAGTATACCAAGTAGACTGCAGCACAGGTTGTATGCTCTGTTTTGGGGAAAACATTGCCAAGAGGATAACTGATAAATAAAAGAAGATATAAAAGAAAAAAAAAATTCTTACATCTTGGCCCAATGCCATGAAACTTTTCTGCAGTTCTCGAGCAAACTCCATGCTGGTTGTAACCTCCTGATATTTTGACACCGCATCCTAAAAGCAAAGAAAGCAGAAAAGAATGTAGATTCCTCTTATTTTTTTGGATGTCACAAGTAGAGGAAACAGTCACAGTACTTTACACAAATTCTGATTAAACAGGCCCTATTTAGAGAAATCTGTCTGATGCATTAGTAACAGCCAGAATACGTGCGTGTAACATGCTACTAAAGGTGAACTCATCCTTTAAGGCTGAGCTAAACTTAATCAGCACTGCCCATTTTTAAAGTAGTAAACTTTTACCAACTTGCTTCATTTAGGACAGGGGAAGGCAATCCCCGGCAAGCAAAGCCTCTTTTGCAAACACTTGACTCCCTCCCCAACAGCAGAGCAGTGCAGGGAAGTGTCAGTGAGACACTAATGCATTCCAATCTCACAATTCCCCATGCTGAACATACACAGGGGGGGTGGGAGGCAGGCACTGTGCCCCCACACATTGGAAACATTGATTGGTTATCTAACTTTGTTGTAGCTGCGATCGTCAGCTCTTGTGATGGGGAAGAGATTGGGTGCAGTTCTGCTAGGTGGGCAGTCTCCGTTTCCAAGAGGAGGACTGATTGGGTGCCACTACCAATCTCAGAAAGGAGGAAGGGATTGCTAGGGGGCATTTTTCAAAGTGATGGATGGGCGAGTTTGCTTTGAATATGATAGAATTAAACAGCATTTTTCAGCTTGTGGTGCTCAGATGCAGTTAAGTTCTGTTTTATGCACACCAACTCAAGGCAAAAGGTCTCAAAAAGATTGAATTAACCTGTACACAGCAGCCCCAACTAGGGCCACCCTTTAACACATTTCATCCAATGTGGGCTTCATTTTAGGAGCTCCTAGTCAGCACCTGGAGTTGTACAGGTGGTGGATCATTGTGGGCTTAGAGCAGTGACGCTCCAACACTTACTCAAGTACACCAAATTACACCAATCAGGATCAAAGAAAAAATTACCAGTTGGTCCTGATTTAGTCGCTCTCCTTTGTTCATTCTGTCCTGGTAATCGTCCAACTTGCCCTGCAAAAGAACGAGTGACATGAAAGTCATAAGCAATGCAAATACTAGAATTGTGATCCTGACCTACCTTCAAAGATAATTTAAGCCATCACCCACATCACTTTAAAGGATTGCACATCTACTACATAAAAAAAAAAAAGTGTCTAACTAAAAGTGGAAGTGAACCCATTTCTCAGTCATGCCTCACTGTATACCATTTTGTTAAAGATGAATTGCAGCTCCCTTTTCAAGCTTTTTGAAACAGCTGACAAATTTAAAGGGGGGGGGGGGGGGGCACCTTTTGTGCAAAGACATGCCCTGAAAAAAATAAATAAACCCTATCTATATATCCCACACTTCACCATTTTGAATCAGTTCATGCAATTCAGCACCTCTAGCCCTCATTTCTTTTTTTTTTTCCCCCTTTGTTCATTTTTAGAGTATTTTTTCTTTAATTAGGCTTATATTCATAGGACAATGGTTTTTGATTTATGTCTTTTTGCATAGTGTTTTTACTTGTAAGAGTCAGGCCACTTTCACTTTGGGCGGATCTCTCTGCTGATCCCCAACTGTGTCCACCCCAGTATGCAGAGCAGACACAGCGCGCTCTCCTCTACGGAGTGGTCAGATGGAAACAGAATGCATGTCTGTTCCCACCTGATCCGCTGGACGGATGGCAAACATTGCCATACGTTCGTTTTCATTTTTCAGCATATTTTGTCGGATCGAATGCCCGGCGGGTGTCGTGCTGACACCTGCCACCCCATAGAGAACAATGGGTGGTGCAATCAGGTCCACCAAAAAAAAAAAAATCCAATCCGCTGGTGTGAAAGGGGACTTTCCCCCTTGCTGTGGGCCTGGGCTGTATGGGTTGACTTGAGATGACTCGCTATGGGCAATTTTATCCCACCGACTGACCTCACCTATCAGCTTACGGTTTTAAGCAAGCATGTATACCTGGGGCAATCAATGAGTAAGCACAGAAGTGTGTAACGCGTTTACTAAGCATTTGTGAATAGTGTGCGTCGCGCTTCATTTATAACGGATATGAAATATAGAAGCCGTTTAGCCCTGGAAGTGCCACCACCTTTTTCCTTCTCTACCTCCGGCTCCTGTGTCAGTCTAGGTTCACACCTACAAGTACAGCCGAGTGCACGTTCCTGCACAGTGCGTGAAGGGAGGGCAGCCCATTCATTGTTATGGGCTGCCCTGTGCATGAGAAAATGCGCAAAGGTTGTCCCTGACCCTTTTCTAAAACAGCATCGCACCATGCAGTCTGGCGTGAGCGATAAAAACATGGGGATACCATTAACCAATGGCATCTTTATACGTCGGCTAAAAGGACAAGTTTCTGTGCGTGTCGGGAAAGCATGCAATAGGTGTGAACCTAACCTCAGACAAGGGGCTGCTGCATGAAAAAAGCAGGGAGCGCCAACAATAGTTGGGTCATGGGAACCTATGAGTAAAATCACTGCTCCACTAATTAAGGGTGGCAAAGAGGCTGAATCACGTGACCAAAAAAAAAAACCAAATAAAAATGGCATCTCTCTAACAATCGGGAGAGAAAGCGACATTTCCAATGAAGCGAAGGCAAATGAATGGACTTGGAAGAAGCGGATGGCCAGTGAGTCCAGAAAATTCCTGGCATGTCAGTGTGAGGCCATGGGGAGGAGAGCATAGACCAAGAGTCCCCTGGCCTGTCAAACGTGATTACAGTGACAATTCAAACCAAGAGCCAGACTCCCAAGTCTGCCCACTAAGGGGGACATAAATATGTCCCCACCACTAAAAATGTACTACAGCAGGGGAAGCCACAAGACTAGCAGCTCAAGGCACAGACAGCAAGAAATCCACTGGTCCTCTGACAGAGGCTGTGGAGGGGATAGAAGGAATTACACCATCTAAAGAAAGATGGGCTGCACACCGTCTGAACACATATGCCTTTAGGGCCAGTTCACACTATGCCTGCATCTGGGAAAGTACTGTGTGTTCCTGGGTGGTGCAGTTTCAGTACATTCATTCTATCGCATGGTACAAAAAGTATGTCATCTACTGTGCTAGTGCACTGCATTTTGGAGCGTCAAACTTTTTATTGATACCACTTGCAGATGTAGATGAAAATGTAGTGCATTTTGCATGCAGTTTTCACACAGGAACACAGCGCATTCCTGTGAGATTCAGATGTGGGCATGGTGTGAGATGGCTCTTAAAATACACTTTTAAAAGATAAGAGCATTTTTTTTATTTTTTTTTTTACAGAGAAAGAGTGTCCAGAGTTCAGCTTTAAGCAACATTCAACCTGTTGGACAGTTTCTTACCCGGACATCCGTGGAAATAACAGCACTTCCTGTTTCAGGCTGACAGCACCAAGCCACGGCCTCACAACTAGCAGCATTGTCAGCCTGCTATGTGCTTCCCTTCAGTTAACCACCAGGCAGCCCATCATATCTAAACCACAAGTCTAACCATCTGCAAAAGCTTGCTCCTTGAGAGATTTTGGGGTTCATTTACAAAAACTGGAGTGCGCACAAGCTGGTGCAGCTGTGCATGGTAGCCAGCTTCTAACTTAAGCTTGTTCAAGCTTTGTGCCCCCCCCCCCCCCCCCCCCCCCGGCCCGTGTGCGTGTGCATGAAGCCTAAATCTAAACAAAAAAACAAGACCAGGCTCAGTGTGTGTCAAGGTCAGAGGTCATGGTCAGTATGTTTAGGCAGGAAAAAAAAAAAAAAAAAAAAGAAGTGCATCAATTGTTGGGCCCTACTATGGATACATACATAGGGGGTATTTGATTATCAGGAGAATTAATTTTGAGTTCTTTGCTTGTAAGTGATGGATGGGGATAGATACACATCTCTATCCATCTCTCTACTCTTCTGCCCACACCCAACAACTGTACTTTTACTCAGCCATCAGCTCATCCTCCACGGCCATTACATTTTGTACCACATGACCCTCACTCTAAAGCCCTGAACACACAGGCAGAATGTCAGGAAACATTTGCAGGTACAAAAAAAAAACAAACAAAAAAAAAACAAAAAACAAAAACACACACCACACACAACCCTGGCCAACATTGCGTATCTTGGTCTCTGTCGGATGGAAAACCAGCAGCTGACCAACTCCTGATCAGCACTCTCAGCCAATGGCAGAAAGCGCTTAGCGGAGTGTTCTGGGGGAGGGGGCGTCCATCAGAACACACCAGCTCAGCAGGGGAGATCGCTGGATTAGCCTCGCATTGTTAGTACAGCAGCTCCCGACTGGAGCTGTCGGTTTTTTTCGTGCAATCCTGCATAAAAAAACTGTAGTGTGTACAGTGGAGCTTTGCTGGCGGTGCTGCCCATTGATTTGAATGGGCAGAGGCGCTTTAGGAGCAGCAAGTTCACCGCTTCCAAAGAAGCTGCTGGCAGGACTTTTTCTGATGCCCTTTTAGCGCACCGCTCCAGTGTGGAAGCCCTCAGGCTTTCACAGTGGAGTGAATGGAGCCGCTGTTTCAGGGCGCTTTGCAGGCGCCATTTTTAACGCTATAGCGCCTGCAAAGCGCCTCAGTGTGAAAGGGGTCTAAAGCTAATATTTTTTTTTTTTTTTAAATAAAAAAAAAAATTATCAAGTAAAAAAGGGGATTATTCAACCTGGATACACCATGCAAATGGTTTTAGCCCGTGTCATGAAGGTTGGCATATGGTTGTGAAAGAGTGCCCCGTCCCCCCCCCCCCCGCCCCGGATCAGGGTGGAAGGACCAGAGCCTCTCCCCCGGTCAGGGATTATTGTCGTCTTGTGCACCCCATTGGAGGGAGTCACACTTCCCTGTATCAGTGATAATCACCCAGAACACACAGATTGGAGATCCAGAATGACACCAGAAGAGATGAAATGACCTCACAGGAAGATTTCTTCTGATTCAGTGACCCCTCCGAGGGGAATCCCCTTCATAGGTCATGTGTGGAGCCCAAAACTGTTATTGGGGGGCCACATCCCAAAATGATATATAACAGAAGAGACAGAAGAGGAACCAAAACGAACACGATAAATGTAATACATTGAAATGTTATAGAATTACACAGAACTCCTCATAGGTCACACACTGAGATGGGAAGACACGTGTTACTTCCTTATTGTAACCAAAGAAAGGTTTGTGTACATTTCTATAGTGTACATCTCTCCGCCGGAACATCCCTCCTCCCTCCCTCCCGGAGATGTGTAGTCGGTAGAGGATTGGCACTCTCCGGTGTGGTGGAGATAAGCCCAGTCCGGATCCCCCTCCTCCACCACCACCACCCCGTGTCCCATCTGCGATACCCCCCCCCCCCCCCCCCCCCGACCCCGGGCCCCGCTCGGCAATGGGAGCCGCCATGTTGGATGCGGCCTAGTCCATGTGCGACAACCCGGAGCTCGCCTAAGACAAAGAGCCGGGAGAGGAGGAGACAAGTGCGGCGTGACAGCGGCCGGAGCCGGTCACAGACCACCCGATCACCTCTCCTCCCCCCCCCGCCTCTCGTCCCCGGGATCCCGAATGTCATAGCCGGAGCCCCACATGTGTCAGAGGCGCCACCCCCTCCCCCAACTACATCAAATGTCAGATTTCTGTACCCCTCCCCCCATCAAATGTTACAGATGTACCCCCCCAACCATCAAATGTTACAGATGTACCCCCCCCATATCAAATGTTACAGATGTACCCCCCCCCCATATCAAATGTTACAGATGTACCCCCCCCCATATCAAATGTTACAGATGTACCCCCCCCCCATATCAAATGTTACAGATGTACCCCCCCCCCATATCAAATGTTACAGATGTACCCCCCCCCCCCAACCATCAAATGTTACAGATGTACCCCCCATATCAAATGTTACAGATGTACCCCCCCCATATCAAATGTTACAAATGTACCCCCCCCCCAACCATCAAATGTTACAGATGTACCCCCCCCCCCCAACCATCAAATGTTACAGATGTACCCCCCCCCCAACCATCAAATGTTACAGATGTACCCCCCCCATAACCATCAAATGTTACAGATGTACCCCCCCCCCATATCAAATGTTACAGATGTACCCCCCCCCCAACCATCAAATGTTACAGATGTACCCCCCCATATCAAATGTTACAGATGTACCCCCCCCAACCATCAAATGTTACAGATGTACCCCCCCCCCCAACCATCAAATGTTACAGATGTACCCCCCCATAACCATCAAATGTTACAGATGTACCCCCCCCCCAACCATCAAATGTTACAGATGTACCCCCCCCCCATATCAAATGTTACAGATGTACCCCCCCCCCCAACCATCAAATGTTACAGATGTACCCCCCCACCATCAAATGTTACAGATGTACCCCCCCCCCAACCATCAAATGTTACAGATGTACCCCCCCAACCATCAAATGTTACAGATGTACCCCCCCCCAACCATCAAATGTTACAGATGTACCCCCCCCCCCAACCATCAAATGTTACAGATGTACCCCCCCCCCAACCATCAAATGTTACAGATGTACCCCCCCATATCAAATGTTACAGATGTACCCCCCCCCCCACCATCAAATGTTACAGATGTACCCCCCCAACCATCAAATGTTACAGATGTACCCCCCCCCCCAACCATCAAATGTTACAGATGTACCCCCCCATAACCATCAAATGTTACAGATGTACCCCCCCCCCCAACCATCAAATGTTACAGATGTACCCCCCCCCATATCAAATGTTACAGATGTACCCCCCCCCCAACCATCAAATGTTACAGATGTACCCCCCCACCATCAAATGTTACAGATGTACCCCCCCCCCAACCATCAAATGTTACAGATGTACCCCCCCAACCATCAAATGTTACAGATGTACCCCCCCCCAACCATCAAATGTTACAGATGTACCCCCCCCCCCCAACCATCAAATGTTACAGATGTACCCCCCCCCCCAACCATCAAATGTTACAGATGTACCCCCCCATATCAAATGTTACAGATGTACCCCCCCCCACCATCAAATGTTACAGATGTACCCCCCCAACCATCAAATGTTACAGATGTACCCCCCCCCCCAACCATCAAATGTTACAGATGTACCCCCCCATAACCATCAAATGTTACAGATGTACCCCCCCCCCCAACCATCAAATGTTACAGATGTACCCCCCCCATATCAAATGTTACAGATGTACCCCCCCCCCCAACCATCAAATGTTACAGATGTACCCCCCCACCATCAAATGTTACAGATGTACCCCCCCCCCAACCATCAAATGTTACAGATGTACCCCCCCCAACCATCAAATGTTACAGATGTACCCCCCCCCCAACCATCAAATGTTACAGATGTACCCCCCCAACCATCAAATGTTACAGATGTACCCCCCCAACCATCAAATGTTACAGATGTACCCCCCCCCAACCATCAAATGTTACAGATGTACCCCCCCAACCATCAAATGTTACAGATGTACCCCCCCCCCCAACCATCAAATGTGACAGATATTTGTCCTCCCCCCACAGCTGAACCACAAGGGTCAGCCTTCAAATTTCACCCACCCACCCCCGCATGAGGGCCAACAAGGATCATTCATACCCCACACCCCCCCCCAATGCTGAACCACAAGGGTCATTCTCTCTCCTCCCCTCAACCTACAGCCTCCTGATGCGGTGGGTTTTAGTACATTACAGCACAGGTGTATCTGGGTATAAAAGGCAAGTTATGACCCACCTTCTGTAAAACCAGGCAGATTCCCACACAGGATAAAGAGGGACATCATAAAAAGTTGTCAAAGGTCCCTTCACACCATTGGGTGCATGGAGAGGGGTTTTTTAGGGTGTCTGCATCATGTACATCTAATAGTGTGAAAGGGCCCCCTTCAATAATTTCATCTATTTTTCCTGCCCCTCTCAATCACCCCCCCCCCCCCCCCCATCTACTTTACTACAACCTCACCACACACTTTTCTTACAAATCTCTCAGCTGGCATAGTATGGAAAGTCATCGTAGACTTCTACAGGCCATCTCCCAAAGCAGCAGTCAGGTTTCATAGAAGCCTATAAGACAAGTGCAGGCAATCTCAGCACTCCAGCCCCCCGAAAACCACGGCACCAGGACAGACGGCACCAGGACAGACGGCACCAGGACAGACGGCACCAGGACAGACGGCACCAGGACTCAGTGATCACAAAAGAATAAATAAAAGAAACTGGTTGTAAAGGCTCAAGTTTTTTTCCCCTTACATTCATGCATGAAGATGAAAAACCTGTGTGCAGCTCACCACCTCTCAGTCCCATCATGATCCAGCGATGTGCATGACAGCCTCAGCGCTCCAGAGACATTGGCACCCACTTCTGTCAATCACAGCCAGTGAGCCAATGAGAGGGGGAGAGGCCTGAATACACAGCTCTGTGTCCGAATAGACATGCAGAGCAGCGGCTCTGCTCAGGTGCCCCCACAGCAAACTGCGGTTTGCTGTGGGGGCACTCAGGAGAGAAGGGCCAGGAGCATCAACAGGAGACCCAAGAAGAGGAAGATCTGGGCTGCTCTGTGCAAAACTACTGCACAGAGCAGGTACCCTTTTTTTTTCTTTTTTTAAACCGGTTCCCGACCGGCGCACGCCGATGTATGTCGGCAGAATGGCGCGGCTCGGCAAATGGGCGTACCTGTACGTCCATTTGACTTCCCCGCCGTGCCATTGCGTGCGCCGGCCGGGTCGCGGGTCCCGCGGACTCGATCGCTGCGGGGATACCCGCGATCGCCTCACGAAGAGGACGAATGGGGAGATGCCGTTGTAAACAGCATCTCCCTGTTCTGCCTAGTGACACTCGATCTCTGCTCCCTGTCATCGAAGGAGAGATCAGTGACGTCACACATACAGCCCATCCCCCTACAGTTAGTAATCACTCCCTTAGGACACACTTAACCCCTCCCCGCCCCCTAGTGGTTAACCCCTTCACTGCCAGTGTCATTTACACAGTAATCAGTGCATTTTTAATCGCACTGATCGCTGTATAAATGACAATGGTCCCAAAAATGTCTGGCATGTTCGCCATAACACAGTCACAAAAAAAAAACAAAAAAAAAAAAAAAACCATCAATAAAAATGCCATAAAAACTATCCCCTATTTAGTAAACACTATAACGTTTGCGCAAACCAATTAAACGCTTATTGTGGTTTTTTTTTTAACCAAAAATATGTAGAAGAATACGATCGGCCTAAACTGAAGAAAAAAAATGTTTTTTTAGATATTTTTGGGGGATATTTATTATAGCAAAATGTAAAAAATAATGCGTTTTTTTTCAAAATTGTCGCCCTTATTTTGTTTATAGCGCAAAAAATAAAAAAAATTAAAATCGCAGAAGCGATCAAATACCACCAAAAGAAAGCTCTATTTGTGGGGAAAAAAAAAAAAAGGACGTCAATTTTGTTTGGGAGCCACATCGCACGACCGCACAATTGTCAGTTAAAGCGACGCAGTGCCGAATCGCAAAAAACGCTCTGGTCAGGAAGGGGGTAAATCCTTCCGGGGCTGAAGTGGTTAAACAAAACACCTTTATTATTTTTAACTTTATTTTACAAAAATGTAAACACAGAAGCCATCATTGCCATACTTTACAATACAAGGGATCAAAAACGGCTGTAAATACAGCTCTCATCTCCTTAGCTTAGAGCATTTGATTTAGTCGATTACATTTTTAGCCCCAGTACTGTTAGCAATGACAGTGTTTTTAAAACAGTTAACTTTCGAAAAAATGAAAAAAGGGAGGAGGAGGTTGTAAAAGAAAACCGGCACCAACACTGCAAACCGAGCGATCAAACTAGGGCTGGGAGAAAAAAAAAAAAGAACACACACGATTTAAATCTTGAATCGAGTTGGTCAAATCGATTTAAAATTTAAGCAAATCGATTTTTTTTTCACCGCGCCGGTCCTGAGGAGCTGTGGGCAGGAGTTTAGGCGAGGCCGCGGCTTCGGCCTAATCCGCGACGCCGCGGACTAGGCCGAAGCCGCGGCCTCGCCTAAAAACTCCTCAGGACCGTCACGGTGTCCAAAAAAAAAAAAACACAAACACACACACACACACACACTTCAATTTGAGTTTTTTTTTTTTTTTTTTAAAGAAAATCTCCCAGCCCTAGATCAAACACCTCCGATCGCTCAGTTCTCCCTCACTGGAGCGCTGGCCTGTGGTTTGCAGAGAGGCTGAGCCGGGTGCTGGTCCAGGGTTTTGGGTAGATCCTGACCATATGATCCCAGAACTTTGCCTGAGCCTGGACCGGCTCTGTGATATCAGCCGACAACAGGCTTCAGTCTGCTGTCAACTGAAACGGGTCACAGGAGTCCAGAAAGAACTGCACTCCTGCGATCCATTGGAGAAGTACAGCCAAACAAGCTTTGGCTGTAGTTCATGTTTTTTTATATATTTTTGCTGGTCACTGTGTGGAGGCATATCTAAAGTCCCAGCTGCATTATTGTTGATCATATGTGTTGTAAGTGCCTTACGCCTTTTACGATCTTATACACTATATAACAACAACTCATTCCCATGCATAACTGAGTTCAAACTATCAGATTTAGATACACTAACAAATGTAAGCTTTATCAATAGTTACAGCAGTTCCCCTCTCCCCCCACTTCCATTTGGTTTACAGGTTTTGCATGAAGAAAAGCTGATCATTTTATTCCCCCCTGCCAGTGTTAAGTGGTTTGTCTTATTCACAGAAACTGATACATTCTGCTGGAGAGTTTGTGCTGTGAAAAACCCAAACACACTTGCTGGCTGAGTCACCAGATGAAAATAGAAGAAAAAAAAAAAAAAAGAAAAAAAAAATAATAATTCAGCCATCACATCTAAGAACTGTTAAGCTGCAATATGATAAAATGTTTGCTTTTGGGTTCAATACCGCTTTAAACATAACATACTGATAAAAAGACACCAGAAACTGTAAGGTTTGAAGCCAAGTTCACGTACAAGGGCAAAAGCTTCACCCCCCCTCCCCCACCTTTTTGTGCTCCTAACATCAAGTTCAAGTCTAACCAGTCTTTAAATGGCACAGATCACTTCCTGAGCCTTGTGTTTAAAAGTTAACCGACTACTAGAACCTAGTTCTCTTTTCATGTCTCATTTTCTTTTCAAACCCTCTGGAGCTTCCAACAGACAATCATACGAGATCTATTATCCTGTAAAAACACGGCAGCGATATAATTGCTCATTTCTCTCTTTAAATGCAGGAAGGGCCTGTTGGATCATGCAGGACAAAGTAGGTGCACAACAGAAAAACACGTGTTTTGTAAACATGGCAGTTTAGCCAACTTTTTTTTACTCCAGCAAAAAGTTTTCAGATTTGTAAAATGTTTACGCAGAAATTCTGCGTAAACATTTTACAAATCTGAAAACTTTTTGCTGGATTAGAAATGTTGGCCATGTTTACAAAAACACGTGTTTTCTGTTGTGCACCTACTTTGTCCTGCATGATAAGATACAGCAAAGAGAACAAAGTACGCTCCTTACATTTCCAGCACCAGAAAAAAAAAATCACAGGGTGACAGTTATTACCCAAGGCAATGCTAGAACCTGGGAAAACACAAGGTGTGGAGGATGACAACAGCAGTAACAAGTGTGCTACCCGACAGGTTTAAAGAGCAAACATGTACACAACGAACGAACACTCCAATACGGAAATGCAGAGCCATCACACAGCAGGTACGTTTCAGAGCCTCATGACAGGATCAGGTTACTTGGCCTGCATGATGATTAATGTGCCAACAGACCCAGAAACTTCCAGTGAAAGTGGATCACCCTGCCGTCAGTTCATTCAGTGGTGGGGAGACGAGAGCACATCAGAGCAACACCACAACACAACCTTTTTACATTCCAGATAAAAAAAAAAAAAAAAACACTTGTATTCCAAAAGGAATACAACTTTGTCCTTTAATTTTTAACAGCCAAATGTTTATCATTCCTCAGTTTCAAAACCGAAAAGTACAAACCTTTTTCTTTTCAAGGTTCCGCAACTTCTTATCAAGGACCCCTAGGATCTGTTTCATGGCCTCACTTTGTACATTCCCAGCACCGGTTGGTGCCTCGCCGGAGCCCGGCACAGCCTTGCTGCTTGTGGCTGAGGGCATCTAAGGAAGGAAAATAAAAAAAATGATCAGAATTAGTAACAGAACTTTAGAGGTTCACACCAGAGATCACAGCAGCTCACAGCAGAGGTCCGCTGCATCTCCATTCACCGTTTCAGGTCCGATTTCAGCCCGAAATTTGGGCTTCATTTCGGGAACTGAAACGGACCAAAAGACGCACTGGACTCCTGTGCAATTTGCACCAGAGCCGGTCACACTCTCCTGACATGCAAATTAAATGCGGGGAAACTCAGAGCGCGCTCCGAGCAAACATTGCCTGCCCAGCGACACATGAGGGCATTGAGGGCCAGCTTTTTGCCACCACACATATAGCTTACCATAGGGGGAACATTTGAAACAGGCCTAGGGGGCCCCCTACTAAATTACTATAGCTCACAGTGTATTAGTGTGACGTTACCAGGAAAGATGCTCATTTGTGGCCATTGGGAAGAATCCATTCCATCCCCCTTAAAGTGTTTCTAAAGCCTTCAGGTTTTTCACCTTAAAGAGGAACTGCAGTCTGCTCACATAGGGGGTTACTTACAAAAGGCAAATCCACTTTGCACTACAAGTGTACTTGAAAGTGCAGTAGATGTGAGGGGGACATGCAAGGAAAATAAAAACAGCACTTTTGCTTGCACATGATTGGATGATAAAATCAGCAGAGCTTCCCCTAATTTCAGAACTTCCCCTTAGATCTACAGCAACTGCACTTACAAGTGCAGAGTGGATTTCCCTTTAGTAAATTAACCCTATAGTAGTTTGTAATAAAAACATTTTTCTGCCATTCTGAAGCTTCCCTCCAACCACTTTGCATACTTTATTTATACTACGATTCTGTACTTGCCAAATATGCTGCAGAAATCTCTCTCCACGGAGTCTGGCTGCAACCATTTTAAAGTGGAGTTCCACCCAAACGTGGAACTTCACCCTCTTACATGCCACATTTGGGGGGGGGGGGTCACTATGTGGGGGCCTAGTTTTGAAAGGGACTTCCTGCTTCCGACTGCCTAGGCGACTCCTCTACCCCTAGGCAATCTTCCAGAAGATTGCCTGTCCACTCAGATCGCAGCCCACAGCACAGCAGAGAGAAGCGAGGCTTCGGGCAGCCGCATCGCTGGACCACAGGACAGACGAGAGTGTTTATTAACCACTTCGCATCCAGGCCAATTCTGACACTTCGCTCCTACATGTCAAAAATCATTATTTCTTTGCTATAAAATTACATAGAACCCCCAAACATTATATATTTTTTTTAGCAGAGACCCTAGAGAATACAATGGCGGTCATTGCAACTTTTTATCTTGCACGGTATTTGCGCAGCAGTTTTTCAAACGCGTTTTTTTTTTTTTTTTTTTAAACTGTTTCAGGCTTTAAGAAAAAAAAAAAAAAAAAAAAAAACAACAAAACAGCAAAGTTAGCCAAATTTTTTTGCATTGTGTGAAAGATGAAGTTACGCTGAGTAAATAGATACCTAACATGTCACGCTTCAAAATTGCACACTCGTGGAATGGCGCCAAACTTTGGTACTTAAAAATCCCCATAGGCGACGCTTTAACATTTTTTACTGGTTACATGTTTTGAGTTACAGAGGAGGTCTAGGGCCAAAATTATTGTTCTCGCTCTAACGTTCGCGGCGATGCCTCACATGTGTGGTTTGAACACCGTTTTCATATGTGGGCGGGACTTACATATGCATTCGCTTCTGCGTGCAAGGTCACAGGGACAGGGACGCTTTAAAATTTTTTATTTTTTTTTTGTGATCTTACTTAAAATTTTTTATTTTGACACTTTAAAAAAACATTTTTTTTTTATCACTTTTATTCCTATTACAAGGAATGTAAACATCCCTTGTACTAGGAATATGACATGATCTGTCTTCTTTACTATGGGGTCAATAAGACCCCACATCTCACCTCTAGGCTGGGAAGCCTAAAATCAAAAAACAAACAAACAAAAAAAAAAAAAAAAAAAAAAAAAAAGATCACCGCTTCCCAGCCGAAGCGGCGCCGTTTTTTTGACTGCAGAGAGCGGGCGTGACGTAACAACATCGCACCCGGCCTCCGAACGATCATAGAGACTCTCTATGATCCACATCCGGCGCATCTGCTCTCCGACTCACCGATCGCTGAGGTGAGTCGGTAGCAGCACCGGAGGGCGGCGCGTCCCCTCTCGCCGCCCGTAAGAATGATCAAGCGGCGGAAATGCCGCTATGATCGCTCTTATGGTGTACGGAATCGCCGGCTAAAAATGCCAGTATCTGAATGATGTCTGTAGCCTCAGGCATCATTCAGATATAACCCCGAAAGTTGAGGCCGTCATATGACGGCCTCCGGATGACAAGAGTCAGTAGCTGCTGACTTAAACCGAAAAAAGCCTGGCACTCTGCTTTAACTGTGGGCAGCTGAAGCTGCTGGCTGTTCACTTCCTGGGTTTACATACACACACCTCTTACCAGACAAGAAACAGGAAGTGGGCTGCATAAAAGGTATTTACTGGCAGAAAAACAGTGTTTTACCAGCCAAAGTTAAAAACAAGGGCAGAAGATTTAATAGATGGAGAAAAAAAAAAAAAATTAAAAAAAAAAATTAAAAAAAAAAAAAAAAAAAAAATCACTGAAGGTCTGCCTTAATGCATTAAGGTGAAAAACGTTCTGTGCTGCAGTCCCCTCCTTCCCGCCCCCTTTTCTTACCTGAGCCCAGCTGTCTCTCCCCATTGGACAGATTGATAGCAGCATGAGCCATTGGCAATCAAATCCTGTGACACAGGGGCAGAACCAAGTCCCACTGTGTAAATACATGCAACGGGGGGGGGGGGGGGGGGGGGGATCTAGGAAGTGAGCCTGCACAAGTGCCCCTTGGGGATCTAGGAAGTGAGCCTGCACAAGTGCCCCTTGGGGATCTAGGAAGTGAGCCTGCACAAGGGCCCCTATGGAAAGCAGCCGATTGCACAGAGAAGGCAAGTAGACTTTTTATCAAAGGCTTTACAACCACTTTAAGCGAAGTTCACACTAACCCATTCTCTAAAAAGTGATCGGCGTGGATCACAATTAAGAGTGGCAGCTGGCAGGTACTTCAGCTGGCAGGTACTTCAGCTGGCAGGTACTTCAGCTGGCAGGTACTTCAGCTGGCAGGTACTTCAGCTGGCGGTCCCCCCCAAATAGAAATTCACAATGGGACTAATGTACCGCTTATTGATGTGAATGGCTGAGAGACAGGCACTACATTAACTCAACATGCCACACCGTCAATCACAGCTGCAATATTATACCCCCTCCCCCCATAAAACCAGAATCCAACCAGATTTTTGTTTTTTTTATTAACTGTCCCAAGCAAAAGAGATCCTACAGATAGACAAGTATCCATTAACAATGGTCTCCAGCTTAGTGGCAGTCTGGCAGAAGCTGCTCATGGAACCCCTAGCAACTTCTGGAGGAACGGAAAGGTTCCACAGAACCCCGGTTGAGAAAGGCTGCTCTCGGGTATATTGCAGAGCTTTATAAAAGAACCCATCCAGAGTCACTGAGCTAAAGACAAAATAAAGAAAGTGGCACCAAACCCAACAGGAACTTAGGGCTGCAAAAATAGTTGGAGAGTCACTGGCAGCCCGGAGAGAATGTGTCATCACTTACATCTTCAGCATTGCAAGAAGAGTAGCCGGATGGGAGGAAGTGCAGGACAAAAATCACATCTGGATGGTAATCAACTCTGGGAACTAAATGAATGATGGAGTGCATGGCAGACCTTGGCATGATGGGGCACAGAATATTACACGTGAATGCTGCCCAATGCAGATGGTGCAATGCAAATACACAGTGGGTGCTGCATGAGGAACCCCAGCAATAAGAAATCCTATTGCTTGTTGTACAAGATCCAGCCTGCAAATAGACTAGGAACATGGGCATATCTGACATGAGTGCCAGGACTCACCATAGTCTTCACCCTACAAGGACAGCAGTGCTTGCCCTGTACCTGGACCTTCCTCCCTATAGGAGAGCATCAATTCCCTTCAATAAGATTTTTTAGCCAATTGAAGAAACCTGCACGTTGACATGTTACTGCAGAAGAAGAATAAAGTCAGATCATCAATAGCTAGTTGTAGCTGGTCACCACCTGTAATGACATTTTGCAATTCATCCAAAAAGCTTCTTTACTTCTAAACTTGGTACTGAAGAAGCTATTTGAATGAGTGGATTTTTTTTCCACAATCATACTTACCAGGGTGTATGGACCACAGTCACCGCTCTCTGAACCCCCCCCCCCCCACAATCATTGGAGCACCTCGCTGAGATGCTGACCCGGTTTCTGGTCCAGGGTTGTGTGTGGATCCCAACAATATTGTCAATCTTTCCCCAGCCTGGGCTGGCATTGTGATGTCAGCCAACAGTGGGCTTCAGTCCACTGCTTGCTGAACACGGGTCACAGGAGTGAGAAACGAACTGCACTCCTGTGATCCATAGGAATAGTACAGCCAAACGATCTTTGTGCTTATCCCTTAATGTCTGCCAATTCGAAAGGAAAGCAGCAGAAATTCAATTGTACTTCTTTACCCTCATCTTGGATTAGGAGAAGGTAGAAGACGTCGTACTCCCCACCCTCCTCATGTCTTAGATAGATTTCCCTTTACTTCCTGTCCTAAAGACACAACAGGAAGTAATGATATATTCGCCATACAAGTGAAGTCCCATCTGACAGATGCCTTCATGTCCCCATGAAGCTCTCCCTCCGATTTCTGTTCTATTGATCCTGCGCAGCTCCAAAACGTTGCACTCTGTCTTATGTGATCACTCCTCAAATCTTTCAAGCGATAATAGATCCGTGATGTGCTGGTGGATATACGCATTGTTCCGACAAGCCTTCAAGGTAAAAGGGTAGAGAATGCCAAAATGACCCTACACGCACTGGCTGCATGCTGTGATGTCAGAAAGGGGTTGGGGGGAACCTGCTTCCAGCAGAGCCTTCTCACACAGGTGTAGTGCTCTGACACATAACCCCCTAGAAGTTATAAGACAGAAGACCCTACCCTACCCCCCTCCCACCATACCCTACCAGACAGGACTAGCAGAGCTGATAATTTGATGGACACACTGTGCATCGGATACAACGTATAGGACACGTATGTATGATGTACTGTATATAGGAAGGAAACAGTGTCTATGGAAGGATGCAAAGTATACAGGAAAGTTACAATGTATATAGGAGGACACGATGTCCTATGTCTAGGGTACCAAGTATATAGAAAGAATACACTGTATGCACTGGGTCTATAGGAGGAAGACAGTTTATAGGGGATGGTACAATGTTCTGTGTATAGGAGGACACGGTCTAGGAAACTACAATGTAAATAAGGGGGGGGGGGAGAGGTAAAATGTACTGTATACAGGAGCACACTAGGTCTATAGATACAATGTATATAGGGAAGGTACAAGGTACTGTATAAAGGAGGATACTGTCTATAGGATGCAATGTATACAGGGGGAGGTACAGTGTAATGTATATAGGACAGTAGGTCTATGGAAGAATACAATGTACCAAATATAGGACGTAATGTCTATAGAAGGATACAATGTACTGTATATAGGAAGGAAACAATGTCTATGGAAGGATGCAAAGTATACAGGAAAGTTACAATGTATATAGGAGGACACGATGTCCTATGTCTAGGGTACCATGTATATAGAAATGATACACTGTATGCACTGGGTCTATAGGAGGAAGACAGTGTTTATAGGGGATGGTACAATGTTCTGTGTATAGGACACGGACTAGGAAACTACAATGTAAATGGGGGGGGTACAATGTACTGTATACAGGAGCACGCTAGGTCTATAGATACAATGTATATAGGGAAGGTACAATGTACTGCATAAAGGAGGACACTGTCTATAGGATGCAATGCATACAGGGGGAGGTACAGTGTAATGTATATAGGACATTAGGTCTATGGAAGAATACAATGTACTGTATATAGGACGTAATGTCTATAGGATACAATGTACTGTATATAAGGAAGGAAACAATGTCTATGGAAGGATGCAAAGTATACAGGAAAGTTACAATGTATATAGGAGGACACGATGTCCTGTGTCTATAGGAGGAAGGCACCATCTATAGGGGGTGGTACAATGTACTGTATACAGGAGCACACTAGGTCTATAGATGATACAATGTACTGTATAAAGGAGGACACCGTCTATAGGATGCAATGCATACAGGGGGAGATACTGTGTAATGTATATAGGACAGTAGGTCTATGAAAGAATACAATGTACTGTATATAGGACGTAATGTCTATAGAAGGATACAATGTCATGTCTATAGGATGGAATGTATATAGAAGGATACACTGTACTGTATATAGAAGGAATGTATACAGAAGGATACACTGTACTGTATATACGACGGAATGTATATAGGATACAATGTACTGTATATAGAATACAATGTAATGTCTACAGGATGTAATGACTATAGAAGGATATAATGTACTGTATATAGGACATAATGTCTACAGAAGGATACAATGCAATGTATATGGGATGGAATGTATATAGAATATAATGTAATGTCTATAGGAGGATACAATGTACTGTATATAGACGGATACAAATGTCTATAGGATATAATAATGTATATAGGATGTGATGTATATAGAAGGATACAATGTAATGTCTATAGAAGGATATAAAGTCTATAGAAGGATATAATAATGTATATAGGATGTGACGTCTATAGGATACAATGTAATGTCTATAGGATGTAATGTCTATAGAAGGATATAATAATGTATATTAGGATACAATGTCTATAGAAGGATACAATGTAATGTCTATAGGATGTAATGACTATAGAAGGATATAATAATGTCTATAGGATGTAATGTCTATAGAAAGATACAATGTAATGACTATAGAAGGATATAATAATGTATATAGGATGTAATATCTATAGAAGGATATAATGTATATAGGATGTGATGTCTATAGAAGGATACAATGTAATGTCTATAGAAGGATACAATGTCTATAGAAGGATATAATAATGTATATAGGATACAATGTCTATAGAAGGATACAATGTAATGTATATAGGATGTAATGTCTATAGAAGGATATAATAATGTATATAGGATATGATGTATATAGGATACAATGTAATGTCTATAGAAGGATATAATGTATATAGGATACAATGTCTATAGAAGGATACAATGTAATGTCTATAGAAGGATATAATAATGTATATAGGATATAATGTATATAGGATACAATGTAATGTCTATAGAAGGATATAATGTATATAGGATACAATGTCTATAGAAGGATATAATGTATATAGGATACAATGTCTATAGAAGGATACAATGTAATGTCTATAGAAGGATACAATGTAATGTCTATAGAAGGATACAATGTACTGTATATAGAAGGATACAATGTCTATAGAAGGATATAATAATGTATATAGGATATAATGTATATAGGATACAATGTAATGTCTATAGAAGGATATAATGTATATAGGATACAATGTCTATAGAAGGATACAATGTAATGTCTATAGGATGTAATGTCTATAGAAGGATATAATGTATATAGGATACAATGTAATGTATATAGGATGTAATGTCTATAGAAGGATACAATGTAATGTATATAGGATGTAATGTCTATAGAAGGATATAATGTATATAGGATACAATGTCTATAGAAGGATACAATGTACTGTATATAGGATATGATGTATATAGAAGGATACAATGTAATGTCTATAGGATGTAATGACTATAGAAGGATATAATGGACATCCTATGAGGGTTAACCCTTTGTCCCCCGGTGATGGAGGGTCCCCCCGTGATAATCGCTCCCATTTCCCCTGAACTCTCCCCCTAGGCCGCCCCCCTCCTCATAAAGAGCCCGATCCACCCCGGGACCGGAAACGTGCCCGCTCCCCCCCACCCGTCACGGGCCACTTCCCTCTCCCCCTCCTCCCCGCACCTTCCAGGGTCTCCGCAGTGGTCGGTCACGGGGCCTGAGCGCTGCTCGCGGTGTGAGGTTAGAGAGAGAGGAGTCGCCGCCCCGCCACTGCCGCCTCACCGAGCTAATGAGGCCGAGGCACAGGAAGCGGAGGGATTTACACGGCCGGGGGCCTGAGCGGGGCGGCCCCGGCGGCTGCCTGCCCAGACTACAATGGAGGGGGGGCACATGGCGGGTGGGTCCTGCCCACGGTTGGGGGTGTTTGGTGTTTCTCGGGGCGCCTACCTTTCCTGGCTGGGTTTCGGGATGAGAGGGGAAGGGAGAGGGCTCTTCAGGCTTTGGGAGGGCAGCCTAAGTGAACAATGCAGGGCTATGAAGAAAAGGGAGGGCCTCCCACAGGGGGGCGGGGTCAGCAGTCAGACTGGGAGGTTGTCCTGGATAATGCCTGTTCCTGTGCTGTGCTGAGTTCCTGGAAAGGAGGAAGTGTGATGTAATGAGAGTGTAAACATCGCACACATGAGGACTGACTGAAAGTTAAATGCAAAAAAAAACCTTAAAAAGTGTAAAAATAGCTAAAACTTTCTTTTTCATTGTGGATAGATTAGGGGAGGCTTATAACCTTTCTTTGTCATGTGTCCCATTGGGGAGATTTCCCTTCACTTCCTGTGCCATAGCCAACACAGGAAGTGAGAAAATCTGTCCAAAGTAAGGGAATCCCTGGTTGTCAACAGAGCTACTGTCCCCATTGGAAGATTTCCCCTCTTCCTGTTCTGGGGACAACCCAAAATTTGGCATCTTAAATTTTCACTTGTAGCGTTACCGGGTGCCAAGCTATCAGATTATTACTTTAATCTCTTCATCCCAAAGCAACTGCTAATTATTTTCTTTCGGGCTTGCCGTTACCGTCTTCCCAGTGTCCATCCTGGAGGTACTTATCACTCGTTCAATTGAAACACTGACTCCAACACTTAGCTTTTTTTTTCTTTCCAAGTTTTATTTAGTAGCAACATATGCAATAGAAAGGTAGAGGGTGGAAAGGGATTCAGATACCTTGGACGCTGCGGTCGGAGATAATTTCTACATCCAGCGAATAGCACTTCCACAGCTGGATTCAGCAATCACCGGATAGGCCCCTCTCACTGACCTGGCAGCCGATGCAATGCTCGAACGCGGTCTCTGCCACAGACCTTACGATTCTGGGTGAACAATTTGTGGATGATCTAAACGGTCTCTGCCACAGACCGTACAGTCTTGAAAGAACTGACTGTGGTACTAATCCAAGACGCGTCTCCGACTGAGTTCCCAGGCTCTTCTCAAGATACCAGCCTTATGTTCGGTCCTCTCCCAAAGAGTCCTCCCCTGGTCACTGCAGTCCCTTGCTTCTTCCCGCAGGCCTGACAGCAAAGAGACCATCATGCCGACCCATAGGCCACCAAGACTCTGATCCTTCCTTTAGTAGCTAGGCCTTAGGTCTACCAAGCTCCAGGCAGAACTTTAAGGATTCGTAGTCTCCCAGGCCAGGAGGGCCACGAGGTGGGGAGCGCCCCCCAGGCTCGGGGGGTCAGGAAGCGCGGACCAACCGATAGCCAAAAAACAACCCCAAAAGATGGCGTCTGTCCCTTAAATACCCCTACCCAGAAATGTCACAACCAACGAAAAGCTTCTGAGCAAAGAGTGGTCAATGTGTTTGACCAGACTGTATTTCCCAATCCACCAATGATGACAGCACCACCCATGGTTGGATGGAAATCTGCACAGTCCAGCCAATCTGGCACAGAAACCATTAAATTTAAGCAATAATAAGTTGAGCCTAAACTGTAGCTTCAACTAATTTAAATTAAAAAAAAAAAAATAGCGTCTGCTCATTAGGAGCAGGGGGCTACACACTGATAACAGTAAACCGGACAAAAAGAGGGTAAATCTCCCTACACAGACAGCAATAAAAACCTGACAGGGGTTCTAATCCGTCTCCAATCTGTCCAAAACTACAGAAAAAGTTTTGCCCTTAGTTATACTTCAACTGCTTCCCTCCCGTCTTATAGTGAAATGACGGACAGGCAGAAACACTCTTGTTCTATGGGGGGGGGGGGGCACACAGACACGGTGCATCACAAATCACTGTAAAGAGCTTATGATGAGGCTCTTTACCATGTGGTCAGCTGTGTCCAATTACAGCTGATCACAGTGTAAATAAGGAAAGCCAGTAAGCGGCATTCCTCCGCGGGGACATCTGCACTGAGAATCAGGGCACTGATCATCATCGTCCTGATGATCAGTGCAGCCCCAATAGTGCCCACCACTGATGCCTGTCAGTGCCCATCAGTGATGCCTGTCAGCTCCTCCTCATCAGTGTCGCCTATCAGTGCTGCACATTATTGCCTCCTTATCAGTGCTGCCTACGAGTTCCCATCAGTGCTGCATATTAGTGCCTCCCTTCATTTGCAGGGATTTCCCTTCACTTCCTGTCCCATACCCGCCTATCAGTGCTGCATATTATTGCCTCCTCATCAGTGCCACCTATCATTGCCCATCAGTGCTGCATATTATTGCCTCCTCATCAGTGCCACCTATCATTGCCCATCAGTGTTGCATATTATTGCCTCCTTATCAGTGCCACCTATCATTGCCCATCAGTGCTGCATATTATTGCCTCTTCATTAGTGCCACCTATCAGTGCTAAACAGTGCCCATCAGTGCTGCATATTAGTACTTCCCTTAATTTGCAGGGATTTCCCTTCACTTCCTGTCCCATAGCCAAACAGGAAGTGACAGGAAATCTCTGCAAATTAAGGAAATTTCTTGGGGACCCCCAGGCCACCAGAACTAATGTCCCCATTGGAAGATTTTTCCCTCTATTACTTTTCTGGGGACAACCCAAAGTTTGAGAGTTTCTTTTACTTTCAATGATAATGGTAAACAGGACAAATAGAGAGAGTGAATCTTCCTAACAAGGGAACAGAGAGCAATAAAAACTGACAGGGGTTCTAATCCCTCTCCACTGTTTTTAAATCTGAAAAAAAAAAAGTTTTGCATTTAGTTATACTTTAACCAGCTTCACATCAGGCCAAATCTGGCATTCCACTCCTATATGTAAAAAAAAAAAAAAATTTCCATGCACAAAAAACACAAAACACATTATTTACCCCAATTTTTTTTTTTGTAATGTGAAAGATGATGTTACACAGAGTAAATAGATACCTAACATGTCACGCTTTAAAATTGCGCACACTCGTGGAATGGCGCCAAGCTTCGGTACCTAAAAATCTCCATAGGCTACGCTTTAAAAAGTTTTCAGGTAGCCAGTTTAGAGTTACAGAGGAGGTCTTGGGCTAGAATTATTGCTCTCGCTCTAACAATCTCAGCGATACTTCACATGTGTGGTTTGAACGCTGTTTACATATGCAAGCAAGACCTATGCATTCACTTCTGCACGCGAGCACGAGGGGGTGTTTATTTTATTTTTATACTGTCCCTTTAATTTTTTTTAATCATTTTTATTCCTATTACAAGAAATGTAAACATCCCTTGTAATAGGAATAGGGCATAATTGGTCCTCTTTATGGAGAGATCTGGGGTCTATAAGTCCCCACATCTTGCCTCAATGCTGGAAAGCCTGAGATCAAAAAAAAAAAAAGATCTTAGGCTTTCCAGCAAAAAAACCTGGCAGTGTTTACATCTACGGCGCAGGAAGTGACGTCGTGACGTCGCTTCCGGCCTCCGAGGGTCATAGAGATGGCCAGGGGACCATCTGTTCCACGGCCAGCTCTATGGTAAACCACTGCTGCCAGTGTATTTATTATCCGGCTTCCCGATCACACGGGCGCTATGATGGTTTTTACATGTGAGGGAATCGCCTGCTGAAAAAAAAAAGATATCTGAATGATGCCTGCAGATGCACCCATCATTCAGATATCTCCACTCAAAATCCAGGACAACGTATGACATCCTTGCCCAGGAAGTGGTTAAAGCGGAACTTATCCAAGCAGTAATGCCATCAATCCTCCCCTCTCTTGCTCAGTTTTTTTTTTTTTTAATGATGACGCAGAAGAGGGGTGGGGAAGGACATTCATGTGTGGTTAAGTTCCTTAATAACAAGGAACTTTACCCATATCATCTTGAAAATAAATAATGTTCTTTAGCAAGGAACATACATTCCACATTAGTAATTATGCTACCAAAATTAGTGTGCGCTGTAAATTGCCTCCAGCATTGCCCCTGTTTCTTCTTGCCGTAGGCTGCCATTTTGCTGAAGCCCAGAGCCCCTGAACAGCAGTAAATCATAAAGTGGAACCAAACCCATCGATTTAATGATTTAAAAAAAAAAAAACTGTTTGATTCCTGGAATGTTGGGATTGCTAACTGTTACATTTGCTTGTGTCCTCAATCCAACTGTCAAGCCATCAGATGGTTGGTGTCATAACTGATCACATGTGCAGCACCATGTCAGTTGCAGTTTAAACAGACGCAGCTTCCTTGACTATAATGCCGCGTACACACGGTCGGACTTTCCGGCATACTTGGTCCGGCGGACCAGAGTGTGCCGGACAATCCGCCCGTGTGTAGGCACCGGCGGACTTTTCCGGCGGACTTTTTCCCAAAAGCTTTCAGTTTCTGGCGGAAAGTCCGCTCGTCTGTGTGCTGGTCCGACGGAAAGCCCGCTCGTGTGTATGCTGGTCCAACGGACCAGATACGACATGAGGGCAGGGTATTGCATTTCGCGCTCGCTGCAATAGGAAAAACAAATTTTCCTATTGCGGCAAACGCGGGGCATACCAGGCCCTTAGGTCTGGTATGGATTATAAAGGGAAACCCCCTACGCCGAAAAAACGGTGTGGGGGTCCCCCCTAAAATCCATACCAGACCCCGATCCGAGCACGCAGCCCGGCTGGTCAGGAAAGGGGGTGGGGACGAGCGAGCGCCCCCCCTCCTGAACCGTACCAGGCCGCATGCCCTCAACATGGGGGGTGGGTGCTTTGGGGGAGGGGGGATAGGAGGCTGCAATAGGAAAAACAAATTTTCCTATTGCGACAAACGCGGGGCATACCAGGCCCTTAGGTCTGGTATGGATTATAAAGGGAAACAACCCTACGCCGAAAAAGCGGCGTGGGGGTCCCCCCTAAAATCCATACCAGACCCCGATCCGAGCACGCAGCCCGGCTGGTCAGGAAAATGGGTGGGGACGAGCGAGCGCCCCCCCTCCTGAACCGTACCAGGCCGCATGCCCTCAACATGGGGGGTGGGTGCTTTGGGGGAGGGGGGGCGCCCTGCGGGCCCCCCCCCACCCCAAAGCACCTTGTCCCTATGTTGATGAGGACAAGGGCCTCTTCCCAACAACCCTGGCCGTTGGTTGTCGGGGTCTGCGGGCGGGGGGCCTATCGGAATCCGGGAGCCCCCTATAATAAGAGGGCCCCCAGATCCTGGCCCCCCACCCTATGTGAATAAGTATGGGGTACATGGTACCCCTACCCATTCACCTAGGGAAAAAGTGTCAATAATAAAACACACTACACAGGTTTTTAAAATAATTTATTAAACATCTCCAGGGGGATCTTCCTCCGGCTTCGGGGGTCTTCTTCCGGCTTCGGGGGTCCCTCCGGTTCATCTTCTCCCGGCGTCCGGTTGGTTCTTCTCCGCTCTCTCCGGTTCCTCTTCTCCCGGTGTTCCAGTTCTTCGGCCGGCTTCTCCGCTGTCTTCAGGTAGCTCTCTTGCTAGCGGAGGTCCGGACTTCTGGGCTTCTGGGCTTCTTGTCTTCTCTTCTCTTCTCCAGATGTTGACAAGACGCTCTCTCCGGCTGGACTGCTCTCTGTGTGGCTCCGTTGTGACTTTTATAGGCGGAGACCCCGCCCCCTTATGATGTCACAGTCCCTGGGCATGCTGGGACTGTGACGTTTTAGGGGGCGTGGTCAACATCACCTAGTGACCACGCCCCCTAAAAGGTCACAGTCCCAGCATGCCCAGGGACTGTGACATCGTAAGGGGGCGGGGTCTCCGCCTATATAAGTCACAACGGAGCCCCACAGAGAGCAGTCCAGCCGGAGAGAGCGTTGTGTCAACATCTGGAGAAGAGAAGACAAGAAGCCCAGAAATCCGGACCTCCGCTGGCAAGAGAGCTACCTGAAGACAGCGGAGCTGTTTAATAAATTATTCCCTAGGTGAATGGGTAGGGGTACCATGTACCCCATACTCATTCACATAGGGTGGGGGGCCAGGATCTGGGGGCCCTCTTATTATAGGGGGCTCCCGGATTCCGATAAGCCCCCCCGCCCGCAGACCCCGACAACCAACGGCCAGGGCCCTTGTCCTCATCAACATGGGGACAAGGTGCTTTGGGGTGGAGGGGGGCCCCGCAGGGCGCCCCCCCTCCCCCAAAGCACCCACCCCCCATGTTGAGGGCATGCGGCCTGGTACGGTTCAGGAGGGGGGGGCGCTTGCTCGTCCCCACCCCCTTTCCTAACCGGCCGGGCTGCATGCTCGGATCGGGGTCTGGTATGGATTCTAGGTGGGACCCCACGGCGTTTTTCGGCGTTGGGGGTTTCCCTTTATAATCCATACCAGACCTAAGGGCCTGGTATGCCCCGCGACGGGGCTCGCAAGGTGTCAATCTCGCCGATAAAAGTGGTAAGATTGACTTCCTTTTCTAGTCCCGTAGCACCTGGGTCACGTTCAAAATGAACAGACTTGTCCGTGTGTGGGCAAGTCCGTTCATTCTGAAAGTCCGCCGTAACTCCGGCGAAAGTCCGTCAGAAAGACGGGCGGACTTAGCCCACCGCAAAGTCCGGTCGTGTGTGGGCAAGTCCGTCCGTTTTAAAGTCCGGCGCACCTGGCGGACAAAGTCCGTCAGAAAGTGTGCCGGACCAAGTAGGCCAGAAAGTCCGACCGTGTGTACGCAGCATAAGGGTTTAATTCTGCTTTAAGGGCAAGTTCACACCTCATGCAGTTCAGTGCATTTTTTTTCTGCATCAAAAACGCATGGATAGTAGGTTATATGGTTTTCAATGGCATAGTACACACCAGTGCTTTCCAGTTCCAGAAAAAAAGTGGAACTTGCTGCATTTTTTTCTGCACTGAACTATACTGAAATGCAGTAAAACGCATCAAAAATGCACTGGAACGCACCTAAAAGCAACAAAAACTCACTGGAACACACATGTTCTTATTTAAGGTGAAGAAGAAAGAGTGGGGAAAAAATGCACCGGAATGCACCAAAAACGCATCTAAAATGCACCGGAACGTGTCAAAAAACATGCATGCTGAAAAGCATCTGGAATGCATCCAGATTGTGTTTCTATGGTGTGAACTGGCCCTAAGGCTGTCAGCAGATCGGGCTCTACAAATTCGCCAGTGCCTAAAAAGGCCTAAAAACTGAGATCGACTGAGCATGTGCAGAGCAGGGTGATGCAGTGTATTACTGGATTCTAACCAGTATAGGCACTTATTTTTAATGTTTTACATACCTACACCTGCCAGCCTAACGTAATCTTGCAGGACTTAATTTTCTGACTAAAGATCCACTTTAAGTTCAAGAGTGGTTCAGTTTTGCATGCCCAGTGGGTTTCCGAGCATGGGCACACGTGGTACAGTGGCACTATGCCATACTATAGTGCCCATTTGTGTGGAAATCAGCCATGAGTGCACAGATGCGCTGCAAAATTGCCTACTGGGACAACTGGGGTTGATTTGCTAAAACTGGAGAGTGCAAAATCTGGTGCAGCTCTGCATAGAAACCAGCTTCCGGGTTTTAGGGTACATGCACATTGGAGGTGAGTTTGAAATCGTGCGAGTTCAGCTGAACTCGCACGGTTTCAAACCCGCATCCATTGCGAGTTTGGGGGAGATTTGAAAGACATCTGTGCAGGTTCCTCAAGTCGCCAAAATTGTGCAGGAACTACTTTTGGAAATCGTTGTGGCATCACACAGATTCGGATAGTGCCGTTGCCGGCAATAGGCTGCGATTTGACATGTAAAAATCACATGCCAAGTCAGCCCAATATGAACGTGGGCTATTTGTCAAAGCTTTCTCCGCATCCAATTCGCATAGCAGGAGAATGTGACTGGCTCCCTATGGAGCCGGTTCACATATTTCTGTTGCGGCTGCGGAGCGCACTGCACAGAAACGCTGTGCGTCTTTGGCTCCATTTCAGGGCCGAATTCAGGCAAAGATTCTGCCCTGATTTGCCCCTGAAACGGAGAACGGGCAGACAGCAATGCTGTGCGATCTGCGGCCGTTTTAGGTGTGAACCGAGCCTAAAGGAGTTGTAAAGGCTCAAGGTTTTAGAATGCATTAAGGTGAAAAACCTTGCATGCTGCAGCTCCCCCCAGAGCCCCCCTTTTTCTTACATGAACCCGATCGTTCCATTGATGAGAACGAGCCCAGCAGCTCCAGCCACTGTCTCGGGTCTTCATTGGCTAGATTGATAGCTGCGGGAGACATTTGCTCCCACAGCTGTCAATCAAATCCAGTGACACGGGAGCCGGGGGCGGGGCCGTGTCCTGCTGTCTGTGTCATTGGACGCAGCAGCAGGACTCAGGATCGCGCCCGCACTAGTGCCCCCATGGAAAGCGGCTCTCTGTGGGGGCACTCGATGAAGGAAAGGAGCCAGGAGAACCGCCGGGGGAACCCAGAAAAGAAGGATTGGAGCCGCTCTGTGCAAAACCCTTGCAAAGAGCAGGTAAAAAAAAAACCAAAGCTTTACTATCACTTTAATTTAAAGCGGAGTTCCAATAAAATAATACAAAAATTAAAAGTCAGCAGCTACAAATACTGCAGCTGCTGACTTTTAATAACCAGACACTTACCTGTCCCAGGGTCCAGCGATGAGGGGGAACGAAGCCCCGCTCGTCTCCCCCTCCTCTCTGCGGCATCGGCATTGTCACTGTGGGCACCCGGCTGTGGCTTGAAGCCGGGCACGCACTGTGCTTGCGCGAGCTGTGCTGCGCACTGTGACTGGCCAGGCAATCGTCTGGGACCTGTGACGTGTCCCAGATGATTGCCGAGAGGAAAGGGGGGAAAGGTGATCTCGCTTCCGGCGCCACAGAGCCCCGGGAGGAAGTGGGAGCTGGAACCTTCTAAAAAGAGGATTTCCGCTCCCCCCCCCCCCCCCAAAAAAAAAAGAAATACCAAATGTGGCATGCCAGGGGGTCACCTTCCCTTAAAGCGTAAGTTCCATATATGGGTGGAACTCTGCTTTAACAAGCTGAAGTTAGAAGCTGATTGGCTACCATGCAGAGCTGCCTCAGATTCTGAGTACTGCAGTTTTAGTAAATCTACCGCACTGTGACATCGCAGTCCCAGGAGACAGTGGGGCCCGGCCTAGACTGGAAATCAGGGAGTGCCGCCTTGTAGCACAAAAACTAACAGGAAAAGTAAAAATTATAGCACCAGTGTTGCCTCATCAGTTCCTATTCAGTGCAGACTATCAGTGCCCATCAGTGCAGACTATCAGTGCCCATCAGTGCAGACTATCAGTGCCCATCAGTGCAGCTTTATCAGTGCCCATCAGTGCAGACTATCAGTGCCCATCAGTGCAGCTTTATCAGTGCCCATAAATAAAGGAAAAAAATGACCTGTTTGCAAAATTTTATAACAAATTCTGAAAAAGTTTGTTATAAACTGTGTTAGGCTGTCCCTCGGGGATGTTCACTATCTCTTGAGGCAGGTGGTGGGTGGGGTCAGGGTGTGGCTGCCTCCTCCACTCCTCCTACAGACTCCTCCCCTCAGGCTGACCCCCTCCCGCAGCTAAAGAAGAAAGAGGAGGAGAGACCACAGCAGGGTTGCCAACTGCCAGTAAATTTACAGACAGTTTGTAAAAATCAGTGATTTTTTTTTACAACTGCCAGTAAATATCAGGGGCTGATAATTTCATGCTGTGTTGACTTTTTAAGTGTAAATCAAGCAAATTACTTTGTTATAGGTATTGTCAGTGTTTCCATATAATGTTTATACTGTTCAAATAGTCACTGTGTTAGTTTTCAATTGGAGTTCTGTAATTCCTCAGGTTGCCATAAAAAAGTGCTCTGCCAGTAAAATTTTCCATGTTTTGTCAGTAAAAAATTATGTGGGAGGTTGGCAACCCTGGACCATAGCAGCCCGGGAATCTTCTGACATGCTGTAAGTGACTGAGCAATGCGCAGACCTAACCTGGTTCTATATATCACCCTAACCTGGCACTAAATACCCACCTAACCTGGCAGTATATACCACCCTGACCTGGCACCATATACCCACCTAACCTGGCTCTATATATCACCCTAACCTAGCACTAAATACCCACCTAACCTGGCAGTATATACCACCCTGACCTGGCACTATATACCCACCTAATCTGGCTCTATATATCACCCTAACCTGGCACTAAATACCCACCTAACCTGGCAGTATATCCCACCCTGACCTGGCACTATATACCACCTAACCTGGCTCCATATATCACCCTAACCTGGCACTAAATACCCACCTAACCTGGCAGTATATACCACCCTGACCTGGCACTATATACCCACCTAACCTGGCTCTATATATCACCCTAACCTAGCACTAAATACCCACCTAACCTGGCAGTATATACCACCCTGACCTGGCACTATATACCTACCTAATCTGGCTCTATATATCACCCTAACCTGGCACTAAATACCCACCTAACCTGGCAGTATATACCACCCTGACCTGGCACTATATACCACCTAACCTGGCTCTATATATCACCCTAACCTGGCACTAAATACCCACCTAACCTGGCAGTATATACCACCCTGACCTGGCACTATATACCCACCTAACCTAGCTCTATATATCACCCTAACCTGGCACTAAATACCCACCTAACCTGGCAGTATATACCACCCTGACCTGGCACTATATACCCACCTAACCTGGCTCTATATATCACCCTAGCCTGGCACTAAATACCCACCTAACCTGGCAGTATATACCACCCTGACCTGGCACTATATACCCACCTAACCTGGCTCTATATATCACCCTGACCTGGCACTATATAACACCCTGACCTGGCACTATATACCACCCTAATCTGCCACTATATACCCACCTAACTTGGCTCTATATATCACCCTAGCCTGGCACTATATACCACCCTGACCTGGCACTATATACCACCCTAATCTGGCACTATATACCCACCTAACTTGGCTCTATATATCACCCTAGCCTGGCACTATATACCACCCTGACCTGGCACTATATACCACCCTAACCTGACACTATATACACCACCCTAAGCTGGCACTATATCACCTAACCTGCCAGTATACTACCCTAACGTCACTTGATGTCGACGTGTGGTGTTCTGCCCACCTGCCTGGGGGAGAGGGTGCCAGATATAGGATCCGCCCCGGGTGCCAAATGCTCTAGGTATGCTCCTGGTGTGACCCCCCGAACTCTGCACTTACCATGTACTGTACTATGCACTTTATGCACTCCTGGTATTTAATGCCCCTTTAAAACCCTTCAACTGTTAATGAAAAGTGGCCACACCCGCTATTTGATGTGGTTTGGAGGGGGTGTGTGGTGGGTTTTTAGGGGTCGTGATTGCATTTCTGCACCTATTTTAAGAGAAATAAAAGCCCTGCCTTCAACTATGTAGTGCACAGGCCTACCTGACTGCATACAAATTGAAAGTGTTGTTTAGGTTTGACCTCATATTATATGGTTTTTGGTAAATTTAAAGGAAAATTGTACAATGTATGGCCAGCTTTTGTGATTTCCAGGTTCCAGAGATGTCCCACGGCTATGGCATATACATACTTACACTGGCCAAAGCTGTATAAGAATGATATACAGTATCTCACAAAAGTGAGTACGCCCCTCACATTTTTGTAAATATTTTATTCTATCTTTTCATGTGACAACGCTGAAGAAATGACACTTTGCTACAATGTAAAGTAGTGAGTGTACAGCTTGTATAACAGTGTAAATTTGCTGTCCCCTCAAAATAACTCAACACACAGCTATTAATGTCTAACCTGCTGGCAACAAAAGTGAGTATACCCCTAAGTGAAAATGTCCAAATTAGGCCCAATTAGCCATTTTCCCTCCCCGGTGTCATGTGACTCGTTAGTGTTACAAGGTCTCAGGTGTGAATGGGGAGCAGGTGTGTTAAATTTGGTGTTATCGCTCTCACTCTCTCATACTGGTCACTGGAAGTTCAACATGGCACCTCATGGCAAAGAACTCTCTGAGGATCTGAAAAAAAGAATTGATGCTCTACATAAAGATGGCCTAGGTTATAAGAAGATTGCCAAGACCCTGAAACTGAGCTGCAGCACGGTGGCCAAGACCATACAGCGGTTTAACAAGACAGGTTCCACTCAGAACAGGCCTCATGATGGTCCACGAAAGAAGTTGAGTGCAGGTGCTCAGCGTCATATACAGAGGTTGTCTTTGGGAAATAGACGTATGAGTGCTGCCAGCATTGCTGCAGAGGTTGAAGGGGTGAGGGGACAGCCTGTCAGTGCTCAGACCATACGCCGCACACTGCATCAAATTGATCTGCATGGCTGTCGTCCCAGAAGGAAGCCTCTTCTAAAGATGATGCACAAGAAAGCCCACAAACAGTTTGCTGAAGACAAGCAGACTAAGGACATGGATTACTGGAACCATGTCCTGTGGTCTGGTGAGACCAAGATTAAACCTATTTGATTCAAATGGTGTCAAGAGTGTGTGGCGGCAACCATGTGAGGAGTACAAAGACAAGTGTGTCTTGCCTACAGTCAAGCATGGTGGTGGGAGTGTCATGGTCTGGGGCTGCATGAGTGCTGCCGGCACTGGGGAGCTACAGATCATTGAGGGAACCATGAATGCCAACATGTACTGTGATATACTTAAGAAGAGCATGATCCCCTCCCTTCGGAGACTGGGCCGCGGGGCAGTTTTCCAACATAATAACGACCCCAAACACACCTCTAAGATGACCACTGCCTTGTTAAAGAAGCTGAGAGTAAAGGTGATGGACTGGCCAAGCATGTCTCCAGACCTAAACCCTATCGATCATCTGTGGGACATCCTCAAATGGAAGGTGGAGGAGCGCAAGGTCTCTAACATCCACCAGCTCCGTGATGTCATCATGGAGTAGTGGAAGAGGACTCCAGTGGCAACCTGTGAAGCTCTGGTGAACTCCATGCCCAATAGGGTTAAGGCAGTGCTGGAAAATAATGGTGGCCACACAAAATATTGACACTTTGGGCCCAATTTGGACATTTTCACTTAGGGGTGTACTCACTTTTGTTGCCAGTGGTTTAGACATTAATGGCTGTGTGTTGAGTTATTTTGAGGGGACAGCAAATTTACACTGTTATACAAGCTGTACACTCACTACTTTACATTGTAGCAAAGTGTCATTTCTTCAGTGTTGTCACATGAAAAGATATAATAAAATATTTACAAAAATGTGAGGGGTGTACTTACTTTTGTGAGATACTGTAGTTACTAATATTTCTTTTTTTTCTCTCTTTAGCTCTGAAGCTGACTCGCTGTCATATTTATGAAAATCTGCTTCTCAGCATGCATGTAAATGTTACAGACTTCCCGCATGGTTCTGTGAGTTCCAGCGTGCTCTCATACAGTAGGTGGCAGGACGGGGCTGTCATGTACAGTCATGCGTGTTCAATCATCAGCACAGCATTTCATAGGAAGCTGCTAGTAGGAGCGTGTGTGTTCAGCTTCACTGGTGTTCAGGTATGCCCCATACTGGGCCAGGGGTTACAGTTCCTGGATTCAGAACACGACATGCAACAATTTACTCCAAAACTGTTCTGTACACAATGAGGTTGATGTACTAAAGCCACATGCCCAATGGGCATAAAAAAATGCAGCTTATACAAACATTTGGCATTTTTTTTTACTTCAGCCTGTAGAGGCAACTCCATGTTAGCCTATGTGTCCATGCGCATTTGGGTGTTTACAGGCATATTTGTTACAGGCCTAAACGCAGCGATTTTTAACCACTTCCTTACCGCGCTATCGCCAAAAGACAGCGGCTCTGTTGTTCCAGGAGGGCATCCATGGACGTCCTCCTGGAACCATGCCTCTCACACACCCCCTGGGGCGCACCTCCAGCCATTCTGTGATCGCTGTGTCCTTCGGACTCAGCTGATCAGAGATGGTGGTAGAGGGCCAATCACAGCGGCCCTTTACTGCGTGATCAGCTGTGTCCAATCACAGCTGATCACAGTGTAAACAGACTTGCCAGTTATCGGCAGTACTTTCCTCACGTACTTTCACAGTGTGAGGAGAGGAGAGCTGGTAACTGGCAATCCTGACAGGGGACATGTACACTGATAATCAGGGCACTGATCATAAGTGCCCTGGTTTTTAGTGCAGTCCCATCAGTGCCCATCGGTGCTGCTCATCAGTGCCGCCTCTCAGTGCCACATATCAGTGCTGCCTATCAGTACCCATTATTGCCGCCTTTCAGTGCAGCCTCATCAGTGCCTCCTCATCAATGCTCATCAGTGCCAACTTTCAGTGCCACCACTCAATGCCCATCAGTGATGCCTATCAGTGCCACCTATCAGTGCCGCCTATCAGTTCTGCATATCAGTGCAGTCTCATCAGTGCCGCTTATAATTGCCCTGTGTGCCCCATTAGTGCCCCAGTGTTTTGGGGAAAACACTTGTAAACGCAAACGCGCCTAAACGCATCTACAATATGATCCATAGGAGCGTTGTTTATGCTGCATTACTCTGCCAGCATTTTTTTTCTGCTGCCTACCCTAAATGGCTGTTTACTTAAAATGGTTGTAAAGCTAGCACTAATGCCGCGTACACACGATCGGAATTTCCGTCGGAAAAACCTTGGATGGTTTCTCCGACGTAATTCCGCTCAAGCTTGGCTTGCATACATACGGTCACACAAAAGTTCTCTGAACTTTCGACCGCCAAGAACGCGGTGACATACAACGACGAGCCGAGAAAATGAAGTTCAATGCTTCCGGGAATGCGCCGAATTGTTTCCGAGCATGCGTAGGGATTTTGCGCATCGGAATGGCTACAGACGATCGGAATTTCCGATAGGAACTTTTTCCGTCTGAAAAATAGAGAACTCAATCTTTTTTTGGCGGAAATTATGACAGCAAAAGTCATACACACGGTCGGAATTTCCGACCAAAAGCTCACATCGGACTTTTCTTGTTGGAATTTTCGATTGTGTGTACGTGGCATTAGAGCCATTTCTGTCTGCTGCTTTCAGCATGAATCACCTCTGACAAGTTTTCCTGACACCAAGAGAAAAATGGTGACGGGGAAGAATCTCCAGCTGATTGACAGGTTCAGCTCTGTTCCTGTGTGCTCTGTCCCTTCCCTCCAATCAGCTCTTCACTGAGCTCTGATAGTTTCAGTTCTCCGCCTACTTTTTTCTGAACGCTCAGTCAACCTTTATTAATTTTGGACTTTAAATGAATGATAAAAAGAGAAAACATCAGATACACAGGTACAACTTATGTAGGAGTATTGGTTTTGTCTCTGTGTATCCCCTGAGGCCAGTCACTTCACTGAGTATACAATGCCTTAAATAAGTATTCATACCCCTTGAAATTTTCCGCATTTTGTCACGTTACAACCAAAAACATAAATGTATTTTATTGAGATTTTATGTGATAGACCAACACAAAGTGAACATAATTGTGAAGTGGAAGGAAAATTATAAATGGTTTTCAATATTTTTTACAAATAAATATGTGAAAAGTGTGGTGTACATTTGTATTCAGCCCCCTTTACTCTGATACCCCTAACTAAAATCTAGTGGAACCAATTGCCTTCAAAAGTCATCTAATTAGTAAATAGAGTCCACCTGTGTGTAATTTAATCTCAGTATAAATACAGCTGTTCTGTGAAGCCCTCAGAGGTTTGTTAGATAACCTTAGTGAACAAACAGCATTGTGAAGGCCAAGGGAGACACCAGACAGGTCAGGTATAACGTGGTAGAGAAGTTTAAAGAAGGGTTAGGTTATAAAAAAATATTGAAAGTTTTGAACATCTCACAGAGCACTGTTCAATCCATCATCCGAAAATGGAAAGAGTATGGCACAACTGCAAACCTACCAAGACATGGCCGTCCACCTAAACTGACAGGCCGGGCAAGGAGAGCATTAATCAGAGAAGCAGCCAAGAGGCCCATGGTAACTCTGGAGGAGATGCAGAGATCCACAGCTCAGGTGGGAGAATCTGTCCACAGGACAACTATTAGTCGTGTTCTCCACAAATCTGACCTTTATGGAAGAGTGGCAAGAAGGAAGTCATTGGTGAAAGAAAGCCATAAGAAGTCCCGTTTTTAGTTTGCGAGAAGCCATGTGGGGGACACAGCAAACATGTGGAAGAAGGTGCTCTGATTAGATGAGACCAAAATTTAACTTTTTGGCCTAAAACCAAACACTATGTGTGGCGGAAAACTAACACTGCACATCACACTGAACACATCATCCCCACTGTGAAACATGGTGGTGGCAGCATCATGTTGTGGGGATGCTTTTCTTCAGCAGGGACAGGGAAGCTGGTCAGAGTTGATGGGAAGATGGATGGAGCCAAATACAGGGCAATCTTAGAAGAAAACGTGTTATGCCATGTACACAGGATCGGAATTTCGGCCCGCAAAAGACCGATGAGAGCTTTATCGTCGGAAAATACGACCGCGTGTATGCATGACGGTGCTAAGTTCAGCAAACTTTTGTGTGACCGTGTGTATGCAAGGCAAGCTTGAGCTGAATCCCATCGGAAAAGCCATCATAACTTTTTCAGACGAGAAGTCCGATTGTGTGTACGCGGCATTAGAGTCTGCAAAAGACTTGAGACTGGGGTGGAGGTTCACCTTCCAGCAGGTCAACAACCCTAAACATACAGCCAGAGCTACAATGAAATGGTTTAGATCAAAGCATATTCATGTGTTAGAATGGCCCAGTCAAAGTTCAGACCTAAATCCAATTGAGAATCTGTGTCAAGACTTGAAAATTGCTGTTCACAGACGCTCTCCATCCAGTCTGACAGAGCTGGAGCCATTTTACAAAGAAGAATGGGCAAAAATGGCCCTCTCTAGATGTGCAAAGCTGGTAGAGACATCCCCAAAAAGACTTGCAGCTGTAATTGCAGTGAAAGGAGGTTCTACAAAGTATTGACTCAGGGGGGCGCTATACAAATGTACACAACACTTTCCACTTTTTTTATTTGTAAAAAATGTTGAAAACCACTTATCATTTTCCTTCTACTTCACAATCACGTGTTGGTCTATCACATAAAATCCCAATAAAATACATTTACGTTTTTGGGTGTAACATGACAGAGTGTGGAAAATTTCAAGGGGTGTGAATATTTTTCAAGGCACTGTATGTGGGGGTTTACAAACACTTTAAGGTGACCATAAAGGGATTGAAATTCATCCAGTTCACCAGTGTGTGGCTATACCTCTTCGACAGACGTCGATTGTTCACTTTACAAAATAAACGCTCACTTCTCATAAGTTTACACTAGTGCTGCTGCATGATGACGCATTTTTTGTGCATTTTTGTAGTTGTACACAACCTCTAGAATAATGGCTATTGTTATTATGGATAATTATGTGGAGTTTAACCAACTATTTTTTGGGCATTTGTTCTTCATGCTCTGTCTCTCCGGAGGCTACATACTTTGTGCGAAGAGTGTCCCTCTAAGACTCAGGGGTCTCAAACTGGCGGCCCTCAAGCTGTTGCAAAACTACAATTCCCATGAGGCATTGCAAGGCTGACAGTTACAAGCATGACTCCCACAGGCAGAGGCACGATGGGACTTGTAGTTTCGCAACAGCTGGAGGGCCGCCAGTTTGAGACCCCTAAGTCCTCTCTCCAGGTCGAACTTTATTGAATCATACAGAATCGAGTGAATCAGGCAAACACCACATTATAGCCACTAGAAGGAGATGGCAACCATAGTAAATAAGTATTTATTTATATCAGGGGTGCCCAACCAGTGGCCCAAGGACCACATGTGGCCCATGGAGCCCTCTGATGTGGCCCGCGACCTCCTGCTCTGGGATGGCGGGTTGGCAAGCCCAGATTGCAGGTTGCCGACCCATGGTCCCAGAGGATCAGTGTCGTGAATGAAGCCAGGGGTAGAGGAAGCATGCGGCTGCGGAGCAAGAGCCTCATAAGCCAATGCTTCCTGTATAGCGCCGGCTCCTGTCATAGGCGGAATGATACCAAATGCACTCCGCCTGGGACAGCAACAGACGGCGATACCTGAATGCAAGACTGTTATCAGAGGTAAGTTTATTGCTAAAATCACAGTGTATATATGGGTATATTTGTTCTGCAGAGGATACTGGGCTGCTTTCAAACTGATCCGCAGGTGTAGCGCAGTGCACCTGCGGCTTAAAGAGGAAGTAAACCCTGGTGGGTTTTACTTCCTCTTTATTTCCCTGCAAAGGTAAAGCATAATGGGCTAGTATGCATCGCATAGTAGCCCATTATGTGTCACTTACCTGAAACCGAAGCCTGAGATGTCACCTCTGTCCCCACTAGCAGCGAGCGTCCATCTTCACCCCTCTTCCTTCCGGGGCAGCGATCTCCGGCTCCGTGACTGGCCGGAGTCACGTGATGTCACTCCCGTGCTTGCGCATGGGAGCCGCCAGTCACAGGATGACCCCTTTAGAAACAACACAATTTGCCCTTTCTAAAGTGTGCATGCGCCGTAGACATCGGCGCGCGGCATTATTGTAAATATCCACGACTCGCGCATGCGCAGTAGGGAGCCAGACTGTGAAGCCGCAAGGCTTCACTTTCTGATTCCCTTACTAAAGATGCCAGCGCCTGCACCCGGGAGCCAAGGGACTGGTCGGCTTCGGGTGAGGACATGGTGGGCTCCCTGGACAGGTAAGTGTCCTTATTTAAAAAGTCAGCAGCTACAATATTTGTAGCTGCTGACTTTTCTTTTCTTTTTTTTTTTTTTTAGGCGGAACTCCGCTTTAAGGGGGCAAATTCTTCTGGGACTGAAGTGGTTAAGTGGCCCCCTCTCTTCAAAAATTTGGGCACCCCTGATTTATGTGATCATCAGCTCCATCTACTGGTCACAATGTGGTATTTTATTGATGAACTCTACTTTTTGTAAATCCATAACATTTGACCTGGTGAGAAAATATTCTAATAACATTTGATTTTGTTCCCATTCGCATTGAACAAATGTACATGCAGTTTCGCCAGACAATTTTATTTATTTATTTATTTTTATAAATACACCACTATGTAAGAACTGAAATTGTTAGACTGTCCTAAACCTTATATACAATTCCTAAATGAATGGTTATTGTTATTATGGGTAATTCATGTGTGGGTTTAACCAATTATGTTTTGTGCATTCATTCTTCATGCTCTGTGGCTCTGGAGGGCGTGGCAGGGGGTGTGTCCCTTGACTATATATTTTGTGCTAAAGGTTTCCATTTAGCACAAATTTAAAGTTGGGAGGTATGCTTAAAGCGGGAGTCCGGCGAAAAAAAAAAAAAAATTGTCAGCAAATACTGCAGCTGCTGACTTTTAAAATAAGGTCACTCACCTGTCCCGGGGTCCAGTGATGTCGGCACCCGAGACCGAACCGTCCCTCAATCCTCAGGTGCTGCCGCCGCCATTCTCAGTGAGGGGATCAGGAAGTGAAGCGTTGTGGCGTCACTTCCCGGTTCCCTACTGCGCATGCGCGAGTTGCGCTGCGCGCTCTCAATGGTCCCCGCTATCTCCTGGGACCTGTGTCTTTCCCAGGAGACAGCGGGGGAGTGCGGGAGGGGACGTGACTCCCGAGGGAGTCTATTCTCAGGAGTGGGTGCAGATACCTGTATTATACAGGTATCTGCACCCCCTCCCTCCTGAAAGGTGCCAATTGTGACATTGGGGGGGGGGGGGAGGAATCCGATGAGCGGAAGTTTCAATTTTGGGTGGAACTCCGCTTTAAACATGTGCACACTGGTTTACATTGTGTAGAGGGGATGTGATGCTTTGTTACAATTCATCACACTGTTTGTGTTTTTTTTTTTTATACTTTATTCAATGTTACAAAATTGCACTTTGTTCAACTCTATGCACACCATTCATGTACAGTAGTGTGCACTGTGTAAAAATGCAGAATGTATGCTTTTTTTATGCAGCGCAGCGGACCACATGGTGACATGCAGTGCGTTGAGTTGCGCTGCTGCATTTTGTGGCATAAGGAGAGTTGAGTTGCACATGCTGCATTTTTTGCAGTGAACACGATTGCGCGTGTATGGGGTGAACAGTGCCCTGGTGTGGAGTTTGTGTTGATTTCTGCAGATCAACGCAGCTCAACTGGCATGGTGGTAATGAGTTCTTAGAAATGTCACATTTTCAGTTGTAAAAAGGCAGGGTCCTGCCACTAGGTGGAGCTTTTGATCTACCATATACATTTGTGTTAGCCTGTGCTTCCATGTAATGTCCTAGTAGTTTGCATGGTTTTTGCAGATCATTTATCTCTAGATGGTGTGTAATTTGTAAACAATAAAAGCAAAATCAAATAATGCAGGTATTTATAAAAAAAAACTGCATTAGCAAACCATGGAAAAGTAGGTATTATACATGCACATCAATCCCTGCTCTCAAGGAGCTTACAATCTAAGGTGCTTATCTCACATGCATACAAATACTAAGGTCACTTTAGGCACCATGCACACTGGGCATTTAGCTCCGATGCATGGGATTCCGGCATTTAGCCGTGGATGGAGAGCATGGGTGCGCCATCCAGCCCTGCTGGCAACCTGTCAAACTCTATGGGAGTCTGACAACTCCTGCACATTGTCCTATTGAGTCTACAGGACAGGAAATAAAGAGAAATTTCCCTTTTAAGGGACATAGATAGCGAAAAAAAATAACACTGACAGCAGTTTTAACATTTTACCTTTCCCCCATTTTTATTTATTTTCTTCCAAACAAGCTTTTATTTTGGAGAGAATACAACAATACAAAGATCTGGTAAATTACAGTAACATTCCCCTATTCTATTAAAAATGATAAAAAATAAAAAAAGTTTTTGGCTTTGCAGTGCAAGATGTCCTCAGTCTTTGGTGGTCGATTGACAGCAAGCATCATTCCTCCCACTTCCTCTGAGCCCAGGCTGTCATGTACCTGTTTGTCAGCCTGTAAATGGACAGAAATGTACCATTCACATAAGTGTACACAACGTCTACAGTGCAATTCATTGTTAATGGCACCCCAAATGTGCCAAGCAAGAGCCCAGCAAGAATGAGCAGCAAAACGGGTGGATAAAAAAATGCATAAAGCTAAAAAAAGATACGCGAGCTTCTCTGCCTCACATGTAGAGAAATTCAACATCATATCAAAAACATACATATATGCGACGCCTGATGTCACTTGACAGTAGTGTGAATGGAAGCTAAAGGAGAAGCAGTATGGTGATGAGCTCATCTTTCTGCGACTCTGCTTTTTCCTCCTATCCGCATACTCCCTGTCAGGACATGAACTGATTATCTCCTTATGCTGCTTATTCATCCCCCACTCTAAGTTCTGCTGTACAGAGGATTAGAAAATAGTGGTAATTCAAATTCAGGTTTTACACTGCTTTCATAAAAAAAAAAAATGCATTAAATGATGTGTTGATGACTACAGAACTGAAATAATGTGTGTCTTTTATATCTGCTGTGGACAGGCGACCCCGGATCACGGTGTGTATTAGCACCTTCAGCATAGCTCCCAACTGTCCCTGATTTCGAGGGACTGTCCCTGATTTGGAGCAATGTCCCTCTGTTCCCCTCATTTTGGCCTCATAAATTCCCTTATCTCTTGAAGTTTTAGTCCCGTGCCGTGTCCCGATATCTCAGTGTAAAGTTCTGTTGCTGCTGCCCAGCTCTGCCCTATTGGCATGTACAGATGACTCACCCGCAGACCCTGTGTTTACATGTAAATAACCTGCAATGATATGTAAATAGCGACCGCAAAAATATGTAAATAGCCGTGGACCATGGCATTGATATGTAAATAGAGGTGGCATTCATATGTATATTATGTCCCCCTGAGGTCATATCTACCATCACTTCTGCTGAATGCTGCTCACTGGGGAGGTAAAGGAGCACGCTTTTAAGTCCTGCCTACAAGTATAGTCATTAAAGTGGGGTTCCACCCAAAAAAAAAAAAATACATGAAAAATCCTAAAAAAAAATACAAAAAAAATTTGGATATTTTTTTTTTTTTTACTCACCTCTAAATGCCTGTTGCTAGGGGGTCCCTCGTAGTCTGCCTCTTCCAGTGCCTGGGCTGGTGACATCACTTCCCCCCTCGGCACAGGAAGGGCTCAGCTCTGCTCCCTCCCTCCTGTCAATCATCTGGGACCCATTACAGGTCCCAGGTGACTGAGCGGCCAATCACGGCGCTCGGCGCCGCTCGCGCATGCGCAGTGGGTGCCAGGCTGTGAAGCCACAGCCCGGCGCCCACAGTTGCAATGCCGGGGGAGACGGGCGGGGCTTCGATCCCCCGCATCGTTGGACCCAGGGACAGGTAAGTGTCCAATTAAAAGTCAACAGCTGCAGTATTTATAGCTGCTGACTTTTATTTTTTTATTTTTTTTTTGACTGGAACTCCTCTTTAAGCCGAACATCAGCCTGTTCTGCAAAGGTAAGCAAATTGGACGTGGAACCCTTCTTCAAAATAACATGGTGCCACAGCACCCTGAATTTTGGTGCATGTGAATACGCACATCTCAGCTGATGCATAAGGGCGTCATTAACAAATAAGGGCACTGCTGTGTACCTGCTAAAGGGCAGCACGTTTCTGTGGTGTCATGAAAGCTTGCATGGAAGAGGGGGCCCAAGGAAATGTTTGCCCAGGGTCCAATCAATATTAAAGACGGCCCTGCTGAGTGTGTATGTCTGCAGGAGGCAGATGTGGCCCGCGACCAAGCCCAGAGCAAGTAAGCTCCAGGAGGGAGTTTGACTAAGTAAGTGAGCCAGGAGGCTGAAGTTTTTCTGTTATACAACGATGGTGGAACCCCCCCACGAGGGAAGACTTTTTGTGAGGTTTGTTTTGTTTAAATAAAATTGGGCTGCCACGCCCTTAAAAAATACAGTCTGGACTGACCGGTGTTCCTGAAAACGCTTACACCACTTGAGCATAATCACCCCAGATCGTTACAATGCCTAGAGCTCAACTTTGAAATATAGAGACTTCTGTGACCCCTTTCGGCAAGCCCTGCCCCTTCCCTTTCCTGTATAGTTCTGCAGCTGGATATTCCGATGAGTTTCAGACCAGGTATAAAATGTGATGGAGCTATAAAACAAATTGTACATTTCAAGCATAACTGCTGCTCCGACTTAAGCTCCGTATACATGGGCTGAATGTCGAGAGGCAACGGCCGGTTAAAAAAAACAAAAAAACAAATGTCCGACATTTGGCCTGTGTGTATGTCGGTCTGTTTGAAGCTGGCTGTTTGGCTGGCTTCTGTCGGATGTGCATGCTGGAAGACCAGCAACCGACCCACTACCAATCAATCAGCGTTCTCAGCCAATGGTACAGGGCGCTGATCGGAGTGTTCTGGCGGGGGCGGTCCCCCTGTCAGAACACAACAGCCCAGTGATGGAGATCGTTGTACTAACTTCGCATAGCGAGTACAGCGGCTCCCGAACTGAGCTGACAGGTTTTTTTTGTTCAACCCCAAAAAACCTATAGTGTGTACTAGGCTTAGCCTGCATTTGAGGTCCGTTATCTTGCTAGTCTATGGGCGGATAAATCCTCATGTCTATGTAGTGTCACACACATAGATGGTATCTCCTATAGGCAGATACTGCAGGAAGTATGTTCACAATCGAATATCATTATTATAGCCATCAAAATATATCTATTTAACCTCTTCCTGATTGCTGGGTGTAGATCTTTATCACACATAGCTGGTGGTCCCACACATTAGCTATATATTATATAATATATACATTGTAGAAATTACAGAATTTGGTATAGAGGCACTCATTGGTCTTGCAGAGGAGATAAAGCAGAATTTTTATTGTTGTCAATTCAACCGTCAAATCATTGACAATAAACATACTGCTGTTTTGATCTATCTCCTCTGCAAGACTAATGAGTGCCTCTATATTAGTTTTGGATTTGTATAGATTTCTTTTTGGGTGAACACCTGTACTACCTTTAGGATTATATACTGTATATATAGCAAGGCACTGGCTGGTAGAATTGTGTATGATGTATGTGTGTCTCCTAGGCTCATATACATGTGGTGAAGGGCTCCAAAGTTTATGGCTGATATGAAGAAGTCCTCTTCTGAGTCCTGGAGCCCAGAGACTTTGTAGAGCTTTGAATGAAATAATGCTTCCATTCCTGGGCCCACGTCCTACCTGGTAGCCAGACCTCCTTATTAGTTCTGTCTGAGTCCTGGAGCCCAATTGGCTTTGTAGAGCTTTAGGTAGAATAAAGCCTCCATCCGTGAATCCTCATTTTATCTAGTAGCCATATCTCATTATTAGACCTTGCCTGGGTCCAGGACCTGGAGGCTTTGCAGAGTTTGGGTAGAATAAAGCCTCCATTCCTGTGTCTGCATCTTACCTGATAACCAGACCTCATTATTAGTCTCAGCTGTCCACGGGCCTTTACATACATTATATTGCCGAAAGTATTGGGGCACCTGCCTTTACAAGTACATGAACTTTAATGGCACCTCAGTCTTAGTCCATAGGGTTCAATATTGAATTGGCCCACCCTTTGCAGCTATAACAGCTTCAAATCTTCTGGGAAGGCTGTCCACTAGGGATGAGCCGAACAACCCCCTGTTCGGTTCGCACCAAAACATGCGAACAGGAAAAAAGTTCGTTCGAACACGCGAACACCGTTAAAGTCTATGGGACACGAACATGAATAATCAAAAGTGCTAATTTTAAAGGCTTATATGCAAGTTATTGTCATAAAAAGTGTTTGGGGACCTGGGTCCTGCCCCAGGGGACATGGATCACTGCAAACAAAAGTTTTAAAAACGGCCGTTTTTTCAGGAGCAGTGATTTTAATAATGCTTAAAGTCAAACAATAAAAGTGCAATATCCCTTTAAATATAGCTGGGGGGTGTCTATAGTATGCCTGTAAAGGGGCACATGTTTCCTGTGTTTAGAACAGTCTGACAGCAAAATTACATTTCGAAGGAAAAAACCCATTTAAAACTACTCGCAGCTATTGAATTGTCAAAAACTGTCTCTTGTCATTTTTAACATTTTTGACAGTTTTTTTGTGAAATGGTAGGGGTAATTACCCCCTTACAATTTCACACCGGGGGGGGGGCGGGATCTGGGGGTCCCCTTGTTAAAGGGGGCTTCGAGATTCTGATAAGCCCCCCGCCCGCAGACCCCCACAACCACCGGCCAGGGTTGTGGGGATGAGGCCCTTGTCCTCATCAACATGGGGACAAGGTGTTTTGGGGGGCTACCCCAAAGCACCCTCTCAATGTTGAGGGCATGTGGCCTGGTATGGTTCAGGAGGGGGGGGGGCCGCACTCTCGTCCCCCCCTCTTTTCCTGCGGCCTGTCAGGTTGCGTGCTCGGATAAGGGTCTGGTATGGATTTTTGGGGGGACCCCACGCCATTTTGAATTTTTTTTGGCGCGGGGTTCCCCTTAAAATCCATACCAGACCTGAAGGGTCTGGTATGGAATTTAGGGGGAACCCCAGGTCATTTTTTTTTTTTAATTTTGGCCGGGGTTCCCCTTAATATCCATACCAGACCTGAAGGGCCTGGTATGGAATTTAGGGGGACTCCCACGTCATTTTTTTTTTAAATTTTGGTTCGGGGTTCCCCTGTGGGAAATTCCCATGCCGTTTTTATCAATGAACTTCTATGTGTATTGTCGGCAATGCAATAGCCGCGAGTAGTTTTAAATGGGTTTTTTCCTTCTAAATGTAATTTTACTGTCAGACTGTTCTAAACACAGGAAACATGCGCCCCTTTACAGGCATACTATAGACACCCCCCAACTACGAAATTTAAAGGGATATTACACTTTTATTGTTTGACTTTAAGCATTATTAAAATCACTGCTCCTGAAAAAACTGACATTTTTAAAACTTTTGTTTGCATTGATCCATGTCCCCTGGGGCAGGACCCAGGTCCCCAAACACTTTTTATGACAATAACTTGCATATAAGCCTTTAAAAATTAGCACTTTTGATTTCTCCCATAGACTTTTAAAGGGTGTTCCGCGGCATTCGAATTTGCCGCGAACACCCCAAATTGTTCGCTGTTCGGTGAACTTGCGAACAGCCAATGTTCGAGTCGAACATGAGTTCGACTCGAACTCGAAGCTCATCCCTACGGTCCACAAGCTTTAGGAGTGTGTCTATGGAAATGTTTGGCCATTCTTCCTGAAGTGCATTTGTGAGGTCAGGCACTGATGTTGGACTAGAGGGCCTGGCTTGCACTGGTGTGCAGTCATATTGGAACAGTAAGGAGCCATCCCCAAACTGTTCCCACAAAGTTGGGAGCATGAAATTGTCCAAAATATCTTTGTATGCTGACGCCTTAAGAGTTCCCTTCACTGGAACTAAGAGGCCAAGCCCAACCCCTAAAAAACAACCCCACATCATAATCCCCCCTCCACCAAATGATTTGGACCAGTGCTCAAAGCAAGGTCCATAAAGACATGGATGAGCGAGTTTGGGGTGGAGGAACTTGACTGGCCTGCACCTCAACCCGATAGAATTAGGATGAATTAGAGCAGAGACTGCGAGCCAGGCCTATAACATTTTAATAAACTGCCTACTGCTGCACTATGTTGCATGCAATTTGAACAGGAATCACACTGTTCAAATCGAATGTGATTCATTGTAGTGCGATTTGTGCCCATTCAATTTGTATGGGCGCAAATCGCAAGGCAAGGTATCTGTACTCGGTAGCAGTATTTTCATTTATGCATGTTATGTGGAAGAAACCCCTTCATGGGCAACTATAAACTAATGTGCATATGAACTTTTCCGTTTATTGAAAAAAGGTGGACTGTTATCTCCTAAAATACAGTTTTGGACTGGCAAAACTTATTTTAAACACACCTATTGCTTGAGTTTATTCACCCCAACCAAAACTTGTGTAAATTAAGCCTAAAAAGCAAGGCATTTTGCCTTGTCTAAGGACCAACATAGCCCCATTGCACCCAGTGTGAACGGACCCTAAAGCTGGATACACACTATACAATTGACTGTAGATTTTTTCCTTCAGATTTACCAAAACCATATAATATGAGGTCAAACCTTAATGCCGTGTACACACGGTCGGACTTTTCTGCTACAAAAGTCCGACAGCCCGTTCGACAGACTTTCGACGGACTTTTGGCGGACTTACGGCAGACTTTCTAACGAACGGACTGGCCTACATACGATCACACAAAAGTCCGACGGATTCGTACGTGATGACGTACACCGGACTAAAATAAGGAAGTTGATAGCCAGTAGCCAATAGCTGCCCTAGCGTGGCTTTTTGTCCGTCAGACTAGCATACAGACGAGCGGATTTCTGGGTCCGGCGTAGTTACGACGTAAAGATTTGAAGCATGTTTCAAATCTAAAGTCCATCAGATTTGCGGCTGGAAAAGTCCGCTGAAAGTCCGGGGAAGCCCACACATGGTCGGATTGTCAGCCGGCTTTGGTCCGTCGGACTTTTGTAGAGGAAAAGTTCGACCGTGTGTATGCGGCATAAGAGTTTCAATTTGTATGCAATCAGGCAGGCCCTTGCACTACATGCTTTTGGTTAATCTAAAGAAAATCAGACAACAAAAGTTGTATTGTGTTTGGGGGTCTTAGCAGGTTGGTTTAATATTTCTTTGTGCCTCTGGATACATTGGAAGACCTCGGTGACCTCCCGCCATTCTGGACTGGTGAGTGGGAACAGTGATTCATAGGTGACCTCAATAACTCCGTAACATGAGGCGTTAAGAATCTGCTTTGCGCCATCTGCTAATAGAGGTCTCGGACATTATCAGCCCTCGTCCTCGGTTATCACAGCATCCCAGCTGAATAGTCCAGGCACAGTTTTGTTTGGCAAATACAGGAAGCAGTTTACATGACTACGTAGGGCTCTGGTTCCGCTGTCTCTCTGAAATGGTATTATTGTAAAGGGATAATACTGATTACAGACTGTCCCAGAGGATGCACTTGACTTTCATGACTGACTCATTTCCTTAGCCTGCACAGCTTCACTTTGATATGGCTCCTGAGAGCCAGCACACCCTGGACATCCTCAGGGAATCTGCAGCATGAATTGGGACCCCGGGATTTCACTTCTATAAGCCGACAACCCAACGTTCAAACATTCCCTGAAAAACGCACCATGGTGAAGTTCTTTGCTTTTGCAGTGACACATCCTGTCTAGTGGAATAAAAATGATCACCCCAAAGTAAAAAAAAAAAAAAATGGAGTGTTCTTCAAAAAATGGCAAAGCTTTTACAAATTTTAATCTGCCACAAAAGCAAACAGAACACAGGAAAGAGACCAATACTGAAATCCAGATATAATTTATTGTTCAAGGTATCTGTTAAAAAGCCAGTGCGCTTCAAAGGCTTTGAGATGCCTCTTTCATCAGGGCTTAAAGATGGTGGAGAAATCTGGAAATCCAAATCTTGCATGTGCTACTCAAGAAATTGTAAAACGCCTGTTTTTATGACTGGTTTAGCATCTAAAGTGGAACTGAAACAGGTTTTATGCTACTTATAAATATGTTGCACCCTTCTAGCATGGAATAGGCTGCTAGGTAAATTTAGTTTAACTCCTCTGTAGGCAGTGAAGCAGGGACTGATTGCTTAGGTCTGCTCAGTATTTTACAGGTTGCTGTTCTGTTACTTCCACCTGTCTTGTAGAGGCTTCTATAGAGGGGAGCGGACAGGCAGCCTGAATATATATGGAACTCCTGCCAATCTCTGGGGAGGTGTACCTAGAAGGTGGAGGAAGAGCTCAAAATTAGTCTGAGACACGTGCAGCAGAGTGCAGTGTTCTTGGGTCCAGTCCTGCAGGAGAAGGCCTACTAGAGTAGAGTACTAGAGAACCTTTGTGAAGACATTGAGGTCCCAGCTAGGCTTACCTGGGGGCCTATTCGCAGACCCAGTGTCCAGGGATCCAGTGTCCAGGGATCCTTCTGACCCAGTGTCCTGGGTCAGAAGGAAGCTCACTTGAGAGAACCAGGAGGAAGTTGGTGGGAAGGAGTCCAACTGTCCTATGGTGGTGTGAGTCCACATCTCCCTCACTAGGAAGAGCCTAATATTGGCAGGAGGTAACCTGTGATCCTGTGGCAGAGTAAATGATGCCCAATGCTGAGGAGAAGAGACTGTGTGTAGCTTTTAAATTCCTGAGGGAGTACAAGCCACCAGCAGCATTAAGAATCCCTTGGGACATTCATTGTGTGTAGTGCGGCCAGCAAGTTGTGCAGTCCGAAGTGCAGCCAGAAGTTGTGGAGTACTCAAATTGTTCAGTTGCAGTACATCAGGGTATGCCATGCTCCCTATCCCTATCCAAGTTCACGTTCCAATAAAAACCCTAAAAAGAACCCCTACTGTTTCCTGAGCAAGTAGAAGAAAGGAGAAAATGCTGGGTGCCTGGTTGTGTGTACTCTAAAGGAGGAAATAGAATCAAATTCACAAGCGGCTCTTTTGGGGTTGCGCTACAAATCATACACACAAGATACTGATCCTCTACATAAAAGCAAACCTGTCCTGGAAACCTCTGATAGAAGCATCCATATCCCGCTCTCAGGTACTGTTAACTTTTTCAGCTTCACTGCATGTCACTGCCTTACACAACGGTGTACCATGTGGTTTCTGGTGGACCATCTGGATGGTCTTTTCTAGATTTGGTCTTACACACTTGTACAGTATTATACAGTAATTATTCTGTATGGAAGCAAAAGTTTAAATTGTACATGGTTCAAAGAATAAGGCTAGGTTCAGATATTTTGCGTGTCAGAAAAGTGCACAAAATTGCGTTTTCCCAGCATACATAGAAATGGGTTGCCCTTTAGTAGACACGCGGCAGTGCCATTAATTGTTAACAGCACCCCCACGCATCTGCAAACGCAAACATTTTTGCACAGAACCAAACCGCATGGTGCCCGCATCACCATGCAGTTTAGTGCAGAGCATTTTTGGAAAATAGTCAACGACCTTTTTTTGTGTTTCTCGCATGTAGGGAGGCCAATTGAAAATAATTTGGCTACCCTACACATTATGCACGCAAATGTGCACTTGGTCGCACCTGTAGGTGTGACCCAAGCCTTAATTACCATATTTATCGGCGTATAACACGCACTTTTTTCCCCTTAAAATCAGGGGAAAATGGTGGGTGCGTGTTATACGCCGATCTCCGCTGATTGTGAGGAGAGGAGCGAGCGGAGCCGACATACACAAAGCCGAGTGTACTTCAGCTGGACTCGGCTCCTCTCGCAGTCCTGCGCATCTCCACTGATTGCGAGAGGAGAGAAGCGAGCGCCGCCGACATACACAAAGTCGAGTGTACTTCGGCTGGACTCGTCTCCTCTCGCAGTCCCGCCCCTGGCTGTGTGCAGAGCCCAGTCTAGCCGAAGTACACTTGGCTTTGTGTATCTCGATCGGTGCCAATTTTAAAAGACACAAAGCTGCAAAGATACTGGGAAGGCTGCAATGACACAGGCTGCAATGACACTGGGAAGGCTGCAATAATGACACAGGGCTGCAAAGACACTGGGGAAGGCTGTAGATGGACACTGATAAGGCTGCATTGATGGGCATTTAAATGTAAGTTTTTCTCCTTAAAATTCCCTCCTAAACTTGGGGTGCATGTTATACGCCAGTGTGTGTTATATGCCAATAAATACGGTATTCTTTCTGACAGCAGTCATCATGGGCCTAAAATGGCGACTGCTAGGCTGTATTCACACAGGAACGGACAGCTGAGTGCAGTAGAGGGCAGTGTGGTGCACGATTCAGCGCATTTCCCACAGCTCCCTTTTTTTTGTACTAACTTTATTTGAAGTGTACAAAAGTACACTTCAATTATGTCACTATACAGCAGAGCAACACACTGCACTGCTTCTGTACAGTGTGCTGCAATAAAATGCAGCATATCTGCATTTTACGGTAGCATGCTGCAGCACAGCTCCGGGCTGCGTTGCAGTGTGAATGGGACACACGGGAAGCAATTACTTTCTGTGTGTCTTTGCGGTGACAAGTGTTTTAAAATTAAGTAAGACGCCTGTCACAGCACTACATGTAAATTAGCCCTCAGTCTTTATCATCCCCATAGTCATCAGTCATATTTAGAGCTGGAAAATGGTAGATCTGTAAGTTGGATGGCTAGGTAGTTGGGTGGATGGAAGGATGGATGAGCGGATGGATGAATGGGTGTATGGAAGGATGGGTGAGCGGGTGGATGAATGGGTGAGTGGGTGGATGGATGGGTGGGCGGATGGATGCAAAGTCGTGGATAATGGGGTACCACCAGTCCTCCTGTACAGGGCCCAGTCGGCAGAGGGAATTAGATGTTTGCAGGAAGGATAATTGGTGCTGCAAGGGGGCATTTACTGGAACCAATCCCCTGCAGCAGCTGAAAGCTGGCTTCTTCTTCTCTCCCTCCTGTCGGCTTTCACCCTTCCTGTGCACCATACATTTCCCCATACTGCCCTTGCCCCTCTGTGTGCCCCCCTACCCCCACAGTGCTGCCAGCTTCACAGTGCTGCCCCCCTACTCCCACAGTGCTGCCAGCTTCTATCCTCTCCTTCCCACCAGCAGCTGCAAGCATATATTAGGATCCTCCATGGAGAGAGATGGAGAGAGGGGAAGGGTCCAGTAAATTTGTCATATTTACCAGCCCCTTCCTTTCCTGAATAAACACAATGAGTGATCAGTACCAATCACTCACTGTGGTTATTCATAACTGAAGCATTGGCTATATGGGGCCCTGTGTCAGGTTGTCTGTATGGGGCCCTGTGTCAGGTTGTCTGTATGGGGCCCCGTGGTTTCTAACAGCAGCCTTGGACGGATGGAATAATAAATACAAAGACTATATGATGACTTATCTACCATGCTGGCTGTTCAAAACTGAGGGGAAGCCACTGGGCTCTGGAAAGCGGCAATGCATGTACCACTAGTTAGGGCTTTGTTTATACCACTGAGCAAAAAAAAAAGAATATAGACTATATATGTAGATAGATACTAGGTAACTAGTTCCTTATTCCCCTAATGCAGTATTCTGCTGAGCACTAGGAAAGAGTCTCTATATATAGCGCTGGGAACATTGCTGTGTAGTAGAAAACTGTATATGGCACTGGGCCAGGGGTTCCTAACCAGGGGTATCCATACCAACAATTAAAACAGAATTTTCCATATTATCCAACCTAAAATCACAGTGGAGAAAACTTGATTAGAGTAACTTTTTCACCAACTAGACCTCCACTCCATGGTGTGATTGCACAAAAATCTCACTTCTTGTAGTTAGTTGTGTTATTTGTATTTGTTGATTTTTTTTTTTTAATAAATAATTATGATAAGATCCTTTTAATTTTCTTTAGCTGTTTTGTTTGTTTCTTTCTGTATCTAAAGTAAAACCAAGCTAGTGGCATCTTTAGAAGTCATACTGGTCTGGTACCTCATAGGACTGATGATGATTTCAACTGATGAAGGTGGTTTGGGGACATATCTGGCAATCCATAAGGGTCCCATAGTCGTAAAAAGGTTCAAGTGTATGTATTGTTGTTATTAATACAATGCAGGATTTATATAAACACCAACAGTTTGTACAGCGCTTTACAATATAAAGGGAGAAAGTACAGGTACAGCATTAACTATTCTTAATCCTCGTGCTGCTAGAATCAGTAAATAGAAAAGAAAGTTTATCATATTTACTTGTTTTAGAATTCTTAGGTTATTTCCTGGTTTGTGGCCTAGGCAAATGATGTCATACTGTATATCCCAGGAATCTTCAGGAGAGGAGGAGGGGCTTTCTCAGCTAGGCACACCCTCACAAATGCATGCCTGAGATAAGGGCAGACAGATTTCAGGAAGTAAATTCTACATGAATCAGCTGCCCTTACTCAAAATGGCCACGGGCAATTTTTTTTTTCAAAGTGATTTCTCAGCAAAATAAAGTATGGAGACATGGATTCTGGTTTTCAGCACCAGCATTTTAGTTTCGGTGCCCCACTATATATTATATTAGTGGGCATCAGGGAACTGCCAAAGTAAATTCCAATGGGTGTTATAGATTGGGCGCTATACATATAAAAGGTAGTAGATACACAGGTAAGTTAACAGCACCATAGTCCTGGACAGCAACCTGGCCCTTTATCCTTCTCTTATATCCTGCAAATAGCGGGCAACACTAGATTTACCAAATCCCACCATGTAGTAGTGGCATTTTTATAATGGTTAGAGGGCCATTGCTGCCAAACTTTTAAAGAGAAAGTCCATGTCTTCCTTCTGGGCTGGGTTGTCTGTATCTCTAGGATATCTAAGCATGTGCTCAGCATTCTAGAAAGGCCTCCTAGGTTGACAGCAATACTCACAATAATGTGAATCGGGAAAACATGAACTTTGAACTATAGTAACTCACCCCTTTAGTGTGTTTTTTTATTAGTTTTTGTAGTTTTTGGTCCTTTTCAGTAAAGAATATTTTCCTGTGCAGTACCTGGCTTCCCTGATATTTCATATATCTATAGAAATCTACACTATGTATATGATTAGGCACCAGGGACTGAATATTTGCCATCAGGGATTAGATGCTAAGTACGAGCCTTTAGGCTGGGTTCACACCTATGCAAATTGGATGTGGTTTTCTCCTCATTCAATTCGCATAGCAGGAGATTCACACATCTCTGCAGCAGCTCCGATGCAATTTATATGGGAGCCCTGTGCGTCTTTTGGTCCGTTTTAGGTCCAAATTCAGCCAAAAAAGTCGGGCTGAAATCGGACCTGAAACTGTGAATGGAGACGCACCGGACTCCTGCTGTGAGCCACTGCGTGTTATAGTGTGAACCCAGCCTTAGTAGAGGAGACATCAGTTCAGCTATCCACATCTCAAACAGAATAAATGCTACACCAACCCATGTGTGTTCAGCCCAACTACATCAATCCATGTGTTTTCAAACCAACTACATTAACCCATGTGTGTTTAACCCAACTACATCAACCCATGTGTGCTCAATCCAACTACATCAACCCATGTGTGTTCAACCTAACTACACCAACCGTTGTGTGTTCAACCCAACTACATTAACCCATGTGTTTTCAACCCAACTACATCAACCCATGTGTTTTCAGCCCAACTCTATTAACCCTTGCATGCTCAACCTAACTACATCAATCTATGTGTGTTCAACCCAACCAAATCAACCCTTGTGTGCTCAACCCAACTACATGAACCTATGTGTTTTCAAACCAACTAAATTAACCCATGTGTGCTCAATCCAACTACATCAACCCATGTGTGTTCGACCCAAATACACCAACCCACGTGTGCTCAATCCAACATCAACCCATGTGCGTTCAACCCAAATACATCAACCCATGTGTGTTCAACTCAGCTACATTAACCCATGTGTGCTCAATCCAACTACATCAACCCATGTGTGCTCAATCCAACTACATCAACCCATGTGTGCTCAATCCAACTACATCAACCCATGTGTGTTCAACTCAGCCACACCAACCCATGTGTGCTCAATCCAACTACATCAACCCTTGTGTGTTCAACCCAAATACATCAACCCATGTGTATTTAACTCAGCTACACCAACCCTTGTGTGTTCAACCGAACTACATCAACCCTTGTGTGTTGAACCCAACCACATCAACCCTTGTGTTCTCAGCCCAACTACATCAACCTATGTGTTTTCAAACAAACTACATTAACCCATGTGTGCTCAATACAACTACATTAACACATGTGTGCTCAATCCAACTACATTAACCCATGTGTTTTCAACCCAACTACATCAACCCATGTGTTTTCAATCCAACTACATCAACTCATGTGTGTTCAACCCAACTACATCAACCCATGTGTGTTCAACCCAACTACATCAACCCATGTTTGTTCAGCCCAACTACATCACCCTATGTGTGTTTAACCCAATTACATCAACCCATGTGTTTTCAACCCAACTACATCAACCCTCGAATGCTCAACCCAACTATCTCAACCTATGTGTATTCAACCTAACTACATCAACCCTTGTGTGCTCAATCCATGTGTGTTAAACCAAACTACATCAACCCATGTGTGCTCAATCCAACTACATTAACCCATTTGTACTCAATCCAACTACATCAATCCATGTGTACTCAATCCAACTACATCAATACATGTGTGCTCAACCCAGCTACATCAACCCATGTGTGTTCAACTCAGCTACATCAATCCATGTATGTTGAGTGTACCTGCAAAGCTGAATACAGATTTACAGTATTGTTGATAGACCACTTCAAATTGAAGCTGAAGTGAAGCTGTAATTGGAGGTGAATTTACATTTCTTGCCTCCACTTATCATTATAGAGGATTTATATAGCACCAACAGTTTGCTCAGTGCTGTACAATATAAAGGGGGGCAGTACAGTTACAATGCAATTCGATACAAGTGGGTTAGAAGCGCCCTGCTTGTAAGAGCTTACAATCGAATATTTGGGTTTGTTTACAAGGGCAGCCAGCATGTGGCATATTCCAAAAATGTTTCATTTTTTCCATACCCGGCAGAGTGTTTCTGTGTGAACGCCTCGCACAGACAGCTCAATAAACCTCTTAACGATGAGGCCAATTAAAACACACCAGTAAGATTAATGGAAGCGTCCGTGGTGCCAATTTGTACTAATTGGGTAAAAGTACAGGAAAAGTCAATTCCCTCATAAATTCATCCCTAGGCGATGACATCTTTTAAGCAAACACGTTAATTAAACACATTACAGGGGCCAGAAGCACCAATCTGATGATTACTTAGTTGCTCCTTTAACCTCTTGGTGTAAAGTGCAGGTACAAGGCAGCCGGTTTCATCATCATAAATGTCTTTCTTATGCAAGTCTTCAGGGATGGAAAAATATTAGGAAATTACTTTGCTGAATACACTTATGTATACATGTATAAATCCTGCTCCTAATACTGAGATTTTAGTGTGTATAATTTTGAACCCATTCAAGTCTAAGACCATCCACATTCCTAACAGCAATCTTAAAGTGCAATTAAACAATAAAAATGTAAGAACTGCTGACAGGTAGAGTTTTTATGATAGAAGAGACCCCATCAGTCTCTTCTTTCATAAACCCTTCTCCCTGCCTGCATGTGCAGCTCAGTGTACCTTTATGGCACTGCTCTGTGCCATGATGATATGACTCCAGTGCGTTAGGGTTGCCACCTCACCCCTTTAAAACCGAACACATTAATTACACAGGTTTTGTGGCTGATTAAGGTGGTACTTAAACTCACAGGGTGACTTACCTGCATTAAATAAGCCTCAGAACCTGTGTAATTCATATGTGTTTGGGTTTAAAGCGATGAGGTGGCAACCCTACCGTACGTATGAGTGAGGTCATTATGGTCAACAGAACAGAGCGAACCCAGAAGGAAGACCAGGAGGAGAAGGGCATCACTGGAGGGCTTTGTTTGACAGGTAAGTCTGCCATAATGTACGAATATGGGGTGCATATTAGCACATTATAAACCTCCTGGGGGGCCATATATTTAACAAAATATAGCAGAGTTTAATTCCGCTTTAAGCACTAATGAAGGGGGCCTGTTAGAATTCCTGAAGCATGGTGACTGTCCATCTCAGATCTTATGATAAAATAAACTTTTCATGGTTTTCCAACATTTCATTGATGCTTCTTCTTTTTTTCATGTGTCTCTTGGATTTTATCCTTCATGCCCATGAGATGCCCAACCGAGCCCTTAACACATCAGTCTGGTTTATATTTTGTCTGTAAGATAAATCCACATTAGAATGTAAGAACTATCTTTATCATTTATCATTTTAATTATCTTTTTGTATGCAAGTCATTTGCAACCCCATTAACTACATACAGTATATTGAATCCCCCTATGTATGTGATTTGAGATGTGGGGAGGTGTGCAGCCACAAATATCCTGAAGTCACCCCACTTGAAGTGGCAGGAGGGGGGTATGGTTGCCACCTCATCCCTTTAAACCCGAACACATATGATCTAGACAGCTTCTGTGGCTGATTAAGGTGGTAATTAAACTTACTTGGTGCCTTATCTGCATTTAATTAGCCTCAGAACTTGTGTAATTCAAAGGTGTTCGGGTTTAAAGGGATGAGGTAGCAACTCTAGAGGGGGGTCCTAATGTGGCTGTTAAGATAGAGGGGAAAACTTTCTCTGAAAGTTCTTGAGATTTAAAAATGCAGACAAAAACAGTGGAGTGGGGTAGTGGCTTTAGCTGTAGCTCCCTATGGATTTGTGAGCTGGGTCCTGACTTCCAACTGTGCTTTACTGCTCTGCATTCTTGACAATCAAGCAAAATCATGCCAATAGTGGGGTGCTCACAGGTGTGACATCTTCAACACATGCTCATATATTCTGTGTTGTTCTATGACCAACTAGGAAACCATAACAGGGACCATTAGAGGGGGTCTAGTCCAAGATTTACCCAAGAGCCCCTATAGCAGTGATGGCGAACCTTGGCACCCAAGATGTTTTGGAACTACATTTCCCATGATGCTCAACTACACTGCAGGGTGCATGAGCATCAAGTGGAATGTAGTTCCAAAACATCTGGGGTGACAAGGTTCGCCATCACTACCCTATAGATTTAGCAATGCTACTGCAAGGAAGGCAAAAATAATTGATCATAGGAACCAGAAGAGTTCTAGCTGTTATTTTAGTAATTTTAATTTTGGTTAAATGCAACCAACGCAAGTTATTTTCTTGGACAAAATAATGACTTTTCCACTAAAAATGCCCATAACGGTTTTATTCAAATTCTGTATTATTTTAAGAGCCCCCACTGCTGCCTTAATCACCAGCCATATACATATATAGTTACATAGGTAAAGTGTTACTAAACCCAGGACCCTGCATTCACTATATCTGATCTCCCACAGAACATGGAAATGTAATTATTAAAAAAAATATAAACTGCTAAATACCTTTTCTCATCGGCAGTATATAGCAGTCTTATGACTTCTATCACTGTCGGGTTAAAGCTTGTAGGAGGAGTTTTCATTCTCCTCTGATTGTCCTATGAGGCTGCAGGACCCCTGACCCTCTGTTTGGTGCTGATTGGCCCTGTGCCGACCACATGCACCCTCCCCCCAAAAAAAAATAAACACTCTCTAGCAATACACACCAAACTGAGCATGTGCAGAATGACTCCAAGGGCTCTGTCTTATCAGCAGATGGATTGGAGACAGTGGAAGAAGGGGAGGATCAGAGAAGATAGGATAAAACAGCATCTTTACACAATGCATAGGATTAACCCCTTAGGTTGCTCAGTGAGTATAACAAGCATGCTTTACTGCATATACAGACTGATTTTACTGTTGTGGGTTTAGTATTGCTTTAATCTGATTGAAAAGGAGAAAAAGAAATCGAGTTAAACCAACAGAGAAAAAAAACACACACAAATTGAAAACCTCCATATACACTATGCTATACCCATATTTGATCAAGAGGATCATTTATATGTGGCTGCACAGCAGTAGTTTTAAAGAGGAAGTAAACCCTGGTGAGTTTTACTTCCTCTTTATTTCCCTGCAAAGGTAAAGCATAATGGTCTACTATGCATCGCATAATAGCCCATTATGTGTCACTTACCTGACACCGAATGTTTCCGATGCCCACGATGTCTCCGTTGTCCCCACGAGCAGGGAGCGCCCATCTTCACCTCTCTTCCTTCCGGGGCTGCCAACTCCGGCTCTGTGACTGGCCGGAGTTGTGTGATATCACTTCTGCGCATGCGTGCGGGAGCCGCCAGTCATGGAATGACCCCTATTAGAAACAGCACGATGTGCCCTTTCTAAAGTGCCCATGCGCTGATGACATTGGCTCTCTGCTTTTTCGTAAATATCTCCTAAACCGTGGGGATTTAGGAGATATTTCCAGCACCTACAGGTAAGCCTTAATATAGGCTTACCTGTAGGTAAAAGTGGTTGTACAGGGTGTACAACCACTTTAACGCCATGCTACCACATACAGTATCTCACGAAAGTGAGTACACCCCTCACATTTTTGTAAATATTTTATTATACCTTTTCATGTGACAACACTGAAGAAATGACACTTTGCTACAATGTAAAGTAGTGAGTGTACAGCTTGTATAACAGTGTAAATTTGTTGTCCCCTCAAATTAACTCAACACACAGCCATTAATGTCTAAACCGCTGGCAACAAAAGTGAGTACACCCCTAAGTGAAAATGTCCAAACTGGGCCCAATTAGCCATTTTCCCTCCCTGGTGTCATGTGACTCGTTAGCAGGGCCATCTTTAATATTGATTGGACCCTGGGCAAAACTTTTCTTGAGGGCATCCCCCCCATGCAGTTTTGCTCTCCACCTGCTCTGAGACATACAATAAATAGCAGCTAGACTCAAAATCAGTTTACTGAATCAGATCAGGCGGCTATTGCGATTGGTTGCCAGAGGTTACATTGTATCATTACCGCTCACTGACTGGTTGCTAGAGGTTACAGCACACATAATGGCTCACTGATTAGTTGCTAAAGGTTACAGCACATGATTTCTGCTTGTTGATTGGTTGCTAGAGATTACTCAGGGGGGCATGATATACATATCAATGCCGCCGGCCACCGCTATTTACATATGAATACCGGTAATTTACATGTAAACACAGGGTCTGCAGGTGAGTCATCTGTACACAACAATAGGTCAGAGCTGGGCAGCATTAGTAGCAGCACTTCACACTGAGATATTGGGACACAGCACAGGACTAAAACCTCAAGGGACGAGGAAATTTAAACCAGTGTAGTTGGCAAGTATGAGGCAGCTGCTTTGGGCCCCACAACAATGACAGGGCCCAGGGCAGCTGCCCCTTTTGCCCTGCCTTAAAAACAGCCCTGCTCGTTAGTTTTACAAGGTCTCAGGTGTGAATAGGGAGCAGGTGTGTTAAATTTGGTGTTATCGCTCTCACTCTCTCATACTGGTCACTGGAAGTTCAACATGGCACCTCATGGCAAGGAACTCTTTGAGGATCTGTAAAAAAGAAATGTTGCTCTACATAAAGATGGCCTAGGCTATAAGAAGATTTCCAAGACCCTGAAACTGCAGCACGGTGGCCCAGACCATAGAGTGGTTTAACAGGACAGATTCCATTCAGAACAGGCCTCGCCATGGTCGACCAAAGAAGTTGAGTGCACGTGCTCAGCATCAAATCCAGAGGTTGTCTTTGGGAAATAGACATATGAGTGCTGCCAGCATTGCTGCACAGGTTGAAGGGATTGGGGGTCAGCCTGTCAGGGCTAAGACCATACATCGCACACTGACATGTGACGTGTCGTCCTAGAAGGAAGCCTCTTCTAAGGCTGGGTTCGCTCCTCCGACGGATGCGGCTTGCAGCAGGGGTCTGGTGTGTCCCTGTTCTCAAATTCATGGGATAAATCGGGGCCGGATTTTTGCCTGAATTCGGCCCTGAAACTGAGACAAAGACGCACAGCACTCCTGTGCAAGCCCCTCCGGAGCCGCAGTGGAGATGTGTAAACCGGCTCCATAGAGAGCCGGTCACAATCTCCTGTCATGCCCGCATCCAATTCGCATAGGTGTGAACCCAGCCTAAAGATGATGCACAATAAAGCCCACAAACAGTTTGCTGAAGACAAGCAGACTAAGGACATGGATTACTGGGACCATGTCCTGTAGTCTGATGAGACCAAGATAAACTTACAGTATATGGTTCAGATAGTGACAAGCGAGTGTGGTAGCAACCAGGTGAGGAGTACAAAGACAAGTGTGTCTTGCCTGCAGTCAAGCATGGTGGTGGGAGTGTCATGGTCTGGGGCTGCATAAGTGCTGCCAGCACTGGGGAGCTACAGTTCATTGAGAGAACCATGAATGCCAACATGTACTGTGACATACTGAAGCAGAGCATGATCCCCTTCCTTCGGAGACTGGGCCGTAGAGCAGTATTCCAACATGATAATGACCACAAACACACCTCTAAGACGACCACTGCCTTGCTAAAGAAGCTGAGGGTAAAGGTGATGGACTGGTCAAGCATGTCTCCAGACCTAAACCCTATTGAGCATCTGTGGGACATCCTCAAACGGAAGGTGGAGAAGCGCAAGGTCTCTAACATCCACCAGCTCCGTTATGTCGTCAAGGAGGAGTGGAAGAGGACTCCATTGGCAACCTGTAAAGTTATGGTGAACTCCATGCCCAAGAGGGTTAAGGCAGTGCTGGAAAATAATGGTGGCCACACAAAATATAGACACTAATTTGGACATTTTCGCTTATGCCCTGTACACACGATAGGATTTTCCGACAACAAAATTCATGTTTTTTTTCCGACAGATGTTGGCTCAAACTTGTCTTGCATACACACGGTCACACAAATCTTGTCGGAAATTCCGAGCGTTAAGAACGTGGTGACATACAACACGTACGATGAGTAAAGAAAAATTAAGTTCAATAGCCAGTGCGGCTCTTCTGCTTGATTCCGAGCATGCGTGGAACTTTGTGCGTCGGAATTGTGTACACAAGATCGGAATTTACGACAACGGATTTTGTTGTCGGAAAATTTGAGATCCAGATCTCAAATTTTGTGTGATGGAAATTCCGATGGAAAATGTCCGATGGAGCCTACACATGGTCAGGAAATTTCCAACAACAAGCTCCCATAGAACATTTTTAGTCGGAAAATCCTATCGTGTGTACAGGGCATAAGGGGTGTACTCACTTTTGTTGCCAGTGGTTTAGACATTAATGGCTGTGTGTTGAGTTATTTTGAGGGGACAGCAAATTTACACTGTTATACAAGCTGTACACTCACTACTTTACATTGTAGCAAAGTGTCATTTCTTCAGTGTTGTCACATGAAAAGATATAATAAAATATTTACAAAAATGTGAGGGGTGTACTCACTTTTGTGAGATACTGTATATCCATACAGCCGGCATCCCTGTTCTGTGCTGGAAGTGCTCTCACTCGGCACCCCCAGCAATGTGACTGAGCTGTCACTGAAATCAGTTTACGATCCTTAGCTAGTAGGACGAGCGCCCATGACACATGACCACTGTGACAGTCATTTACATTGATCGCACGAACGGAAAACGTAGGAAATGCCTCCAGCAGTTGCACGTCCTTAAGCCCCCGTTCACACCGGAGCAACTTGTCATGCGATTTGACAGGTCAAATCGCATGACAAGTCTCACCCTATTGTCGGCAATGGCACTGTTCAAATCGGTGTGACATTGCATCGATTTGAAAAAAGTAGTTCCTGCACTACTTTTGGCAATTTCAGGTACAACTTGCATAAACATCTGTGCATGAAGCTGCACAGATGTCTTCCAAGTCGCACCTGAAGTCGGACTGACATGCGACTTTAAAGTAGTTGAAAGCCACATTCAATGTGAACGAGGGATAAAGGACCAAATCCTGGTGGTGGAAGGAATTAAAGTACAGTCGACATCTCACGTCTTTTTCTCTTGTTCAGCAAACCTGTTAAAAATTGGGGCAATTCAAACTGGACATTTGGTAAGCAAAGGTTATCTTCAGTTAAAATGCATGTCAAAACAATCAGCAGACCCAAAGATATAGGCAAAAATAAATCATATGCAAATATGAACTTTTTCTGTGAAAGTCTGGCTTGGTCCCTTAAACCTCAATATCAGTCGCTGAGGCCATCCGAGCCAAATGGAAACTTGAGTGACACAAGGGAAAAGAGTAACTCTCCTTTTGTTGGGAAAAAAACATTCCCCTCTGGGTGATCTATGTACATTGCAAGGAGTTTAACAAACTTTGTTGCAGATTCCTTCCTTTTGTTATTCTGAATAAATCATTGTTTGTTCCTCCGTGCCCCTGGGCTGAGTGAATCTAATGGACGTGGTTTCATAATTATCAATCAGCTCTGCACGTCCAGGGCTCTAATGAGGAAAGCTGCAGGGTCTGCATCACTTTAGACGTGATTTCCTATTGGGAGTGTCTCACCAAAAATGATATTTTTGGTGCAGGGGATGCCTGAAATCTGACTTGTATCTTATGGGGCGTACACACGGTCGGACTTTTCGTCTACAAAAGTCCGACAGCCTGTCCGACAGACTTCCGGCGGACTTTCGGCGGACTTGCGGCGGACTTGCGGCGGACTTGCGGCAGACTTTCTAATGAACGGACTTGCCTACACACGAGCACACAAAAGTCCGACGGATTCGTACGTGATGACGTACACCGGACTAAAATGAGGAAGTTCATAGCCAGTAGCCAATAGCTGCCCTAGCGTGGGTTTTTGTCCGTCGGACTAGCACACAGATGAGCGGATTTCTGGGTCCGGCGTAGTTACGACGTAAAGATTTGAAGCATGTTTCAAATCTAAAGTCTGTCGGATTTGAGGCTGAAAAAGTCAGCTGAAAGTCCGGAGAAGCCCACACACGATCGGATTACCAGCCAGCTTTAGTCCGTCGGCGTCCGTTGGACTTTTGTAGACGAAAAGTCCGACCGTGTGTACGCCCCATTAGGGTAGACTTCTGGGGAAATCAGTGAACCAATCACACAAGCAGGAAATTATTTTTCTGGGGAGTGGTCAGTACACATTCTGTATACAGAACACCTCCAGGTAGCCATATTGCATTTTACAGAAAATTACAGTGGCTGCAGATTGAAAAAAAAAAAGGTAATTTTTAATAACATTCAATTACAATATGACTTGTGTCGCAATTGTATACGCTATACTGTTTTGCTATTTTTTTTTCCCCCAGAAGTGGAGTTACACTTTAATTTTTACAGCAAAAATTTAAAATGTGCACATCACATAGCCTACCTTTTTTGACTCTGGACATACTGGTGGTTTTGGTATGCAGTTTTCACTCAAGGCAACCTTTGCTTATGTAATTATTTTTTATCATTTGCTCTGTTTTAATTGTTCTCGTTTGTTTCAAATTCCCATGCAGCTGGTCACATGACCAAAAACCAAAGCATCTGGTCAAGTGATCTCTTGTGAAGGGGAGGTACAGAATTCAAACTGTTAGATCCTCCCCTTCGGTAGAGATCACATGACCCAATGTCACCAATTGGGTCCAAGGAGTTTTTTTCAAAGACGGGTAAGTATCCTTTTTAACAGGTTTAAAATGGGTTTAACTTAAAGCAGCAGGGTCGAAGTAGGGGCTGTTTGTGCTAAAAGTACACTTATCCTGTAAACTAATTTCTGATGTAAATTGTGAATATTCTCTGTAACTTCTGTGTAATACCTAAAGTGTAAACCCACGACAGTAAAATCAGGCTGTATAAGCGGTAAAGCATGCTTGTTATATTCACTGTGGAACCTAAGGGGTTAATTCTCTGCATCGTATAAAAAGGCTGTTCAATCCTGTCTTCTCTGATCCTACCCTTCTTCCACTGACTCCAATATATTTCCTGATATTTACAGAGCCAGGGGACAGACTGCACATGCTCAGTTTGGTGTTTCTTGCTAGAGAGTTTTTTTTTTCTTTTCTTGGGAGGGTGCATGTGATCAGCACAGGGCCAATCGGCTCTGTCCAGACTGAGGGTCAGGGGTCCTGCATTCTCATAGGACAATCACAGGAGAATGAAAAGTCCTCTCTTTGCCCCGTACACACAAGCGGATTTTCCATCGGAAAAAACTTGGATGGTTTTTCCGACGGAATTCCGCTCAAGCTTGGCTTGCATACACACGGTCACACAAAAGTTCTCTGAACTTTCGACCGTCAAGAACGCGGTGACGTACAACACTACGACGAGCCGAGAAAATGAAGTTCAATGCTTCCGAGCATGCGTCGAATTGTTTCCGAGCATGCGTAGGAATTTTGCGCGTCGGAATTTGTACAGACGATCAGAATTTCCGATCGGAACTTTTTCCGAACGGAAAATTGAGAACATGCTCTCAATCTTTTTGCTGGCCGAAATTCCGCCAGCAAAAGTCCGATGGAGTATACACACGATCGCATTTTCCGACCAAAAGCTCTCATTGGACTTTTGCTGGCGGAATTTCCGATCCTTTGTTCGTGGCAAAAGGTATTTAGCCGTTTAAATTTTCTAAAATGATTACATTTCCATGTTCTGTGTACTGTGGGAGACCAGATATAGCGAATGCAGGGTCCTGGGTTCAGCGACACTTTAATAGCTTGCATATTTGTAATGCTCAAAGGAATCTTCTGAGGACAAAGCACACAATGGTGACTATCCAAACTATCTTTGTTTCTTGTGTCCTCTGTCCTAGAGATATAGTCACTTTGCAGGGACAAAGCAGGAAGCTGTAGAGATATTCCAGCTTGAACAGGAGCCAGAGAGTTATCAAAAAATAACACATCAAGGACTTTGCTAGCAGGAAGAGGATGCTGGGTAATCTTAAGGGCCAGCCAATTGGTCATATGTGTGATTAGGATGGGGTTATTGTAGAAAATTAAGCAAGACATGGAAGAAAGGTATAACCTTACCATGCTCCCTAGGAAGGATACGTTCTTTTTGAGGAGCAATGGAAATTGGCAACACTTATCACTGATATTACCCTGAGAGATTTCTAGATGGCCTGTTCAAAATCATATTATGGGATTAGGATTGTCTGGCTGAGGTCTGGGCCTCAGACTCTAAATTCGTGTTTGTGTTCTCAGTCCCTCTCAAATGGTAAGTGGTAAATATGGTCATTGGTGACCTTCTTTTGAAAACATCACCTTTCTGGCTATCTCTGGCATCAATACATTTAAGACCCGGCATGCAAATCAGTAAAGTTAGAATCACTAATATGCATAATTGTTCATGGTCATTGCCTGGCAAGGTACTGGAGCCAATGGTCAACAATAAAGCCAGGGAACTAGTATTTCTAGGAGAGGTCAGCAATGGTTTCTTGGGTACTTCCACAGGTTTATTTAAAAAGAGTGATGTATAAAAAAAAATTATAATCCTTGTATTAAAGTCTCATAATTCCTTACAGATAATGTGCAATTTCAAACCAGAATCACAGAGAGAAACATGCCATAATGCCCAAGGAGAAGAGAAGGTAAGGTAGGGTGACCAGACATCCCCGGTTTCTGGGGACAGTCCCCGGATTGAGGACACTGTCCCCGGACCAAGTCTGTCCCCAGTTTTGTCCCCAGATTGGATTTAAACAGGGGCTGGGGCAATTTCAAAGACAGCCCCTGCAGAATAAAACAAAAAAATCTGAATTGCACCCCCCCTCCTCTGCCGCTCCTACCAGCTTATGGGGGTTTATTTTTTTCCCATTATCTGTGCTCTTTCTGATGATCATGTGCTGGTCAGAGCGGAGGGACCATTTCTTCAGTTTCAGGCGCATGCCCATTCAGCTCCACTTGCATGTTCTTCTGCCTTGGCTCAAGTCCCGGCCAGCCGCCTGCCTGTTTATCTCCTTGCCTTCCCTGGTGGAGTGATCTTCCTCTGCTCCCCACCCAGTAGTAGCCGGGGCCCGAAGAGTAAAGCCCCATACACACCATCAGATTTTCTGCTGATTTTTGTCTTCAGATTTACCAAAACCATGTATTGCAAGGGCCTGCCTGATTGCATATAAATTGAAACTCCTAAGGTTTGACCTCATATTATATGGTTTTGGTAAATCTGAAGGAAAAAAATCAGCAGAAAATCTGATAGTGTGTATATGGGGCTTTAGACTTGACAGGCTGTGAGGTGGGCAGCGGAGATGGGCAAAAAGTCGTCGATTGCTGCCATTACTAGTAAAAAAAAAAAAATATGCCCCGGATTTAATTTTAAAAATCTGGTCACCTTAAGGTAAGGCCCTATTCTTGATAGCTTTCTTCCATCTCTGTCTCTTAGTTCTCGTACAGGCATTACAAGACGGTGCTGAGCGCACGTTCCCAATGCCTGCTGAGCACCCCTCCATGCAAAGGGTGTATGGGCTGAATGGCTCAATACACACAACTGATAAATGATATGTTCACTTTGCTCTACTTCAAAGACAGCATTGCTTTTAGGCTGTGTCAGACAAGCAGGACCACTCATGTTCTCTTCTCTACTTGACAGCCCATCCATCAGGAGAGTGTTTTTAAGAAGTTCTGTCCTCATTGTGGCTCTAGCATAAAAAACAACGCTGGAGCATTCACCTTAAAAAACAAGTCAGCAGTGGCTGCTCCTAAATATCTGTTCTAACAGGCTCACACAAAAAACAACGTCAATGGTCTTTCTAGGGTAGATAAAAAAATGCATTGGAAGGGCTGATATACCGTATATACTCGAGTATAAGTCGAATTTTTCAGCACATTTTTTTGTGCTGAAAGTGCCCCCCTCGACTTATACTCGAGTCAAGCACTTTTCTGCAAATTTGGTATGCAGACCCAGTGGACCTAGTTCCACAACATATCCAAAGCTGAAGTTCCTAGCCCTAAGTGGCCCCGAGATACGGGGCCCCAAAATCGGTTCGGAAAATGTCATTCTCTGCTGCAGAAAAGTGCTTGACATTTTCTGAACCGATTTTGGGGCCCCATATCTCAGGGCCACTTGGTGCTAGAAACCCCAAATTAGGTGTGCAAACCCAGTGGAACTGGTACCACAACATATCCAAAGCTGGGGTTCCTAGCACCAAGTGGCCCTGAGATACGGGGCCCCAAAACTGGTTCAGAAAATGTCATTCTCTGCTGCAGAAAAGTGCTTGACATTTTCTGAACTGATTTTTGGGGCCCTGTATCTCGTAGCCACTTGGTGCTAGAAACCCCAGCTTTGGAAATGTTATGGTGCTAGTTCCACTGGGTTTGCACACCAAATTTGGAATTCTTAGCACTAAGTGGCCCCGAGATACGGGGCCCCAAATTCGGTCAACTGTGTCTATCTGCAGCAATGTAATTTCGGGACCCTTTGGGTTCAGAGACCCCAGATTTTGGCTGCAGCTAGGGGGCAACTAGGAACCCTTAACTACCAAGTTTGAAGTTCAGGGGACCTATGGCTGCAAATGGGCACAGTGATGCTGCAAATGGGCATTGTTGACCCTCTTTTCCACTTACAGTAGCTGTGCATTTCTCACCCTCGTCTTATACTCGGGTCAATAAGTTTTTCCCATTTTTTTTGTGGTAAATTAGGGCCTCGACTTATACTCGGAACGACTTATACTCGAGTATATACGGTACTTACATTTTCTGAACAGAATGGTGCTTCAGGTTCCCTTCAGTGCTAGACATAAGTGGAGGCCTTGGTTGTGAAATTTCTGCTGAAGGGGAACATTAGAGCTCATATTGGCTAATTTTCTCCCTAAGCGTCCTTGTTCCCTGTATTATTATGAAATAATTCCTGTACAGTCACACCTCAGATTAGTCTTAATTCATGCATCTTCACACCTCAGATGGGCACCAATTATTGCACCTTCAGATCTCAAATGGGCACCAATTTCTGCACCTTCAGATATCAAATGGGCACCAATTTCTGCACCTTCATATCTCAGATCAGCCACAATTCCTGCAACTTCACACCTCAGATCAGTCCCAATTCTTGCACCTTTGGACCTAAGATCATCTTCAGTTCCTGCATCTTCACACCTTAGATCAGCCCAGATTCCTGCACTTTCACACGTCAGCTCCAATTCCTACACCTTGAGACCCCATATCATCCCTAATTCATGACCTCAGATCAGCCACAGTGCAGGAACCTTCATGCCGCGTACACACGAGCGGACTTTACGGCAGAGTTTGCCCGGCGGACTTTTCGACGGACTTTATGACGGACTTTCCGAATGAACAGACTTGCCTACACACAATCCACCAAAGGCCGTCGAATTTGTACGTGATGAAGTACGACCGGACTAAAACAAGGAAGTTCATAGCCAGTAGCCAATAGCTGCCCTAGCGTGGCTTTTTGTCCGTCGGACTAGCATACAGACGAGCGGACTTTTCGACCGAACTCGAGTTCGACGGATAGATTTAAAACATGTTTCAAATCTAAGTCTGTCCAACTTTTGAGAAAACAAAGTCCGCTGGAGCCCACACATGATCGAATTGTCCGACGAAATCCAGTCCGCCGGGCAAAGTTTGAGAGCAGGATATAAAATTTTCCGACAACAAAAACCATTGTCGGAAATTCCGATCGTGTGTACACAAATCCGACGGACAAAATGCCACGCGTGCTCAGAATAAATAAAGAGATGAAAGCTATTGGCCACTGCCCCGTTTATAGTCCCGACGTACGTGTTTTACGTCACCGCGTTCAGAACGATTGGATTTTCCGACAACTTTGTGTGACCGTGTGTATGCAAGACAAGTTTGAGCCAACATCCTTCGGAAAAAATCCTAGGATTTTGTTGTCGGAACGTCCGAACAAAGACCGACCGTGTGTATGGGGCATTAGACTGGGATGCCATTAAAGTTCATGTGTGTGTAAAGGCAGAAGTCCCAATACTTTTGAGAATGTAGTCTATGTGGATTTAAACAGATTCAACTTTTGTGATGACCTAAATATTTTAAAGCTTACGTAGGATTGTATTGAATAGTGATTAGGTTTAGGTCTACTTGAATAGTAAAAAGTGAGTGTTCCAATTTAATATGGTTAGTCCCATAAGGGGAAAGATTTTAAAACTCTTTTCACACTGATGAGCTTCTTCTGTACAGTTTCCACTGCGATAACAACTGCGTGACCTCACAAGGTCGATTCACAGGAGGTTAAAGCATATCTTATTCCATTGTCCATGACTTATACGAGTGGTATGAAAGCCAGAGCCCTAGTTTGGCAGTTTCATGAAACGTCCTCTGCCTTTCACTGCTGTCCTTAATGTGTGAGTTTTGTAAAGCTGCCAGAACATTTTTACTAGGATGTTTAAGCCCACAAAGAATTTTCAGTAAAAACAGGAAACAAGGCATCGATTACCCTGGTGTCAACTCCTCAACAAGGCCACATTTCAACATCGCATTTGTAATTTCCTGCCTGTCATTGGCAGGGGGGGCACTTTAAAAGCTAATGGAGGGGACAGTATACACGGAATGTTATGTAACTCTTCTCTTCCTGAGTACGGAGACAGACAGGGGTGCCGTGTACTGGAACCAACCATTACCAAACTGTTGTGTCTGTGACAAAGAGATAGACATGACAAGGTGCCATTAATCTTCCATTATGAAGATTGTGCCACTCTTCTTAGAAATAACGGCCTTTGTTTCTTTACACTGTGTAGGTTTTTTTTTTTTTTTTTTGGTGGCACAAAACAACTAGTAATACTCAGCCCTTTGTAGATACGTACACTATATTGTCAAAAGTTTTGTGACACCTGCCTTTACACACACATGAACTTTAATGGCATCTCAGTCTCATGCCCCGTACACACGGTCGGATTTTCAGATGGAAAATGTGTGATAGGACCTTGTTGTCGGAAATTCCGACCATGTGTAGGTTCCATCACACATTTTCCATCGGATTTTCTGACACACAAAGTTTGAGAGCAGGCTATAAAATTTTCCGACAACAAAATCCGTTGTCGGAATTTCCGATCGTGTGTACACAAATCCGACGCACAAAGTTCCACGCATGCTCAGAATAAATAAAGAGATGAAAGCTATTGGCTATTGCCAACGAACGATCAGATTTTCCGACAACTTTGTGTGACCGTGTGTATGCAAAACAAGTTTGAGCCAACATCCGTCGGAAAAAATCCTAGGATTTTGTTGTTGGAATGTCTGATCAATGTCCGACCGTGTGTACAGGGCATAAGTCCGTAAGGTTCAATATTGAGTTGGCCCACCCTTTACAGCTATACCAGCTTCAACTCTTCTGGGAAGGCTGTCCTCAAGGTTTAGGAGTGTGTCTATGGGAAAGTTTGACCATTCTTCCAGAAATGCATTTGAGAGGTCAGGCACTGATGTTGGAAGAGAAGGCCTGGCTCACAGCCTCTTCTCTAATTCATCCCAAAGGTGTTCTATCGGGTTGAGGTCAGGGCTCTGTGCAGGCCAAACAATTTCCTCCACCCCAAACTCACTCATCCATGTCTTTATGGACCTTGCTTTGTGCACTGGTCCAAAATATTTAGTGCAGGGGGGATAATGATGTGGGGTTGTTTTTCAGGGGTTGGGCTTGGCCCCTTAGTTCCAGTGAAGGGAACTCTTAAGGCGTCAGCATACCAAGACATTTTGGATATTCATTTCTCCCAACTTTGTGGGAACAGTTTGCGGATGGCCCCTTCCTGTTCTAACATGACTGCGCACCAGTGTACAAAGCAAGGTCCCTAAAGCAGTGTTCATCAACCATGTCCTCAGGGCCCACTAACAGGCCAGGTTTTATGTATTACCTTGGGGAGATGTAGACTAGAATTCTGCAATCACTGAGCAGCAAATTATATCACCTGTGATGTATTTCAGTTATCTTGCAAACCTGGCCTGTTAGTGGGCCCTGAGGACAGGGATGATGACCACTGCCCTAAAGACATGGATGAGCGAGTTTGGGAGTCCTTTTATGTCACGACTCCGCCTCCCAAGCACCAGCAAAGAGATCCACCCACCGATTGGAGAGTTTTGCATGGCTCGTACAGTCAAAGGGAATAACATGTTTTAAGGTAAAAACACATGCAAGACATTTGTACATGTGGTGCCTTTGTTTTATACAGGATGCTCGGTGGGTTTACATCAACTTTAAAGTGGAGTTCCACCCAAAAGTGGAAGCTCCGCTTATCTGCCTCCTCTCCCCCTTCCGGTGCCACATTTGGGGGGGAGGGGGTACCTGTTTTTGACCAGATTCTGTGTGCACCACTTTTAGAAAATCCCCCACATTGTCTGTTAAAAGGTGTCCCTCTTTACCATTTCAGAAGGTTGGGAAGGGGGGGGGTTAAGAATTATGTATGTTAAGTAGAAGTAAGACCTTTTTTCTTCAATCCTTGCATTTCTTCATCTCTCCGTTGCTGATCATATGACCAGTGCATTAGTCCCTAAAACCTAGTGCTAAGGCATTGGTGACTTGCCGTGGAATGATAAAAATTTGAAAACAATTCTAGAAAAAATAAGTTTTTCTGACCTGATTCTACTTTTGTTTAAACATTTTTAAGATTTTTTTTTTTTCTTAAGAATTCGTTTTTTGTTTTTTTTTCAGAGCATTGAACCATTTTAAAATAGAATTCTCAGGGGAGTTGTAAAACGTTTTGCCTCTCTTTTTGGCACCTATTGCTCCAAATACAGCGCCATCTGCTGGTGAAATCTGGGAGTACCCAAAAATACAAAGGTTCTCTATGAGAAATTATGTATGTCACTGGTTGGACTTTTATCTAATGGAGGCAACAGCAGGGTGGAATCGACCTGCTGAGCTCACAAGATTGACGCTCCCAGGACTGTCAGTTTACCAGCAGACTTCAGGGAATTATCAATCTTTAACAGGACAGAGTACTGCAGTGCGGCTGGTAGGAAAGTTAAGTATTTACCAGGGGCGGACTGACCATTCGGGCACTCGGGCACTGCCCGAGGGCCCCATGCCACTAAGGGGCCCCATCAGGTTTTCCAGCCTCAATAAAACCAGGGACAGTATGTAAAAATCTGTGTTTTTAAAAAAAAAATCCCAAGATTATAGCTTCCCTGCCTCTCCAGTACCTTTTCGGTGTATGTATGTGTAGTCTGTGTGTGTGTAAAGTGTGTGTATATTGTGTGTATACTGTGTGGCCCCATAATCTTTTGCCTGGGGGCCCCATAATCTCCTGTTGCCCGGGGGCCCCATAATCTTCTCCCATTGCCCGAGGACCCCATAATCTCCTATTGCCCGGGGGCCCCATGAGTTGTCAGTCCGCCCCTGGTATTTACACTCTTCCTTTGCCACCACAGTTTGGCAAGGTTAACTTCTCATGAAAATGCCACTTTTTTCCAACCCAAAATACATACAAGGAGGGAATACTGTATGAAGGAAGACATTGCTGGCCTCTTTAACAATGGCAGTTGTGGGCAATGGGTGTCATGCCCGTTCAGTGCTGTCACGTACCTGTATGAGGAGCTCAAAATGATAAAGATGGCTTTTTACGTAATTCCTGTCCAAGCACCCCTGGAAATGGAGACAGGAACTGCTATGACAGCTGAAGGGCGCAGGTGCCAGAAAGCTCCCGCTGCTGTCAATTACAGCAAGTGTGGAGGGAGCCGGGGGCAAGCCATGCTCTGTGCAAGAAGTTAGCTTACGAGGGCAATTGGGGGGGGGGGGGAGCCAGGAGCGCCAATGGGGGACCAGAGAAGAGGAGGATCGGGGCTGCTCTGTGTGAAACCATTACACAGAGCAGGTAAGTATAGCATGTTTGTTGTTTAAATAAAAAAGATCCTTTACCCTGATATTGGCTATGCACATTCTAATTTGATAGAGCAATCACTCTTCTGATTACATTCTTTGTTGAAATTTCAAAGCAATCCAAAACATAAATTGGTATATTTGATCGACCGTAAAGAGATTGAATTGAAGTTTCCCCAGCCAAAAAAAAAAGAAAATAATTTTTGAGGAAATTGCGGTTTTTGATATTTTTGTCATCTTTTTCTTCATAAATTGTAATGAAGCTGTCAGCCTATTTTCCAGTTTTGACTTTACAATCAACTGAATTCTGGCAGCCAAATGAATTTGTGGGTGGTAAATTGCTTAGTGTCTGGTGATTACTTGTAATCGTATGCGTGATTCCCAGTGGATGGAAAGTGGTTAAAATTGACTGCAAATTTCCATAGGTATGTGCAGCTTCAAGCCTAAATGAAACCCTCTTCCATACGAACTGTTAACAATAGTTTACAATTCGTCTTTAGCTTATGTATACACCCTGCCCTGCATCAGGAACATTGGCACTAAGTCTTCACACTCCTGTACCCAAACATAACAGTGCCAGTGCCCATAACTCCTACTGATCCAAGTATACCCACCCGGATGTCCACACATAACATGCAGCTAATTCACGCTTTTGTATCTCCCTCTTTGACTATTACGAATCTCTCCTCGTTGGCCTATCTCTGCTTCAGTCTATCATGATTGCCCCTGCCAGGCTCATCCACCTTACCAACCTATCAGTGTCTGCCACCCCTCTCTGCCAATCCTTCCAATGGCTTCTGATTGCCCAACAAATAAAATTCAACTATTAACAACATAAAAACTTGTCCACAACTCTGCCTTGGGCTACATCACCAACCTCATCTCAAAATATCACCCAAACTGTCCTCTACCAAGACCTCCTGCTCTCTAGCTCTGGACGAGGGTCACCCCCTCCCATGCTCAGATCCAGGACTAGTCATGAGTTAAGGCATACACAGATCCTATTTCCAACCCACCTGTCCTGAGATAATCATCTGTGGCCGGAGCATTCCCCACCCTGCAGCTGTACATAAACAATGGGCATGTATCATGTCACTGCGGGGTGATGATTACCAAAGCTGCTTATGATTTGCCCAGTGCAGATGACAGCTTCCTGGTGGGGTCAATCAGGTGGATTAGGACTAATGCCAGAGCTCATCTTTACCCAGGACTTCTCCAGAGCCTCTCCCATCCTTTGGAACTCCCTACCCCAATCTGTCCAGCTAACTCCTCCTCTGTCCACCTTTGAAAACTCACCTTTTCAGGGAAGCCTATCCTGCCTTCACCTAAAACAGGGGTCTCCAAACTTTCTAAACAAAGGGCCAGTTTACTGTCCTTCAAACTTTAGGGGGGCCCGATTGTGGCCGAGAGTAGAAAATGTCTTGGCATCAGTGGGAGTAAACTTTCCTCCATCATTAGTATTAGGAGGAGTAATAGTGTCCCATTGTTGGTGTCAGTGGGAGTAGTAGTGCCCTATCATTGGTGTCATTGGGAGGAATAGGGTCAGGGCTTTTTTTCAGTCGGAACGCGGGGGAATGCAGTTCAGACACTTGTAACACTGCTTGTATGTAATGACAAGGGGTGCTGGGATATGCTGGAGGATCTATTGATGCTAGCTGCTTAGGGATCTATTGTCGCTGAAAGGGTCTATAGTTGGGAGGGTCTGTTGTTGCTGGCGGGGTGTCTACTGTTGAGGAAGGTGTCTATTGTTGCTGGATGGGGATCTACGGTTGAGTGAGGGAGTCTATTGTTGCTGGCTGCTGAAGGGTCTTATGATGCTACCTGCTTAGGGATCTATTGTCGCTGAAAGGGTCTATAGTTGGGAGGGTCTGTTGTTGCTGGCGGGGGGGTCTACTGTTGAGGAAGGTGTCTATTGTTGCTGGATGGAGATCTACGGTTGAGTGAGGGAGTCTATTGTTGCTGGCTGCTGAAGGGTCTTATGATGCTAGCTGCTTAGGGATCTATTGTCGCTGAAAGGGTCTATAGTTGGGAGGGTCTGTTGTTGCTGGCGGGGGGTCCACTGTTGAGAAAGGTGTCTATTGTTGAGGAAGGTGCCTATTGTCGCTGGATGGGGATCTACGGTTAAGTGAGGGAGTCTATTGTTGCTGGCTGCTGAAGGTTCTATTGTTGTTGGCTGCTAGGAGTTATATTTTTGATGCAGGGGGTCTATTGTTGCTGAAGCAGATCGATTGTTGGTGGCGGGGTCTGTAATTGCTAGAGATATCTATTTTACTGCTCTTGTTGTTATAATTAACAAATTCCATACAAAATACTTACCGAAAAAAAAAATATATACATGGTTCTGTATTCTCTAAAAGAGGCGGTACTGCAAGGTGGGTGGCTAGGGGGTGGTACCAGGGGACGTGCTCCAAGGTGGGTAGGGAGCAGAGACAAAGAGGTGACTCTGAAGAGGGGAGTACCTGCACCTATTCTCTGAATAGGGTCATATTATTGGTGTCAGTGGGAGGAATAGTGCCTCATCATTGGTGTATGTGGGAGGAATAGTGTCCCATCATTGGTGTTTGTGGGAAGAATAGTGTCCCATCATTGGTGTCTGTGGGAGGAATAGTGTCCCATCATTGGTGTCTGTGGGAGGAATAGTGTCCCATCATTGGTGTCTGTGGGAGGAATAGTGTCCCATCATTGGTGTCTGTGGGAGGAATAGTGTCCCATCATTGGTGTTTGTGGGAAGAATAGTGTCTCATCATTGATGTCTTTGGGAGGAATAGTGTCCCATCATTGGTGTCTGTGGGAGGAATAGTGTCCCATCATTGGTGTCTGTGGGAGGAATAGTGTCCCATCATTGGTGTCTGTGAGAGGAATAGTGTCCCATCATTGGTGTCTGTGGGAGGAATAGTGTCCCATCATTGGTGTCTGTGAGAAGAATAGTGTCCCATCATTGGTGTCTGTTGGAGGAATAGTGTTCCATCATTGGTGTCTGTGGGAGGAATAGTGTCCCATCATTGGTGTCTGTGGGAGGAATAGTGTCCCATCATTGGTGTCTGTGGGAGGAATAGTGTCCCATCATTGGTGTTTGTGGGAAGAATAGTGTCTCATCATTGATGTCTTTGGGAGGAATAGTGTCCCATCATTGGTGTCTGTGGGAGGAATAGTGTCCCATCATTGGTGTCTGTGGGAGGAATAGTGTCCCATCATTGGTGTCTGTGAGAGGAATAGTGTCCCATCATTGGTGTCTGTGGGAGGAATAGTGTCCCATCATTGGTGTCTGTGAGAAGAATAGTGTCCCATCATTGGTGTCTGTTGGAGGAATAGTGTTCCATCATTGGTGTCTGTGGGAGGAATAGTGTCCCATCATTGGTGTCTGTGAGAGAAATAGTGTCCCATCATTGGTGTCTGTGGGAGGAATAGTGTCCCATCATTGGTGTTTGTGGGAAGAATAGTGTCTCATCATTGATGTCTTTGGGAGGAATAGTGTCCCATCATTGGTGTCTGTGGGAGGAATAGTGTCCCATCATTGGTGTCTGTGGGAGGAATAGTGTCTCATCATTGGTGTCTGTGAGAGGAATAGTGTCCCATCATTGGTGTCTGTGGGAGGAATAGTGTCCCATCATTGGTGTCTGTGGGAGGAATAGTGTCCCATCATTGGTGTCTGTGGGAGGAATAGTGTCCCATCATTGGTGTCTGTGGGAGGAATAGTGTCCCATCATTGGTGTCTGTGGGAGGAATAGTGTCCCATCATTGGTGTCTGTGGGAGGAATAGTGTCCCATCATTGGTGTCTGTGGGAGGAATAGTGTCCCATCATTGGTGTCTGTGAGAGGAATAGTGTCCCATCATTGGTGTCTGTGGGAGGAATAGTGTCCCATCATTGGTGTCGGTGGGAGGAATAGTGTCCCATCATTGGTGTCTGTGGGAGGAATAGTGTCCCATCATTGATGTCTTTGGGAGGAATAGTGTCCCATCATTGGTGTCTGTGGGAGGAATAGTGTCCCATCATTGGTGTCAATGAGAGAAATAGTGCCCCACTGTCAGCAACAGTGGGGCATAGTTCCTGCCACTAACAGTGGGGGAATAATGGCCCAAGGGCCGGATAAAAGCAAGCCCCTGGGCCACAGTTTGGGGACCCCTGATCTAAAAACTGAACTGCATCAGGTCATCTCCTTACAATTATTATCTTTTGTATCACTTGTCCTTCCAAATTTGGATTGTAAGCTCTCAGAATCAGGGCCCTAACCCCTCTCATTTTGAAACTGTAATGTCTCTCTTTATATTGTAAAGCACTGCAAAAAAGGTTGGCGCTATAAAAAAAACGATATTATAATATTAATATAATAATGCAGCTGCAAGAAAATCTTCATGGTAATGCTGCGTTACGCTTGTAGCATTTCCTTTCCTAGCACTGTTTCGATGTTGGATGAAGGTAGTAGGCTTTGTAGGCCTTGCTCCATGTTTGTGCTTCGGCACACATAGGGGAAGGGTGGAATCTCTCTGTGGATCTTCACTAATTGCCTTTTGCATGGATGACGAAAACAGCTCATTAAAATGTAAACAAAATCCGCTCATCTACTCAGCAGCCATTGCCAGACCGGCCTGCTGATTAGAATGAGCTCTGTGTCCCAGCCTATTATTAGGCCCCAGAGTAAACAAACACCATTAATTGCTAAAGAGAGACAGTAGCAAAGCACACAGCCTTAACCTCTACTGCGCTGCACATTCCTGAAAACAAAATGAAGCGCAACATGCCTGCTTTTCAGTGAAGCAGCAAACTGGACAAATGAAATTAAAAAAAAAAAAAAAAAAAAAACAGAGAAAGTCTCTAGCAGAAAATATATGGGCTGCCATGGCTGAGCTCACTTCTGAGGATGCCCGTTGCCTGGCTGTTATTACTTTAAAATGGACCTTCCCCCTAGTGTAATATAATGCTGCCTTGCCTCCTCCATCCCATAATTGGATATCAATTACTTAATTTATTTTTATTTAGCATAGGTATTCATGCTGCAAAGCACTTTCACATTTCTTGCCTAGAAAACAATGACGTTTGCTCCCCCCCCCCCCCCCTTGTGCAAATGAGAGAGCCCTGCAGCACATCTGAGCATGTGCAGGTTTCCCAGAACATCTGTGTATGCATGGGTTTCCCACACATGTGCAAAGATCTGGTATTATGAACAGGGCCGCTAAGGCAGTACAGCCAGCCTACTTGGCCTGGGCACCATCGGCTCAAAAGGGGAACCCAGGCACCCGCTGAGCAGGAGGGCCGGCTGTACTGTCTTATTGCAGCCACTGTACCTCTTCTGCCTCCCCCTGCAGCGTTGTCAGCTTCTCTTTCTCCCTCCAGCTGCACTGCAGAGGGATTGGTCCTAGCACATACGTCCCTTCCATCTGGTGTCCGGGCCCCCCGTTTGTCCCTTTCACCTGCAGCACTTCTGGCTTCCCTCCTCTCTTCTCCCGCTGGCAGCTACTGCGGGCACAAAAGGAGATGTTTCAGGATAGAGAGTGGGGGAAGGGGCCGGTAAATATGTAATTTACTGGCCCCTTCCTTTCCTGAATGAACAAAGTGAGTGATCGGTATCAATCACTCCTGTATCCATTCATCACCGAAGCATAGTAAACTGTGTTTACTATGCTTCAGTGTGTGAATGAGCAGGAAGCCTTAGAGTGTTTCCTATTCATTAATCTGTGCTGCTGAGGCTGCAAAGAGAGGGACTGATAAATCTATGTGTTCAGTCACTTACAGGAAGGAGGGGGGTAGGCTGTATGGGACCCCGTGATTTCTAACAGCAGTCCTAATTAGTCTAAGGTTCAGTTCACACTAACCCGCACTGTGCGTTCCAGCTGCGGGTGTGGGAAGCGTATCAATGCCCGCAGCCGAATCGCGTTGCTCTTGCGGGAAGCATGGGGCCGCCGTTCATTCTGAATGGCGCCCCCACACATCTAAGCCCGCAACATGATCGCGGGTGCAGGAACCGCAGGGGAACTGTATGGTCAAAAAGACCGTGCGGTTTTCCTGCAGCCACATTTTAAAACAGGCGCATGCACCTTTTTTCTGCGGTTCACACAGCATAACAGCAGCCCATTTAAATTAGTGGGCTGCTGTGCCCGAGCAAACACGGGCCGCACAATTGTCAACTGATCCTCAAACCTTTTGGCGCTTTGCACATGAGAAGGAAATTCCCTGCGCATGCAGAGATGTGCCATCTGCACACATGCCACTGGGGAGCACGGGGGGGGGGGGGGGACTCAAGTTCTTAGTTAAATCGCTGATTAGGCACAAGCATGTGGCTCAAAAATCCAAAGATCCTGCCCACTTGCAAGTACATGGGTTGACATATTCTTTAACAAAAGGGTTGGTATAACAGGCAGGCAAGGAGCATTTCCAGAATGAACCATAATTAGCCACAACCTTCATGTTTTGCTTGGGAATAGGTTGCCCTTAACCTGTACCTTAACCCTCCCCCCCATACCTAACACTTAAGCTGGACATACACATAATGCAAGCTGAACAGAAAAAAAAATCAGATTCCTTTATCATGCTACACATGGCAGATACTCCCACTGCAGCTATTGTATTTGGACAGTCGGTCCCATCAGCTGTCAAAATACCCAAACAGTACCTGCACCTGGAACCAGTTGGAGGCACGAGGAGCAAACAAGTACATAACATCCTCTGACTTGGTCTGTGTATCTGTACACCCTTTCCTTTTCTTTTTTTGGACATCTCATTAAAAAACTGTTTTAGAATATTGCTTCTAAATGATTTGTTGGAAGGGCCCTTTCCTGGGCTATTTTTCCTCCCTGTGGCCGTCTACCCAGCCGCCTAGGCCATCGATCTATGGGCTCCAGTTACCATTACATAGCTCCCAACTGTCCCTGATTTCGAGGGACTGTCCCTGATTTAGAGCAATGTCCCTCTGTCCCTCTTTCCTCTTCATTTGTCCCTCATTTTGGTCTGATCTATACAGATGTATACAAAATGCACTTTTTATCTATAAAAAGGTGTTTTCCAGCACTAAACCTTTTATCTGATTTCTAAATTGCTACATTTGTAAATTCCAAAAACCAATATAAAGAAATAATAGTGGTAAAAAAAAGCACTTGTGGGTTTAACCAATCTTGTTTTTTTTTTTGGACAATTCTCCTTTAAAGGGGTGTGGCAAGGGCTGTGTCCTATGCCTGCATACTTTTGCTGATAGGTGTCCCTCATTCCCATCTCAAAAAGTTGGGAGGTATGCCATTACAAGTGCGTATAGATTGTATGTGAGATTTAACAGATAATGTATCATTCAGTTCATATTGGTGCATAAACTCCTGAAGAAGCCGAAAACTGTTTGACGAAACACGTCAAGATTGATGCATCTATTGTAATATGAAACTTGTGAACTATGTCTGTTGAACAAACAAGTCTATTTATGACTTTGTGTTTTTATGTAAAATGATTTTAATTGATATAAAATAAATAATGATTTCATTTCATGGGTATTGTATTAATTCACACCCTTAAAGTCCCAACACTCTTTTCAATATAATATATGTATAATAAAAGTTGAGATGTGGTGTAGATACAAAAATCATTTCATCTTAAATATTAAATTGATAGCATCAATATTTAGTCTAAAGACCAAAAGGAAATAAGAGAAATTCATCATTAGGGTGTTCATACACTTTACCATTAAACCCCCCTCCCTTATCACATTTATAAACGTGTTTAGAGCTTCGCTTATTTCAGGAAAAATGTGAAGCTTCGTTAATTTTAATTAATGGGAAAGAAATAAAATGAAACCTGGAAGGATGAGCCCCCCTCTAACATGCAGGGTGGCACTCGGTACAAATCTGAAACAAACACAAGGTGGCGCTATATATTGTCTAAAATTAATCAAACTTGATACATCCTGATCCTTCCTGAGGTCATCAATCGACGAAACACGTAAAGGCGGGACTTCTGGTTGTCACTTCTGGCAACATAATTTCCGGTCTTTGGAATGCATGCCGACTCCAGGAACAAGAGGAGTGGCTTCGCTTCCTGAAATTACAGTGGCTAACTATATTGCATGCCAATTGGGCACATTAAAAGGTCTCTATGTGCTATAGTTACCTATTGTAAACAAAAACACACTATAACCTGCTTATAATAAAAGGGTTTATAGTGATTTGGAGAGTGAGCACTTCTCAAAACACCTGGGCCAGCACGGATGGGCTCCTGTGTGAAGCACATTGGTGTAGTGGTGTAAAAAGGACTGAAGGAGCACTGCATTATAAATATTGGACAATTTTGGGACATTATTCATGACATTAGCATTTTATATGCACTGTTTCATTATTTTTTCTGTGTGTTTGTTTCTTTCGTAACACAAGCATTATTTCAATAATGCATGAACTTTGATTAATTTTGGAAGGATGAGAGCCTAGTCACACGACCTGAAAAAGTCACATCACTAGCCTCTCCACCAATCATAGAGCCTTCTGCGTTATGCAAAGTATACCTTGTAGGACACCCATTAGCCTTACACTGAAGTGATATTAAAGGTTTGTTTTTTTTTATTAGTTTTTTTATTTTTTATAATACTTATGTTACACTTACCTGATCTGCTTAGTGGTTTTGCACACAGCAGCTCTGATTCTCCTCTTCTCAGGTCCCCCGCCAGCATTCCTGGCTCCTCCCACTTGCCCAGTGCCCCCAAAAGCAAGCCGCTTGCTATGGGGCACTGGTGCATGCTTGCTCCCGAGCCTCGTTCTAAGCGTCCGTAAGACTCAAAGAGCCACAGCTCAACTCTGCTCCCTCTCTCTCCTCATTGGCTCACTGGCTGTAATTGCCAGCAGTGGGAGCCAATGGCCCCTGCTGCTGTGTCTCAGCCAATGTGGAGCGAGAGACCCAGGACAGCCAAAGCTCCCATGCACATCACTGGGTCGATATAGGGCTCAGATATGTATTAGGGGGGCTGTGGGGGTGGGGGGAGAGAGGGGAATGCATGAAGGTAAAAAAACTTTAGCCTCTACAACCACTTTAACCTGTTGGTACTGGCCACACCCTAATATGCAGCCTCTTGGCAGATGGGCCTTGGTGCCGACCGGCCGCATAAATGTGTGAATTGGTGCTCCTCGCACAGTTACCTGTGGCTAACGGAAATCTCCCGATGGCAAGTAGTGAATCAAGGCAGTCACATGATCATAAACCCCGCCTCCTGACATCCTAAACCCCTTAAAGGGCCAAAAGATGCCGGCTGCAATTGGTTAACCTTAATGATCCTAACCCCTAAAAAAGCCCTAACAACAATTAACCCCTATCCTGCATATATGTTTATGTTTTAGGATATGGCGAATGTCTTGTGATGAGCCGCAAGACCGTATTCATTCCTTACTTCATCTTCCAGCTGCTAAAAAAAATTACGGTAAAATAGTTGCACAAAATTATATCTGCAAACCAATAGTACAAGTACTAAAACAAAAAGAAAAAAATGATGGATCGTCCTCGTAGCGGGAAACAGGATGCTGATTTGGTTCTCTCTTTCAATGAGATGAAATAAAAATTCCTACAAAGGTCACCGGCCACGGTTAAAAGCAAAAAAAGTTATTCAATATCTTCCTGTGGAGACGTCCAAGTGCGGCCAGACTGCAGAGCTACAGATAGGACTGAAAAAATAGTTGGGATGTATGAAAAGTTGGCATTTCTGACAGACTTCTAGGATAAAGTGTGATGTGAGGGTGCTAATGGGAGCTATCACAGGAAGCCATCTGCTGCGCGCTGTACTATCAACAGGCTATGTGCAGCTGCGGACGGCAGGAAGCTGGCCATACAGGAATCGGAGCTATGCACAACATGGCAGACAGCTGCACTAAGGCTTGGTTTAGAAAGCAACAGTAATGAAGCTATAAACTCTTACTGAAGCCTAATCATTCTCCATCTGGCATTTTAAACACTTCAATACTGGGCACTTTCACCCCCTTCCTGGCCAATTTTCAGCAGTCACACGTTGAATGGCAATTGCGCGGTCATGCAACGCTGTACCCAAACAAAATGTTTGTCAATTTTTTAAGACAGATAGAGCTTTCTTTTGGTGGTATGTAATCACCACTGGGTTTATTTATTTTTTGTAAAAAGACCAATAAAAATAATAAAAAAAGTTTTTCTGTTTTTTCTTCGTTTATATAAAATTTAAAAGTAATTTTTCTCCTCCACTGATGTACACTGATGAGGTGGCATTGATGAAGAGGCACTAATATGCAGCACTGATGGTTCCTGATGGGCAGCCCTTTTTTGGGCACTGATTGGCGGAACTGATGTGCACTGATAGGCAGCACTGACAGGCATCACCAATGGGCACTGGTAGGCATTGCTGATAGTACTGCACTAATAATAATTGCACTGATTATCAGTGCAGATCCCCCCAGTCAGGAAAGCCTCTTATCGACTCTCCTCTACGCAGGAGCTGTCAGCATGAGTGGAGGAATGCCGATAACCAGCACTTCCTAGTTACACTGTGATCAGCTGTGATTGGACGAATTTCAGGTGTGTGGCTTTCCTAATCAAGTCCAATCAGTATAATCAAACACAGCTGGACTCAAATGAAGGTGTAGAACCATCGCAAGGATGATCAGAAGAAATGGACAGCACCTGAGTTATATGAGTGTCACAGCAAAGGGTCTGAATACTTAGGACCATGTGATATTTCAGTTTTTCTTTTTTAATAAATCTGCAAAAATGTCAACAGTTCTGTGTTTTTCTGTCAATATGAGGTGCTGTGTGTACATTAATGAGGGAAAAAATGAAACTTAAATGATTTTAGCAAATGGCTGCAATATAACAAAGAGTGAAAAATTTAAGGGGGTCTGAATACTTTCCGTCCCCACTGTATCTCTTAAATAAAGAAGACTCTTTTAGCTGTATTACGCTATTTGGCTTTTCCTTCTTATATTCAATATGCATGGCTCCTGATTGTGTGGATGTGGAGTAAAATACCAGACATACATTCCAGCAGTGGGGACACTGCAGCTATGGCTGCTTTCACACTGGGGCGGTGGCGGTAAAACAGCGCTATTTTTAGCGCTGCTTTACCGTCGTTATTGCAGCGATATTCGGCCGCTAGCGGTGCGGTTTTAACCCCCGCTGGCGGCCGAAAAAGGGTTAAAACTGCTTGTATAGCGCGGCTATAGCCGCGGTATTGCCGCGGTATAACCGCGCTGTCCTATTGATTGCAATGGGCAGGAGCGGTTTAGTAGCGGTGAATACACCGCTCCTTCACCGCTCCTTCGATGCGGCTTGCAGGAGATTTTTTCTTCTCCTGCCAGCGCACCGCTTCAGTGTGAAAGCCCTCGGGCTTTCACACTGAACAAACAGCAGCGGCTGTTTTGGGTCGGTTTGCAGGCGCTATTTTTAGCGCAATAACGCCTGCAAACCGCCCCAGTGTGAAAGGGCTCTTACTGACGGCAAAATCAAACAGATTCCTCTGTAGGATTTTAAAGGCAGAGATTCCTTGACAATAAATCTAATGAAAATATATTGATATTTTATTAGAAAAGTTTAAAAATGAATTGGTGACTTATGGGAAGTCACAATAGGATGCATATATCTATTATACAAAAATACAAAATACTATATCAAGAAACATAGGAGTGTATGTATATGTTTTATGTATGTATATACTTGTATATGTATGTATATATTTTTTTTTGGGTCACACTGATAGTAATTATTGAGTTCATATCAATCCCGAGTCAATAGGAAAAACTATTTCTTTAGGCAATTAAGCTACTCAGACACAGACTTTTTTTTCCTGTTATGTTATAACTGACAAAATGTAACGAATGATGAATTGATGACATTATTTATGATTTTGGATCCTGACATGTGGTTAGGAGTAATACGATGTCATGGCAGAGGTTATCGACCATTGAGGATCACTTTCAATGTAATGTCACAGGTGATTAAACCACAGGATGTCCTTGCAAGGAAAAGGAGCCCACTTCCTGCCTTCTTCCATCAATAGTCTTTATTACATGTATGGCCTACTTCCTGTTCAGGGGCTTTTATTCATTCAAGAGACAATATGCAATTTAAGTCTAAACCTCAATTCTTTCTTTGAAGTCTAAAATATATAGAGATAGATAGATAGATAGATAGATAGATAGATAGATAGATAGATAGATAGATAGATAGATAGATAGATAGATAGATAGATAGATAGATAGATTTAAGCTGGCTCAGAAGCTGTCTGTAGCATTCCTACAACTAAAAAAAATTTTGCCCTGGGACTTTAAATGAGGTGAACACAATTGGCAGATTCTATCTGAAGCATTTACAAAGCTTGTTTGGGTATATATATTGGGTTTCTATCCTAATGCCCTTTCACTTGAGTATACACGTTTTTGCTTGGAATGTCTCTTCTAATCTTTCACTTTTGCTTTCACTTTCCTTTTAATGGAATTGTCCTCATAGATAGATATTTCCCTATTTTCTGTACTTCTCATCCATCTTACACCACTCCCTTCTGGTCTACATGTCCATACCACTACTGGACTAGGCTGCATATAATTTGGATACATACAGAGCCTTGAAAAAGTATTCACACCTCTTGACATTTTGTCATGTTACAACCAAAAACATAAATGTATTTTATTGGGATTTTATGTGATAGACCAACACAAAGTGGCACATAATTGTGAAGTGGAAGGAAAATTATAAATGGTTTTCAACATTTTTTACAAATAAATATGTGAAAAGTGTGGGGTGCATTTGTATTCGGCCCCCCCCAATAGAACCTCCTTTCATTGCAATTACAGCTGCAAGTCTTTTTGGGGATGTCTCTACCAGATTTGCACATCTAGAGAGTGAAATTTTTGCCCATTCTTCTTTGCAAAATAGCTCAAGCTCTGTCAGACTGGATGGAGAGCGTCTGTGAACAGCGATTTTCAAGTCTTGCCACAGATTCTCATTTGGATTTAGGTCTGGACTATGACTGGGCCATTCTAACAAATGAATATGCTTTGATCTAAACCATTCCATTGTAGCTCTGGCTGTATGTTTAGGGTCGTTGACCTGCTGGAAGGTGAACCTCCGCCCCAGTCTCAAGTCTTTTGCAGACTCTAATGCTGCGTACACATGAGCGGACTTTCCGGCAGACCTGGTCCGGCAGATCGGACTCCGTCTGACAATTCGATTGTGTGTGTGCTCCAGCTGACTTTTTTTCCCAAAAGTCCGACGGACCTAGAAATAAAACATGTTTCAAATCTTTCCGAAGGACTCGAGTCTGGTCGAAAAATCCGCTCGTCTGTATGTAGTCCGACGGAGTAAAACCTACGCTATTGACTATCAACTTCCTTATTTTAGCCGGACGTACGTCATCACGTACGAATCCGTCGGACTTTGGTGTGATCGTGTGTAGGCAAGACCGTTTGCTAGGAAAGTCCGTCGGAAGTCCGCCGCAAGTCCGTCGGATAGACCTTCGGACCAGTCCGGTCAAAAAGTCCGCTCGTGTGTACGCGGCATAACAGGTTTTCTTCTAAGATTGCCCTGTATTTGGTTCCATCCATCTTCCCATCAACTCTGACCAGGTTCCCTGTCCCTGCTGAAGAAAAGCATCCCCACAACATGATGCTGCCACCACCATGTTTCACGGTGGGGATGGTGTGCTCAGGGTGATGTGCAGTGTTAGTTTTCCACCACACATAGCATTTTGCTTTTAGGCCAAAAGTTCAATTTTGGTCTCATCTGACCAGAGCACCTTCTTCCACATGTTTGCTGTGTCCCCCACATGGCTTCTCACAAACTGCAAACAGGACTTCTTATGGCTTTCTTTCAACAATGGCTTTCTTCTTGCCACTCTTCCATAAAGACCAGATTTGTGGAGTACACGACTAATAGTTGTCCTGTGGACAGATTCTCCCACCTGAGCTGTGGATCTCTGGAGCTCCTCCAGTTACCATGGGCATCTTCTCTGAATGCTCTCCTTGCCCGGCCTGTCAGTTTCAGTGGACGGCCATGTCTTGGTAGGTTTGCAGTTGTGCCATACTTGGGATATTTTTGTATAACCTAACCCTGCTTTAAACTCCACAACTTAATCCCTGATCAGTCTGGTGTGTTCCTTGGACTTCATGATGCTGCTTGTTCACTAAGGTTCTCTAACAAACCTCTGAGGGCTTAACAGAACAGCTGTATTTATACTGAGATTAAATTACACACATGTGGACTCTATTTACTAATTAGGTGACTTCGGAAGGCAATTGGTTCCACTAGATTTTAGTTAGGGGTATTTGAGTGAGGCTGGATTCACACCTATGCGAATTGGAAGCGGATTTCACCGCATTCAATTCGCATAGCAGGAGAATGTGACTGGCTCTCTATGGAGCTGGTTCACATATCTCCGCAGCAGGTCAGGTGCGTTTTGCAGGAAAAACATGTGCGAATTTGTACAGGAGTCCTGTGCGTCTTTTGGTCAGTTTCAGGTCCGAATTCAGCCAAAAATTTGGGCTGAAATCGGGCCTGAAACAATGAACCAGGATGCACCTGACCCCTGCTGTGTGACGGATTCTTCTTAGGTATGAACCCAGCCTAAAGGGGGCTGAATACAAATGCACGCCACACTTTTCAGATATTTATTTGTAAAAAATTTTGAAAACCATTTATCATTTTCCTTCCACTTCATAATTATGTGCCACTTTGTGTTGGTCTATCACATAAAATCCCAATAAAATACATTTATGATTTTGGTTGTAACATGACAAAATGTGGAAAATTTCAAGGGGTGTGAATACTTTTTCAAGGCACTGTATACATACCTCCCGACACCTATCAGCAAAAGCATGCAGGCATAGGACACACCCCTTGCCATGCCCCCTTAAAGAAGAATTGTACAAAAAAACAAGATTGGTTAAGGCTGGGTTCACACTGGTCCGACAAACGCTCCGACATTGGGAGCTCATGTCGCATGACGTGTGAAATTTAATGTTTCCCTATGGGAGCCGTCCTAACTGGTCCGACACAAGTCGTTCCGACTTTAGAAATGCTCCCTGTACTACTTTGGTCCGACTTTGATCCTACTTCAGCCTATTGACTATCATTGAAGTCGGATCAAAGTCGGATTGCCGTCTTGCATGATCCGACTTCGGCACGCGACTTGTGCTCAGATGTTCTTGAGGGGGAACTCCGCGCCAAATTTTAAATAAAAAACCGGCATGGGTTCCCCCTCCAAGAGCATACCAGGCCCTTGGGTCTGGTATGGACCTTGAGGGGAGCCCCCTACGCCGATAAAAACGGCGTGGGGGTCCCCCCCAATCCATACCAGACCCTTATCCGAGCACGCAGCCCGGCCGGACAGGAATGGGGGTGGGGACGAACGAGCGCCCCCCCCCTCCTGAACCGTACCAGGCCGCATGCCCTCAACATGGGGGGGTTGGTGCCCTGGGGGAGGGGGCGCGCTGCGGCCCCCCACCCCAAAGCACCTTGTCCCCATGTTGATGAGGACAAGGGCCTCTTCCCGACAACCCTGGCCGTTGGTTGTCGGGGTCTGCGGGCGGAGGGCTTATCGGAATCCAGGAGCCCCCTTTAATAAGGAGGCCCCCAGATTCCGGCCCCCCCACCCTATGTGAATGAGTATGGGGTACATGGTACCCCTACCCATTCACCTAGGGAAGTGTCAATAAAAAAAAACCACAGTACACAGGTTTCAAAATTAATTTATTGGGCAGCTCCGGTATCTTCTTCCGACTTCTCCCGGTGTTCCGCCTCTTCTCCCGGGCCCCGCCGCTATCTTCTTCCAGCTCTATTGCCAGCGAGGGGCCCGGTCTGCTGCCGCTGTCTTGTCGCCGCTGTCTCGCTGCTTCTTCTCTTCATCTCTTCTTCCGATGTTGACACGACGCTCTCCCCGGCTGGAATGCTCTCTGTGCGCTCTGCTCTGACTTATATAGGCGGTGACCACGCCCCCTAAAACGTCACAGTCCCAGCATGCCCAGGGACTGTGACGGCATAAGGGGGCGGGGTCACCGCCTATATAAGTCAGAGCAGAGCGCACAGAGAGCATTCCAGCCGGGGAGAGCGTCGTGTCAACATCGGAAGAAGAGATGAAGAGAAGAAGCGGCGAGACAGCGGCGACAAGACAGCGGCAGCAGACCGGGCCCCTCGCTGGCAATAGAGCTGGAAGAAGATAGCGGCGGGGCCCGGGAGAAGAGGCGGAACACCGGGAGAAGTCGGAAGAAGATACCGGAGCTGCCCAATAAATTAATTTTGAAACCTGTGTACTGTGGTTTTTTTTTATTGACACTTCCCTAGGTGAATGGGTAGGGGTACCATGTACCCCATACTCATTCACATAGGGTGGGGGGGCCGGAATCTGGGGGCCCCCTTATTAAAGGGGGCTCCTGGATTCCGATAAGCCCTCCGCCCGCAGACCCCGACAACCAACGGCCAGGGTTGTCGGGAAGAGGCCCTTGTCCTCATCAACATGGGGACAAGGTGCTTTGGGGTGGGGGGCCGCAGCGCGCCCCCTCCCCCAAGGCACCAACCCCCCCATGTTGAGGGCATGCGGCCTGGTACGGTTCAGGAGGGGGGGGGCGCTCGCTCGTCCCCACCCCCATTCCTGTCCGGCCGGGCTGCGTGCTCGGATAAGGGTCTGGTATGGATTGGGGGGGACCCCCACGCCGTTTTTATCGGCGTAGGGGGCTCCCCTCAAGGTCCATACCAGACCCAAGGGCCTGGTATGCTCTTGGAGGGGGAACCCATGCCGGTTTTTTATTTAAAATTTGGCGCGGAGTTCCCCCTAAAGATTCATACCAAACACAGTGCCGGGCATTGGCGGGGATCCAAGTCGGATCCCCGTTCATTGAAAATCGGACACATGCCGGCTTCATGTCGCAGGGCAAAGTCGGATCCAAAGTAGGACGGCTGTCGTGTCGCACCAGTGTGAACCCAGCCTAAACCCACAAGTGCTTTTTTTTTACCACTACTATTCCTTTATATTGGCTTTTGAAATTTACAAATGCAGCAATTTAGAAATCAGATGAAAGGTTTAGCACTGGAAAACACTTTTTCATAGATAAAAAGTGCATTTTATACACAACTATATAGATCAGATCGAAATGAGGGACAAATGAGGAGGAATGAGGGACAGAGGGACATTGCTCCAAATCAGGGACAGTCCCTCGAAATCAGGGACAGACATATATAGTACCTACATACATAGTCTGCTATTGTAGTATCTATTAAATTATTTGGACATATATACACTTCCTTTGCAGTTGTTATCCATGATGATGGACATTGAGGGACCCCAAGGGATACACTTTTTTTTACCCATGCCAAGCTCACCCTCCAACTGTCCCCCGGTGGGGTTTTCCACCTCTTCAGCTCCCGGGCTAGACATACGTCGTCACCACCTTTTGGAAAATAAGCTTCTGGTACCTTGGCTCAGCCGATTTGTACGTATGGGACCCCCCCATGCAAAGCCCCCCTTATTATTTGTAAAACAACATTTATTTTTGTGATATATATAACTCCAATTTATATTTTATATTCTAGATACGCTGCATACGCATCCACTCCTGAAGTGAGCACTGGACTCGCGAAACACGTCAGTTTGGCACTTATGTCCATGCATTTCATGTATGGTACTCATTTTATACCTTTAATAAGTCTAGACACCATGTTTACTCTTGTTATATTCATTAGCCAATGGTGTTCACCTCATTCAAAGTCCCAGGGCGAAATTTTGCTTTGTTGTATGTACTATGGGGGTAGAGGTGTGTCACTGGTGGCACCAGACCACTTTTTTTTTTTTTTTTCTGTAGCATTCCCCATCCGTTTTACATCGGATAAATACACTTGGTTACCCCAGGCAACTGTTCGTTTTAACCACTTCCCGACTGGCTCACGTACATAAACATCGGCAGAATGGCTCTCCTGCGCAAAATGACCTACAGGTATGTCGGCTCTTTTAGGAGCCTTAGCAGGCGTGCGTGGCGGGGGACCTGATGCGCGTGGCCGGGGGTCGCAATGACCCCCCGGCCACCCGCGATCATGGGCACGTGAGACAGATCGAGGATCCCGGTTCTTTCAGGAGAGGAGAGACACATTGTGTGTTCCCATTAGTTAGGAATGCCTCCTCCTCTAGTCACTCCCATCCCCCCACAGTTAGAACACACTGAGGGAACACATTTAACCCTTTGAGCGCCCCCTAGTGTTAACCCCTTCCCTACCAGTGACATTTATACAGTAATCAGTGGCTATTTTTAGCTCTGATCGCTGTATAAATGTCAATGTTCCCAAAAAAGTGTCAAAAGTGTCCGATCTGATCGCCGCAATGTCGCAGTCCCGATAAAAATCGCTGATCGCCGCCATTACTAGTAATAAAAAAAAATATATAAATTAAAAATGCCATAAATCTATCTCCTATTTTGTAGACGCTTTAACTTTTGCGCAAACCAATTAATATAAGCTTATTGCGATTTTTTTAACAAAAATATGTAGAAGAATATATATTGGCCTAAACTAATGAAGGAATTTGTTTTTAAAAAACAAAATTTGGAGATATTTATTATAGCAAAAACAAACAAATTATTATTTTTTTTTTTTTTTCAAAATTGACGCTCTTTTTTTGTTTATAGCGCAAAAAATAAAAACTGCAGAGGTGATCAAATACCACCAAAAGGAAGCTCTATTTGTGGAAAAAAAAAAAGGACGTCAATCTTGTTTGGGTACCACGCTGCACGACTGCGCAGGAGCTCGTTGAGGAGCTTGTCTGCAGACCCAGGTGCTTGCGCTCATTCTGATTGTGCCTGTATACGCACTAGCGGCAAATTGACCTAATTATTACCACTGTTATGGAGGAAAACATAGTCCCCAGTATTGCCTATGGTCTCCCTTTGATTTTCTTCCCTGTTACTGAATTACTATCCACTATTGTCTTGTAATGGGGTATAAGTCTCCTTTATTGAGTAGTCCCACCTAGAGGTTGCTAGTGGACCCATTTGTCCATCATCTTAGATGACTAAACAATATATAGCCTAGTAGTAGGGGGTGTAGCTAGTAGAGCAGCAGGCGGTGCAGGTCAGTATAGGGATGCCTGGGAATGATATTTATCTCTCAACCAACAACGTAACTAAGTGTAAAGCTTTCCCCTGTGGAAAAAGCTAGGGACCAATCTAAATTGAAAAAGAAGTGAAGGGGAGTCATGGTATTTCTACCAAACATAAGGACTAAGGACTGTAAGTAAGTTGTGGGTGTTGTATCTCTCCTCCTGGTGCCAGGGGCTAGGTCCTTGTAAAAGCTACCCTGACGAGAGCTGGCCAAAATTAGAGGTCCTGAACTGTAATGAGAACTGATGTACTGTTAAGATGTTCTGGATATGAGTAAACCTGACTGATCTCCCATTCTTGCTGTGAGGTTAACAATACCATCTAACCATCTGGGGAGTGTGACCTATACAATCGGTTCTGATTAGGAATTAGTGGTGGCCTAGTGAAGGTTGGTCTGCCTGCTTAATTGTGGTAGGAAAGGTTCCCCTGAGTGCTCATGCCTGGGAACCTGGGCCGCCATATCTCATGGGTCTCAGGTGTTTGGTGCGCCCCCCCTCTGCGGACTAGGCCTGGAACCATTGATCGGGAAAGGCCTCTTGTAAGTGTGTAAGTGTATGATTTCCAACATGAAACCTGAAAATGTTGTGAACCAGGGGGATAGTTACTAGGGTCTTGGACCCACCATTACAGAAAATTTTGTTTTGTGCCTCAGCACGGGACCGGGCTTACCATTCTGCAGAAAATTGCCGCTACAGTCTTGTTAAAACTTTCTGCGGAGGCAGCCATCTTGGTAGAGGCAGGGTCTTTGCTTCCTCACAAAGCTGCCTGATGACTGGTGATCTGATTACTGGTGGGGGATATTTAAGAAGCAGAAAAGAGGTAGAGGAAACGCAGAGCAACAGAAAATTTAGAGCAAAAGCAGGGAAATCTTGCACTGGAGCTTATATATACTTCCTCTCCAGCAAGCAACTGTAGTGACAAAGTGAGTACTGACATCACCAAATCTCACTCCTGTAAAGGAAATTTGTAAATTCTGTCTAAAACTGTAATCTATTTTTGTATGGTTTGCCTACGTATTATTGCACACTGCACTCATTGTGCATACAGCACTAATAATGTTTTCATTACGTGTTGCATTCTTTCGAGTCCTGATTAGAAATTGGCCTGTCTATGTTACGCCCCTTGTTACCATAAAAATACAATTGTAATATTAATGTGATACCTACATAATCAGGTGTATTAAAAAACAGTTGCGCAGAATAAAAGTTTTTTTGGAAAGACGCTGGAGTGTATCTTATGTGTTTGTTCCCTACTGCAATAGTACTTATTTTGGAACCCCTAACCAATATGAGGACAGGAGTTGCCTATCTATAAAATTTCCAGAACACTCCAAATCTGGTGAGACTGGCAGTCGGAGGTACAATGTCTTAGTTGTTTTCACCTTGCAGATATAGTATATAAAGCCCAAGACACTGGCATTCTTCTGCACAGGAAATGCACTATTATTCTTCATGAGGCATTCAGGACAAATTGTCAATTTTTCGGGGTACTGGTTAAGCAATAATCAAACTTCTAGCACAATTAAATTCCATAAAAGAGCAAATGTTACATTTTTAAGTTCTGGTTTGGTTTAACATAATGATAATATTATAGGGCGGCCTAAGCTTGGCCACCCTTGGGCCCTTTCCACAGGTCTGGGCCTAGACCAGCTTCATCGAAGAAACCAGAGCAACTAATAGAGTTCTGCATGCGTTTGAAGCTTATAACTCAGTAGCATATCATGATATTGTATTGTGTAAGCAGTTTTTAACTCCTACATTAGGGGTTAGATCTAGAATTAATGCTCCCTGGGAAGTAATAAAGGCTGGGTTCATTAGGGAACTGCTGAGGAAGGAAATATGTATTGATTCTAGGAGCGATCTCTCATGCATATACAAAGAGCTGCACTGGGGACTTATTACTTTAGACAGATGTAATTAAAGTTTACCGGATTCTGTTGGAGCAAACTGTACCTTTAAAGGACCACTAAGCGTAAGATTAGGTGATTAGATTAGCAACTGTGTACGAAAGGCAGCTTGTGTTAAGGTTTGACCTCAAATTATATGGTTTTGGTAAATCTAAAGGAATATAGTACAAGAAAATTGTATAATGTATGGCCAGGCTTAAGTTAAGTTTATCTGACATTGTCGATTTTCGAATCGTTAGTATGGTGCTTTCGAAAGCCGATTCCGAATATTCGTCCGACAAAAGCTGGATGTGCAGACTATAAAATTTTTGTCGTATGTGAACTCAACGTCCGTTTTTCATTTAATTAGTACGGTTTTCGTCTGGTTTTCGTCACTTCTGAAGTTGCATTCTGTCGTACGAGAATTTTGGTATGGTGAGTAACCTCTTCACTTTCGACATGAGACTAGCATGCAACAAAAAAACAAACGGTCGTCTGAAAATCTGATCGTGTGTATGAGGCCTTAAAGGGGTTGTTAACCCTCGCCGTTTTCAGCTTAATGCATTCTATGCATTAAGGTGAAAAACCTCCTGTGCTGCAGCAGCGCCCCCGAGCCCCCCTTATACTTACCTGAGACCCGTAATTCCCACAACGGGAACGAGCACACCAGCTCCGGCCGGTGTCTCGTGTCCTGATTGGATAGCAGCCATTGGCTCCCGCTGCTGTCAATCAAATCCAATGACGTGTGCGCCGGGGGGCAGAGCCGAGTCCTGCTGTCTGTGTGTCCAGACATAGCAGCAGGACACGGGAGCGCACGCACATGTGTCCCGGTGAAGAACGTTTCTCCGCTGGGACACTTGAGAAGAGGAGGAGCCAGGAGCGCCGCAGAGGGACTCCAGAAGAGGAGGATCCGGCCACTCGATATGTAACCACATAACCAACTGCACAGCGAAGGTAAGTATGACGTGTTTGTTTTTTTAAAACTAAATCTTTACAACCCCTTTAACCAAGAACCTCTTCTGATCTATATGCTTTTGACATCTAAGGGTCAACACTATTGCCTAAGATAGTCCTAATTAATTAGGCTGTCACACTGGGCTATCAAATTAGGGGTGGGACTGCACTGTTTATGATCAACCAATATTAACAATCACAGTCAAATATCTGCAGACATTGCCCAGTTCAGGTGAAGTCCAATCAATATTAGACATGTGTGATTCGGTTCGTAACAAGTAGATTTTCGCACAAATTTGTTAGTATTCGTACATTCGGATCAATTCGAACATCCGAATAGCTGAAAGAACCAAAATACGAAAATTACGAATAAGCAAAATAACGAACACGCCAAAATACGAACTTACGAACGGACAAACTTACAGAAATACGAATCTCCGAAACAGTAAAAGAAAGAAAATTACATCTATAACTAATTATTTACATTACGTATTTTCAATCCTTTGTCTGTTCATAATTTCGTATGTTCGTATTTTCATTAATTCGTGTGTTCGTAATTTTGTTTCTTCGTCTGTTCGTAATTTTGTTTGTTCGTGTTCTCGAATAGTTCTTTTGAATGGACAGTACATTGCCCCGTACACACGGTCGGATTTTCCGATGGAAAATGTGTGATAGGACCTTGTTGTCAGAAATTCCGACCGTGTGTGGGCTCCACCACACATTTTCCATCGGATTTTCCGACACACAAAGTTTGAGAGCAGGATATAAAATTTTCCGACAACAAAATCCGTTGTCGGAAATTCCGATCGCGAGTACACAAATCCGACGCACAAAGTGCCACGCATGCTCAGAATAAATTAAGAGATGAAAGCTATTGGCTACTGCCCCGTTTATAGTCCCGACATACGTGTTTTACGTCACCGCGTTCAGAACAATCGGATTTTCCGACAACTTTGTGTGACCGTGTGTATGCATGACAAGTTTGAGCCAACATCCGTTGGAAAAAATCCATGGATTTTGTTGTCGGAATGTCCGATCAATGTCCGACCGTGTGTACGGGGCATAAGTGTATCTTAATATGTATGTTCGTAATTTCGTATGTTCGTAATTTCGTGTTCTCGAATCGTTCTTTCGAATGGGCAGTGTATTAGATGTATTTTATTAAATATCTTTAGCCAATCAGCTTATCCCTTTTGTGTCACACGGCATTCCTGAATCTTTTTAGATTCAGTTGAGGAGGAGACGGAGTCGGGTCTGGTGACTGAGGGAGTGGACTGGAGTAAGAGCCCTTTCACACTGGGGCGGCGTCGGCGGTAAAACGCCGCTATTATTAGCGGCATTTTACCGTCGGTATGCGGCCGCTAGCGGGGCGGTTTCCCCCCCCCGCTAGCGTCCAAGAAAGGGTTAAATACCACCGCAAAGTGCCTCTGCAGAGGCGCTTTGCCGGCGGTATAGCCACGCCGTCCCACTGATTTCAATGGGCAGGAGCGGTAAAGGAGCGGTATACACTCCGCTCCTTCACCGCTCCGAAGATGCTGCTAGCAGGACTTTTTTTACCGTCCTGCCAGCGCATCGCTCCAGTGTGAAAGCCCTCGGGGCTTTCACACTGGAATGAAAGCAGCGGCACTTTCAGGTCGGTTTGCAGGCGCTATTATTAGCGCAATAGCGCCTGCAAACCGCCCCAGTGTGAAAGGGCTCTTAGTACAGGACTTATTAGAAAAGCAAGCATAGGATTATTATTCTTTATTTCCTACGAAAGCACGAATCAACAAAAAAGGCAACCTCACTAAAGTAACAATTACTAAATTACGAGTAGTGTACGGAATAAACGAAAATTATTGTCTAACAAAATTCCGAATTTCGAATCAAAGAAAATTAGACTAACGGAATTACGAATCATTTCGTATCAACGAAAATTTAACTGTTTTACGAAAATACGAACGAGTCAGAATATGAAAACTCGCGTCTTACGAAATTACAAATCGTTACGAATCAACGTAAACGTAAAAAAAAACGAAACAAATTTTTTTGTTGTGCACATGTCTAATCAATAAAATCTAATTATTGTGATGTGATTTAGTCTTTTATTATATAGCCAAGGAATTTGAGATGGTGGAAACTGTTCAGTTTGAGTATTCCTTCCTATGGAAACCTTAAAAAGGACCTCAGAAAACTTTTCAAGTGAATGACCCCTGAGAATGTAGAGCTAGGTCCAGCCAAGTGACCTTGACACATTTGCCCTCTGAGAGTATAGCCAAGCAGCAGACAGACAGTAGTCTGTGATCAGGCTGGACAGGCAGATAAGTCATTACATCAGGGGGTCGCTGTGTCTGGGCTAGGGGTCTGGTGTCTGTACATTATCTGCAATGCAAAAGATAGAGCAAGATCAGGTAAAGTACTTATCTGTCTTTCATAAACAATGGTCAGCCCATCACAAAGCATAAACATATACAGATAGTATTCACTGGTCAGAAGTCTCAGAAAGCCAGATCTGTTTCTAAAATGCAGCAATGCCAAGATCTGTGGACGATTTCTAGGTCTCAGGCTGGGTTCACACTTGTGCGATGTTAGACATCGCATGTGATGCGCGCCGCACTGCTGTGCAGATCACATGCAATGTCTGTGCGATGCCAATTCAGCCATACAGATTGTATGGCTGAATGGGCATCGCATTCTCACCAAACTGGTGCAGGACCCTTTATTTGGTCCGCACTGGAATCGGATCACATGTATGTTCACTCCCATGCGATCCGATTCCTGCACCATTTGACAGTTTCCACTGCGATATGCGAACTGATCTGGGGGTGCCATTAACTTTCTATTGAGGCCCGCAGCGGTTCGCATAGGGCAGTGTGAACCCTCTTTGAGTTATTTGCGATGTGGGAACCGGCACTTGAATCACGCTGGTTCCCGCATCGCGCTAGTGTGAACCGAGTCTTATGCCGCGTACACACGATCGGACTTTCCGCCAACAAAACCGTGGATTCTTGTTCGGAGGTTGTTGGCTCAAACTTGCATACACACGGTCACACAAACGTTGGCCAACAATTATGAAAGTGGGAACGCGGTGACGTACAAGACGTACGACGAGCCGAGAAAAAGGAAGTTCAATAGCCAGTGCGGCTCCTTCTGCTTGATTCCAAGCATGCGCAAACTTTTGTGCGACGGACTTGTGTACACACGATCGGATTCTCCGACATCAAAGTTTTGTTGGCGGAAAATTGGAGAACCTGCTATCAAACATTTGTTGGCGGAAAGTCCGAAAGCAAATGTTTGATGGAGCATACACACGGTCGGACTTTCCGACAACAAGCTCACATCCAACTTTTCCCGTGGGAGAGTCCGACCGTGTGTACGCGGCATTAGGCTGGGTTCTCACTAGCTTCGTATGCGGCTCACAGCAGGGGTCCGGTGCGGCCCCGTTCACTGTTTCAGGTCCGATTTCAGAATTTTTGGCTGAATTCGGACCTGAAATGGACCAAAAGACGCACAGGACTCCTGTGCAAATTCACACCGGAGCCGCAGCGGAGATATGTGAACCGGCTCCATAGAGAGCCGATCAAAATCTCCTGCTGTTGCGAATTGAATGCGGAAAAACCACATCCAATTCGTAATAGTGTGAGCCCAGCCTTAAAGCGGAACTAAAGTTGCTTTGGTAATAAGTGCTGACAGTCTCAGACATTTTTTATGACAACAGAAACTGTATGGGGGGAGATTTACTAAAACTGGAGCACATAGAATCTGGTGCAGCTGTGCATAGTAACCAATCAGCATATAACTTCGGCTTGTTCAATTAAAGCGACATTAAACCTTTGTTTTTTTTATTATTAAAATAATAAACATTTTATACTTACCTGCTCTGTGCAATGGTTTTGCACATATATACCGTAAATATTTTGCCTTGCATTCTTCTTTTAAACTGAGTGCGTTGTTTTAAAAGGTAAGGGATCAGATCTACTTTAAGTATTGGATGTGTATGGATTATTTTTGCCGAAAAAAAGATATGGTTTAGTGTCACTTTAAGCCGTTTCCTGTGGCTGTGCACTCTCAGAACAGATTATATAGATTTCTGGGGGTTTCATTTTATTTTTCCATGTGATCATCCATTGGAGGCGTTATTTCCACAGGGACATCTGTAGTCCAGACACTGTGAGCAGCAGCAGAACGTGTATTATCACTGCTGATGGTGCTGAAACCATGAAAGTGACAGTTGTCAGCACCACACCCAGCTCAGGTTATCAGCCAGAGTCAGACATGGGACATGGAGCCTCTCCCTGTACTGATCCATCCCTGGGAAAAATGATAAATACAGTGAGAATATGACTGGACTTTATATCCAAAGGGAACAGGGCTCTTTCACACCAGTAGCATTGGACTGCATTAGCCAGCAAAGTCCGAAAGCAAGAACTATGATTCAGTTCACACCAACATACTGTGTTGGTGTGCACTGAAAAAAAAAATAGGACATGTGGTATTTTCCTCCAGCACATTCTGATGCACTATAAGAGGGGTCAGACTCATGCTGGCCCCATATGGAGTTATTTTTTTAACAAACCTTATTTTAAAGAATTACAATATCAATTAAAAAAAAAAGGGGGGGGGGGGATCTGATTCTGAAACGATTGGGTTTTCCACCATGGTCGATCAAGGGAACCTGTCTTCTGAGTCAACCAATTATGGGAATGGTGTGCTTCTAACTGCTTTGGACAGAGAGCTTGCTTAGGCAGAGGTTGGCCAATTCATAGATCAGGGGTCTCCAAACTGTGGCACTTTGCTTGCCTTTATCTGGCACTTTGGGGCACTATTTCGCCCACGGATACGAGGCACTATTCTTCCAATTGATAAAAACAATGCAGCACCATTCCTTCCACTGACACCACGATGGGGCATATATCCTCTCAGTGACACCATGATGAGGCACTATTCCTTCCTCAGACACCAATGATGGGGCACCATTCCTCCCCCACTAACACCAATGATGGCCACTATTCCCTCCATGGACACCAATGATGGTGCACCAGTCCTCTCACTAACACCATTGATGGGGCTTTATTCCTCCCACTCACACCAATGATGGCCACTATTCCCTCCATGGACACCAATGATGGTGCACCAGTCCTCTCACTAACACCATTGATGGGGCTTTATTCCTCCCACTCACACCAATGATGGGCACTATTCCTTCCACTGATACCAACAATGGGGCACTATTCCTTCCATGGACACCAATGTTGGGGCACTGTTTCCTCCATATACACCAATGATGAGGCACTATTCTTTCCACTGACACCAATGATGAGGCACTATTCCTCCCACTGATACCAATGATGGGGCACAATTTTACATAGTTACATAGTAGGTGAGGTTGAAAAAAGACACACGTCCATCAAGTCCAACCTATGTGTGTGATTATGTGTCAGTATTACATTACATATCCCTGTATGTTGCGGTCATTCAGGTGATTATCTAATAGTTTCTTGAAGCTATCAATGCTCCCCGCTGAGACCACCGCCTGTGGAAGGGAATTCCACATCCTTACCGCTCTTACAGTAAAGAACCCTCTACATAGTTTAAGGTTAAACCTCTTTTCTTCTAATTGTAATGAGTGGCCACGAGTCTTATTAAACTCTCTTCTGCGAAAAAGTTTTATCCCTATTGTGGGGTCACCAGTACAGTATTTGTAAATTGAAATCATATCCCCTCTCAAGCGTCTCTTCTCCAGAGAGAATAAGTTCAACGCTCGCAACCTTTCCTCATAACTAATATCCTCCAGACCCTTTATTAGCTTTGTTGCCCTTCTTTGTACTCGCTCCATTTCCAGTACATCCCTCCTGAGGACTGGTGCCCAGAACAGGACAGCATACTCCAGGTGCGGCCGGACCAGAGTCTTGTAGAGCAGGAGAATTATCGTTTTATCTCTGGAGTTGATCCCCCTTTTAATGCCAATATTCTGTTTTCTTTATTAGCAGCAGCTTGGCATTGCATGCCATTGCTGAGCCTATCATCTACTAGGACCCCCAGGTCCTTTTCCATCCTAGATTCCTCCAGAGGTTCTCCCCCCAGTGTATAGATTGCATTCATATTTTTGCCACCCAAATGCATTATTTTACATTTTTCTACATTGAACCTCATTTGCCATGTAGTCGCCCACCCCATTAATTTGTTCAGGTCTTTTTGCAAGGTTTCCACATCCTGCGGAGAAGTTATTGCCCTGCTTAGCTTAGTATCGTCTGCAAATACAGAGATTGAACTGTTTATCCTCCAGGTCGTTTATGAACAAATTAAATAGGATTGGTCCCAGCACAGAACCCTGGGGGACCCCACTACCCACCCCTGACCATTCTGAGTACTCTCCATTTATCACCACCCTCTGAACACGCCCTTGTAGCCAGTTTTCAATCCAGGTACTCACCCTATGGTCCATGCCAATGGACCCTATTTTGTACAGTAAACGTTTATGGGGAACTGTGTCAAATGCTTTTGCAAAAAAAAAAAAATTTCTTCCACTGACATCAGCAATGGGGCACTACTCCTTCCACAGACACCAAATATGGGGCACCACTGACACTATTCCTTCCACAGACACCAATGATGAGGAGCTATTCCTTCCACTGATACCAATGATGGGGCACTATTCCTTTTATGGAAACCATTGATGGGGCACTATTCCTTTCACGGACACCAATGATGGGGCACTATTCCTTCCACAGACACAAATGATAGGGCACCATTTGTTCCACTGACACGAATGATGGGGCACTATTCCTTCCACGGATACCAATGATGGAGCACTATTCCTCCCACTTACACCAATGATGAGGCACTATTTCTTCCACTGACACCAATGATGGGCCACTATTCCTACCACGGATACCAATGATGGGGCACAATTCGTTCCACTGACACCAATGATGGGGCACTATTCCTTCCACGGATACCAATGATGGAGCACTATTCCTCCTACTCACACCAATGATGAGGTACTATTCCTTCTACTGACACCAATGATGGGGCACTATTCCTCCCTCTGATGGGGCACTATTCCTTCCACTGACACCAATGATGGGACACTATTCCTTCCACTGACACCAACAATGGGGCACCATTCCTTACACTAACACCAATGATGAGGCACTATTCCTTTCATGGACACCAATGGTGGGGCACCATTCCTCCCACTAACACCAATGATTGAATACTATTCCTCCCACTCACACCAATGATGGGGCACTATTCCTCCCACCAATACCAATGTTGGAAGCCGGATTGTGATGCAGGGCAGCAGCACAGCAGGCTGGTAGGTCACAGGTGGCAGCAGGCACTTTGGAGGCTGGCAGGTCACAGGCAGCAGGCACTTGGCAAGCTTGTAGGTCACAGATGGGCAGCAGCACTGGCAGGTCACAGGTGGCAGGCACTCGGCAGGCTGGCAGGTGGCAGACAGCAGGTACCTGGCAGGTTGTCAGGTTGCAGGCAGCAGGCACTTGGCAGGTATTTGGCAGGCTGCAAGACTAGGGGTGGCCACCACAGGCTGGATACAGAGCAGAGTCAGGCAAGCTGGGGGGGGGGGGGACACTAGCAGGCACATCAGGAACAGAGCAGCAGGCATAAGAGTAGTCAGGTTCAGGTCAGAGTTGGCAATGGTAAACAGACAGACAGAAGGATCAGGCAGAGATGATGTTGAAGAGCAAGCCAGGGGTCGGTTCAAGCAGAGTTCAAGCGTGGTCAGACGGATAAGGATGACAGCAGGAGATCAAGCACAGAAACAGGTAGCAGAATGCTGTAGACCATAAGGCAAGGTCCTAGTGCAGCAGAGGTGTTTTAATAGCCCACTAGGCGCCAATCAAGTGGCGGGCGTGCGCACCAGCTCGCACACGTGTGCGCGCATGTGCGTGAGAACGGGTCTGGCTAACAGGAATTCTCTGTGTGCGAATAACTATGTGCCTGGTCACACTTCATCTTTTCTGACAAAGGGGTCTGGATAACAGGAATTTCCTGTCTGTGCATAACTGTACGCCTGGTCACATTTCCTGACACCTACGGTCCACAAGTGCTATGTGATATTTTACTTCCACTGACCACCAAGCCTGAGGCATTGTTTACTCCGAGTGATGCCGGGCAATTTTCTACTCCCACTGGCCACAGTCCATCACCCCCTAAGGTCTAAAGGACAGTAAACTGGCACTTTGTTTAGAAAGTATGGAGACCCCTGCCATAGATGATGATCATGTTTAATCTCATAAGGGTTAAGAGCAGTCTGTCCCAACCTTTTTTTTACCCCCGAGGAATCCTTGAAATAAATTGTTAGACTCAGGGAACCTCTAATGAAAATGATTATATCTGCAGGTCAAGGTACATTAGCAGGATCAGCAAGTTGAAGAAAGTAATAAAGAAAACAAAGAAAATGTCCTACGTAGATAATCTGGCTCCTACATAGCGGATCATTTATCAACCCCCTCTTGCTCTATACCCCTAAAACCTCTTTTCATTAACAATCATAAAGTTAATGAACAGCAAAATTAAAAAATGGAATAGAAACAGACAATAAAAATGTTAGTAGTAGAATTCCCTTACACTAGTGATTAGAAATGTCCTCTTACATTGGAGGTCAGTAGAAAAATGCCCAGTAATAGTGCTGGCCAGTGGAGAAATGCCTTCTAACATTGATGGTCAGTAAGAGAGAAGTCCATTACATTGGTGGTCAGAGGAGGTGTTCCCATTTTAAATTGGGGATCAGTGGAAAGTGCCCCTTGCATTGGAGGTCAGTAGAAAATGCCCATCACAGTGGCAGTCATCGGGGAAATGTCTTCTAAGATTGATGGTCAATAAAAAAAGGAGTCCAGTACATTGATGGGCCAGTGATAATGTCACCCCCTTAAATTGGGGATCAGTGAACAGTTCCCCTTTACATTGTCAGTCAGCAGGAAAAATGCCCAATTACAATTAGTGGCCAGTGGAGAAAAACCCTCTATTATTGATGGCCAATAGGAGAAAAGTCCATTCGTATCCAGTGGAGATGTTCCGCTTAAAATTGGGATCAGTGGAAAAGTCCCCCTAGCATTGGAGATCAGTCGAAAAATGCTCAGTTACCATAGTGGTCAATAGAGATGCCCCCCTTAAATTGGGGATCAGTGGAAACGTGTTCATTTATATTGGATGTCAGTAGAAAAATGTCCAGTTATAGTGGCGGCCAGTGGAGGAATACCCTTTAGCATTGATGGTCAGTAAGGGAGGAATCGATTACATTAGTGGTCAGTGAAGGTGTTCCATTTTAATTTGAGAATCAGTGGAAAAGCGTCCCCTTGCATTGGAGGTCAGTAGACATTTGCTCAGTCACAGTGGTGGTCAGTGGCGAAATGCCCCCTAACATTAATGGTCAGTAGGGAAGGAGTCAATTATATTGGAGGCCAGTGGAGATCCCCTCTTATACTGGGGATCCGTGGAAAAGTGTCCCCTTGCATTGAAGGTCAGTAGACAAATGCCAAGTTACAGTGGGGGCCAGTGGAGAAATTCCCTCTAATGCCGCGTACACACGCCCAGACTTGGGAACTGTCTAAACTCTGTAGGCATTTCCGACTGAGAGATTTAGAACATGTTCTATATCTGAGTCCATTGGAAATGCCGACAGAAAAAGTCAGATGGGGCATACACACGGTCGGACTGTCCGATCGAAAGCTCCCATCAGACTTTTTCTGTTGGGAAGTCCGGCCGTGTGTACGCGGCATAACATTGGTCAGTAGGGGAAGAGTCCATTAAATTGGTGGCCAGTGGGAATGCTCCCCCTTAAACTGGGGATTAGTGGAAAAGTGCCTCCTTGCATTGGCGTTCACTGTAGAAATTACCACTACCATTGGACGTCAGTGAAAACTTCTTCCCTTAATGGGTGTAGGTGAGAGAGCAATGTGCGCCTGCTCAAGGAACCCCTTAGAAACCTCTGGAGGAAATCTGGGGTTCCAAGAAACATTGGTTAAGAGCGTCTTGTCCAGATAAAATCATTTATGAAATTGGGGAAAGAGCGGACAACATTTGCAACCCCTGTTAGATCTTTACCAACCCTATACCTTGACATCGTGCGGTGTCAGCAGGACAGAAAGTCAGGGGAAAGTTAACTAATGGAGACACAAACAGCAATAAAACCCTACTCAAAAAAATAAAAAAAATAAAAATGACCTTTTATGACACAAAATATATTTTGCCTCTCTAAGACAAACAACGCCTGCCTACATTTCAAGCTTTTCACGCAGGTATTTAACTTACAGTCTGCGTAGCCCTTAGATATATAGAAGCAAAAACAATTTTAATACATAGAAGCTTCTTAGTAGTCTCCCTGTTAACTGTAAATTAATCCTTCTATTAACCTGTTTACCTCCACCACCCCCAACCTCATCAGAGGAGAATTAACCTGTGCAGCACTGTCAGATCAATGCCGCTGTCTGCAACGCAAGGCTGACCTCCCTAGAGACGCAGGGGGTTAATGAGTTAGACAGCTGCAGTGTAGCTGTGTTGTAATCCCAGTGCCCAGGAGGGCCAGAGAGAGAGAGAAGTGAGCAGCTGTGCCTTTAAATGCCATTTCCTTCTATTGTATTTGAATGGTGATCAGGAAAAAGGAAATGAAAGCAGAGGGGCTGAGCTAAAATAGTCAATGCTGCAAAGGAGACAGCAATTGCCTATATAAGTGACAGTGACACAGGCTTCTCTCTCAGACCTTCCTTCTTGGCCACAGGACTCAGGCAGCTGCCAGGAATACAGATGTGGCAGCACGGTGATGGAGAGCGGGCAGTTGGCATCTGACGTTGGACCCTGGAGGGGGGGGGGGGGGTAGATCTGCTACAGAGAGGATAGCATTGCATGGACCTGTGTCTGTATGAATTAGCCAGGACCTACAAAGAGCCAAGACAACACACTGTACAGAGGACAATACACAGGAGCAAGCAAATGTCAGCACCCATCGAGAGGAAGAGCCTGGACCCTGCAGAGTAAGCGTGGCTGGGGTCTTATTGTTGCAGCGATTGGAGGTGGTGGTGGTGGCGGGGGGGGGGAGCTAATGAAAATAGGGGCAATTGCTGACCATTTGGGCAAGCGATTAAAGGAGGGGGACACATTATATTGAAATAGACAAGGGCTGATGGCTAGCATAGGTACCGGCTGTCCTTGATTTCCAGGAACACACCTGGATTATAGAGGCGTGCAGCTGGAATTTCTTGTTCCTTAAAAATGCCCTGAGATGGAAAATTGAATTTTTTTTTTTTTTACGCACAGTCCTTTCTATTCGACCTTATTTTAAAATAAGTATTTAAAATGCTAAAAGATGTATTTGTGTAGTCCATATGCAAAAATGGGAATAAAGTGCATCACGGTGGTGGCGGCATTGTAACTACAGCAAGGACATTTTCAGTAGAAATGTGGTCCTGGAAGTTATTTTAAATCAGCCTTTCTTAACCTTACAAACTTTTAGTTCTTTCGAACCAACCTTATTTTTAAATTAGTATTTAAAATGCTAATAGATGTATTTGTGTTGTCCATAAGCCATAATGGCAATAAAGTGCATCACGGCGGTGGTGGTGGTTGCCTTGTAACTATAGCAGGGACATCATTTTCAGCAGCAATGTGGTCCTGGAAGTTATTTAAAATCAGCCTTTCTCAAACTTTCAACTTTCGTTCTTTCTATCTAACATTGTTTTAAGATAAGTATTTAAAATGCTAACAGATGTATTTCTCTAGCCCATATGCCATAACGGGAATAACGTGCATCATGGCAGTGGTGGTGGTGGTGGTGGTGGTGGCATTGTAACTACAGCAGGAACATCATTTACAGTAGCAATGAGGTCCTGGAAGTTTTTTCTTCTATCAGCCTTTCTCAACCTTTCGACTTTTAGTTCTTTCTATCTAACCTGTTTTAAAATAAGTATTTAAAATGCTAGTAGATATATTTGAGTAGTCTATACAGGGCCGGGACAAGGGGTGGGCAGGAGGGCAAATTGCCCTGGGGGCAATGGTTTATTGCAGGGATGTGGGTGCCATGACCTTAAACCTAAGAAGGGGGGGCACGTTTTGGCATCTTTGCCCTGGGCGCTGGAGTCCATATACCATAATGGGAATAAAGTGCATCACATCGGTGGTAGTGGGGATATTATTAGTATTTTAGTTGTAAAGTTATTTTAAATCCGCCTTTCCTATACTTTCAACCTTCGAGGAACCTTGAAATATTTTTTCAGGTCTCTGGGAACCCCTGCTATAGTTATACCTATAGTTTGTGGTACATTAGACTGCTTTACAAAGATTTTTAGTATTGAGTTTTGCAATGTAAAAAAACAAAAAGGTATAAAAGTAATGCACAAAGGGATACAATAAATTGAGAGTCATAGATGGTAGGATTTCAGCATTTCATGGTACTGATCATGGAAGGTTTAATATAAAAAAATGAATAATAATGCATACCTAGCATATTTGACACCCTGGGTATTTTTTCAACCCTGCTGCTCTGTACAACAGCATTTTTTGTGATAATCTTGATACTACATAAATTATAATAATAACAGAAAAGACATGCAGACAGTATAAAGTTGTGGTATCCCCTAACATTATTGGTCCTTGTAGATGTGCCCCTTTCATTTGTGGTCAGTGTAGGTAGGAGGGTCAATTTACCAGACTCAAGGAACACTTACCAACCTCAGGAGGAACTTTAGGGTTCCATGGAACCCTGATTGTGAATGGCTGTTCTAAATGTTGGTAACGGTGTAATGATAATGAAAGCGCTGGATGGATGGTGGGAATCTAATTTTGAGACAATGCTGTAGCTGGCAGGACATGCTGAGGGATGTAGCTCCCCAAAAAAAGAGCTTCAGTGGTTTAGGGGTCATTTACTGCTCTGGTGTAGAACATCCCAACAAACCTATCATGGGCGAAATATGTAGGCTGCTGTTTTTGTGTATTGTGTGTTTAAAAAAAAAAAACTCCTTTAAACGACCTCCTACAGCACCGGATGGAAGCCCTGGCTGCACCAGGTTTCATTTACCTCTCCAGCATCTACCAAAAACTGAAAAATTGTGTTTGGGTGAACTGTTTTGTACATTGAAAAATATGTACGCCTCCACGGCTGACTTCTTCCCTCTGAAAAATGCAGGTTGCTTGGCTGTCATGCTAATCGACTGGCTTCAGCACTTTCTGAGGCATTGATTAGGAACAATTAGCTAAACCAAACATTGTAACTTTGCTTGCTGCAAGTTTATCAATGCTCAGAGCAGTAGAAAGAAACTGAGGCTAGATTGATCAACTGGTCAGCCAGGTAAATATAATTTTCCATTGGATAATATAAAACACAGAGGGCGCACTAGCCTTGCACATTACCCTTTGTGATAGCTTTAATAAAGGATAAAAAAATATACTGTATACTCATAAACAACATACAATGGAAAGCATATCCATTTCAACAGTGTCCTAGACGACCTGGTCAACTGAGCGAGTCCCAACGACAGGAAGACACTCTGAATGACTGATGCATCTTGAAGGGTGTTCCTCGAGCATTTTCCAAAGACTTCCATGAGAAATAAAAATCCCTTGTATTTTTATAGCTCATCTAGATACAGTTCCTCCAGCAGCTCCCTTTAAAATAACCCCATTCACTTCCATGCATGTCCAGGTTTCAGACATAGGCAGAAGAGGCACAAAAAGGACAGGAGCTGCAACCTATGCTGATGTTCATAGCCGGGGAAGGAAGTGGGGGAGCACTTTAATAAGGAAAGAGATGGTCGGCACTCAGAATGACATCCAAAATGGTATTTCCTTATTAAATACATGTACAAAGCTGTAAAACGGCCTACGTGTTTCGGACGTTAGTCCTTAGTCATGGCTAAGGACTAACGTACCGAAACGCGTAGGCTGTTTTACAGCTTTGTACATGAATTTAATAAATAAATACCATTTTGGATGTCATGAGTGCCGACCATCCCTTTCCTTATTCTGGCACGTTGGAGGTGTCAGCAGCCTCAAGGTCTGAGCACCGGGTAGAGCTTTTATATAGGAAGGTTGCAGCGCCTATACACCTGTTTACCTTGGGGGTGCACTTTGATATGTTTGCCTTGGGTACTAAAACACCTTGTCCCACCACTGCTTGTGTGACTTGCAAAAAATAGAATCCAAGTGGTGAAATATATTTTCTACCAGAAAAAAAATGTATTTTATTATTGTGCTGCACTTCCAGATTTCACCAGCAGCTGGTGCTGCAAGTAGATGTTTCTAAGGTGCCCTCTGAAAATCGATCCACATTTAGATTGCTTTTCAGAGGGCATTTGACAGACAGTGAGGAGGCATTATATCACCTCCTCACTGCCTAATTTAACCCTGTATTGCTGCATCATGTTGTAATCGCGTGCATTGCATGCGGTTGTGGCACAGCCCCATTGTACTCAATGCAATGTACTTTTTGCCACCTGTCTGAAAGAACCCATTCTGATCCCCTGTGTCAGTGAGCAGTGGCTGCAGGGGAGAAGAGGAATAGGTCAACAAAGGCTGGGAATTCCAGGAGCCGTGACATCATAGGCTCCAATATCCAAGCCGTTGTCGGCGCTCCCTCATGTCCCTTGCAGCTCACTAACAGGGGATCCAGAGCTGCGGGATCATGTGACTGGACCAGAGCAGACTAAAGTTGGCCATACAAGTATGGAATTTTGTGCGTTTGCAGTGCGAACGACTATTCGTTGCTCGATAGTGACCTGGCCACTAACTGATAGAATAAAATAATTTCTGGATCGAAAGTGATCAGTCAATTACAATAGCAATATATATAATTCCAGTTTACCTATATGGCAAGCACATGCACAATACAAGACAGATTTTTTTTTTTTCTTGTATAACATATACACTTTGGTTGATACAATAAAAAGTTTTCACTTTGGATAAATCAACATTAGCCGGGCCTACTGTCAAAATCGATGGTAAAGTTGAGTACACTAACTGTACGAATGTTGAACGATCTTGCCGCACACGACCAGTTTTGGCCAAAATTTTATACATGTATGGCCAGCTTAAAAATAGGTAAGTGTACTTTTTTTTTTTTGTTTTTTACACAGGTTGGACATGATAAGTAGAACATTTTTAAGCATAGTTAGTGTTAGGCTGGAATTCCCCTTTAAAGACCAGTCACCACAAAAGATATGAGGGCACTCTTTGCAACTAGAGGAAAAGACGTTAAGAATATGTTACCCCAACATTTCATGTTCCTGATATGTGTGTTTTGTACCATGTACATGTGTTAAAAAGTATTGTGTTCCCTTCCTTACTTCCTTTGTGTAAAACACCTGGTGATGCTGCTAGTCCCCCTGCTTTCCTATTTCAAACTGACCACACTAGGCATGGAAGCACATCCATCTCAGGGTGGTCAGTTTTCTGGCTGTGCTGGGAGAACAGCTTGCCTGTCCTCAATTGGCCCTCCTGCACTGCTCTTCACTGGGAAGATCAGTGTGTTGCTGTTTCTCTACCCCCACCTCTCCAAGCCCCTCATGCAGCTAACAATAGAGATTATGTAATCACTTGAAAAAAAAAAAAAGATATATATGTTTCCATCAGCTGTCGGATGCATGCCGCCTCCATTGCGAGTAAGGGAACCCGGCAGTGAAGCCTTAAGGCTTCACGCTGGGAACCCTACTGCGCATGTGCAAGGCTCCGCTCCTCTCTCCTACTGGTCCGGCAGCTAGGGCAGGAGGAGGGAGCCTGGGCGGAGACGTCAATACCCGCGACCGAGGCTCCCGGAAGTGGAACAGGATATAGCCTCTAGAAATAGCCTCTAAAAAGCGCATAAAAACTGCCTCCATTCTTTGCAGTGTGTGCTTTCACAGTGGGGCGGCGCGCTTGCAGGACAGCATCTTTGGGGCGGGTTGGGAGCACTGTAAATAGCGCTCCCAAAACGCCCCTGCTTATTGCAATGAATGCCTTAAAGCATTCATTGCAATGGGCGGCGCTTTGAAAGCACCGCAAAACAGGACTTTTTCCGTGTTTTTTTTTTAAAGGTTAAATCCACCCCGCTAGCGGTCGAAAAGCATTGCTAAAATGCAGCTAAAGCACAGCAAAAACTACCGGCGCTGTAATGCGAAAGGGGTCCAGTTTTGCAGCGCTTTTAAAACGATTTGGAAGCGCTACCCATTCATTGCAATAAGCAGGGGCGTTTTGGGAGCTCTATTTACAGAGCTCCCAACCCACCCCAAAGATGCTGCTTGCAGGACTTTTTTTAACGTCCCGCAAGCGCACCACCCCAGTGTGAAAGCACACACTGCAAAGAATGGGAGGAAGTTTTCAGGTGCTTTTTAGAGGCTGTTTTTAGCGCTAAAACGCTTGAAGACTGCCACAGTGTAAAAGGGGTCTAAAAGGTATTAACTGTGAGGGATGAGTTCATGTAGAAAGTAAAAGTTCAACTGTTAGTTAGAGGTTTACTTGGCTTCCCTGAAGAGGTGAATTTTCTGAGATTCCCTAAAGGTAGACAAGGTATCCATACAGGTTGAGGTAGAATTTTCCAGTGGATGGAAGAAGCTCTGGAGAAGTCTTGAAGGCATGCATGGGCGGAAGTAATGAGGGGTCTAGAGAGGAGGTCCTGAAAGGAGTAAAGTGGATGGTTTGCGTGATTTTTTGAGATGAGGTTGGTGATGTACCTCAAGGCAGAGTTGTGAATTAATTTGTATGCTTTTGTTGATATTTTGATCTCTATTCATTGGGCAAGTGAAAGCCAGTGGAGGGATTGACAGACTGGGGTGGTGGACGCTGAGCGGTTGGTAAGGTGGATGAGTGTGGAAGCAGCAATCATGATAGACTGGATTGGGGGGGGGGGGGGTAGCCTCTGTAAAGGTAGGCCAACAGGGAGTGATGTGGAATAGTCAAGGTGAGAGAAAACAAGGGGGTGAATTAGCTACAAGTTATGTGATGTCATCCAGGTCATGTCATCCACCGTTATGTTTGGCTGCAGGAAGGTGAAAGCTTGGTTCCTGACGCAGGACAACATGTTAATCAGCTAAAGAAGATGGTGCACTAATGTTAGGCTTGGATGATATTTAAAGGGGTTGTAAACCCCTCAAAGTTTTTTACCTTAACGTGTTCAATGCATTAAGGTGAAAAACCTTCTGTAGTGCAGCAGCCCCCCAGAGCCCCCCTTTTACTTACCTGAACTTGATCGATCCAGTGACAGGGACGAGCACAGCAGCTCAAGCTGCTGTCTCAGGTCCTCATTGGATAGATTGATAGGAGCAGGAGACATTGGCTCCCACTTCTGTCAATCAAATCCAGTGACACGGGAGCCGGGGGTGGGGTCGAGTCCTGCTGTCTGTGTCAATGGACGCAGCAGCAGGACTTGGAAGCACGCCCGCACGAGTGCCCCCATGGAATGCGGCTCTCAGTGGGTGCACTCAAGAAGAGAAGCCGGGCGCGCCGCTGGGGGACCCCAGAAGAGGAGGATCGGGGGCGCTCTGTGTAAAACCCTTGCACAGAGGAGGTAAGTATAACATGTTTGTTTTTTTTGTTTTTTTCTAAAACAAACCTTTACAACCCCTTTAAGATGAGGTTGATGATGTAGCTGGTGGCAAAGTTGGGGATGGCTTTGCATGTTAAGTATTGTGAATGTTATTCCTGAGGTGAGCGGAAGCTGGTGGAGGGATTGGCAGAGAAGGGTGGCTAACATTGAACGGTTGGTAAGGTAGATGAATCTGGCTGCACCATTCATGGTAGACTGGAGGGGAATCTGTGTAGAGGTAGGCCTTCAAGGAGGAAGTTGCAACAGTCAAGGCAAAAGATAACCTGGGAGTAAATAAGTAGCTCTGTGATGTCATTGGTTATAAAGAGATGTATACTAAAGAATTATTGCATGCTCTACATCATGGTTTCTCAAACCAGGGTTCCATGGAACCCTAGATTATCTCCAGAGGTTGCTACAGGTTCCTTGAGCAATGAGCAATTTCTGCCTCTCAGATAAGTTCCCACAGAGACCATTGATCTTTTTAGCCATCTGTAAGAGGATAATTCTTCCCAATGACCACAAGTGTAAGGAGCATTCTTCCCACCGACCATCACATTAATGTATCATGCTGTATCTATAGAGAAGGCTGCTCTATACTCTAAGCTCATCTTAACATGGGATAGCATGACAAAAAAAAATAAAAATCAGTGCTTAGTCAAGCACTTCTGTAGAAATAAACCAAACAATTGCAAATTAAAATACTTGTTGACCCCTTTTCCGGGGGGTGGTGGGAGACGGGAGCCTTGCGGTGAACTGAAGAGATGGGTCTGTTCCTGTCTTTGGGGGGGGGGACCTTGGTAGGGCCGCCCCCTGTTCTAGTATTGATCTTGCAAATTATTTGATTTACACATGATACCTCTAATAAACTGTACACCACCCAGCAGGAATAATTTAACTCCTGCATCTGTATTACTATTGTCACAAGTACCTTGTGTCCAAATCTCTGTATGTTTCTTATCATGATATACTGTCTTGTTTCTTTGTGTTAAGGAAATAATAATAAAAATCTTTTCTGTAAAAAAAAAAATACTTGTTGAATTTACCAGTGCTGTATGTTTCCTTGTAAATTTGTCTCAAATGAGGAGAGTCACACAATTCAGGGTCTAGACCAGGGATATGCAATTAGCGGACCTCCAGATGTTGCAAAAATACCCGTCATGCTCTGCCTCTGGGTGTCATCCTTGTGGCTGCCAGTCTTGCTATGCCTCATGGGACTTGTAGTTCTGCAACAGCTGGAGGTCCGCTAATTGCATATTCCTGGTCTAGACCATCCTGATGGTATGGTTTTCCCCAGATTGAAGTTGTTTGCTTGAACATATTTTTTTTTTTACAAGTGAAGTTGCTTAAATACCCTTGGGCAGCCTGAAAAATTTGTATTTAGTTTACCTGTGAATTGATTTTTTCATCCTATATTTCTGTACTCAGCCATTCTTCTGCTCTGGGCACCAAGGAGCCCTTGACAGATGTCATTAATGCATGCCAAATTCCCATTTTGATGCCTGTGGGCATGATGTAGCTTGTGGGCATGATGTAACCTAAAATAGTTACATATAGAGGAGTGCTAAAAGAAACTAGCCCTGACTGCAGAGAAAAAGAAAAATTCCTCTTCAAAAATGTTTGTTTTATAACTAAAGCTTGTATTCTACATTTTACATTGTTGGATTAAATTTTAAATTATGTATCTCATTTTCTTCCCATAGTGAGCCAGTGGACGAGGTTCTGCAGATTCCACCCTCACTACTAACATGTGGGGGCTGCCAACAAAACATTGGGGACCGCTACTTCTTAAAGGCCATAGATCAATATTGGCATGAGGACTGCCTGAGCTGCGACTTGTGTGGCTGCCGCTTAGGAGAGGTCGGGAGGAGACTCTACTACAAACTGGGGCGCAAGCTGTGCCGAAGAGATTATCTCAGGTAAGGCCTTCATTTCCATAGAGGCAGGAGGAGAGGAATAAATATTAGAAAATATCTGTGGACATTTACCATGCTATGCACTTACAGTGGTGACTGCAGTATAAGCACATCAACTTGTACAACTCTATTCTTTACATGGGGTAAAACATGCATGTGGTCCCAAATATGGGATGCATAAAAAGGGATGCATGAAGTAAATCTTGCATTAAGGACTGGACAGATATTATAGTACATGATGTGGTCTCTTAAAGTGGGGGTCCACCTATCTATCGTTTTTTTTTTTTTTGAGTTCATTCACAAACTTTTCTTCTCAGCATTACATACTGACACATTGTGTGTAATATGTCCTCCTGTGTCAGCTTTCGTCGGAAAGAATAACTTATATTATTCACTGCAGGCGGTTTCCATCTTCATTGTGGGCATTTGAAGCCCACAAGCACTTATTTCCTGGATGTGGTGAATGCTGTGCTCCCAGCATTCACCGCTCGTTCCCACACATGCTCAGTGGCATCCTGGGAAGCCTGAGACTAGCTCCCAGGAGTCTGGGAGAGGCTAGAAACACGCCTACTCCCACGGGAGGAGAACCAGGAAGTGCAAAGAAGAATAGAAAAATAAAAGGTAATTACGGCGATTTAAATTTTTTTAAATGGCATGTCAGCATCTAGGCAAGGAAGAGAATACATACAGATATTGTTCAAAATTTGGGTGGAACCCCGCTTTAAGTGAGCGGAGGACCCACCCATACAGGTAAGTGCAGTTGTCCAGAATCTTGCCAACTCCCCACTGTAAAGATGGTTATTGTCAGTGGTACATTTCTCATGCTGATTTATGGGTATATCAAGGAACAGAGAGCAAAGTAAAGTTCCATAGCCATAGTCCATACTCAACTCTGATCAATCCTGGCCACCCTTTCCAGTGCACTTTCTCCAGTGACAGGCACATTCCATAAGCCATGTAACCAAGATAATGGTTCCTGAAGTATAATCAAATAACATGTTTTTGAACCTACTTAAAAGATTGGACAGAAAGTCTTCTAAATTCTTCATTATTTTGTCTGTCCTTGCCCTCATCTGTACTGTTATGTCTGTTAAAAGAAGGCTGTCATGGAGAATGCCAATGCTGAAATCTCCTTTTGAAAATGCTAGCTGCCATGCGGACCTTTATGCTTCAATATTTTTAGCTGCTGACTTGGAACAAATAAGCAAATAAGGATCCTCAATTTTTTTAAATCTGCATGTTTGTCTTAGATTACTAACTCAGAAGTTTAGAAAACAGCAGGGCAACATAGCTAGCAGCCCTTGTATGTCTCCCATGTCAGGTTCACTTTCTGCATCAAACAAAACAAAACAAAAAGGGCACAAACGCCTAGTACATTTTCCACAGCACTTTAATGCAAGATGTAAAATAATAGTATACACTCACAAAGGGAATAGGAATGACAGCGTTATAAAATGTCCAGAAACCCAAAAGGTAGGCTCTGCAAAGGAACACCTCTGGTTCGACTGGATGTCTTGCTACCAGCTGACGCGTTTCAGCAGACTTGGCCCCTTCTTCAGAGCAAGGCTCAGCGTCAGCTGACTGCAGGACATCCAGTCGAACCAGTAGAGTTCCATTGCAGGTCCTACCTTAGGGTTTCTGGACTTTTTATAACACGGTCATTCCTATTGCCTTTGTGTGTGTATATATACTATCATTTAAAATCTTACAATAAAGTGCTTTGAAAAATGCACTAGGCGTTTGTGCCCTTTCTGTTTTGTCTTTTTTATACAGTTTGAAGATTCCCCAGTCTTGGTTCACACTGGGGCTACTTTTCAGCCTGACTAGTCGTGCTCCATTCAGTGCAATGGAACCATTCTAATCGGAGCGAGCTTTTGAAAAAGGTTCCTGCACTACTTGGGGGCGATTTCAGAGTGGCTTGCATTGACTTCTATTAAAGAAGTCATTTGCAAGCCACGCTGTGTGGGGCGGCTTCAGAGTCAGGCGTCTTTGAAGCCGCCCCAGTGTGAACCGAGCCTAAAAAGGGCAGCGTCATCTACATTATCCAGTCCAGATTTAACTGTGGCTATTTCGATTTGAAGAATTGTGTTTAGTTTTAATGGGAGTTCTTAGTGCTACAGTGTCAAGTTTATTTTTCTTTCCCTTTGATCTATCACTTTCCGCATCCTAAAATATGTTTTATGGTTTCTGTTGCAGACTTTTTGGTCAGGATGGGCTTTGTGCATCCTGCGACAAACGGATTAGGGCGTACGAGATGACCATGCGGGTGAAGGACAAAGTCTATCATCTGGAGTGCTTCAAGTGTGCAGCATGTCAGAAGCACTTCTGTGTGGGTGACCGGTACCTTCTCATAAACTCAGACATTGTCTGTGAGCAGGACATTTATGAATGGACCAAACTTAATGGAATGATGTAGCTATGGGACAATGCCCCAGGAGTTTCCTGGAATTGACCTAAATGACTCTAAAGTATCAAGCGATGGACTTACACTGTAGCAATAACAACTGACAGTGCATTATCTCTTCAACAGAAGAACTGGTGACAGACTGGGCATCTACATTGGAATCAGCTAGCAGACACATCTATGGGTTCTAAGGCTCCTAATTATCATCTACTCCTACCAACCAATAATGGTGCTTTTGGATTTACACAATTATCGCTGACATGAGTACTGGGCCCTTTTCAATATTGATCTACTGCAGGCAACTGAAGATCTACACGTGGGACCTTGGATCCTTGCTGAAGTCTCCAAAGCCATGTCCTAATTTGTTCCATATTTGGGCAAAATTGCTCCTCCCATTTTGAAAAGACCTACTACTTCTTGACCTGAAACCAGGGCTGGCTTGTAAAGATAGGGTCATGTGAATGTTTGCTTGCTGACTTACAGACTAAGCATTCCAGGGTCTTAATTACCCCTTCAAAAAATCTACCCAAAAGTAATAGTTAAATGGAACCTGTCAAGCTAAAAATATTGCCGCGAACACTACTACAAGTGTAGAATTGTCATTCTAATCCTTATTTCACTGCATAGTAAATCACTGACTTAGAACAAGTATGAAGATGGTGGATGAGGGATTCCTAGCCTGCAGACTTGGTCCAGGTCAATGGCTGGCGTTTGAGCCCGGTCATTGACTGGAGTTTGAGCTCGGTCAATGACTGGAGTTTGAGCCCGGTCAATGACTGGAGTTTGGGCCCGGTCAATGACTGGAGTTTGGGCCCAGTCAATGACTGGAGTTTGATCCAGGTTAATGAGTTTGTAAGCTCCTTCAAAAATTATCCAGGAATAGCAGCTTCCATATTTGCACTGTTACAAGTTGGCTTTATGTTTTGGGTGGCCTGATGAACTACACACTGGCTACATGAGGACTCCGTTAAAAAGATCTTTACACCTGAGTTCCCAAGATAGCCTACCATGCCTGGCCATTATACCAAGACCTAAATCCTATTGTTCCATCTCATGGAGAATGAAGTGGAAAGAAACTTTTTGAGATCTCACCAAAGGAAACTCCAAGAGATTCGAATCAGAGGGTGGTTATCTGCAGCAGTGCCCACCCAAAATAAAATTCCAATTTTGGGTTTCTAAATATCTGGATAATTGTCATATTGCTACACTGCAACAAATAGATACATGTACTGTATGTGTATATATCTTGGCCATTGCCGGATAATCTATGCAATACTGGCAGTTTTGTTTGTAGTTTAAATTTTTACTAAAAAAGGTTAATAAATAAAATGTAAATATAACTGACATCATTCTGCTTGTGAAGGAGCGATTTGCAGAGTGTGCCCAATAATGCTAAGGGTTGAAAACATAACCAAATAAATTTATTGGAAAGACAAATAAACAGTTAATTTGTTGTCACTTTTTTTTAACTTATTTGGAAATTTGGCCATTGTTCTGCTGTTTTTGTACGTTGTCATGGCAGAAGCCTTCAACACTGGATGGGACCCTCAGCTGTGCTAGGTAACAACTGTAATCACAGTATAATTTCAGCCTAAACCTAACTAGCCTTAAAAATGTCCTCTTGCCACACCTAACACCTCTGCTGGCTAACTAAAAAAAAAAACTGTAAAAAAAGATGTATATACTTACCTATTTTCAGCCCACTCCTGTCTGGTCACTTTATCCGGCTTCCTTGTATTAGCCAGTGGCTGCAGGGAAGAGGAGGGAGCGCCAACAATGGATGGGACATGGGAACCTATGGGGTATGTCACCACTCCCAGACATTACCAGCCATTGCTGAACGCTCTCTCCTCTCTCTTGCAGCTGCTGCTGGCTGACAGGGGATCACGTACATCTTTTTACACAGGTTTGTCAGCATAGGTGTCATGGTCAGGCTCAGGCACCAGTACTTATAGCAGTAGAGGGACTCCTACCCACCGGCAGGATTGCTATACAAGTAGGTCACCCTGATAAATGATGTGGGCTCACCTGAGGAGCAGAGTCGAATTACTAAGCGGAGTTCACCAGAGCTCCTGATGGTGGAGACGGGTTTAGCTGCCAGATAGTACCAGGTCGCGATCCTTAGGATTACCCCACCAAGAGGTAAGTCAGCTGGGGTTTAGTAGCGAATATAGCAAATAAGGAACAAACAGAAGCATAGTCCGTAAATCAACCAAAGGTCAGTAACAAGTATTTGCAGGTTGGGATCAGGCAGAAGTGTAGTTGAGGAACAAGCCAAAGTTTGGTAACAAGTGGTAGCAAAGATATGGACAGCAGCAGGAAAAAGTGAGATATTGGCTGGAGAGAGCACAATAATCTGGCAAACAGGAAGTGCAGAGACATGGCTTAAATCAGAACGTTTGTGGGAGGAGCAAATGGTTCAAGGCAAACAAGGTCCAGGGCAAGATCATTCAAGGAATTGTCCAGGGACCTGTCCAGCAATCAAAGGTGGCTCTGCAAGAAGAGACATTGCCTGACACAGTAGAAGTTCTGGGTTCAAATTCAGGCCCTGGCAATAAGTGCTAGGATGGTGAGGGGGGCATATTTAAGATTCGTTTGGAGGGTGATGGAATTCTATGCAGCATCTTCCAAAAACTGAGATTAAATTTTAGGTGCATTGACTTGTACTGGAAAAATAAAACATTTGTTGCTGACACTGACCCAGGAGTTCTGACTTCCCGTAATGCATGCTTACTCCTGGTCAATGACATGAAAAAATATGGAAGCTAACATTTTAGCAGTTTACTGAACACAGAAGTTGACTGTCTCACCATTTGGCAATTTTTACTGTAGGTGACAGTCACATGTCAGCATTATGTGACATTTATTGAAAAATCTTGATGGAATAAATGATCAGCCAGATGTAATCTATCTCTTTACATTTTATTTGGTGAAATTGTGTTTGGAGAAATCTGTAATGTATTGGATCCAGTCAAGGGGTGGCAAAACTTGGTAATATTGACACAGTCTACACCAGGGGTAGGCAACTTGGGGCCCTCCAGCTGTTGCAGAAGTACAAGTCCCATCATGCCCCTGGGAGTAATTGTAACTGCCAGCCTTGCAATGCCTCATGGGAAATGTAGTTCCACAACAGCTGGAGGGCCCCAGGTTGCCTACCCCTGGTCTAGAGGGAGACTCTAATCCAATCAGCTGGGGCATTTCACACTGGTGCGCTTAAAATGTAGTATGCTTGTAGGTGGGGGCGCAGCGTGGTGCGGCGTCAATAATTCACACAGTCGGGTGCAATGGAAAACTTGTATTAAGATAGTACAGCAACAGTTTACCACAAACCCAGTGGGAAGGCTGCCCAACGAGGTGCACTCACGGTCTCCAGTAATGTGAAGAGAGCAGGTATCAGCCAGACTGGCAGTGTTTGTTAAGAGAGCAGAACGTGAGCAGGCCATCTTGTGCCCAAGCGGGATGAAGCCCAGAGGAGTTGCTTTACCTCCTCATCAGGAACCTCTCCCTACCGCTAGTGCTGTACCCAACAGACAGAGTACCTACGCCCAGTCTACCAACTTGCAAGAGCACTTAAGCCTGGGAGCCAGGGCCTAAATAGTCTCTGCTTGGCCCAAGATGGCTACCAGAGTTACATGGTTCGTTAGCATCCAACCGGATTGCTTCCTGAGTGATTCAGGAAACTATAGAGGAACTGTGTTCCTTTTGTCTTACCTCTCCAGTTACAAGGCAGCCGCAAATGAGCGCCACCCGCACTGGACAAAGTAGACTGCACCTGCCCACATGCTATAAAAAAAAAAAACAGCAGTAGTCTGTTGCATCTCCATTCTCTCCATTCAATATTTCAGACAAAATTCAGACCCGAAACAGACCAAAAGATGCACAGGGCTCCTGTGCAATTTGTGCCGAAGCCGCTGCGGAGATGTGTGAACCGGCTCCAAAGAGAGCCAATCACAATCTGCATCCAATTTGCAATAGTGCTAATCCAGCCTGACTGTTTTTTTTTTTCGGTGGGCTTACTGACTTCCAGCAATCACATGTAAAACATGGACAATGGACTAAAAAAAACACACACACACAAAAAATGCAGATATAGTGTGCTTTTGTTATGCTTCTTATGCGTTCCTATTGATTTACAATGGAAGGTACATTTTGGTGCGCTTTTCAAAAGGCTGCACAGCAATGTGGACAGTTACATAGGATTTAAAGGGGAATCCTTTTCATGTGCTTTTGTTGGGCTAGAAAGGTGTGTTTAAGGCTAGGTTCACACTGCTGCGAATTTTATTGCGAATTTGAGCCGTTGCGATCGCTCAAATTCGCAAGTCATTTTAATAACATTGTTTTCCATGAGTGCCGTTCACATCAATGCGTTTGCGAATCTAACCTGCGTAAAAAAGGGCTCCTGTCCGAGTTTGATCCGTGTGCGATGCGAATTCAGATCCATAGATTGCAAAATTTGCAGTAGAATCGCAAGAACACATAAAGAATTCGCAATGCAAATTCGCAACGCAATCGGATCCAAATCGCACTAAATTCGCACTGCAGCAGTGTGCACTTAGCCTTATGCCCCGTACACACGGTCAAATTTTCCGATGGAAAATGTCCGATCGGAGCGTGTTGTCGGAAATTCCGACCGTGTGTGGGCTCCATCGGACATTTTCCATCGGATTTTCCGACACACAAAGTTTGAGAAGCAGGAGATAAAATTTTCCGACAACAAAATCCGTTGTCGGAAATTCCGATCGTGTGTACACAAATCCGACGGACAAAGTGCCACGCCTGCTCAGAATAAATAAAGAGATGAAAGCTATTGGCCACTGCCCCGTTTATAGTCCCGACGTACGTGTTTTACGTCACCACGTTCAGAACGATCGGATTTTCCGACAACTTTGTGTGACCGTGTGTATGCAAGACAAGTTTGAGCCAACATCCGTCGGAAAAAATCCTAGGATTTTGTTGTCGGAATGTCCGAACAAAGTCCGACCGTGTGTACGGGGCATTAGAGTGGCAGAAGCACATCAGTGTGAAAGGGCCAAAGATTTGTCAGGCACTCACATTCAGCAGAACCCGAAGAAAACAGATTCTTCTTATTTTTTCCATCTCAGCACCAGAGGTACACTATATTACCAAAAGTATTGGTACACCTGTCTTTACACACACATGAACTTTCAGTGGCGGCCCGTACACTGTGGGCACACGGGCGCCGCGCCCCCCATCCATGCGCCCAGCCCCTTTCAGGACGCCAGACGCATGCATTCCTATGGCGGGGGTGGTACTTTTTGAAGCACCTGACTAGAGACAGAGGCTCTAATAGGCTTCAAAATTGGGGGAGCTCAGGGCGCCCTGATCCCACCCAATTGTGCGACGATAGCGAATTGATTTTCACTATTTCCACACCAACCTTCCTCCCCACCAATCAGGAGGAAGGGCATCAGACCTGCTTCCTGATTGGCCAAAGTGCCAGGCAACCCTAATGGATGCCTGGCGCTTAGGAAGAGGAGCGGAGGAGACACGCGCTGGAGCGGAGGTCGCCGCCGCTCCGAGAGGAACTGCTGCAGTGCTACGGTAAGTACCCTCCGCTCTGTCGGAGCCGCATTCGCGGGGCTGGGTTCGGGGGGTGGGGCGCTGCCCGAGCTGCGATCCGCACGTGTGGGTGGGGGGTTTTGGGGGACGGTGGCTGCTGCCAGATCTGCAAACGCTGCGAGTGGGGGGGGGGGGGTCGGTGGGCACAGTGGCTGCATTTAATGGGCACAAATGGCTGCATTTGATGGGGGGGGGGATCAGTATTTTTTGGGTTTTTTTGCGCCCCCCCCCAAAAAAATTTGACCACCACTGTTTAATGGCATCCCAGTCTTAGTCCATAGGGTTCAATGTTGAGTTGGCCCACCCTTTGCACCTATAACAGCTTCAACTCTTCTGGGAAGGCTGGCCACAAGAATTAGGAGTGTGTCTATGGGAATGTCTGACCATTCTTCTAGAAGAGCATTTGTGAGGTCAGGCACTGATGTTGGATGAGAAGGCCTGGCTCGCAGACTCCGCTCTAATTCATCCCAAAGGTGTTCTATCGTGTTGAGGTCAGAACTCTGTGCAGGCCAGTCAAGTCCTTCCACCACAAACTCGCTCATCCATGTCTTTACGGACCTTGCTTTGTGCACTGGTCCAAATCATTTGGTGGAGGGGGGATTATGGTGTGGGGTTGTTTTTCAGGGGTTGGGCTTGGCCCCTTAGTTCCAGTGAAGGGAACTCTTAAGGCGTCAGCACACCAAGACATTTTGGACAATTTCATGCTCCCAACTTTGTGGGAACAGTTTGGGGATGGCCCCTTCCTGTTCCAAAATGCCTGCACACCAGTGCACAAAGCAAGGTCCATAAAGACATGGATAAATGAGTTTGGGGTGGAGGAGCTTGACTGGCCTGTACAGAGTCCTGACCTCAACTCGATAGAACACCTTTGGGATTAATTACAGCGAAGACTGTGAGCCAGGCCTTCTCGTCCCACATCAGTAGTAAAAATCCTTTTTTTAATTGGTCTTATGTAATATTCTAATCTTCTGAGATATTGAATTTTGTGTTTTCACTAGCTGTAAGCCATAATCATCAAAAATAAAAGAAAGAAATGCTTGAAATGTATCACTCTGTGTGTAACACATTTATTTAAAATATATGAGTTTCACTTTTTGAATTGAATTACTGAAATAAATTAACTTTTTAATGATATTTTAATTTTATGAGATGCACCTGTATATATGCACATGTGTTGTTGTTCGATATTTTATGTTATCTTTGTTTTTTAATTAGTCACCTTGTACATTATCACATTTTAGCGCAGCGATTTACACAATTATCACTGTTACATAGTTTGTCTGACTATTTTTTTTTCAGCATCTTTTTTAACAACTTTTGTACAACCCGCTAGCCAATACATGGATCAAAATTCAACCGGCCCCTGGCGAACCAGACAAATTTGAATCCATGTAAGGCCAGCCTAAGGCAAACAAGTCCAAAGGTCTTTGCCATTATAGGCTCTTATGAAAATGAAGAAAGAGGGAGGTGTTTTGTAGCCCTAGCTCCCTTCCTGACCCAGGGTGACAACGCTACTACTCCAAAGAATCAGTACAGTAAGTATGCGCTGTCATCCTAGCGCAGGGAGTGTTTTACTGGCAGGATCACCAGTAAATAAAATAAAGGGGTAAAAAAGCTGAAAAAGAAAACTAATGCAGCCACCACATCTAAGTACTATTAAAATGTTTCTAAAGCCTAAGCATTTTTTTACCTCAATTCATTCCTTGCATTAAAGTGGAGTTCCACCCACTTTTACAACTCTTCAGCATCCCTCACTAAACTGTGCACTGTAAACGAATTGGATATTTTTAAATTTTTTTTCTCAGCACCTACTGTATATCTGCTGTATTCATTTTTTACTTCCTCCTCCCTGGCCGCGGCCCATCACATCATTTCCTGTTTGCAATGCCTTCTGGGAAGGGGCGGCAACTTCCTCTGACACTGCCGTTGCTATGGAAACCTGACCTGAAACCTATTACACTGCTTGTGCTGCACTGAGCATGTGCGAGATCTGCAAGGATGAGATCCAGGAAGAAATACAGTCTGGCTTCAGATGCCCACACTTAAGATGGCCACAGCCTGCTGTAAGTTTATAAAATAACAAACTACTGCTATAAACTAACAAAACAGACCTTAGTTTACAGACTAACTTTACTAGAATACATTAAGCTTGTGTATTATAGGTGTACTTTTATTTAAAAAGTATAATTTCGTCCAGAACACCACTTTAAGGTAACAAATGTTTAAGCACCGTCCCCTTACCCTTTTACTTACCTGAGCCTTCATTCGATCCAGCGCCGTGCACATCTGTAGCTCTTCTCTCCCCTCACTTTGGGGCAGGGCAGCCATTAGAAAATTTGTGGCCCCTTACACAGCTTTAAGCCTGCCCCCCCCACCCCCCCCGCCTGACCACCAACATTCCCCAGGGCCCACCCCCTGGCCGTTCCAACAATTCTGCCCACTGGCCATCCTACTGAGTCCTTCGGTGCACCCACTTTTATTTTAACACACTTACAACTTAATATATGAAAATGAACCCAATCGAACAAAGAGAGATGGCCCCATATATTTAGCAGAGAGACATCCCAATCCAACAAAGAGACATCCCCACATATTCAGCAAAGAGACAGCCCCATATATTCAGCAAAGAGACATCCCTTTGAGTGCATCGCTCACTCTGCGGCCACCTTTCTTTAGCAATCTCTAGTTACTAAAGCAGCAGCAACTTAGTCTTTTTGATTGGGGCTTAGGTAGCCGGGCCCCTCAGGACACCAGGGCCCCCTACATGTGTATGGGTTGTCCCCCTCCTGATGGCGGCCCTGCTTCCGGTCTCAATGGCTTTGCCATTGGCTCCCAGTGCTGTCATCAAAACCAGTGATAAGGAAACAGGGTGGGACTAAGTCCCACTGTCGGTGTCATTGGACACAGCAGTGGGGCTCAGGAGCGACCACGCACAAGTGCCCCCAAAGGAAGCCGCTTCCCATGGGGGCACTGGACAGAGAGGAGGGTCCTGGAGCACCGACAGGGGACCCGAGAAGAGGAGGTTCCAGGCTGGTCTGGCAATTTTTCCTTAATAATGAATTTAAGCTGAAATATGTTATTTTCTTTCTTAGGTTTTGTAACGCACCCCACATAGGAGCCGCAAGTGAAATGGGATCCCCCACCCTGTACAGCCAGGCACACTGAATTCCCACAGGCTCGCTGAGTCAGTACTTGGCTTTGTTATTTTATTGAGGGGATAAAACTTGGATAGGGATTGGGAAGAATATGGGATGCCTACTTGACGTCAATCAACTTCAGGGACAACTTCTACGTACACTCCTTCTCTTCCTCCAGCACTAACTTGCTTGCAAAACTCCAGCTGGCACACTGATGGTTAATCTGACACAGAGCCAACAGTCAGACTTTCAGCAATAGCCTTTTACAGGCAGGGACCCCGGGCCCCTTGGGTTGTATAGCAAAGTCCAGTGTCCAGCTTACAGCCCTGTGTCTACTGATCCCAGCACTACCTCTTCAGACACTGCAAACCCCCCCTGGCTGCAGCTGCCCCTTTCACTAGCCCTCCTGGCTAACTTCTTCACAGTCCTCCCAGACCAACACTCCCCTCTCTCCACAGTCCTCCCAGACTGCTCACTCACCAGCCCACCCGGTTGACTCTCAGGAGGTCTCCCGGATGTGCTGAGTCTCTCCCACTGTTCTCTCCTTGCTCCCATGCATCCCTAAAACATATAAAAAGTGCTGCGCAAATAAAAGTCCTTAAGTAAATTAATGTGTAAAAATGTAGTGACAGAATCAGAGGACATAGACCACCAGTGACAGTATGCACGCTGAGATCAATATCTGGATGGTGACCATAGGTGTGCGCAGCCTATTGCATTAGGGTGTGCACTCTTAAGCTTAAACACACATGCGTGTGCGGGTGCCTACATATATATGACCCGGTCACATTGATCTCCCTGCCGGCACAGTGAAAGAGAAGAGCATAAACACTTCTCTTATAGCAGAGCCGGTAAGAAGGAGATTTTTCCCCTGTTTCTGCTGCTACACAGAGCGATAACACTAATGTGCACTGGGTGATTAGGGTGTGCCTGGGCACACCCGGCACACCCTGTGCGCACGCCTATGATGGTGACAAATCCCTCCACCAGGCATGGATGGCCCCTCACCTCAGATATTCGACCTGAAACAGGTCACACCGCTTATAACCATAGATGGATCAATCTGTGTGGTTGTTGATTCCTCCTTCACTTCCCAACACACGGTACAACAGCGGATGTTACATATAAAATAAAAGGGCAGAACATAGTGCACTCCGTGGCTACTTTATTAGATAAAAAAGGAAGACAAATAAATAAGACACTCACAGAGACCGGCACTCCGATCCGAGTGCCGGCTGACAGGCGTGTGATCGTGTCTGCGAATGACCGCGGGTGACGTCATGCGCTCCTCCCCCCGTACGCGTTACGTCCTGTGGGCGGGACTTCATCGGCGTGGGGCGGGATGCGCACTGACGGCCCGCACTGTTTATGTTTAGTGCCATGGTGACGGTAGCACCAATCAGAGGATCAGGGGCAATAATCAGGGAGTCTGGCACCTCCCATCACTGCATCATAACCCATGGTTGCTAATGCGCTCCCCTTACAAACGGGAAAACGAAACCTACAACACCGCCATCGGCAAACCAATGATAAAAGAAAAAATATAAAAAGAACTTTTCCTGCAAAACCCGGAAGACAAATCTCATTAAGTGCAGTAAAGAAGTTCATCTTAAATTTAAAATTACAGTATTTACTCTTAAACACGCATAAACACATGCTGCAAATTTGCATGTAAAAAAGTCGCATAAAAAAATCGCATATATACAAAATATATGGACCATATGAAACAGTATATATAAAAAACTTTTTTATATAAAAAAAGAGACATCAAACCACGGTCATCGACTAAACACGATATCATGCATCCCTGAAAGGATTCCCCCATGTGTTGTAGAGGGTCCCTCCAGCACCCGAACCCCAGGCCCAAGGGCGCCCTCCTCCCCAGACTGGGGGGCACCCTTTAAGGGCCACCTACAGCCTCCTCAGCACTCCATCTCCATCTTCCACCCAACTTCCCCTGCTGGTATGACCCCAGAGTATTTAGGAGGTACCTGCCCCCCGGCAGCCTACTTCGCTGGGGATTGGCTTGGGCACCCCATCAATACTCCAAGCAGCTCCTCCTAGACACCACCCTGTGCTTCTGGAAGCTTCTCCAAGGTTCCAGAGAGTAGGGGGAGTTATTAGAGATGCTGCTTGCCGAGTCATCCAGCCTCCTTGAGTCACTCAGCCCTGACCCAGATTCAACCCAGGCCAATTTACCTACTCTAATAACTATGTTCACTAGCTCCTAGCTAGAGGGTGCTATATTTAGGAATTATATTATGATAAACATTCCACTGTATTTTGAAAATGGTGTAGTTATGTAAGAAAAGGTAATTTGGCCAATCCCTGCTGAATTTTTGATCCATGTATGGCCGGTTTAAAACTGTGACACAATCCAATTGAATCAGACATCTGTCTAGGTCCTGTACGGATAGCTTTGTACACAATCTCTTGTGGTCAATCAGGTTATAGGCTGACCCACAGACTCGGACTGAGAGAGCCAAGCAGTTATGTATTGTCATGTGGAACCCTTTTAGGCAAGAAGCAGAGCTTACACATGCAATAGCAAATATGGCTGCCCAATGTACTTATGAGTACAATGATTTTAAAGCATGGCCCTCATTAATTATATTATTAACATAAAACTGATCATACAGATACATATGTAAACAAAAAAATGTATTGCTTTCTTTAAAGTGTTTGTAAACCCTTACATATACCCAGCGAAGTGACTGGCCTCAAGTGATACACAGAGATAAAACGTATCCTCCTACATAAGTTGTACCTGTGTTTCTGTAGTCTTCTCTACATCTGTTCAAAGTCCAGAATTTCTAAAGCGTGCCAGAGCTGTCAGAAAAAAGGGCGGAGAGCTGAAATTACACACTGCAGAGCTCTGTGAGGAGAGCTGTGAGAGTTGATTGGGAGGAAGGGACACCCCCCCCCCCCCTTCAAACAGCACACAGGAACAGAGCTGATCCTGTCAATCTGCTGGAGCTCCCTCCCCTGTCACCATTTTTCTCTTGGTGTCAGGAAAACTTGTCAGAAGTGATTCAACGAAGCAGTAAACAGAAATGACACTTGGTACTCTTAATTGAGACAAGTACACAATATACTTTGTTCATATTTCATGTCTGAGGTTTACAACCACTTTAAGGACAGGTTCACAATTGTGCAGCTCTCTGTAAGGCCAAACAGAGAACTATGGTTTTCTGCATGCCCTGCTCACAGTTGTCAGCTGCGGGGCAGAGCAGCGCGCAAAAATATGACACTGCTGCTTTATTCCACAGCCGCTCTGCAAGCACCCCACAACTGCATGCAATGCACGTCACACTAGTGTGGGGTCCAAGGGGTTAAAGCAGGTGATAAGAAGGCAATACAACACCTCCTCGCAGCCTTTCAAGTCCTCTCTGAGGAACTATCCAAGCGTGGATCACTCTTCAGAGAGCAAAGCTAGTGTGACCTCTTCTAAGTTGCTATTGAATCACCATCAGTAGGTTGCGTTGCATCGAATGCATGCTACTAATGCCCAACTAATCTGTGTTCCAATGCTGCCATCTTGTGGTCATATTTGAATGTTATCTTTTTTTCCATACTTTATAAGTATTTAACCACTTGCTTTGAGCGCTGGCACACTTTGACAGCGATCATGCTACACTGTACCCATATGATATTTTTATCATTTTTTTCTCACAAATAGAGCTATCTTTTGGGGGTACGCAATCACCACTGGAGTTTTTATTTTTTGCTAAACAAACAAAAAAAGCACGAAAATTTTGAAAAAAAAAAAAAAACACAAACATTTTTTATAGTTATAAAATTTTGCAAAACAGGTAATTTCTCTCCTTCATTGATGTGTGCTGATGAGGCTGCACTGATGAGGCAGCACTGGTGAGGTGGCACTGGTGAGGTGGCACTGGTGGGCACTGCTTAGCAACAGCGTCTGGACTAATGTCCCATTTACAGACGGTAATCTGCTTTTTTTTCCCCTAAAAAAGCCAGTTACCGGCTCTGTTTACATCACGTGATCAGCTGTCATTGGCTGACAGCTGATCACATGGTAAGGGGCCGGGATCAGCCCCTTACTCCGATCTGTGATCAGCCGAGTCTCATTGACTCACTGATCACAGAGCGAGCCAAACAAGCTCCGCAGGGGGCATGAAGGCAGCTCATGCACGGGGGGATGTACATCTATGTCCTCCCGGCAATTTAAGCCCACGCTGTAGCCATCTTTCGGGTATAGCGTGGGCGGGAAAAGGTTAAAAATAGCAAACATGTCATACTTACCTGCTCTGTGTAATGCCCTGTACACACGGTCGGATTTTCCGCCGGAAAAAGTGCGATCGGATTGTGTTGTCGGAAATTCTGATCATGTGTGGGCTCCATCTGACTTTTTCCGTCGGAATTTCCGACACACAAAGTTTGAGAGCAGGATATAAAATTTTCCGACAACAAAATCCGATCGGTTAAATTCCGATCGTGTGTACACAAATCCGACGCACAAAGTGCCACGCATGCTCAGAATAAATTAAGAGACGAAAGCTATTGGCTACTGCCCTGTTTATAGTCCCGACGTACGTGTTTTTTGTATGCAAGACAAGTTTGAGCCAACATCCGTCGGAAAAAAATCCATGGATCTTGTTGTCGGAATGTCCGATCGTGTGTACAGGGCATAATGGTTTTGCACAGAGCAGCCCAGATCCACCTCTTTCCAGGTCCCTCGTCAGCTCTCCTGGCCCCTCCCTTCTGCTGAGTGCCTCCACAGCAAGCAGCTTGCTATGAGGGCACCCAAGCCGCTGCTCTGTGTGTCCATTTAGACACTAAGCCGTGGTTCGGCCCCGCCCGCTTTCTGCTCGTTGGCTCACTGACTGTGATTGACAGCAGCAGGAGCCAATGGCGCTGCACTGATGTCGAAGCCAATCAGGAGGGAGCGTCCCAGACAGCCGAGACTTTCCTGCAAAATCGCTGGACAGAGATGGGGCTCAGGTAAGTATATTAGAGGGGCTGGGGGGGGGGGGGGGGGCTTCTGCACACAGAAGGCTTTTTATCTTAATGCATAGAATGCATTAAGATTAAAAACGTTCTGACTTTACAACCTCTTTAAGTCTGCTTTGTTTATATGCGATTGCCAGCAGTGATAGATTCCTCCATCTACAATGCTAGCAAGGTGAGATTTATAGAACACATAAAGGAATTGTATACCTCAGACATGAAATATGAATAAAGCATATCCTTCTATAGTGTGTACTTGTCTCAGTTATTCAACATAATCAATCAACTTTGATTATTTTTAATCCTCATGCTGCTAGTCTTAGTAAATAGATAGAAAAGTATACCCTATTTACTTGTTTTAAACTTTTTTTCACATTTCTTCTATTACTTCCTGGTTTATTGCCCAGGCAAATGATTTCATACATCCCAGGAGTCTTCAGGAGGGGAGGAGGGTTTTTCTCAACTAAGCACACACACCTGCATGCATGCCTGAGCTAAAGGCAGATGGAATCCAGGATGACCGCTTAAGCCTGAGCTCTGAGCCGCGGACTGGAGATTTACAACATCCCAGCGACAAACCAACATACATCGGACCCACTTAATACCGCCCTAAGAAGCTTACAGCATTCTTCCTTCGGCTGGCACCACCGGGAGGAAAGGCACAAGATGGCGCCGGTGTCTTGCCGAGAAAGTTCCCTTGGCGGATAAGTTCCTCCCCTGTACTGCGCAGGCGCAGCGCCTGCGCAGTACCAACTGCTGTCAGCCGGCGGAGATAGCCGAAGCTCAAAATCCACAATCGGCTGTACACGGCGCCTGCGCTCTGGGTCCAGATTCCTTCCCCACCATCCAAGTGGACCTGGAGGGGGAATCTAAAAGTGCCGAGCGCAGCGAGGCCGTGCCCGAAGCGTGGCGAGCGAAGCGAGCCCGCGAGGGGCCCTCTTACAGGCGCCGTGTACAGCTGATTTTCAGCTGTTCCGCTTCGGCTATTTCCGCCGGATCGTACTGCGCATGCGCAGTACAGTCAGGAACTTATCCGCCGAGCGGAACTTATTCGGCAGAACACCGGCAAGCAATACACTCGTACATCCTCAGCATCTGCCAGATTCCGATCACTGTGACAGAGAAGAGGTACAAACAACTACATCCCCAGGCAATTCGACTCCTAACAGCCCCACAACAAGAAACCCAGCCAAAGCCAGAATGAGAATGGATTCTCCTCATTACCCAGCCACAGGGGTGAGTAGACATTCCCCCCACTAAATGCAGATACCTCCTTACAATCCTCCGCTGCCTCATTTACTACTACATGACAACCTGTACTTGACTCAACTATTAAAGACATGCTCCTATCTCTCCAATCAACCCTCATGTCCAACCTCTCCTCCCCCATCTCCCATCCACAAATTATCTGATCATATACAGCAAATGAGAGACAGAGTCTAATGAATGGAGGGTAAAATGGAGGAATGCACACACACAGTCAATGACCTGGTAGAAGCATACGAATATACTAAGGACACCTTCTGGATAATAGCTAAATTGGCAGATTTAGAGGATCGCTCGCGACGCAGTAATGTAAAGCTGCGGGACGTACCTGAATCAATTCCCTCTCAGGGCCTACATGATTATGCGCGCGACCTCATCTCCACCTTATTGCCAGGCCTGTCACCAGCAGAAATGACCATCGATCGCATTCATAGGCTCCCCGAAACATCAACACCTGGCTGATAACATCCCCAGGGATGTCCTTATGAAAATTCACTTTTTTTACGATGAAAGAACAACTGTTGACCAAGTCAAAAATACTCCCTAACCTCCCAACTCCCTATGAAGGGTTACAAATGTTTGCAGATCTGTCACAATACACTCTCCAGATGAGAAGGCAGTTAAAAACTTTCACTAAAGCGCTTAATAATCACAAATTGACCTATAGATGGCGCTATCCAGCTACTCTACTCATCAATCACAATGGAACAATGCACACAATCTCAAACCTGGAAAAGGCATGAACCTGCTTCACACATGGGGTATAATACCTGACCAACCTCAAGGTAATCCTGCTCTAGCTGTGTCAAATAGGCAACCGCCGAACAACTGTTTCCACAACAAGAAGCATGGTCCCAAATTCAAATGAATATATTAAACTTCGCCCTACCCTCCGGTCCAATATAGAGCTCTAGATCTTCTCCTAGAATTTTTACCCCCAGAATAACTAGCAGCTCACCCAACTATCTAGCTGTTCAGTTGTTTTTTTTCCCCTTTATGTTCTTTGTTTTTATTTGTTGTTGTTGATCTTTTTGATCTTGTTCAATTCCGGTTTACGCTCCACATAGCAACTTGCACAACTCAAAAGTTTACCAAATAACTAACCTTTTTCCTACGGCTACAACTACCCACAGATCTGCTGCTATGCCTTCGCCACATCTGTGGACGCAGATCTCCCCAACCGGGAAGCCACCACTCATGGCGAGAATTTCCGGTACACAGGACCACTAACAGCAAATTCTTTTTTATATTAACACACGCAATTTCCACAACAATGTCCTTCACAATTGTGTCCTACATTACACTGGGAATGTTGTGGGAGTAGTTCATTAAGCATATGACTAACTGTCTACTAGATCAATAGTCACCAAACTGCGGCCCTGGGGCTGGATGTGGCCCTTTGCTTGCTCTTATCTGGCCCTTGAGGCATTATTGACACCAAAGATGTGGCACTTTTCCCTCCACTGAGAACAATGATGTGGCATTATTCCTTCCACTGACACCAACAATGGGGCATAATTCATAAAGCTGACAGTGAAAATGGGTCACTATTTCTTCCCCTAATATCAAAGATCGGGCATTGTTTACTCCCACTGGGCATAGGGCGCCCCCCAAAACTTTGATGAACAGTAAACTGGCCCTTGCCTTAGAAAGTTTGGAGATCCCTGTACTAGATTATAGCAACAAATATGTTGCATATACGATAGTCTAATTGGTTTCTTGTTGTTGTGAGTGAGCCGGAAGCATGCAGCAAATGTGAACTAATTAAGGAATTGTTTTGTACAATAAATCTACCTGCAACTAATAATTCCTTTTGTTGAGTTTTCTTTTTTTTGTTTTTGTTTGGACTTATTCGACGCTGAGACCTGTACACCAGAAGCCACCACTTCACAGTAGAACGTGGTGCGGGAAACCAGCGATTTGTGCACGTTTCCGCACCGTGTTCAAATCTCATTGCTCTTGCTATCTGCAGCAGGTGTCAGTACAATGTTAACGTCACTCCAAATGCAGTGCGTTTGCATGCACTGGATCGCATTAGTACAAAACGACCATGCAATCCGGTTGCAGTGCATGCACTATTTTAATGCGATTTAAAGCCTGTTCAAAATGAATGGGCTCAAATCGCACCACAGTGAATCACACGTGAATTGCACAGGAATGCGGTGCGCATTCCTGTGTTCGATTCATAGTGTGCACCTAGGCTCAATGGGCCATTTGTTTACGTGGCTTCATGTAAGTCTATGGGGATGTAGTGGCTGCACAGACAAGAGCTGCTTGCCCTAGTTTGACGTGGGCGTGGGTGAGCGCCCCCCCCCCCCCCCAAATGTATACTGTCTGCATTTAAGGCCGCTCACTGACAACTGCACGCCTGTCAAATTAGGATGAATGGCTGTGTCCCCCATAGGCTTCAAGATAAAAAAATAACATGTAATAGTGCAAGCATTGAAGCACGCGTTCCTCAGTGGATACCCAGCAGAAATTCCATAAAGGTCCTAGATATGTACATCAGGCAGGGCCATCTTTAATATTGATTGGACCCTGGGCAAAACTTTTCTTGCCCACCCCCCCCTGCAGTTTTGCTCTCCACCTGCTCTGGGACATACAATGAATAGCAGCTGGACTAAAAATCAGTTTACTGAATCAGATCAGGCAGTGATTGCGATTGGTTGCCAGAGGTTACAGTGTATCATTACCGCTCACTGACTGGTTGCTAGAGGTTACAGCACACACTACGGCTCACTGATTAGTTGCTAGAGGTTACAGCACATAATTTCTGCTTGTTGATTGGCTGCTAGAGATTACTGTGGATATGACCTCAGGGGGGCTTGATATACATATCAATGCCGCCGGCCGCTATTTACATATGAATGCCAGTAATTTACATGTAAACACTGGTCTGCAGGTGAGTCATCTGTACACAACAATAGGGCAGAGCTGGGCAGCATTAGTAGCAGCACTTCACACTGAGATATTGGAACACAGCACGGGACTAAAACCTCAAGGGACGGGGAATTTAAACCAGGATAGTTGGCAAGTATGAGGCAGCTGCTTTGGGCCCCATGACAATGACAGGGCCCTGGGCAGCTGCCCCTTTTGCCCTGCCTTAAAAACGGCCCTGACATCAGGGGGGTTTGGACTGGCTCCAAAATATCAGTGCAGCACCTCAGGAGACTGAATAGGTCGCCAACAGAGCAGACTTCTGTTTCCAGGTCATCCTGACGGGCACACACAAAATCACCACTTTGGGCAAAGCACAGGTGGGAACAGCCGCCATTATCAACCACACAAGGATTCCTACCTGCAAAAGTTTACAGAGTTCCAGATATAGGATGAGACATTCGTTCTCTAATTGGTCATGGTGAAAATCTCAGGAAATAAATTAAAACCCCAATAGACCAGATACAATAAAAGGATAAAAAATATATCTATATATATTTATTATGATTGATATTATTATTACCTGAATGCTGCATACAATATGCCACATAAAACATACATTGATACAACAATGATGTCCATCAGCTCCTCTATATTGCCCAATGTGATTTCTGGGCTCCTCCCGCAGTAATTGTCCATCCTCTGCATAGCCTTGGTTTGCCAATCAGTCCAATATATCCAGCCACCTTTCCTGTTAAAAACAAGATCATTGGCCAAGTAATTTGGTTGGCAAATCAATTTTTCATATACTGTACATTGTGTTGGCAGAAAGATGATCACAGTGTCCCTTCATTCGATGAGCTGTCTTTAACTGTCTTTAACTTGTAATTTGGTTCAATAATCCATTCACCGTTATCAAATCACAATTCCTTAAAGCTGAACTCCAGGGAGTTATTAAAGTTATAATGAAAACATACGTGTTTAAAAATAAATGCATTTTAATTAGAACAAGTATTGTAACTTGTAACCCCTTGTATAGCTGCACTCAGTCTGAAAGAAGAAAGGGCAGGGCTGGGAGCCAATCCAATGTGCTGCATTCACATAGAATATGCTAGCATGAGGATAGAGCAGAGAGATGACCTCATCAGTCTGTTGCTGCTCCCTCACTGTGCAATCACAGGCTGGGGCCAGGGAGATGAGCAAGCTGTAGTGCTGCATTCACTTGTGCTTGCAAGGAAAATGCTTAGGGAGGAGAGAGAGTAGAGATGACCTCATTAGTCTTTTGCTGCTCCTACACTGACCAATCAAAAGCTGAAGGCAGGGAAAAAAAAAATCAGGGCACCAGACTAGCTGTGTTGGCTGGCTCATTAATTTGTTTTTTTCCAATGCTCTACTTAGCGGTTTTCCTGAAATTCAGCTGTAGAAAATAAAGACGGTTCCTCTTTCATATACACTCACTGGCCACTTTATTAGGTACACCTTGCAAGTACCCCCTTTCGCCTTCAGAACTGCCTTCGTGGCACAGAGTCAACAAGGTGTTGGAAACATTCCTCAGAGATTTTGGTCCATAGTGACATAATAGCATCATGTAGTTGCTGCAGATTTTGTCGGCTGCACATCCATGATGCAAATCTCCCCTTCCATCAAATCCCTAAGGTGCTCTGTTGGATTGAGATCTGGTGACTGTGGAGGCCATTGGAGTACAGTGACCTCATTGTCATGATCAAGAAACCAGTGGTGAGATGATTTGATCTTTGTGACATGGTGCATTATCCAGAACAGGTAACTGTAAGAGAATACAGTTAGACCCCCTTTCACACTGGGGCGGTTTGCAGGCGCTATTGCGCAAAAAATAGCACCTGCAAACCGACCCGAAACAGCCGCTGCTGTGTCTCCAGTGTGAAAGCGGTGCACTAGCAGGATGGGAAAAAAAAGTCCTGCTAGCAGCATCTTCAGAGTGGTGTATACACCGCTCCTTCACCACTCCTGCCCATTGAAATCAATGGGGCAGCGCGGCTATGCCGCCGGTAAAGCGCCTTTGCAGAGGCACTTTGCTGTGGTTTTTAACCCTTTCTCGGCCGTTAGCAGGGGGGGTAAAACCGCCCCCGCTAGCAGCTGAATACCACCGCTGAAATGACGGTAAAGCGCCAATAATAGCGGCGCTTTACCGCCGCCACACCTCGTGCCCCAGTGTGAAAGGGGCTTTAGGGATTGTTGCTACCAGGCCTGCATTTGATTTCAACCTGAGATGCTTCCGAGAAAATTCAAAATTTACTGACAGGAGGTCAATGACAGTTCAGCAGGCAGTTGATTAAATGTACCTTAGGGTTTTTTCACACATGCGGACCGTTCAGGTCCGCCTGTCAGTTTTTCAGGCGGACCTCTATGGAGCGACGGATGTCAGCAGTGACATGTCCGCTGACAGCCGATCCGCTAAATCCAGACGGATGGAAACCCTATTTTCCATCTGTCTGGCAGGTCGGATGAAAAACGGACAGGCGGTCCGTTTTCATCCCATCCCCCATAGAGGAAAGCGGGGGTGACATGTCCGTCCCTGCACAGTGAGCGGAGATGGACCTGTCAACCGCCGGCTCAGCGGGGATCAACGGATTGTTTCCTGCTGAGTAAGCGGAGTCCGTCAAAAGGGACAGCCTCATGTGAAAGGGGCCTAAGTTGCATCCAACGCCCCAACAGGGTAACAGGCAACGCAAGGTTGTCGAGGTGTTTATTTTTTCCAAGTCTATCCACAACTAAAATAAGCCAGATGTATCAACACAATAAAATAATCTTTGGTTCCCACCTTTCATACAAAAGGTGGGAAAGGGACTCAGACCTGTCGTTTACCAATCCACGGAGAGAACAAATCTTGCACATTGTTCCACAATAGCCAATAGACTCCCAAGAATCGGTGTATGAAGTGCTAACCCACTGGTACAGGGTACCTACCCATTTTACACATACCTTGCCAAGAATATGGAACCATGCTACATATCTTCTGGACGTATTCCCACGTCCACCCCTCCTGGGACTCAATCCGGGACCTTATCTTCAATTTTTTTTTTTTTTAAGATATTTTTTTTTTATGATATTTTTTTTTTTTTTTTAGAAAAAAAATATGTGAAGAGCCCCCCATTGGGGGGCTTTGGTGAAATATCAGAGAGGAAGAGAAGTATAATTTCAGCTTCTGTGGGAGGAAAATACAGATCAGATCCACCCCTCCTGTCCAGGTTTCAGGGGTTGGCAAAGAAGGATTGCGGTCTACCGGTCAGCTGCCCGTGATCTACAAGTAGATTGTGATCTATGGGTCGACGAGCCCTGATTAGGATGTGCCCAGGAACACCCGGCACACCCTGAGCGCACGCCTATGTGTATGACCAACATACAGAGCCAACAGACTAAACAGTTCTCTGAACAAAAAGGTTCAATGAGAATCTAGTGTTACAGACATTTTTTACAAATATTGAATTTATAAGAGATACCCTCCACTTGGTGAGAAGTTTTATGCATTTTATGTATGCCCTCATTGTTTGTTTTTCTTGCTGTTTTTCTTACAAAATTTTTTAAAATTATTTAGTACATTGTACAATAAGAACCTGCAACAATTTTTCACTTGACCCCGCGCTCATGGCTTAGAGAAAAGAAATCTCTGTGGAATCACTTACTAAACGCAGAGAAACTCTGCATACCTCAAAAATGGATATATATGCTCAGACCCCCCCCCACAATGGTGGGCCACTGGATTGCTGTGATGAACGAAATTAATGAAATGGAGTGTTTAACCACTTCCCTACTGGGTCAATTCTGACATTTTTCTTCTACATGTAAAAATCAGTATTTTTTTTGCTAGAAAATTCTGCAGAACCCCCAAACATTTTATATATATATATATATATATTTAGCAGAGATCCTAGAGAATAAAAGGGTGGGTGTTGCAATTTATGTCACACGGTATTTGCACACCGATGAAAAAAAAAAAAACAAAACAAAAAAAACACTTAAGAATTTTATTACAAAAAGCCACCATATATAACCCAATTTTTTGGTAAAATATAACAGATGTTACACTGAGTAAATAGATCCCTAACGTGTCGTGCTTTAAAATTGCACACGCTTGTGGAATGGCACAAAACTACGGTACTGTACTTAAAAAATCTCCATAAGATACGCTTTAAACATTTTTAGAGGTTATCAGTTTAGAGTTACAGAGGAGGTCTAGCGCTAAAATTATGGCTCTTGCTACAACGTTTGCGGCGATACCTCAGATGTGTGGTGCGAACATCGTTTATAGATGTGGGCACGACCTACGTAGGCGTTCACTTCTGTGTGCGAACACGAGAGGATGGGGGGCACTTTAAAAATAAATGCGGTTGTAAGCCGTAGCACATTATGTGAAACTTGCCTCAAAACTAAGCCTTCCAGCGATGCAAAGTCATCGCTGGAGACAGCATCCATCTATACTAGGCCTTCCTTCCAGGTTCACGGCTCTGGCCCTGACTGGAGCCGCGATCGCGTCACTCCTGCGCATGCGTGTGGGAGCCTCCAGTCACGGCACACTGCTCTGAAGAAACGGCACGGGCGGCCGTTCCTTGAGAGTGCATGCGCCAGTGACGTAACTGGCTGCTAGGACAGTAAATATCTCCTAAACTGTACATGTATAGGAGATATTTACACTACCTATAGGTAAGTCTTAATATAGACTTATCTAAAGCTAAAACCTAAAGAGGGACGTTTACTTCCTTTTTAGATTGTTTTTTTTTAATCGCTTTTATTCCTATCACAGGAAATGTAAACATCCCTTGTAATAGGAATAGGGCATGACAGGTCCTCTTTATGGAGACAACATGGGGTCTAATAGACCCCAGACCCTAGATCTGTCCTCTACTGTGGGAAGCATAAAAACATTGACCTCTGCTTTCCAGGGGAAAAAAAATGTGTTTACATGACGTCACTTCCAGCATCCCAGGATCATAGAGATGGCCGCTGAAAGTGTGCTCACCACTGCGCTCATAGTCCATCGATACTTCCTACAGCTCAGAGATTGGCAGCCCCTACAGAGGAATGGGCAAAGATCTGTAGGCAGTGTCTGCAGGAGCCTGACATTGTACCCGTGATCCAGTGATCCAAGGTGCAATGTTCTGCAGGCTCCTGTGAAAAAAAAAAACATTAACCGCTTGCCGACCAGCCGCCGCAGTTATACTGCGACAGAATGGCACGGGCAGGCGAATCGCAGACATGTTACGTCGGCTCCAAAAGGCGGCCACTAGGGGCGCGCGCACGCCCGCTGCTCACCCCCGGAGCCAATGCGAGTTATCGGCGGTCTCAATGACCGCCGGGCTCCCGCGATCGCTCGTAACACGGCGAGAACCGGGAGCTCTGTGTGTAGACAAAGAGCTCCCGGTTCTCTGATGGGAGAAATGACAGATTGTCTGTTTATACAAAGTATATACAGCGATCTGTCATCTCCCCTAGTCAGTCCCCTCCCCCCTTCAGTTAGAACACACAATAGGGAACACTGTTAACCCGCTACCAATTTTTCCATCTATTTTTGTGTGTATCTCACTCCTAGCAGCTGCTTCTGGTTTATAGTTTTTACTTTTATATTTTCTTTACCACTCAAGAATATTTTCAAATCTTCTTCACTTATTTAGTTTATAGCGCAGTATTTTTGATGTAATTACAGTTAAACCCTTAATCGCCCCCTAGTGTTAACCCCTTCACTGCCAGTGTCATTTTTACAGTAATCAATGCATTTTTATAGCAATGATCGTTGTATAAATGCCAATGGTCCCAAAAATGTGTCAAAATTGCCCGATGTGTCCGCCATAATGTCGCGGTCATAATAAAAATCGCAGATCGTCGCCATTACTAGTAAAAAAAAAATAAAAAAAATAAAAATGCTCTAAATCTATCCCCTATTTTGTAGACACTGTGAATTTTGCGTAAACCAATCAATGTACGCTTATTGCGATTTTTTTTTTTACCAAAAATATGAAGAAGAATACGTATCTAAACTGAGAACCTTTTTTTTTTTTTTTTTTTTTTTTTAAATGGGGATATTTATTATAGCAAAAAGTACAAAATATTGTGTTTTTTTCAAAATTGTCACTCTTTTTTTTTATAGTGCAAAAAATAAAAACCGCAGAGGCGATCAAATACCACCAAAAGAAAGCTCTATTTGTGGGAAAAAAAGGGCGTCAATTTTGTTTGGGTGCAACGTCGCACAACCGCGCTTTTGTCAGTTAAAGCGACGCAGTGCTCTGGTCAGGAAGGGGGTACAATCTTCCGGGGCTGAAGTAGTTAAATGCACATTTTGTTCTTGCAAAAAAAATTTTTTTCCCCCTAAAAGTGAACTTAAAGTGGTTGTTAAAAGGCCTAACACTGAGAACCGAGTGATCAAACACCACCGATCGCTCGGTTCTCACAGCTCCCTGAGCAGAGAGCTGGTGACTTCAGTCACAGCTCTCTCCTCTCCCCCGACACCCACTTGAGTGCTGTGCTGTGGAGGGTGCGGAGCCGTCAGCCCAGGTTCTCAGCAGCTCATTGAAAGGCTGAGCCGGGTGGCGGTCCGGGCATCGGGGGGGCGGATCCCGACCAGATGGTCGCCATCTTTCCTGAGCCTGGACCACTGTGACTGGAAACCGGTCACAGGAATGCAGAACAAACTTCAAACAAACCAGCTTTGGCCATACTTCTCATTCCATTTTTATTTTTTTTACACACAGTTTTGTTTGGTGAAGACCCATGAGACTTTACAATCACTTTACCTCTCACAAAGCCTCCTCTGTGGTAATAAGCGCGGAACCAATTGTATTTAGTGATTTATTTGCACATTATAAGGTTGGGGGCATTAAAAATGATTTTCTACATAAAGCTGCTCACAAGACTCACAAACATGTACTGGGGTAAGTTCTCCTCCACCTCGTACTTACAGACACTGAGAAGGGTCTCCTTCCTCCCTCCAGTCATGTGACAAGGGGATAGGGGAGAGGAAGAACGGGCAGCCTTCCCTCACTGCACAGCGCGGCTCTCTATTGCCACCTGCAGGCTGGAGGGAGGATAAAGCTGAATCTTCTCTCCATCTGTCTCCTGTCACTGGACATCAGTGATAAAGAGCCACCGCACGTGCTTTCTCTGATTGGCTGAGGGGGGGTGGCGCATAACGGTTTATCAAGCACGCGAAGGCTGAGCGGCGCCATTTTCCTGTAGGTTGTGCCAGAGAGAGGGCGTGTCTTTGCGAGGCTCCTTTGAAAGAACAGACACAGCGGCCTCCAGTGGAGAAATCGGAGATTACACCCCCAGCGTCTTCATAGCACATCTATCGGAGAGAAAGTGTTATTAGCAGTGATGTCACCTGACAGGGGGGCGGGTCCAGTGTCGTTGGGGGGGCGGTGTCCTCCGTACTGCGCAACAGCTGCGACTGCGCAGTACAGGGCGGACATTATGGATGGGGGACATTTCTAGACAGGACACCGGCTTGTGTAATGATCTTATTTGTGTTTTCTCTGCTCCTTTCTGGTGTGAAGCACAGATCTGGGATAAACACCCTGCATGACAGTCACAGGGGGCCCCCTTTTCCCAGTTCAAATCTCTTTGCTCTCCAATACCAACTCATATGCCACCCCAATCCCCCCTCCTAGCAAAAATCTACCTCCCAAATACCCCATCCCAGCACAAATCTACCCCCCCAAATACCCCATCCCAGCACAAATCTACCCCCCAAATACCCCATCCCAGCACAAATCCCCCCCCCCCCAAATACCCTATCCCAGCACAAATCTCCCCCCCCCCAAATACCCCATCCCAGCACAAATCTACCCCCCAAATACCCCATCCCAGCACAAATCTACCCCCCAAATACCCCATCCCAGCACAAATCTCCCCCAAATACCCCATCCCAGCACAAATCCAGGGACATACTAAAAGGAATGACAGAATGGAATGCCCATAGACTTTAATAGGGAGATGGAATGCCCATAGAGAGTAATGGAACAAAGTGGAATGCCCATAGAGAATAATGGAAAAAAAAATCTATTTCTGACAGACTCTTTAGACATATCATCAATTTCTTTTTTTAAAACCTACTTTTAAATATCAGTGGCCATGTTTAATATGAGATTAGGTGGGATTATTGTTGTTTTTTATGGCATAACAAAGGTGAATGACAGAAGGGAATGTCCATAGAGTATAATGGGAAGTAAAATCTAAACTCATTTGCAGGCAAATCTGAGAGACATAGCAATTCCACCTTTCCCACAGCTGTTCCTCAAGTAGAATAGCAGATTATAAGATTGAGATTTTTTGGGATTACAGCTGTTTTCTATGGAATGGCAGATAAATAATAGAAAGGAATGCCCATAGAGTATAATGGGAAGCAAGATGTGACCTGGAGTCAGAACCATTGCTCATATCAGATCAATCTTTAGCAGACATACTCTCTATGTTCAGTGATGATGTTCAAATTTGACATTAAGTGGGAATATTAATGTTTTCTATGGAATGACAAACATATGACAGAATGGAATGCCCATAGAGTATAATGGGAAGTAAAATCTAAACTCATTTACAGGCAAATCTGAGAGACATAGCAATTTATCCTTTACCACAGCTGTTCTTCAAGTAAAGTAGCAGATTATAAGATTGAGATTATTTGGGATTACAGCTGTTTTCTATGGAATGACAAACATATGAAAGAATGGAATGCCCATAGAGTATAATGGGAAGCAAGATGTGACCTGGAGTCAGAACCATTGGTCATATCAGATCAATTTTTAGCAGACATACTCTCTATGTTCAGTGATGATGTTCAAAATTGAGATGAAGCAGGATTATTATTGTTTTCTATGGAATGACCAACATATGACAGAATGGAATGCCTATAGAGTATAATGGGAAGTAAAATCTAAACTCATTTGCAGGCAAATTTGAGAGACATAGCAATTTGTCCTTTCCCACAGCTGTTCCTCAAGTAGAATAGCAGATTGTAAAATTGAGATTATTTGGGATTACAGCTGTTTTCTAAGGAATGACAGATAAATAGAAAGGAATGCCCATAGAGCAGTGGTTCTCAACCCCTGTCCTCAGGACTCACTAACAGGCCAGTTTTGCAGGATAACTGAAATACATCACAGGTGATATCATTTGCTGCTCAGTGATTGAAATATTCTAGTCTGCATCTCCCCAAGGTAATGCTTAAAATCTGGCCTGTTAGTGGGTCCTGGGGACAGGAGTTGAGAACCACTGCCATAGAGTATAATGGGAAGCAAGATGTGATTGGAGTCAGAACCATTGGACATATCAGATCAATCTTTAGTAGACATACTCTTTATGTTTAGTGGTGATGTTCAAAATTGAGAAGAAGCGGGATTATTATTGTTTTCTATGGAATGACAAAGGTGAATGACAGAAGGTAATGCCCATAGAGTATAATGGGAAGAAAAATATAAACTTGTTTGCAGGCAAATCTGAGAAACATAGCAATTTCATCTTTCCCACAGCTGTTCCTCAGAGTAGCAGATTCTAAAATTGAGATTATTTGGGATTAAAGTTGTTTTCTACGGAATGACAGATAAATGATAGAAAGGAATGCCCATAGACTATAATGGGAAGTAAGATGTGAGTGCTGTCAGTACCATTCAACATATCAAATAAATCTTTAGCAGATATACTCTCCAAATTCAGTGGCAATATTTAAAATCAAGACAAATTGGGTTATAATTGTTTTCTAAGGAATGAAAGAAGGAAAAGCTCATAAAGTATAATATATATATTAACTCCTTTGCAGGCAAACCTGAAAGATATAGCTATTTAAAAGGGACATATATTCCATCTGAGACAACAGCCTCATTTAAAGGCTTTGCCTTTATTTAAGACTTTTTTTTTTTATGTATAAAAATTGAAGATGCAATCCCGATCTTTGTTCTTCATCAAGCAGCATGTGTGCCTGATGAAGAACATTGTTATGTTGGAAAATGTGCAGTCGCTTATCTCAGATTATCTGTAATGTATATGAATATTTGAAGTAAAGAGAATATTGCACAGATCGGCATTGCATCTTCAATTTTTATACATAAAACAATCTTAAATAATGCCTTTAAATGAGGTTGTTGTTTTAGAAGGAATACATGTCCCTTTTAACTAGCTATATCTTTCAGGTTTGCCTGCAAAAGTGTTGATATGCATTCTACTCTATGGCAGGGCTCAAAATTTCAAGTCCTCAGCTACTAGCCAGGCCTCAAGGGTTACTCGCCACCAGTTGCCCCGCCAAACCCTACCCTGCCCCGCCCTTAATTCTAACCTCATAAATTATCTCATGAAATGACACTTAAATGTTTTATGCAGAATTAAGTTAAAAAATTAATATTAACAAAACTTTATCCATGCCCACCAGTGCAGGCTGCCTGTGTCCGCCAATGCAGCCCGTGTCCCCAGCCTACCTGTGCAGGGGAAGAGAGAGGAGAGCCGTCCCCCGCATGATCAAAGCGCCGGTAACATAACAGCTTTCATTTCATTAGCTGTGTGTTCCCCGCCATGCCCCCTCACATACAGCCCCTCCCACCTTGTCCAGGGAACTTTGAAAGACAGATCACTCGTCCCAGGATTGGACAGGTGATCTGTCTATCAATGTGCCCGGACAAAGAGGAGGGGCTGTATGTGACGGGGCATGGCGGGGAACACACAGCTAATGAAATGAAAGCTGTTATGTTACCGGCGCTCTGATCATGCGGTAGGCGGGTCTAATCTCTCTTCCGCTCTGATCTCTGGGAGAACGGCTCCAATACAACCCGCCTGCCGGTGGTGCTCGCCCCCCCCCCCCCCCCCCCAGGCAGCCCACATCTGCCAGCCCTCAAAATCCACTTGCAAAATGTGAGCAGGTGAGTGGAATTTTTGAGGGCTGCTCTATGGGCATTTCCTTCTTTCATTCCTTAGAAAACAATTATAATCCAAATACTCTCGATTTTAAATCTTGCCACTGAACTTGGATAGTATATCTGCTAAGGATTTATTTTGGTATGTTGAAAGGTTTTGACTCCAGGTCACATCTTGGTTCCCATTCTACTCTATGGGCATTCCTTTCTATCATTTATCTGTCATTCCGTAGAAAACAGCTGTAATCCCAAATAATCTCAATTTGACAATCTGCTACTCTACTTGAGGAACAACTATGGGAAAGGTGAAATCCCTATGTCTCCAAGATCTGCGTACAAATGAGTTCATATTTTGCTTCCCATTATACTCTATGGACATTCCCTTCTGTCATTCACCTTTCTTATGCCATAGAAACAGCAATAATCCCACCTAATCTCAATATTAAACATGGCCACTGATATTTAAAAGTAGGTTTGCAAAAAATGAATTTGATATGTCTAAAGACTCTGTCAATAATTTATTTTTTTCCCCATTATTCTCTAGGGGCATTCCATTATGTTCCACTAATCTCTATGGACATTCCTTTCTGACATTCACCCATGTCATTCCATAGAAAACAATGCTAATCCCACTTCATCACAATATTAAACATTGCCATTCATTATGGAGAGAATGTCTTCTAAAGATTGATCTGATATGTCTAATGGTTCTGAGTCCAGGTCACATTTAGCTTCACATTATTCTCTATGGGCATTCTATTTTGTTCCATTATTCTCTATCAGCATTCCATCTCCCTGCTAAAGTCTAAGGGCATTCCTTTCTTTTATTTATCTGTCATTCCATAGAAAACAGCTGTAATCCCAAATAATCTCAACTTTACAATCTGCTACTCTACTTGAGGAACACCTGTGGGAAAGGTGAAATTGCTACGTCTCTCAGATTTGCCTGCAAACAAGTTTTATTTTGCTTCCCATTATACTCTATGGGCATTCCCTTCTGTCATTCACCTTTTGTCATTTCATAGAAAACAATGCTAATCTCGGTTCATCTAAATTTTGAACATCTTCACTGAACATGGAGAGAATGTCTGCTAAAGATTGATTTGATATGACCAATGGTTCTGACTCCAGGTCACATCTTGCCTCCCATTATACTCTATGGGCATTCCATTCTGTCATATGTTTGTCATTCCATAAAAAACAGCTGTAATCCCAAATAATCTCAATCTTATAATCTGCTACTTTACTTGAAGAACAGCTGTGGTAAAGGATAAATTAATATGTCTCTCAGATTTGCCTGTAAATGAGTTTAGATTTTACTTCCCATTATACTCTATGGGCATTCCCTTCTGTCATATGTTTGTCATTCCATAGAAAACAATAATAATTGCGCTTAATTTCAAATTTGAACATCATCACTGAACATAGAGAGTATGTCTGCTAAAGATTGATCTGATATGACCAATGTTCTGACTCCAGGTCACATCTTGCTTGCCATTATACTCTATGGGCATTCTTTTCTATTATTTATCTGCCATTCCATAGAAAACAGCTGTAATCCCAAAAAATCTCAATCTTATAATCTGCTATTCTACTTGAGGAACAGCTGTGGGAAAGGTGGAATTGCTACGTCTCTCAGATTTGCCTGCAAATGAGTTTAGATTTTACTTCCCATTATACTCTATGGGCATTCCCTTCTGTCATTCACCTTTGTTAGGCCATAAAAAACAAACAATAATCCCACCTAATTTCATATTAAACATGGCCACTGATATTTAAAAGTAGGTTTTAAAAAAAAGAAATTGATGATATGTCTAAAGAGTCTGTCAGAAATAGAATTTTTTTTCCATTATTCCTCTATGGGCATTCCACTTTGTTCCATTACTCTCTATGGGCATTCCATCTCCCTGTTAAAGTCTATGGGCATTCCATTCTGTCATTCCTTTTAGTATGTCCCCCAATCAGTGCCTCCTCATTGGTGCAGGGAGGTTTCAACAATGCCTTACTTTAAAAATAAATTAAATGGGTTAAATATACTATTAAAAAACAAATGGAATAAAATGTATTTTTATTTTCTTAAAAAGCCTCCAATAAACAGAGTTTATATAAAAAAAAGTATCCTTTTTAATTACAAAAGAAAAAAATACACCTAGCAGAGGATGGTTTCGATCCATCAACCTCTGGGTTATGGGCTCAGCACGCTTCTGCTGCACATTCACTCTCTGCACTATTTGGTTGCTATGTAACTTGTTTGTGTATCGGTATGAAGCTGTTCAATGACGTTTGATGGGCGGGTACTGCACTCCCACAATGCTTAGCGGCAGAGTTGTTAATTTGCATACGGCGCTTTGCTTCAAAATATGCTTTATGTTGCTTATTTCTTTATTTAAATCAACTTTTCAATTTACAGACATTATTTATCAGGAAGAAAAGCAATTCATAGAATTAGTTTGGAATATATAAATTAAAGTATCAATATTTTTCACTCTCCCTAAGTTGGTCAGTTCAGTACTTAGTGGGGTTTATATAACTCTCAGGATCCCCGTAGGATTGTCCTCCCTTCGGCAGGACATATACTCAAATTGGAACGATACAGAGAAGATTAGCATGGTCCCTGCGCAAGGATGACACGCATAATCGTGAAGCGTACCATATTTTCTTGCCCCAAATATAACGTACTTAATTACTTTTTCCTGCTTGTTATGAACCATTAAATAATAATAAAAAAAAAAAAAATATATATATATATATATATATATCCACTTCAGGACCGCTCACTGTATATATACGTCATTTTTTTTAAAGATGGATATCTCGGTAACGGCAGCAGCTGCTGCCACAACCGAGGTATCCATCTTTAGGGCCGGCGTTTCTGTACACGATAATGGTGGTCTCTGCAGCGGGTTCGCCGCGAGATCACCGTCATCGGCGGAGGGAGAGGTGCCACCCCCCCTCCCGCCGCTCTCCCGCACCCTGCGTCGCTTACCGGAGCCGTAGGTAGCGGCGGAGGAGATCGGGACCTGTCACTGTTGAGGTACTGAGACGAGTGAGGCCAAGATGGCCCCCACCCGTCTCTATACCATAGGACGGCCGGAGCGACGTCATTACGTCAGCTCCGCCCACTTCTCTTAACCACTTAAGGACCGCCTCACGCCGATGTACGTCGACAAGGCGGCACGGGCAGGCAAAATCACGTACAGGGTACGTGATTTGCCTCCCGCGGGTGGGGGGTCCGATCGGACCCCCCCCGCCGCCCGAGGCGGTCCCGTTCTGTCCCCCGGCGATCAGAGACGAGGGGGAGGCCATCCGTTCGTGGCCCCCCCCTCGCGATCGCCGCCGGCCAATGAAAACACTCCTTTGCTGCTGTATGCTAAACAACAGCAAAGGAAGTGATGTCATCTCCCCTCGGGTCGGTATTTTCCGTTCCGGCCCGAGGAGAGAAGACATCAATGTGAGTGCACCAACACACACACACACAGTAGAACATGCCAGGCATACAAAACACCCCGATCCCCCCCCCGATCGCCCCCCCGATCCCCCCCCAATCACCCCCCCCCCCCCTGTCACAAACTGACACCAGCAGGTTTTTTTTTTTTTTTGTTTTTTTTTTCTGATTACTGCTAGGTGTCAGTTTGTGACAGTTAGCAGTGGTGGGACAGTTAGTATTACCCCCCTGTAGGTCTAGGGTACCCCCCCTAACCCCCCCTAATAAAGTTTTAACCCCTTGATCACCCCCTGTCACCAGTGTCGCTAAGCGATCATTTTTCTGATCGCTGTATTAGTGTCGCTGGTGACGCTAGTTAGTGAGGTAAATATTTAGGTTCGCCGTCAGCGTTTTATAGCGACAGGGACCCCCATATACTATCTAATAAATGTTTTAACCCCTTGATTGCCCCCTAGTTAACCCTTTCACCACTGATCACCGTATAACCGTTACGGTTGACGCTGGTTAGTTTGTTTATTTTTTATAGTGTCAGGGCACCCGCCGTTTATTACCGAATAAAGGTTTAGCCCCCTGATCGCCCGGCGGTGATATGCGTCGCCCCAGGCAGCGTCAGATTAGCGCCAGTACCGCTAACACCCACGCACGCAGCATGCGCCTCCCTTAGTGGTATAGTATCTGATCGGATCAATATCTGATCCGATCAGATCTATACTAGCGTCCCCAGCAGTTTAGGGTTCCCGAAAACGCAGTGTTAGCGGGATCAGCCCAGATACCCGCTAGCACCTGCGTTTTGTGCCTCCGCCCGGCCCAGCCCAGCCCACCCAAGTGCAGTATCGATCGATCACTGTCACTTACAAAACACTAAACGCATAACTGCAGCGTTCGCAGAGTCAGGCCTGATCCCTGCGATCGCTAACAGTTTTTTTGGTAGCATTTTGGTGAACTGGCAAGCACCAGCACCAAGCCCCAGGCAGCGTCAGGTTAGCGCCAGTACCGCTAACACCCACGCACGCACCGTACACCTCCCTTAGTGGTATAGTATCTGATCAGATCAATATCTGATCCGATCAGATCTATACTAGTGTCCCCAGCAGTTTAGGGTTCCCAAAAACGCAGTGTTAGCGGGATCAGCCCAGATACCTGCTAGCACCTGCGTTTTGCCCCTCCGCCCGGCCCAGCCCACCCAAGTGCAGTATCGATCGATCACTGTCACTTACAAAACACTAAACGCATAACTGCAGCGTTCGCAGAGTCAGGCCTGATCCCTGCGATCGCTAACAGTTTTTTTGGTAGCATTTTGGTGAACTGGCAAGCACCAGCCCCAGGCAGCGTCAGATTAGCGCCAGTACCGCTAACACCCACGCACGCAGCATACGCCTCCCTTAGTGGTATAGTATCTGATCGCATCAATATCTGATCCGATCTGATCTATACTAGCGTCCCCAGCAGTTCAGGGTTCCCAAAAACGCAGGGTTAGCGGGATCAGCCCAGATACCTGCTAGCACCTGCGTTTTGCCCCTCCGCCTGGCCCAGCCCACCCAAGTGCAGTATCGATCGATCACTGTCACTTACAAAACTCTAAACGCATAACTGCAGCGTTCGCAGAATCAGGCCTGATCCCTGCGATCGCTAACAGTTTTTTTTGGTAGCGTTTTGGGGAACTGGCAAGCACCAGCGGCCTAGTACACCCCGGTCGTAGTCAAACCAGCACTGCAGTAACACTTGGTGACGTGGCGAGTCCCATAAGTGCAGTTCAAGCTGGTGAGGTGGCAAGCACAAGTAGTGTCCCGTTGCCACCAAAAAGACAAACACAGGCCCGTCGTGCCCATAGTGCCCTTCCTGCTGCATTCGCCAATCCAAATTGGGAACCCACCGCTTCTGCAGCGCCCGTACTTCCCCCATTCACATCCCCAACCAAATGCAGTCGGCTGCATGAGAGGCATTTTTATGTCCTCCCGAGTACCCCTACCCAACGAACCCCCCCAAAAAAGAGGTAGTGTCTGCAGCAAGCGCGGATATAGGCGTGACACCCGCTATTATTGTCCCTCCTGTCCTGACAATCCTGGTCTTTGCATTGGTGAATGTTTTGAACGCTACCATTCACTAGTTGAGTATTAGCGTAGGGTACAGCATTGCACATACTAGGCACACTTTCACAGGGTCTCCCAAGATGCCATCGCATTTTGAGAGACCCGAACCTGGAACCGGTTACAGTTATAAAAGTTAGTTACAAAAAAAGTGTAAAAAAAAAAAAATATATGAAATAAAAAAAAATAGTTGTCGTTTTATTGTTCTCTCTCTCTCTATTCTCTCTCTCTATTGTTCTGCTCTTTTTTACTGTATTCTATTCTGCAATGTTTTATTGTTATTGTTATTGTTATTGTTATTGTTATTGTTATTATGTTTTATCATGTTTGTTTTTCAGGTATGTAATTATTTATACTTTACTGTTTACTGTGCTTTATTGTTAACCATTGTTAACCATTTTTTTGTCTTCAGGTACGCCATTCACGACTTTGAGTGGTTATACCAGAATGATGCCTGCAGGTTTAGGTATCATCTTGGTATCATTCTTTTCAGCCAGCGGTCGGCTTTCATGTAAAAGCAATCCTAGCGGCTAATTAGCCTCTAGACTGCTTTTACAAGCCGTGGGAGGGAATGCCCCCCCCCCCACCGTCTTCCGTGTTTTTCTCTGGCTCACCTGAGAATGCAGCCGGTGATTCAGCCAGCTGACCATAGAGCTGATCAGAGACCAGAGTGGCTCCAAACATCTCTATGGCCTAAGAAACCGGAAGCTACGAGTATTTCATGACTTAGATTTCGCCGGATGTAAATAGCGCCATTGGGAAATTGGGGAAGCATTTTATCACACCGATCTTGGTGTGGTCAGATGCTTTGAGGGCAGAGGAGAGATCTAGGGTCTAATAGACCACAATTTTTTCAAAAAAGAGTACCTGTCACTACCTATTGCTATCATAGGGGATATTTACATTCCCCGAGATAACAATAAAAATGATTAAAAAAAAAAATATGAAAGGAACAGTTTAAAAGTAAGATTAAAAAAGCAAAAAAATAATAAAAAAAAAAAAAAAAAAAAGCACCCCTGTCGCCCCCTGCTCTCGCGCTAAGGTGAACGCAAGCGGCGGTCTGTCGTCAAACGTAAACAGCAATTGCACCATGCATGTGAGGTATCACCGCGAAGGCCAGATCGAGTGCAGTAATTTTTCCAGTAGACCTCCTCTGTAAATCTAAAGTGGTAACCTGTAAAGGCTTTTGAAGGATTTTAAACATGTATTTATTTTGTTGCCACTGCACGTTTGTGCGCAATTTTAAAGCATGTCATGTTTGGTATCCATGTACTCGGCCTAAGATCATCTTTTTTATTTCATCAAACATTTGGGCAATATAGTGTGTTTTAGTGCATTAAAATTTAAAAAAGTGTGTTTTTTCCCCCAAAAATGCGTTTGAAAAATCGCTGCGCAATTACTGTGTGAAAAAAAAAAATGAAACACCCACCATTTTAATCTGTAGGGCATTTGCTTTAAAAAAATATATAATGTTTGGGGGTTCAAAGTAATTTTTTTGCAAAAAAAAAATAACTTTTTCATGTAAACAATAAGTGTCAGAAAGGGCTTTGTCTTCAAGTGGTTAGAAGAGTGGGTGATGTGTGACATAAGCTTAAATGTTGTGCCTAAAATGCCAGGACAGTTCAAAACCCCCCCAAATGACCCCATTTTGGAAAGTAGACACCCCAATCTATTTGCTGAGAGGCATGTCGAGTCCATGGAATATTTTATATTGCGACACAAGTTGCGGGAAAGAGACAAATTTTTTTTTTTTTTTTGCACAAAGTTGTCACTAAATGATATATTGCTCAAACATGCCATGGAAATATGTGAAATTACACCCCAAAATACATTCTGCTGCTTCTCCTGAGTACGGGGATACCACATGTGTGAGACTTTTTGGGAGCCTAGCCACGTACGGGACCCCGAAAACCAAGCACCGCCTTCAGGCTTTCTAAGGGCGTGAATTTTTGATTTCACTCTTCACTGCCTATCACAGTTTCGGAGGCCATGGAATGCCCAGGTGGCACAAAACCCCCCCAAATGACCCCATTTTGGAAAGTAGACACCCCAAGCTATTTGCTGAGAGGTATAGTGAGTATTTTGCAGACCTCACTTTTTGTCACAAAGTTTTGAAAATTGAAAAAAGAAAAAAAAAAAATGTTTTTTCTTGTCTTTCTTCATTTTCAAAAACAAATGAGAGCTGCAAAATACTCACCATGCCTCTCAGCAAATAGCTTGGGGTGTCTACTTTCCAAAATGGGGTCATTTGGGGGGGTTTTGTGCCACCTGGGCATTCCATGGCCTCCGAAACTGTGATAGGCAGTAAAGAGTGAAATCAAAAATTTTCACCCTTAGAAATCCTGAAGGCAGTGATTGGTTTTCGGGGTCCCGTACGCGGCTAGGCTCCCAAAAAGTCCCACACATGTGGTATCCCCATACTCAGGAGAAGCAGCTAAATGTATTTTGGGGTGCAATTCCACATATGCCCATGGCCTGTGTGAGCAATATATCATTTAGTGACAACTTTATGAAAAAAAAAATAAAAAAGTGTCACTTTCCCGCAACTTGTGTCAAAATATAAAATATTCCATGGACTCAATATGCCTCTCAGCAAATAGCTTGGGGTGTCTACTTTCCAAAATGGGGTCATTTTGGGGGGTTTTGTGCCACCTGGGCATTCCATGGCCTCCGAAACTGTGATATGCAGTGAAGAGTGAAATCAAAAATTTACACCCTTAGAAATCCTGAAGGCGGTGATTGGTTTTCGGGGCCCCGTACGCGGCTAGGCTCCCAAAAAGTCCCACACATGTGGTATCCCCATACTCAGGAGAAGCAGCTGAATGTATTTTGGGATGCAATTCCACATAGGCCCATGGCCTGTGTGAGCAATATATCATTTAGTGACAACTTTTTGTAAATATTTTTTTTTTTTTTTTTTCATTTTTCAATCACTTGGGACAAAAAAAATAAATATTAAATGGGTTCAACATGCCTCTCAGCAATTTCCTTGGGGTGTCTACTTTCCAAAATGGGGTCATTTGGGGGGGTTTTGTACTGCCCTGCCATTTTAGCACCTCAAGAAATGACATAGGCAGTCATAAACTAAAAGCTGTGTAAATTACAGAAAATGTACCCTAGTTTGTAGACGCTATAACTTTTGCGCAAACCAATAAATATACGCTTATTGACATTTTTTTTACCAAAGACATGTGGCCGAATACATTTTGGCCTAAATGTATGACTAAAATTTAGTTTATTGGATTTTTTTTATAACAAAAAGTAGAAAATATCATTTTTTTTCAAAATTTTCGGTCTTTTTCCGTTTATAGCGCAAAAAATAAAAACCGCAGAGGTGATCAAATACCATCAAAAGAAAGCCCTATTTGTGGGAAGAAAAGGACGCAAATTTCGTTTGGGTACAGCATTGCATGACCGCGCAATTAGCAGTTAAAGCGACGCAGTGCCAAATTGGAAAAAGACCTCTGGTCCTTAGGCAGCATAATGGTCCGGGGCTCAAGTGGTTAAAGGCACAATTTTTTTTGTGTCATTTTTTTTAACGACTTTTTTTTTTTTTTTGCATTTTAGTCTAAATATGAGATCTGAGGACTTTTTGACCCCCCAGATCTCATATTTAAGAGGACCTGTCATGCTTTTTTCTATTACAAGGGATGTTTAAATTCCTTGTAATAGGAATAAAAGTGATCCAAATTTTTTTTTAAAAAAAAAACAGTGAAAAAATAAATAAAATAAAGTAAAATAAATATTAAAAAAAAATAAATAAATTTTTAAACGCCCTGTCCCGACGAGCTCACGAGCAGAAGCGAACGCATACGTGAATAGTATAATGGGAAGCAAGATGTGACCTGGAGTCAGAACCATTGGTCATATCAGATCAATCTTTAGCAGACATTCTCTCTATGTTCAGTGGTGATGTTCAAATTTGACATTAAGTGGGAATATTAATGTTTTCTATGGAATGCCCAACATATGACAGAAGGGAATGCCCATAGAGTATAATGGGAAGTAAAATCTAAACTCATTTGCAGGCAAATTTGAGAGACATAGCAAATCCACCTTTCCCACAGCTGTTCTTCAAGTAGAATAGCAGATTGTAAGATTGAGATTTTTTGGGATTACAGCTGTTTTCTATGGAATGGCAGATAAATGATAGAAAGGAATGCCCATAGAGTATAATGGGAAGCAAGATGTGACCCGGAGTCAGAACCATTCAACATATCAAAGCTATTTAAAAGGGACATATATTCCATCTGAGACAACAGCCTCATTTAAAGGCTTTGCCTTTATTTAAGACTTTTTTTTTTTATGTATAAAAATTGAAGATGCAATCCCGATCTTTGTTCTTCATCAAGCAGCATGTGTGCCTGATGAAGAACATTGTTATGTTGGAAAATGTGCAGTCGCTTATCTCAGATTATCTGTAATGTATATGAATATTTGAAGTAAAGAGAATATTGCACAGATCGGCATTGCATCTTCAATTTTTATACATAAAACAATCTTAAATAATGCCTTTAAATTAGGTTGTTGTTTTAGAAGGAATACATGTCCCTTTTAACTAGCTATATCTTTCAGGTTTGCCTGCAAAAGTGTTGATATGCATTCTACTCTATGGCAGGGCTCAAAATTTCAAGTCCTCAGCTACTAGCCAGGCCTCAAGGGTTACTCGCCACCAGTTGCCCCGCCAAACCCTACCCTGCCCCGCCCTTAATTCTAACCTCATAAATTATCTCATGAAATGACACTTAAATGTTTTATGCAGAATTAAGTTAAAAAATTAATATTAACAAAACTTTATCCATGCCCACCAGTGCAGGCTGCCTGTGTCCGCCAATGCAGCCCGTGTCCCCAGCCTACCTGTGCAGGGGAAGAGAGAGGAGAGCCGTCCCCCGCATGATCAAAGCGCCGGTAACATAACAGCTTTCATTTCATTAGCTGCGTGTTCCCCGCCATGCCCCCTCACATACAGCCCCTCCCACCTTGTCCAGGGAACTTTGAAAGACAGATCACTCGTCCCAGGATTGGACGGGTGATCTGTCTATCAATGTGCCCGGACAAAGAGGAGGGGCTGTATGTGACGGGGCATGGCGGGGAACACACAGCTAATGAAATGAAAGCTGTTATGTTACCGGCGCTCTGATCATGCGGTAGGCGGGTCTAATCTCTCTTCTGCTCTGATCTCTGGGAGAACGGCTCCAATACAACCCGCCTGCCGGTGGTGCTCGCCCCCCCCCCCCCCCAGGCAGCCCACATCTGCCAGCCCTCAAAATCCACTTGCAAAATGTGAGCAGGTGAGTGGAATTTTTGAGGGCTGCTCTATGGGCATTTCCTTCTTTCATTCCTTAGAAAACAATTATAATCCAAATACTCTCGATTTTAAATCTTGCCACTGAACTTGGATAGTATATCTGCTAAGGATTTATTTTGGTATGTTGAAAGGTTTTGACTCCAGGTCACATCTTGGTTCCCATTCTACTCTATGGGCATTCCTTTCTATCATGTATCTGTCATTCCGTAGAAAACAGCTGTAATCCCAAATAATCTCAATTTGACAATCTGCTACTCTATTTGAGGAACAACTATGGGAAAGGTGAAATCCCTATGTCTCCAAGATCTGCGTACAAATGAGTTCATATTTTGCTTCCCATTATACTCTATGGACATTCCCTTCTGTCATTCACCTTTCTTATGCCATAGAAACAGCAATAATCCCACCTAATCTCAATATTAAACATGGCCACTGATATTTAAAAGTAGGTTTGCAAAAAATGAATTTGATATGTCTAAAGACTCTATCAATAATTTATTTTTTCCCCATTATTCTCTAGGGGCATTCCATTATGTTCCACTAATCTCTATGGACATTCCTTTCTGACATTCACCCATGTCATTCCATAGAAAACAATGCTAATCCCACTTCATCACAATATTAAACATTGCCATTCATCATGGAGAGAATGTCTTCTAAAGATTGATCTGATATGTCTAATGGTTCTGAGTCCAGGTCACATTTAGCTTCACATTATTCTCTATGGGCATTCTATTTTGTTCCATTATTCTCTATCAGCTCCCTGCTAAAGTCTAAGGGCATTCCTTTCTTTTATTTATCTGTCATTCCATAGAAAACAGCTGTAATCCCAAATAATCTCAACTTTACAATCTGCTACTCTACTTGAGGAACACCTGTGGGAAAGGTGAAATTGCTACGTCTCTCAGATTTGCCTGCAAACAAGTTTTATTTTGCTTCCCATTATACTCTATGGGCATTCCCTTCTGTCATTCACCTTTTGTCATTTCATAGAAAACAATGCTAATCTCGGTTCATCTAAATTTTGAACATCTTCACTGAACATGGAGAGAATGTCTGCTAAAGATTGATCTGATATGACCAATGGTTCTGACTCCAGGTCACATCTTGCTTCCCATTATACTCTATGGGCATTCTTTTCTATTATTTATCTGTCATTCCATAGAAAACAGCTGTAATCTCAAAAAATCTTACAATCTGCTATTCTACTTGAGGAACAGCTGTGGGAAAGGTGAAATTGCTACGTCTCTCAGATTTGCCTGCAAATGAGTTTAGATTTTACTTGCCATTATACTCTATGGACATTCCCTTCTGTCATTCACCTTTGTTATGCCATAAAAAACAATAATAATCCCACCTAATCTCATATTAAACATGGCCACTGATATTTAAAATTAGGTTTTAAAAAAAGAAATTGATGATATGTCTAAAGAGTCTGTCAGAAATAGAATTTTTTTTTCCATTATTCTCTATGGGCATTCCACTTTGTTCCATTACTCTCTATGGGCATTCCATCTCCCTGTTAAAGTCTATGGGCATTCCATTCTGTCATTCCTTTTAGTATGTCCCCAAATCCACCCCCCAAATACCCCATCCAAGCACAAATCTACCCCCAAATACCCCATCCCAGCACAAATCTACCCCCAAATACCCCATCCCAGCACAAATCTACCCCCCAAATAACCCATCCCAGCACAAATCTATCCCCCATCCCAGCAAAAATCTACCCCCCAAATACCCCATCCCACCACAAATCTACCCCCTAAATACCCCATCCCAGCACAAATCTACCCCCCCAAATACCCCATCCCAGCACAAATCTATCCCCCAACCCAGCAAAAATCTACCCGCCAAATACCCCATCCCAGCACAAATCTATCCCCCATCCCAGCAAAAATCTACCCCCCCAAATACCCCATCCCACCACAAATCTACCCTCTAAATACCCCATCCCAGCACAAATCTACCCCCCCAAATACCCCATCCCAGCACAAATCTACCCCCCAAATACCCCATCCCAGCACAATCTACTACCCCATCCCAGCACAAATCTACCCCCCAAATCCCCCATCCCAGCACAAATCTACCCCCCAAATACCCCATCCCAGCACAAATACCCCATCCCAGCACAAATCTCCCCCAAATACCCCATCCCAGCACAATCTACTACCCCATCCCAGCACAAATCTACCCCCCAAATCCCCCATCCCAGCACAAATCTACCCCCCAAATACCCCATCCCAGCACAAATCTACTCCCCAAATACCCCATCCCAGCACAAATCTACCCCCCAAATCCCCCATCCCAGCACAAATCTACCCCCCAAATCCCCCATCCCAGCACAAATCTACCCCCCAAATACCCCATCCCAGCACAAATACCCCATCCCAGCACAAATCTCCCCCAAATACCCCATCCCAGCACAAATCTACCCCCCAAATACCCCATCCCAGCACAAATCCCCCCCCAAATACCCCATCCCAGCACAAATCTCCCCCAAATACCCCATCCCAGCACAAATCTACCCCCCCGCAGAAATGTTCACCCCCCTCCTAGCACCCCCCCCCCAATGCCCCCTCCTGGCTCATTTCCCCCCCAAACCCTCCTCCTAGCACATATCCTTCCCCATTCCTCCTGTCACTACAGCTCTCCTCCAGCACACAAGACAGGATGGCTCTTAGATGACATTGGACTGTACACACACACACACACAGTGTGATTACCGCCCCCCATCCACATTTCCTGCTGCCGGGAGATGATCAGCCCTTGGAGGAGATGGGGGGGCGGTAATCAGTGTGTGTGTGTGTACAGTCCGATGTCATCTCTCCACTCCACCACTTCTCCAATCACTGCTCCAGGATGACGTTCCCTTTTCCCGTCTCCGAGTGCGGGGGATGGTGGGGGGAGATCAGCGCCAATCAGACATCACATCAAAGGGAGAGTTGGCGTGGGGAGGGGGGGGCCACTGAAATCTGGGTGTAAATCAGCCCCTCCCACCTGGATTTGGCCATTTCTGTGTCTCTCCCTCCGGAAACTGAAATCCGGCGAGTAGGAGAGGGGGAGAAACCGGCTTTAACTACTTAAAGGGGTTGTAAACATTTGTGTTTTTTCACCTTATCCACTTGCCAACCGCCACACGCCAATGTACGTCCCTTTTTTCGGGGACAGATATCGTTGTTATGGCAACAGCTAGCTGCCATAACCCCGGTATCCCCGTTTTCGGTCGGCTACAATATAAAAGTGGTCTCTGCGGCGGATTCGCTGTAAGATCACTTTTATCGGTGGCGGGAGAGGGCCCCCCCTCTCGCGCTTCAAAATTGTGCCCGCTCGTGGAATGGCGACAAACTTTTACACTTAAAAATCTCCATAGGCGACATTTAAAAAATTCTACCGGTTGCATGTTTTGCATTACAGAGGAGGTCTAGGGCCAGAACTATTGCTCTCGCTCTACCGATCGCGGCCATACATGTGTGGTTTGAACACCGTTTTCATATGCAGGCGTTAGCTCACACTACTGCACACGAGCTCGGCGGGACGGGGCGCGTTTAAAATGTTTTTTTTTTTTTAATTTATTTTACCTTTTACTTTTTATTTTTACACTTTTTTTTTTTTTTTTTTTTAAGTGTCACTTTTATTCCTATTACAAGGAATGTAAACATTCCTTGTAATAGAAAAAAAGCATGACAGGACCTCTTAAATATGAGATCTGGGGTCAAAAAGACCTCAGATCTCATATTTACACTAAAATGCAATAAAAAAAAAAATTGTCATTTAGAGCCCTTTCACACCGGGCCGCCCATAGCATCAGCGGTAAAACGCTGCTATTTTTAGCGGCGTTTTACCGTCGGATTAGCTGCGCATTTCGGCCGCTAGCGAATCGCTTTTACCCCCCGCTAGCGGCCGAGAAAGAGTTAAAACTGCCCGAAATGCGCCGCAATAGCGGCGTTTTGCCGGCGGTATCCCAGCGCTGCCCCATTGATTTCAATAGGGAGCAGCGGTGGAGGAGCGGTAAACACACCGTTTCTTCACCGCTCCAAAGAAGCTGCTGGCAGGACTTTTTTTCCCGTCCTGCCAGCGCAGCGCTCCGGTGTGACAGCCCTCGGGCTTTCACACTGGAGACAATGCTGCAGCTGTTTGAGGGCGGATTGCAGGCGCTATTTTTAACGCTATAGCGCCTGCAAAATGCCCTCGGTGTGAAAGGGGTCTTAAAAAAAGTTAAAAAAATAAAATGACCCTTTTAAGAGCTATGGGCGGAAGTGACGTCGCTTCCGCCCTGCAGCGCCATGGAGACGGGCGGGGGCCACCTTCCCCTCACTCGTCTCCATGTCAGCCCAGGGGACTGACGCGATCGCCTCCGTCCGCTGCCAATGGCTCCAGTAATCGTCGGAGGGCACCGGATCGCGGTGGAGGGGGGGGGCCCTCTCCTGCTGCCAATAAAAGTGATCTCGCGGCTAATCCACCTCAGAGACCACTTTTATCTTGTACTGGACCACCAGCTGAACACAGGGATACCGGGGTTATGGCAGCTAGCTGCTGCCATAACAATGATATCCGTCCCCAAAGTAGGGACATACATCGGCGTGCGGCGGTCCGGAAGTGGTTAAAGGAGAAGTACAGCCGAAGCTCGTTTTGCACTTCTGTGACCCATTTTCAGCAGAGAGTGGGCTGAAGTCCGCTCTCTGCTGATGTCACAAAAGTCGGTCCAGGGTCCGCGTCATCACGACAATGGAAGTCGGGATCCGCCAGGTCCCTAGACCGACACCCGGCTTAGCCTATCAGTGAGCTGCTGAGAGCCTGAGCTGGCCGCTCCGCCCCATCCACAGCCCAGCGCTCCATCGAGTGAGTAGGGTTTTTTTCATTTTTTTTTTATATACTGTCACCCCAGTCAGTGTCGCTGATCACTGCCAAACCAGTTATATGATGACACTGTACCGCACTGGGGACAGTATGTAAAAAATAAAAATGATAATTGTGAAAACAACTTTTTTTTTTTATTTCTTAATTTTCCAAAAAATAGTGACAAAAAAATGACAACTTCAAACTCGCCATGCCTCTAACGAAGACCCCTTTCACACCGAGGGCGTTTTGCAGGCGCTATAGCGTTAAAAATATCGCCTGCAATCCGCCCTCAAACAGCTGCAGCATTGTCCCCAGTGTGAAAACCCGGGGGCTGTCACCCCGGAGCGCTGCGCTGGCAGGACGTCAGGAAAAGTCCTGTCAGCAGCTTCTTTGGAGCGGTGAAGGAGCGATGTGTTTACCGCTCCTCCACCGCTGCTTCCCATTGAAATCAATGGGGCAGCGCTGGGATACCGCCGGCAAAACTGCGCTATTGTGGCGCATTGCAGGCGGTTTTAACCCTTTCTCGGCCGCTAGCGGGGGGTAAAAGCGCCCCGCTAGCGGCCAAAATGCGCCTCAAATCCGACAGTAAAACGCTGCTATAAATAGCGGCGTTTTGCCGCCGACGCTATAGGCGGCTCGGTGTGAAAGGGGTCTTAATAGCTTGGACTGTCTACTTTCCAAAAAAGAGGTCATTTGGGGGATATTTGTACATTGGTGGCATTTTTGGGCCTCAAGAAATAGGCCGTCAGTACATCAGGATTGATCGATTTTCATATATTGTAGTTCCATGTGGCTGCATCTGAAAAAAAACAAAAAACAAAACACAGGTAGAGCTTTTTTAAATGAATGGGCTGCTGTACTCTTGAAAACACAAGCGGAGATGTGAGCCTCGCCTTAAACAAAGCGCTATTCTGATGTGAGCCCTCAGTGTGGGTAGGTATGTACTTAGGGAATTTCTTGGGGGACCCCCAGATCACCAAAATGAGTGTCCCTATTGAAAGATTTCCCCTCTATTACTTTTCTGGGGATAACCCAAAATTTGGCATTTTTTTTTTTTACTTTCAATGATAATGATAATGGTAAACAGGACAAGTAGAGAGGGTGGAGCTCCCTAACAGGCGCACGGACAGCAATAAAACTTGACAAGCGGTCTAATCCCCCTCCACTCCAAAACAAAACAAAAAATGTTTTGCCTTTGGTTATACCTTAACCACTTCAGCTCCAGAGAGTTTTACTCCCTTAATGACCAGGCCATTTTTTGCGTTACTTTAACTGACAATTGCGCGGTCGTGCGACGTTGTACTCAAATAAAATTGACGTCCTTTTTTCCCCACACATAGAGCTTTTTTTGGTGATATTTGATCACCTCTGCAGTTTTTTTATTTTTTGCGCTATAAACAAACAAAAAAAAAGACAATTTGAAAAAAAAAAAAAAAAAAACAATATTTTTTTACATTCTGCTATAATACATATCCAATAAAAAAACTGAAAAAAATCTAATTTCTTCATCAATTTAGGCCAAAATGTATTCAGCTACATATGTTTGGTAAAAAAAAAATCCCAATAAGCGTATATTGATTGGTTTGCGCAAAAGTTATAGCGTCCACAAACTATTGGATATTTTTATAGCATTTTAATTTATTTTTACTAGTAATGGCGGCGATCAGCGATTTTTAGCGGGACTGCGACAGACAAATCGGACACCTGACACTTTTTTTTTTTTGGGACCAGTGACACTAATACTGGGATCAGTGCTAAAAGGGTGCTAAGGACACTGGCAGAGAAGGAGTTATCAGGCGCGATCAAAGGGTTAAATGTGTCCCTAGGGGGTGCTTGCTAACTGTGTGGGGGTTGCTCTGACTTGGGGAAGACAGAGATCTGTGTTCCTGCTACAAGATCTCTATCTTCACCCCTGTCAGAACGGTGATCTACGTTGTTTACATAGGCAGATCGCCGTTCTGCGCCTCCCAGGAATGATCGCGGGTGGCCAGCGGACATCGGGTCTGCCGGACCCGCTGATTGGCATCCCCTGTGTCCAATCAGCGCACAATCGTGCTTCCCGCATCTATATGGTATTGTGCTCCATTCAATGGTCACACAGCCTTACTTAATCATAAAGCCATAACTATAAATCAGCCATACATTGTGTTTCAAACTTGTATAACAAAATCAGTCCATTAATGGAAAAAATAGTCGGTGTGTAAGAATTTGTTGTGAATAGTTCTTATAGTTGTTCAGAATTGATTTCTCCAACTCCTACACCCAAATCCATCATCACAATGCCTTTTCTCCCACGTGTTCTTGTGATATATAATGCACTCACCTGATGCCAGTGACCCCCTTACTGTACAGCAAGAGGAGTCAATAGCGATTGTTTGGTCACTATGGGACCGTTACTGGTCTTGCCACCAGTCTCCGTTGTAGGTCCTAGGTTGTAGGAGCCGGGACTCCTCTCCTTCTTCATTTTCCTCATTGTCCATTGAATTGAGTGGATGAAGACCAGGACCACAAAAAGGAAAGGGATGGGAGTGTATAGTGTATAGTAGGAATATATGGGGGGGGGGGGGGGGGCGTATAGTAGGAATATGGGGAGGTGTATAGTAGGAATATGGGGAGGTGTATAGTAGGAATATATGGGGTGTATAATAGGATTATCTGGGGGGTGTATAGTAGGAATATATGGGGGGGGGGTGTATAGTAGGAATATATGGGGGGGGGGTGTATAGTAGGAATATATGGGGGGGGTGTATAGTAGGAATATATGGGGGGTGTATAGTAGAAATATATAGAGGGAGTGTATAGTAGGAATATATGGGGCAGTGTATAATAGGATTATCTGGGGGGTGTATAGTAGGAATACATGGGGCAGTGTATAGTAGGAATATATGGGGTGTATAATAGGATTATCTGGGGGGTGTATAGTAGGAATATATGGGGGGGGTGTATAGTAGAAATATATAGAGGGAGTGTATAGTAATATATGGGGCAGTGTATAATAGGATTATCTGGGGGGTGTATAGTAGGAATATATGGGGGGGTGTATAGTAGGAATATATAGGGGGGTGTATAGTAGGAATATATGGGGGGGTGTATAGTAGAATTATTTGGGGGGGGGGGGGTGTATAGTAGGAATATATGAGGGGTGTGTAGTAGGATTATATGGGGGGTGTGTAGTAGGATTATATGGGGGGTGTGTAGTAGGAATATATAGGGGAACTGTACAGTAAGAATATATGGGGGTGCATAATAGGAATATATAAGGGGGTGTATAGTAGGAATATATATGGGGGTGTATAGTAGGATTATATGGGGGGGTGTATAGTAGGTATATATATATATATATATGGGGGTGTAAAGCAGTGTGTGTATATATATATATATATAGTAGGAATATATATGGGGGTGTATAGTAGGATTATATGGGGGGGTGTATAGTAGGTATATATATATATGGGGTGTATAGTAGTGTGTGTGTGTGTGTGTATATATACATATATATATATATATATAGGGTTGTATAGTAGGTGTGTATATATATATATATATATATATATATATATATATATATATATATATATATATAGGGGTGTGTGAAGTAGTATATATGGGGGGTGTATAGTAGGTATATACAGGCCACCCAGTGCATTATAAGAACACATTCATTTCAGTAACAGCGCAGAGCACATTGTATGGCCAGAGACCCAGTGATGGACATTTACATTACGAAACGTTGTGGGTTTGAAGTAGGGTTGCCACCTCATCCCTTTAAATGACACAGGTTCTGAGGCTAATTAAATGCAGATAAGGCACCAAGTGAGTTTAATTACCACCTTAATCAGCCACAGAACCTGTGTAATTAATATATGTTCGGGTTTAAAGGGATGAGGTGGCAACCCTAGTTTGAAGTGGTTTACCGGGGATATGGATGCAGCCGTCAAGATTTTCAGCCGAGGACTTACTTTTCAATAAAAGCAATCTGAGTGCCTGCTTAGCCACAGGATCTCTTTTTAGAAGCAGTGGGAGGGGTCGTTCTCTAAGGCAGTGGTCTCCAAACTGCAGTCCTTTCCTTGCCTTGCTGTAAGTAATTTTATAATTTATTATGTTATATAAAAACATTTTGTACCAATGTAAACGCTTTTAATAAAGTATTTTGACACATAGATGTTTAGTTTTGTTCTTGGCTTTTCATGGAAGTTAATGTGACAATCCTACGACCCCCAGGAGTTGTTTAGGCTGGATTCACACCTATGCATTTTTAGTGCTTTTTGCATTTTGCAGTTTTGCACTACAGTCCATATAACATGGTTCCCTATGGAACACGTTCTGTAGAGCAAATCTGCAAAATGCAAAAAGCACTAAAAATGCATAGGTGTGAATTCAGCCTTAGGGTGGAGAGGTGGGGAGGGGGTTATTGTTTGTATATGCAGGAAGGGGGGTATTTGGGAACCACACAGCTGCCAATCACTGCACTTAAAGTGGAGGGCCACCCTAAAATAAAAAAGTGCATTAATATTCTTTAAAACATTTAAAAAAATAAAATAAAATTTTTAACTTACCTGAAACCCCTGTTGCTAGGCAGTCTTCCTAATCTGCCTCTTCCTATTCCGCGGCGCTTCCTCCTCTTCGTCGAGCGGCCCCGTTGGATTCTGGGACATGTGTGTGTCCCAGAAAACAACGGGGCCATTCACAAAGCGCCGCGCGACCCGGGCATGCGCAGTAGGAAACTGTCAGTGAAGCTGCAAGGCTCCACTGCCTGTTTCCCTTCGTTAAGATGGAGGCGCCGGCAGCCAATCCGATGAATGGATCGGCCTCGGGGGGCCGACATCGTGGGCTCGCTGGACATGTAAGTGTCCTTATTAAAAGTCAGCAGCTACAATGCAGCTCTCCAGCTCAGGCCTTACACTTTAGGGCCTTGGTCTGTCTCCCACAGACTGGACGCTCAGTACCTCCGTGCGTACAGCAAGTAGCCTTGTGCTACACTGGCTCCCACCTCTTTCTCCTAGGTGAAGCCCTACTGACTCCCATGCCCAGACCTCCTGTCTCCAGGGTGGAGTTGTCTCCAACTGGGAACCTAGAGCCTTGATCTGGTGATTACTTAAAGCCCAGAACACAGCTGACTCATTAGTGAACTGGCTGTTTATTAGACCTGGATCCTGGCAAGGTACCGCCCTGCTAGAAGCAGATCAATGGATTCTGTTGCTTGGATCTGCTTCCTGTAGCTCAAAGGTGACCACTGCCATTCCCCAATTTGGGATTTAAAGCGGAGTTCCACCCAAAAGTGGAACTTCCGCTTTAAGACCTCCTCCCCAGCTCCTGATGGTGAAACAGCTTTTGGGGAAGAGGGGTACCTCGATTTTGACAGGAACACGCAGCCACTTCCGTTCGCCTTAGACTATTGGAAGTGGAAATTATCCTTCCCCCTCCCTCCCAAAGTCTTCTGGAACACTAGACAAGTTCTAGAAGACTTCGAGACCAATCACAGAGCGCAGTGCCACTCACACATGCGCATTGGGCACCCAGTTGTGAAGCCACAAGCTGTCACAGCCAAGTGCCCATAGCAGTAATGCCGGCACCACCGAGAGAGGAAGAAAACTGCTGGGATGAATGCATCGCTGGATCGTGGGACAGATAAGTGCCTGTTTATTGAAAGTCAGCAGCTACACTTTTTGTAGCTGCTGCCTTTTAATAAACACACAAATGCTTGGAACTCCGCTTTAAGGACAACTCCACACCATGTGATAAAAAGGTGCCCATCTCAGTCTGATATCTCCTGCTGATAGGGGAGACGGTAGGGTTAATGTGATGCAAACGCTGGGGGGTATAGTTAATCCTAGATAGAAAGTTCAACTGAATAAATTGGTCTTTAGCAGAGATGATCAGTTTGGTTTATTGTGAGTACAGGAGGCTTCATTGTCATAATCAGACAGTGAAATGCCCCCCCCCCATCCCTCAGGTGACTTCACAAGGCACTCAGGAGGTCACTGTGGACCATCTGGCAATCTGAGACTCCATCTCCATCCTAAATCCCGGCAGTCTGTGACTCCTTCTCCTCCTCCTGACCATCCGCAAACATGCCGACTGTAAGCGATCGATAAGATAGAACGAGTCCAGAGATGGGTAACAAAAATGGTGAAAGGTTTGGGGGATAAAACATATCGACAGCAAATTCAGGAACTGAATATGTACAGTCTGGAGGAAAGGAGAGACCTGATTGAGGCCGGATTCACATATGTGCGGCTGCGGGTTCGTGCCTGTTCACCGATTTAGGTGCAAATTTTTGCTTGAATTTGCACCTGAACCGGACCCAAACATGCACAGGACCCCTTTGCAATCCGCTCCCCGGCCGCCCCGGACCTGTGTGAACCGGTCACACTCGCATGGCATGCAAATTGGATGCAGGAAAACCCACAGATATGTGAAGCCGGCCTTAAACTATTAAATACATCAGTGGTTCTCAACCCTGTCCTCAAGTACCCCCAACAGGCCATGTTTTGGAGATTTCTCTTATGCAGCGTACACACGGTCGGACTTTACGGCAGACTTTGCCCGGCTGACTTTTCGACGGACTTTCTGAATGAACGGACTTGCCTACACACAATCCACCAAAGTCCGTCGAATTAGTATGTGATGACGTACGACCGGACTAAAACAAGGAAGTTCATAGCCAGTAGCCAATAGCTGCCCTAGCGTGGCTTTTTGTCCGTCGAACTAGCATACAGACGAGCGGACTTTTCGACCGGACTCGATTTCGACGGATTGATTTAAAACATGTTTCAAATCAAAGTCCGTCCAACTTTTGAGAAAACAAAGTCCGCTGGAGCCCACACACGATCGAATTGTCTGATGAAATCCAGTCCGCCGGGCAAAGTCTGCCGTAAAGTCCGCTCGTGTGTACACGGCATTAGATAAAATAGCTGTCCAAAATACCAAGCCATTGACTCTGATTAAAAGCACCTGTGCAAGATAAAGGAAAACCTGCAAACATGGTCTGTTGGGGGTACTTGAGGACAGGGTTGAGAACCACTGAAATACATCAAGGGGGTGAACGAGGTTCAGAAGGGAAGTTTTTTCAATCTAAAACCAAAATCAAGAACACGGGACATGACCTTATCTGGAGAAAAGTTAAAAAAAAAAAGGATGGACTACTTGGTCTTTTTCTGCTTCAATCGTTTTTATTAGTTTTACAAAAGACAGTAATACAGTTCAGTAAACATTTTTACATTACTGAGGTTATCAAGAATAGTAAAGGCCTGTCATCACTTTATGTATCTAGTAATGAGCACCCCCTAATCTGTGATGATCACCCCCTCTTACCTTTCTTAAAGATCACCCTACAAACTGTGACTCCCTCTTCCATCCACACCTGTACCCAACAAGCTGCAATGTATGATTCCCCATCCATTCCCACCATAGGGGGCACCCCACAATATGTGTACCCCACCACCATACTGATGACCCTGTAATGTGACCCACCATTTCCCGATACCAGACAGCTCACAATCTATGTACTTGTGTAAGATGTAGTAGATCTTCTGTTTTTATTATCAAATGTTGCAAGCGACCCATTCAGGTAATCATGCCAACTAGCTTCAGAGGGGATGGTCTCATGTCTCCTATGGCACAGCAATCCTTCTTCCACGAGGGTCCTGGAAGAAATCCAAAAACATAAGAAAAGCAGTTTAGTGCCACACCAATGTTTGTAGAGTCCAGAAAGAATTACAGCATTATAGAGAATTACACCAAGCATACAGGAAAAGGGAAGTGATACTGTGCTGATTCCTTACATGCAGAATAAGAACAAATACTGAGAATTATACCCAGCACAAGGGACAAGAGAAGTGGTACTGTGCAGTTTACATACAGACAAAGAATGATGTGCGCTGCATGAGGTGACACTTATGGGCACTGATTAGGTGGCACCGATATGCAGCACTGATAATCAGTTCTCCCCTGCAAAGAAAATGCCGCTGATTGGCTCTCCTCTCCTCACACTCTGTCAATGTGAGGCGAGGAGAAGCGATAAAGGGAACTTCCATATTTACATGTGATCAGCTGCGATTAGACACAGCCAATCACATGTTTAAAGTCATTGGCTTGTTACAGAGATCGGGGTAGGGCTGGGGAAAAAAATTGATTTAAATCTTGAATCAACTTGACAGGTCAAATCGATTCAAAATTTAAGTAAATAGTTTTTTTTAGATTTACTTTCTTTTCACTGCGCCGGTCCTGAGGAGCTGCGGGCAGGAGTTTTTAGGTGAGGCTGTGGCTTCGGCCTAGTCCACAAGGCTGGACGCTGTGGACTAGGCCGAAGCTGCGGCCTCGCCTAAAAACTCCTGCCCGCAGCTCCTCAGGACCAGCGCGGTGTCCAAAAAAAAACACTCGATTCGAATCGTGAATCGAGATTTTTTTTATAAGAAAATCGCAGTTTTTTTTTTTTTTTTAGAAAATCTGCCCAGCCCTAGATCGGGGTCACGCTTTGTATTAGGGACATGCCCCAAGCCAAAGCTTCTCCTTTTTCCTCCTCCATCTGACACAACTTTCTTCTGGGACTTGTAGTACCACCAAGTCTCTCAGTTTAACATCTCCAGATAGGGACTACATCCCCCACAAATCCCTGCAGTTCCCAGCAGCCCTACACAGCCCCCTGGGTGGGCTTTCCCTTCCCAGGATATTCTGCAGCCAATCCTTGTCCTCCTGATGTCTGAGTGTTAGGTGGGACCGCCATCCAGCACCCGCAGAGTCCCCTTTCTCCTCTTCTCTAGCCCAGCAGCTCTGGCAGGGAGAAGTAGAGAGTCTGCAGGGTAAGCTGTGTGTGACGACCCATCAAGGACAAAGCAGCACCACTGCCCAGGCTGCAAAAGCACTTATGTGTTCAAAAAACACTACATGGATTTAACCACTTGCCGACCGCCTCACGCCGATGTACGTCGGCAGAATGGCATGGGCAGGCAAAATCACGTACCTGTACGTGATCTGCCTCCCGGGGGCGGGGGGTCCGATCGGACCCCCCCGTCCCGGTGCCCGAGGCAGTCGCTTCTGTCTGGCAGCGATCAGATGTGAGGGGGAGGCCATCCATTCGTGCCCCCCCCCCCCCTCGCGATCGCTCCCAGCCAATGAGAATCTTCCTCTGCCTCTGTAATGTAAACAGAGGGAGAGGAAGTGATGTAATCACTCCTTGAGCCAGTCTTTTTCTTCCGGCGCCGAGGAGAGAAGACATCAAGTAAGTGCACCAACACTACACTTACAGTAGAACACGCAGGCACACTTTTCACCCCCCAGTCACCCCCCGATCACCCCCCTGTACCCCCTGTCACACTGACACCAATAGCAGTTTTTTTTTTTGCATTGGTGTCAGTTTGTGACAGTTATAAGTGTTAGGGCAGTTAGGGTTAGCCCCCTTTAGGTCTAGGGTACCCCCCTTTAGGTCCAGGGTACCCCCCTAACCCCCCCTAATAAAGGTTAACCCCTTGATCACCCCCCGTCGCAAGTGTCACTAAGCGATCGTTTTTCTGATCGCTGTATTAGTGTCACTGGTGACGCTAGTTAGGGAGGTAAGTATATAGGTTCGCCGTCAGCATTTTATAGAGACAGGGACCCCCATATACTACCTAATAAAGGTTTTAACCCCCTGATTGCTCCCTAGTTAACCCTTTTGCCAGCGATCACCGTATAAGTGTTACGGGTGACGATGGTTAGTTAGTTTGTTTTTTATAGTTTATTATAGTTTTAGGGCACCTGCCATTTATTACCTTATAAAGGTTTAACCCCCTAATTGCCCGGCGGTGATATAAGTTACGTTTTTAGGGTCAGATAAGGTCTACGTCACCCCAGGCAGTGTCAGTTTAGCGCCAGTACCGCTAACACCCACGCACGCAGTATACACCTTCCTTAGTGCTATAGTATCTGAACGGATCAATATCTGATCCGATCAGATCTATACTAGCATCCCCAGCAGTTTAGGGTTCCCATAAACACAGTGTTAGCGGGATCAGCCCAGATACCTGCTAGCACCTGCGTTTTGCCCCTCGGCCCAGCCCTGCCCAGCCCACCAAATTGCAGTATCGATCGATCACTGACCCTTCAAAACACTAAGCACACATAACTGCAGCGTTCGCAGAGTCAGGCCTGATCCCTGCGATCGCTAACAGTTTTTTGGTACCGATTTGAATCAGTCGCTGTCAGTCAGGAGCTTTTTTGCCTGTGAGTCTCACTAGTGTACCCCTAAATTTAGAGCCCAAAATGGCAACTCGAAGGTACACTAGTGAAGAGGCCTACACGTTTCTGAGCATGACAGATAGTGAAGAGGAAGTCACTCATCTGTCAGATTCAGGCTCAGAATACGAACCTGTAGAGGACAGAGGCTCCATGACAGATGGCTCTGACGACGGAGTTGTGGTCCCTGCTAAGGTCAGGCGTACCAGACCCCAATCTTCTTCTTCTGTCCTTGAAGTGCAAGAACCGCAGGGCTCTCGTATGGAGCAGAGCAGTACTAGCGCAGCTATTCCTTCTGGTGAACTGGCAAGCACCAGCGGCCTAGTACACCCTGGTCGTACATCCAGCACTGCAGTATCACGTGGTGACGTGGCGAGTCCCATAAGTGCAGTTCAAGCTGGCGAGGTGGCAAGCACAAGTAGTGTCCCGCTGCCACCAAGAAGACAAAGACAGGCCCGTCGTGCCCATAGTGCCCTTCCTGCTGCATTCGCCAATCTGAATTGGGAACCCACCACTTCTGCAGCACCCGTACTTCCCCCATTCACTGGCCAACCCAGAATTCAGGTGGAAACAGTTGATTTTACGCCACTGGATTTTTATTTGCTGTTTTTCACCGAAGATCTCTATAGATCTATTGTGGACCAAAGCAATTTATACGCTGGTCAACACATCGCCGCTAATCCCCAGTCCTCCCTTGCCAGAGATTGGAGACCAATTACGGTCTCCGAATTTAAGATCGTTCTGAGCCTTTCCCTCAACATGGGCATAAATAAAAAGAGTGAGTTGCGGTCATATTGGTCCACTGACCCAATTTACCATATGCCCGTGTTCTCTGCTTCAATGGCCAGGGCACGATACGAGAAGATTTTGCGGTTCATGCACTTCAATTACAATGAACTCTGTCGTCCTCGTGGAGACCCTGAATACGATCGGCTCTACAAAATTTGGCCCCTCGTAAACCACTTCAACCAGCGTTTTGCAGACTTGTTTACCCCCTATCAAGTTGTCTGCGTTGATGAGTCCCTGATTAAATTTTCTGGCCGCTTGTCATTCAAACAGTACCTTCCCAGCAAGCGTGCCAGATACGGGGTCAAGATGTATAAGCTCTGTGACAGGGCCACAGGCTATACATGTAGATTTATGGTTTACGAGGGAAAAGATAGTCACGTAGAGCCGATAAACTGCCCTGACTACATAGGAAGCGCTGGCAAGATAGTGTGGGACTTGGTGTCACCCTTATTTGGAAAGGGGTACCACTTGTATGTGGGCAATTATTACACGAGCGTGCCACTTTTTAGTCACCTTTTTGATCATCAGATTGGAGCATGTGGCACCGTGCGACCTAATTGCCGGGGCTTTCCCCAGCGGCTTGTAGATTTCCGTCTTAGGCTGAGGGAGAGAGCCTGCTTGCAGTGTAATAATTTGCTCGCTATGAAGTGGAGGGATAAGAAGAATGTTTTCGTTCTCACCTCCCTTCATGCAGACACGACGGTCCAAATTACTACGGCGACTGGTGTTGTGGAGAAACCCCTCTGTGTCCACGAATATAACCAAAATATGGGAGGGGTGGACCTCAACGACCAGTTGTTGGCGCCGTACCTAGTTGCCCGTAAGGCCAGACGCTGGTACAAAAAAGTCTCTGTTTATTTATTTCAATTTGCTGAATGCTCATGTGCTATACAGAGCTTCAGGACGGACTGGATCCTTCCTTAAATTCCAGGAAGAGATCGTCAGAGCCCTTCTGTTTCCAGACGGTGCTCCACCTCACCTTCCCAATCCAAATGCAGTAAGCCGGCTGCATGAGAGGCATTTTCCCTATGTTCTCCCGAGTACCCCTACCCAACGAGCCCCCCAAAGAAGATGTTGTGTCTGTAGCAAGCGTGGATTTAGGCGTGACACCCGGTCTTATTGTCCCTCCTGTCCTGACAATCCTGGTCTATGCATTGGTGAATGTTTTGAACGCTACCATACACTAGTTGAGTTTTAGCGTAGGGTACAGCATTGCACATACTAGGACACACTTTCACAGGGTCTCCCAAGATGTCATCGCATTTTAAGAGACCCAAACCTGGTACCAGTTACAAAAGTTAAAGTTACTAAAAAAAAAGTGTAAAATAAAAAAGATAGAAACAAAAAAATATATAAAATAAAAAAAAACAAAAATAGTTGTTGTTTTATTGTTCTGCTCTTTTTTACTGTATTCTATTCTGCAATGTTTTATTGTTATTATGTTTTACCATGTTTGCTTTTCAGATATGCAATTTTTTTATACTTTACTGTTTACTGTGTTTTGTTGGTAACCATTTTTTTGTTTTCAGGTACGCCATTCAGCTGCAGAGCGGATTTATTTATCTTGACAGCAACAGTGTTTGCTCCCACGATACATAACCCCTTCCCGCCGACCGTACGCAGATATGCGTACTCGGCTTTCCGGGGTTATACCGGGATGATGCCTGCAGCTGCAGGCATCATCCCGGTACCGTTGTTTACAGCGGGCGATCGGCTACCCGAGTATAACAACCGATGCGGCTAAAAGCCGCTCGGTTGTTATACCGGAGGAGCGGGAGGGGACGTCCCCCCCTCCCGCCGCCTCCCGCCGCTGTTACCGGGCCTCCCGTGCGATCGGGAAGCTCGGTGTCCAACCGGCCGCCCTCGGCGGCTGGGGGCGGGCTGGAACGAAGCCGTGGGCGGCTTCGTTCCAGCCTTCTCGTTGTAAACGCGGAAGCGACGTCATGACGTCACTTCCCGTTTACTCGGCTGCCAATGGCGCCGAATTTAAAAAAGTACACAGTATTCAGAATCGCCGTTTTCGGCGATCTGAATACTTTGAAGTGTAAAGGAGGGATGGGGGGTCTTTTAGACCCCCGATCTCTCCATAAAGAGTACCTGTCACCACCTATTACTGTCACAAGGGATGTTTACATTCCTTGTGACAGCAATAAAAGTAAAAAAAAAAAAATTTTTTTTTAAAACACAATTTATAAAGTAAAAAAATAAATCAAATAAATAAAAAAAAAACAAAAAATTTTTTTTAAAGGGCCCCTGTCCCTGCGAGCTCGCGCAGCGAAGAAAACGCATACGGAAGTCGCGCCCGCATATGTAAACGGTTTTCAAATCACACATGTGAGGTATCGCCGCGATCGTCAGAGCGAGAGCAATAATTCTAGCCCTAGACCTCCTCTGTAACTCAAACCTGGTAACCGTAAAAAAATTTTAAAGCGTCGCCTATGGAAATTCATAGGTACCGTAGTTTGTCGCCATTCCACGAGTGCGTGCAATTATAAAGGGTGACATGTTTGGTATCTATTTACTCGGCGTAACATCATCTTTCACATTATACAAAAAAATTGGGATAACTTTACTGTTTGGATTTTTTAAAATTCATGAAAGTGTCCCTTTTCCAAAAATTTGCGTTTAAAACACCGCTGCACAAATACTGTGTGATAAAAAATATTGCAACAATCGCCATTTTATTCTCTAGATTCTCTGCTAAAAAAATATATATAATGTTTGGGAACTCTAAGTAATTTTCTAGCAAAAAATACGGATTTTAACTTGTAAACACCAAATTTCAAAAATAGGCTTAGTCATGAAAGGGATAAAGCCGTGACTCCAGCGCTGTCGGAGGTGATTTCACCACCACAGTTCCATACTTCAGCATATATGCCGAAGCATGGGGGCAGCAGTGGGTGGAGGAGCGATTTGCCCCTGCCTTTTGTTGGAGGATACCCCCATGCTTCGGCATATATATATATTTTAGGCACAGGTTGCGTTAAATGTTTTATTTTTTACTATGTTTTTTTTGGAATTTGCTTTGCAGGTATGGTAAGTCTTACTGTTATACTGTAACGTTACTTTGTTTTATTGTTAACCATCATTTGCTTAGCAGGTACGCCATTCAGTTGCAGCGCGGATTTATTTATCTTGACAGCAACAGCGTTTGCTCCCATGATACATAAAGCCGTGACTCCAGCGCTGTCGGAGGTGATTTCACCACCACAGTTACATACTTCAGCATATATGCCGAAGCGTGGGGGCAGCAGTGGGTGGAGGAGCGATTTGCTCCTACCTTTTGCGGGAGGATGCCCCCATGCTTCGGCATATATATATATATATGGTGCATGTATGCCCATCATTAGAAGTGGGTGGATGAAGGGAGGTATTCTAATGGTGGGCATACTCATGGCCGACACAGTGTATAGCGTATAAGAGAGTGTATGGGGGACACATGGAGTGTGCTATGGTGTATAGGAGAATGTATGGGGGATGCATGGAGTGCGCTATGATGTATAGGAGAGCGTATGGGGGACGCATGGAGTGCGCTATGGTGTATAGGAAAGTGTATGAGGACGCATGGAGTGCGCTATGGTGTATAGGAGAGCATATGGAGAACACATGGATTGTGCTATGGTGTATAGGAGAGTGTATGGCAGACGCATGGAGTGTGCTATGGTGCATAGGAAAGTGTATGAGGACACATGGAGTGCGCTATGGTGTATAGGAGAGTGTATGGGGGACACATGGAGTGTGCTATGGAGTATAGGAGAGTGTATGGGGCATGCAGGGAGTGCGCTATGGTGTATAAGAAACGCATGGAGTGCACTATGGTGTATAGGAGAGCGTGTGGGAGACACATGGAGTGCGTTATGGAGTATAGGAGAGTATATGAGGGATGCATGGAGTGCATTATAGTGTATAGGAGAATGTATGGGGCATGCATGGAGTGTGCTATGTTGTATAGGAGAGTGTATGAGGATGCATGGAGTGAGCTATGGTATATAGGAAAGTGTATGAGGACGCATGAAGTGTGCTATGGTGTATAGGAGAGCGTGTGGGAGACGCATGGAGTGCGTTATGGAGTATAGGAGAGTGTATGAGAATGCATGGAGTATGCTATAGTGTATGAGGATGCATGGAGTGCGCTATGGTATATAGGAGAGTGTATGGGGGACGCATGGAGTGCGCTATGGTGTATAGGAGAGTGTATGAGGACGCATGGAGTGCGCTATAGTGTATAGGAGAGTGTATGGGGATGCTTGGAGTGCGCTATGGTGTATAGGAAAGTGTATGAGGACACATGGAGTATGCTATAGTGTATAGGAGATGCATGGAGTTTGCTATGGTGTATAGGAGAGCATGTGGGAGACGCATGGAGTGCGTTATGGAGTATAGGAGAGTGTATGAGGGATGCATGGAGTATGCTATAGTGTATAGGAGAGTGTATGGGGGATGCATGGAGTGCGCTATGGTGTATAGGAGAGAGATAGGACGCATGGAGTGTGCTATGGTGTATAGGAGAGAGTATGAGGACACATGGAGTGCACAGTGTTGTATAGGAGAGTGTATGGGGGATACATGGAGTGCGCTATGGTGTATAGGAGAGTGTATGGGGGATGCATGGAGTGCGCTATGGTGTATAGGAGAGTGTATGGGGGATGCATGGAGTGAGCTATGGTATATAGGAAAGTGTATGAGGATGCATGGAGTGTGCTATGGTGTATAGGAGAGCGCGTGGGAGACGCATGGAGTGTGCTATGGAGTATAGGAGAGTGTATGAGGGATGCATAGAGTGTGCTATGCAGTATAGGAGAGTGTATGAGGATGCATGGAGTGCACTATAGTGTATTGGGGGCACATGGAGTGCGCTATGGAGTATAGGAGAGTTTATGAGGATGCATGGAGTACACATGGAGTGCACTATGGTGTATAGGAGAGTGTATCGGAGATGGATGGAGTGTGCTATGGTGTATAGGAAAGTGTATGAGGACACATGGAGTGTGCTATAGTGTATGGGAGATGCATGGAGTTTGCTATGGTGTATAGGAGAGCATGTGGGAGACGCATGGAGTGCGTTATGGAGTATAGGAGAGTGTATGAGGGATGCATGGAGTATGCGATAGTGTATAGGAGCGTGTATGGGGGATGCATGGAGTGCGCTATGGTGTATAGAAGAGAGTATGAGGACACATGGAGTGCCCAGTGTTGTATAGGAGAGTGTATGGGTGATACATGGAGTGCGCTATGGTGTATAGGAGAGTGTATGGGGGATGCATGGAGTGCGCTATGGTGTATAGGAGAGTGTATGGAGGACACATGGAGTGCACTATGGTGTATAGGAGAGTGTATCGGAGATGCATGGAGTGCGCTATTGTGTATAGGAGAGTTTTTGAGGACACATGGAGTGCGCTGTGGAGTATAGGAGAGTGTATGGGGCATGCATGGAGTGCGCTATTGAGTATAGGAGAGTGTATGAGGACGCATGGAGTGCACTATGGTGTATAGGAGAGTGTATGGGGGATGCATGGAGTGCGCTATGGTGTATAGGATAGCGTAGAGAGTAGAGCACTGTAGCGTAGAGAGTAGAGCACTATTGTGTAGAGAACAGAGCACTGTAGTGTAGAGTATAGAGTGCTATAGTGTAGAGTGTAGTGCTCTGTAGTGTAGAGAGTAGTGTAGAGAGTAAAGCACTGTAGTGTAGAGTATAGAGTGCTGTAGTGTAGAGAGTAAAGCACTGTAGTGTAGAGTATAGAGTGCTGTAGTGTAGAGAGTAGAGCACTGTAATATAGATAATAGATTGCTGTAGTGTAGAGAGTAGAGCGCTGTAGTGTAGGGCCTGGCCAGAAAGGGATTACTTTGACGCAGTTGGCCAGCTTAAACATATATTGCAATGCATGTTAACTAAAAAGCCACATTTTTAACGGTTACTAGAAAGGGTGTCTATTGTATGGTGTAAGTCAGTGACCAGATCTGAACCTGTAGCTCTCCTACAACTTGTGTCTATTTGCCCAATATTGGCTCTATATTAACTGAATTACACTATAAGCAAATCAGTATTCTGCATTTTGTAGAGCTGATTAACCACTTCAGCCCCAGAAGATTTTACCCCCTTTTGACCAGAGCACTTTTTACAATTTGGCACTGCGTCGCTTTAACTGAAAATTGCGCGGTCATGCGATGCTGTACCCAAACAAAATTTGCATCCTTTTTTTTTCCCCACAAATAGACCTTTTTTTGGTGTTATTTGATCACCTCTGCGGTTTTTATTTTTTGCACTATAAACAAAAAAAGAGCGACAATTTTGAAAAAAAAATATTTTTTATTTTTTTCTACAGTAAATATCCCCAAAAATGTTTTTAAAAAGCTAATTTCTTCATCAGTTTAGGTCAATATATATTCAAAATATTTTTTGTAAAAAAAATCGCAATAAGCATATATTGATTGGTTTGCGCAAAAGTTATAGTGTCTACAAACTATGGGAAAGATTTATGGAATTTTTATAATTTTTTTTTTTTTTTTTTACTAGTAATGACGGTGATCTGCAATTTTTAGCGGTATTGCGACGGACAGATCAGACACGTTTGACACATTTTTGGGACCACTGACATTTATACAGAGATCAGTGCTATAAATATGCACTGATTTATTGTGTAAATGTCACTGGCAAGGAAGGGCTTAACACTAGGGGGCAATCGAGGGGTTAACTGTGTGTTCCCTGGGTGTGTTCTAACTGTATGGGGATAGGACTGACTAGGAGAGGAGTCAGATCTTGTTCCTACTTAGTAGGAACACACGATCTGTCTCCTCTCCTCTGACAGGACAGGGATTTGTGTGTTTACACACACAAATCCCCACGCTGGCTCCCATGCATGCAATCGCGCGTGGCCGGCGGCGATCGCCGGCTCTTAAAGGGAAACCCATATATGTACAGGATTTCGCCCAGGAGAGCCATTGTGCCGCAGTAAATCTGCGCGAGCCGGTCGGGAACCGGTTAGGGACTGGCCAAAAAGCGATCACTATGATACATTTGGCCAGCTTAAACATGCATTGCAATGTATGTAAACTAAAAGTCCCTGTTTGTTATGCAAAGTTTGCTAGAAAGGGTGGGTGCAGGAGAGGCAGCCGACAACAGAAGCCCCATAGTAAATCTATGGGTGACGTCACTTACCATTAATTTCACAGTCGTTGCTGGCTGTTTCCTCTGCAGAGCTTCCGCCGCTGGAGACTTCAGAAAAGGTATGTATAGCGATTTCTTCTTTACAGGGCTAGAAAGGTTAGTCTTAGATCGTGGAAGCCTGTAGACGTAGAGATTTTAGTGTTAGAGTGGACTTACACTTTAATAATCATGAAAATATAAGAATGCAAAATATAGGAAAAAGGGAATATTCAGTTAAAAATGTGAACATCTGGATCTGTCAGGATATTGTTTGTAATGGTCTATTCTCTTTCTGGCAATAAATAAATACATATATGGACATCTGTAATTTCAATAGAAACAATGAAAAGGAAAGTCACCAAATCACTGGTGTCAATAGAATAGTGGGCCCATGAAAGAAGCACACCTCAGATCACTGCTGTCAGTGGAAGAGAGGACCCCCCAGGGAGAAAAGCCCCCAAACTGATGCTGTCATTGTAGTAGTGGCCCCCCATGGAAGATTACCCTTCAAATCATTGATGTCAGTGGGTTAGTGGCCCCAGGAAATAATAGTCACTCAGATCATTGCTGTAATTGGAATAATGGCCCCCAGGAGAAAATAGCCCCTTAACCCATTGGTGTCAGTAGGTAAGTTGCCCCCTAGGGGAAAACAGCCCCCAAATTATTGGCATCAGTGAACAGTAGGGTTGCACCAAATGGAAATTTTGGTGCCGAAACCGATACCGAAAATGAAGGATGCACTAGGCCAGGGATATGCAATTAGCGGACCTCCAGCTGTTGCAGAACTACAAGTCCCATGAGGCATAGCAAGACTCTGACAGCCACAAGCATGACACTCGGAGGCAGAGGCATGATGGGACTTGTAGTTTTGCAACAGCTGGCGGTCCGCTATTTGCATATCCCTGCACTAGACTGAAAACTGAAACCCATACCGAAAATTACAGTTTTTAAAAAAATATTCATATTATTTTTATATATAATTGTATTATATTCAACTTTTTAATTAATATCATCAATTTAAATGAATATGAATTTATTGTTTGCCATTATTGGCAAGTTTAGTGCAAGAAAGGTCAAGAAAAATGCTGTCTGCAGTCTCTAACCATTTCTTGTATCATGTCTGCAATGTCTTACTAAGGGCCCTTTCACACTGGGGCGCTTTGCAGGCACTATTGCGCTAGAAATATCGCCTGCAAACCGACCTAAAAACAGCAGCTGCTGTCTCCCCAGTGTAAAAGCCCTGAGGGCTTTCACACTGGAGCGGTGCGCTAGCAGGACGGGAAAATAAGTCCTGCTAGCTGCATCTTCGGAGCGTTGAAGGAGCAGTGTGTATACCGCTCCTTCACCGCTCTTGCCCATTGAAATCAATGGGACGGCGCGGCTATACCGCCGGCAAAGCGCCTCTGCAGAGGCGCTTTGCAGTGGTTTATAACCCTTTTTCGGCCGCTAGCAGAGGGGTAAAACCGCCCAGCTAGCGGCCTGAATACCGACGGTAAAGCTTTACCACCGACGCTGCCCCCACCCCAGTGTGAAAGGGCCCCTAAACATACTGCTAATAGTATTAGCAAAATTTCCATTCGATGCACCTCTAGCAGATATGATACAAGAGATGGTCAGAGACTGCAGGCATGATACAAGAGATCAATGCAGCCTCACCAGTGTCTATCAAATGCAGCCTGCTTGTGCCCATCAGCCTCACCAGGGCCCGTCATATGCAGCCTCAGCAGGGCCTGTCATATGCAGCCTCACCAGGGCCCGTCATATGCAGCCTCACCAGGGCCCGTCATATGCAGCCTCACCAGGGCCCGTCATATGCAGCCTCACCAGGGCCCATCATATGCAGCCTCACCAGGGCCCATCATATGCAGCCTCACCAGGGCCCGTCATATGCAGCCTCACCAGTGCCCATCATATGCAGCCTCACCAGTGCCCGTCATATGCAGCCTCACCAGGGCCCGTCATATGCAGCCTCACCAGGGCCCGTCATATGCAGCCTCACCAGGGCCCGTCATATGCAGCCTCACCAGGGCCCGTCATATGCAGCCTTACCAGGGCCCGTCATATGCAGCCTCAGCAGGGCCCGTCATATGCAGCCTCAGCAGGGCCCGTCATATGCAGCCTCAGCAGGGCCCGTCATATGCAGCCTCAGCAGGGCCCGTCATATGCAGCCTCACCAGGGCCCGTCATATGCAGCCTACCAGAGCCCATCATATGCAGCCTGCTTGTGCCCAGCAGCCTCACCAGTGCCTGTCAAATGCAGCCTCATGAGCAGTGTTAATTTCGTCGACTAAAACATTTTAGCCGACTAAATGACTAAAACAACTGAAATGACTAAAATACGACTAAAACTAAAATGGCATTTTAGTCAAAAGACTAAGACTAAAACTAAATTGAATTTTGACTTTAAAATAAGCACTGGTCTGTAGTGCATGTTCATACCTCAATGTAATAATAAATAGCATATTAGATTTTTCACTCCAGCAGTATATAATGGGTTTGCAAATTGTAGAGAATTGTTAACTAATGTATTACAATTGAATTACACCCATTGAATTTTAGACAACTAAAATGAGTTTTAGTCGACTAAAATATACTGGAGATATTTAAATACGACTAAATTTAAATACGACTAAAACTAAAACAATTGCAGAAGTTTAAAATGGGACTAAAACTAAAATGCCATTTTAGTCCTAAGATTAAGACTAAAACTAAATCGAAATTTGCTGCCAAAATTAACACTGCTCACCAGGGCACGTCATATGCAGCCTACCAGTGCCCGTCATATGCAACCTGCCTGTGCCCAGCAGCCTCACCAGTGCCCATCATATGCAGCCTACCAGTGCCCAGCAACCTTGCCAGGGCCCATCATATGCAGCCTGCCTGTGCCCAGCAGCCTCACCAGTGCCCATCATATGCAGCCTACCAGTGCCCAGCAACCTTACCAGGGCCCATCATATGCAGCCTGCCTGTGCCCAGCAGCCTCACCAGTGCCTGTCATATGCAGCCTACCAGTGCCCAGCAGCCTCACCAGTGTCCGTCATATGCGGCCTGCCTGTGCCTAGCAGCCTCACCAATGCCCGTCATATGCAGCCTACCTGTGCCTAGCAGCCTCACCAGTGCCCTTCATATGCAGCCTGCCTGTGCCTAGCAGCCTCACCAATGCCAGTCATATGCAGCCTGCCTGTGCCCAGATCAGAGTGGCGCTCTTCATGTGTCACGGAGCAGGGTTTGAATTGTCCAGGTCGAAGTAACAATGTCCCGCCATTGGATCAGTGCCGTCTATCACAGGAGGCGGGACATTGTTACACGGACAAGTCAGCCCTGTGACATGCGGAGATCGTGGTGAGGAGTGAGGGGTGGAGGAGGGAGTGGAAGACTGGGGCGCGCCAGAGTGACACTCCCGCAATGGGCGGCACCCGGGGCGGACCCCGCCCCCTTTCATTATCGGCCGAATGAAAAAACACCGTTTTCGGCCAATGATTTTCGGCGGCCGAAATTTCAGTGCACCTCTAGTGAACAGTGAGACCCAAGAGAGAATAGTCCCCGAAATCACTGAGGGTAGTGGGATAGTGGCCCTGAACAGCATAGCCACCAAATCACTGCTGGCAGTGGAATATTGGCCCCAAGAGGAGAATAGCACTCCATATTTTTGGGCTTTAATGAAATAATGGGCTCCAGGGGAGAATGTGAACCCCCAATCTTTGGTGATAGTAGAATAGTGGGCTCAAGAGAAATTAGCCCCCAAATCATTGAAATCAATGGGATAGTGGCCCCCTGGGGGGATCAGCCCCCCAGATTGATGCTATCAGTGGAATAGCGGCTCTTCGGGCCTAGTTCACACTATTGTGGGTGGGGGAAAATCGCACTTGTTACCGAACATAAAAACGCACTGCTGTTTAAAACTGCATGGGACTGCCATTTATTCTTAATGGCACCCCCACACATCTAAAAATGCAGTGCGTTTGAGGGGATCGCGGGGGAAATCGCATAGTGCAAAAGCATAATGTCATTTCCAGGCTGCTGCGTTCTGAAAATGGCGCAGGAGCCTTTTACCTTCATGTAACGCAAGCACAGCGACCCATTCGAATGGAAGGCCTGCCGTGCCCCTGCAAACCCAGCCTGCAGACCCGTGATAGTGTGAGCCAGGCCCCGCAAGATTAGTCCCTAAATCTTCAATGTCAGTGGATGAGAGGCTTCCATAGCCCTCAAAATCATTGCTGTACATTGAATAGTGGCCCCCAAGATCATTGGTGATGTTGGCTCCTGGAAATAATATTCTCTCAGGTCATTGATGTCAGTGGAATAATGGCACCCATGGGAGAATAAGTTAGAAAGTGAGAAGAGCACCTCCCAAATTATTGAGGTCGGTGAAATAGTGGGCCCCAAGGGAGAATAGCCACCAAATCATTGAGGTCAGTGTGACAGTGGCTCCAAAGGAGCATAGTCCGCTAAATCATTGACAGTGGAATATTGGCCCCAAGAGATGAACAGGCCCCAAAATCTTCGGTCAGAAGAATAGTGGCCCTTAGGGCAGAATATCCCCAAATCATTAGGGGAATAGTGGGCCCAAGGTGAAAAAAGCCCCCATATTATTGGGATCAGTGAGATAGTGGCTCACAGGAAAAAAGAGCCCCTTAAATCATTGATGTCAGTGGAATAGTGGCCCTCGGGGGGGAGATACCCCTTAAACCATTGGGTGTCAATGAAAAATTGGCCCCATTAGAGAATACCCCTTCAAAACAATACTGTCAGTGTAGTGGCCCCCAGGGAGGAATCCCTCAAAATTATTGGTGTAAGTGGGATAGGGGAGGGGGGAGGGGAGGATAGCACCCCCAAATCATAGGTGTCTGAGGAATAAGAATGCCCCCCAAATTATTGGTGTCAGAGGACTAGTGTCCCCCAGACAAGAATACCACCAAAATCATTGGTGTCAGTGCAATAGCGGCCCCAAGGGAGGATTCCTTTAATTATTGGTGTCAGTGGGATAATGGACCCTCAGATCACTTGTATCAGTGGCATAGTGGCCCCCGGGGGAGAAAAACACCCTAAACCTGCAAGGGATGGTAGGGGTGTGGCTCTGCACTCGTCGAGGAACCAACAGTCCCAGCACACCCTGGGAACCTTGCTGATGCTTGTATTCCCACACGGCCATGTGCCTCCCTCTACAGCACAGCTCAGTTCCCATCCTCTCTCACCTCTACTTCATCCCACACAGACCACATTTCCCCTCCTCTGCACAGGCTGGTGTGGTAAAAAATTCCTCGACTTATGCAGAACCTCGACCGCATCACTCCCGGTGCGGCTACGTCACAAAACAGCTGATCGCGGGGCTCCACTGCGCATGAGGGGCATCACCATGGCTATACTGCGCATGCACAGATGATGATTTCAGTGGTGGAAAATTATAGACTCGAGCGGGCGGGCGGAGGTGGTGCAAGTTGCTTAACCACTTGCCGACGCCGATGTGCGTCCAAACTTAACCCTGGTATCCCTGTTTCCGTGCGGCGGTCGGCAAGTGGTTAGGCAACTTGCACCGCCTCCGCTCCGCTTTTAAGATAAAAGTGGTCCCTGCGGCGGATTCGCCGCAAGATCACTTTTATCGGTGGCGGGAGAGGGCCCCCTTCTCCCACCGCGATCCGGTGCCCTTCACCGCTTACCGGAGCCGTCGGTAGCGGCGGAGGCGATGGCGTCCTTCTCCCTTCTGTGCCTGAAGACGAGTGAGGCTAAGATGGCGCTCACTCGTCTCCATGACACTGCTGGGCGGAAGCGACGTCAAAACGTCACTTCCACCCACGCCTCTTAAAGGCACATTTTTTTCAATGTCATTTTTTTTTTATTGCATTTTAGTGTAAATATGAGATCTGAGGTCTTTTTGACCCCAGATGTCTTATTTAAGAGGTCCTGTCATGCTTTTTTCTATTACAAGGGATGTTTACATTACTTGTAATAAAAGTGACACAATTTTTTTTTTTCAAAACAGTGTAAAAATAAATAAAATCATGTAAAATAAATAATAATAATAAAAAAAAAATGTTTAAAAACCCTCCGTCCCGACGAGCTCGCGCGCAGAAGCGAACGCATACGTGAGTAGCGCCCGCATATGAAAACAGTGGTCAAACCACACATGTGAGGTATCGCTGCGACCGGTAGAGCGAGAGCAATAATTCTAGCCCTAGACCTCCTCTGTAACGCAAAACATGCAACCTGTAGAATTTTTTAAACGTCGCCTATGGAGATTTTTGAGGGTAAAAGTTTGACGCCATTCCACGAGCGGGCGCAATTTTGAAGCGTGACATGTTGGGTATCAATTTACTTGGCGTAACATTATATTTCACAATATAAAAAAAAATTGGGCTAACTTTACTGTTGTCTTATTTTTTATTCAAAAAAGTGAATTTTTTCCAAAAAAAGTGTGCTTATAAGACCGCTGCGCAGATACGGTGCAAAAAAAAAGTATTGCATTGACTGCCATTTTATTCTCTAGGTTAGAAAAAAAACAATATATAATGTTTGGGGGTTTTAAGTAATTTTCTAGCAAAACACCTGTTTTTAAACATGTAAACACCTAAAATCCAAAACGAGGCTGGTCCTTAAGTGGTTAATTACATCATCGCCAGCCCCGTCCCTAACACGCCCCTAGCCTGCTCTGGAGAAGAGGGGGGGGGGGCAATTGCCAGTGACCAAGGATAAAATATAGAGCTGCCCCGCTTCTGCCCCTAGCCTGCTCTGCTGAAGGGGGGCGGGCCCATTTGCAACATAGCACTGTGTATATCAATGGCAGGTCCAGGAAAAATATAGAGCTGTACCTGTGGGAGGGGCCAAGCCTTTGCATAGAAGACATTCATCATCAATATGAGCATCCACACTGCATGATGTACATAATGTGAAGGGCTGTGCAATCTGTTCAGGAATGAAAACAGCAGACTGACACACGGAGCCTTTGCTTACACAAATCTGTGCATAGCCCTGCAAAATACATATACGGGAGGTCAAGGAAAATTATAGAGCAATGACAGTGGCGGCTGGTGCTCAAAATTTTTTTTGGGGGGGGGGCGCAAACAAACTGAAAAATACTGAAACCAACCCCCCAATCAATTGCAGCCTCACTGTGCCCATCAAATGCAGCCACTGTGCCCACCATATGCAGCCACTTGTGCTCATCATATGCAGCCACTTGTGCCCGTCAAATTGAGCCACTTGTGCCCATCATATACAGCCACTGTGCCCATAATATGCAGCCAACTGTTCCCATCATATGCAGCCAACTATGCCCTTTATATGTAGCCACTGTGCCCTTTATATGCAGCCACTGTGCCCATCATATACAGCTAACTGTGCCCATCATATACTGCCAACTGTGCCCATCATATACAGCCACTGTGCCCATCATATACAGCCACTGTGCCCATCATATACAGCCAACTGAGCCCATCATATGCAGCCACTGTGCCCATCATATGATCATATGCAGCCACTGTGCCCTTTATATAGAGCCAACTGTGCCCATCATATGCAGCCAACTGTGCCCCATCATATACAGCCACTGTGCCCATCATATACAGCCAACTGTGCCCATCATATGCAGTCAACTGTGCCCCACATATGCAGCCAACTGTGCCCATCATATGCAGCCAACTGTGCCCATCATATGCAGCCAACTGTGCCCATCATATCCAGCCACTGTGACACCCGCTCGCTGTCTGCCCAGCACTTACCCCATCGTGGTGGCGGCTGAGGCAGTGGGTGACGGCGGCGAGCTGTGGGACAGGTAGCGCGCGTCAGGTGGGCAGCTCCTGTGTCCTCTGTGTGTCTCTTCTTGCCTTCTGCTAGGCTGCCAATGGGATCGCCTCTGCCTTCAGCCAATCGGGTGACGGGTATTAGTGCCCCGCCTCCTAATTGGCTGAGAGACGGTTCAGTGTTATAAAAGCGAATATTCATTCGCTTTTCTAACACACCTGGGTGGACTGTGAGTGCAATGCTTTGCACTCCAAGTTCACCTTTTTTTGAAGCCTATTAGAGCCTATGCTTCAAAAAAACACCCCTGAAAAGGGGCCAGACTCCTGAACTAGGGTGTGGCAGCGGCAGCCATGGATAAATTCATGCTATGCATAAATCTATCCATGATACATAGAGGGGGGTGGCTCAGGTGCGGCGCCTGTGCGCCCTTAACAGATGCACCGCCACTGGTCTCCGGGTAGCCATATTGCATTGCATTTTACAAAAATGACAGCGCTGCAGATTGAAAAGGAAAGGTCATTTTTAATGACATTCAAGTACAATATGATATGAGTTGCAATTGTTTACACTATGTTATGTTTTTTTTGTTCGCTAATTTTATTCTGACAACAGTGGAGTTACCCTTTAAGTGTTGGTTAAAGCAGTGAAGGGTTGGTATCTTCTATCAAATATTTCTGTGTTTCCCCTTTCTGGAGAGTCTCCTTTACTCCCTGTTCTGGTGATTCCACAAGAAGCAAGATAATTTGGCAATTAGAGCCCCTTCTGTGCTCCACTTAATAAAGTGTTTTCATTGTGGTGTCCCCATTGGGGAGATTTTTATTCCTTAGTTCATTTCTGGCAATATTATAGAAAGTAAAGGAAAATCTACCCAAAGGGGGATTGGACAACCCATCCCCATTATGTGAAAACTGAATGCCAGGCAAATACAGTATCTCACAAAAGTGAGTACACCCCTCACATTTTTGTAAATATTTTATTATATCTTTTCATGTGACAGCACTGAAGAAATGACACTTTGCTGGGTCCAGGCTAAAGCCCCACCATCCAAGTGGACCTAGAGGGGGAATAAAAAATTGCCGAGCGAAGCGAGGCCGTGCCCGAAGCGTGGTGAGCGAAGCGTGGCGAGCGAAGCGAGCCCGTGAGGGGCCCTCTTACAGGCTTAGTGTACAGCTGATTTCTCTTTTATTCACCTTCGGCTATTTCCGCCGCCTCCTACTGTGCAAGCGCTGCACCTGCGCAGTACAGGGGGGTCCTTATCCCCCGAGAGGAACTTTCTCGGCAGAACACCGGCAAGACTCATGCAGCCCCAGACCATGACACTCCCACCACCATGCTTTACTGTAGGCAAGACACTTGACACCATCTGAACAAGATAAGTTTATCTTGGCCTCATCAGACCACAGGACATGGTTCCAGTAATCCATGGCCTTAGTCTGCTTGTCTTTAGCAAACTGTTTGTGGCCTTTCTTGTGCATCATCTTTAGAAGAGGCTTCCTTCTGGGACGACAGCCATGCAGACCAATTTGATGCAGTGTGAAACGTATGGTCTGAGCACTGACAGGCTGACCCCCCACCCCTTCAACCTCTGCAGCAATGCTGGCAGCACTCATACGTCTATTTCCCAAAGACAACCTCTGGATATGACGCTGAGCACATGCACTCAACTTCTTTGGACGACCATGGTGAGGCCTGTTCTGAGAGGAACCTGTCCTGTTAAACCGCTGTATGGTCTTGGTCACCGTGCCGCAGCTCAGTTTCAGGGTCTTGGCAATCTTCTTATAGCCTAGGCCATCTTTATGTAGAGCAACAATTCTTTGTTTCAGATCCTCAGATAGTTCTTTGCCATGAGGTGCCATGTTGAACTTCCGGTGACCAGTATGAGAGAGTGAGAGCGATAACACCAAATTTAACACACCTGCTCCCCATTCACACCTGAGACCTGAAACACTAACGAGTCACATGACACCGGGGAGGGAGAATGGCTAATTGGACCCAATTTGGACATTTTCACTTAGGGGTGTACTCACTTTTGTTGCCAGCGGTTTAGACATTAATGGCTGTGTGTTGAGTTATTTTGGGACAGCAAATTTACACTGTTATACAAGCTGTACACTCACTACTTTACATTGTAGCAAAGTGTCATTTCGTCAGTGTTGTCACATGAAAAGATAGAATAAAATATTTACAAAAATGTGAGGGGTGTACTCACTTTTGTGATATACTGTATAATAGGACCCAATGAATGCCACTCTCTTCGTTCATATGTCATTAAATGTATTTTTTAAGCAGTGTAAATACCTGAATCTGAATTGATATCAGCCTCTTGCAGTCCCTGTACAGCAGAGCAGTGACTGGGAGCACTGGGAGAAAATCAGTTGTATGCTAGTAAGGAGTATGCTAAAGGAGGAGAGAGCTTTTCCATTCCATGTCCAGTCACAGACTGGGGGAGTACAAGACCTGTAAGAGCCCATTCACACATACATGTTTTGTAATTTGTGGTGAGTTAACATAAGTGGCTCAACATGTACTACATTATTTAATTCATTTGTAGTGTTACTGTATACTGCAACGTGGATGCGTTCCTTTAGCGACCTGGAACCCAACCTGTGGCACTTCGCCTCTTTTTGTGCAGCCCATGGAGTCCCTGCAAATGCTGATCTGTGTTTCTCTATTGCCCTGTTATGGTAGTGTTCTCTAGCAGTCTCTTGTAATATGGATCTAGTCTTTTAATGTCTCCTGAAGCATGTCCCCAATCTCCAACATCCCCCTATAGCATTTTCATATGTGCAGTCTATGACCATCTCTTGTATCATGTCTGCAGTCCCTGACCATCTCTTGTATCATGACTGCAGTCTCTGACCATCTCCTGTATTATGTCTGTACTCTCTGACCACCTCTAGTATTGGCTGCAGCCCCTGACCATCTCATGTATAATGTCTGCAGTCCCTGACCTATGGTTGTATCATATGAGCAGTCTCTGTTCATCTCTTGTATCATGTCTGCAGTCTCTGACCATCTCTTGTATCATGTCTACAGTGTCTGACCATCTCTTGTACCATGTCTGCAGTCTCTGACCATCTCTTATATCATATCTGCAGTCTCTGATCATCTCTTGTGTCATGTCTGCAGTGTCTGACCATCTCTTGTATCATGTCTGCAGTCTCTGATCATCTCTTGTGTCATGTCTGCAGTGTCTGACCATCTCTTGTATCATGTCTGCAGTCTCTGATCATCTCTTGTGTCATGTCTGCAGTGTCTGACCATCTCTTGTGTCATGTCTGCAGTCTCTGATCATCTCTTGTGTCATGTCTGCAGTCTCTGATCATCTCTTGTGTCATGTCTGCAGTCTCTGATCATCTCTTGTGTCATGTCTGCAGTCTCTGATCATCTCTTGTGTCATGTATGCAGTCTCTGATCATCTCTTGTATCATGTATGCAGTCTCTGATCATCTCTTGTATCATATCTGCAGTCTCTGATCATCTCTTGTATCGTGTCTGCAGTCTCTAATCATCTCTTGTGTCATGTCTGCAGTGTCTGACCATCTCTTGTATCATGTCTGCAATCTCTGATCATCTCTTATATCATATCTGCAGTCTCTGATCATCTCTTGTGTCATGTCTGCAGTCTCTGATCATCTCTTGTATCATGTCTGCAGTCTCTAATCATCTCTTGTGTCATGTCTGCAGTGTCTGACCATCTCTTGTATCATGTCTGCAGTCTCTGATCATCTCCTGTATCATGTCTGCAGTCTCTGACCATCTCTTATATCATATCTGCAGTCTCTGATCATCTCTTGTATCATGTCTACAGTGTCAGACCATGTCTTGTATCATGTCTGCAGTCTATGATTTATCTCTTGTATCATGTCTGCAATGACCATCTCCTGTACCATGCAGTCTCTGACACTGAATATTCCCTAAAGTTTATGCATGGCCCTTTGCTGATGCCAAGGGTTGCACTTGAGGCACCCTATATCAAGAAAGTTGACCACCACTACTTTAGTGATTTGGGGTTGCTGTGGTATTTTGGCATGTGTGGTGGTATTGGGCATTTTACCACAAGGTATGGCTGTGAATGGGTCCAAGGTACTGCTGAACTAGAGCAAAGAACGATGGGGGTTATTTACAAAAGGCAAATCCACTTTGCTCTACAAGTGCACTTGGAAGTGCAGTCACTGTAGATCTGAGGGGGACATGCAAGGAAAATTAAAAAACAGCATTTGAGCGTGCACATGATTGGATGCTAAAATCAGCAGAGCTTCCCCTCATTTCAGATCTTCCCCTCAGATCTACAGCGACTGCACTTCGAAGTGCACTTGTAGTGCAAAGTGGATTTGCCTTTCGTAAATAACCCCCAATATCTCCTACCCTGGCAGACAGGGCCATGCTGTGTGGCCAAGCTGTGCAAATCTCGGGACTGGATAGACAAAAAAAAATTCTTATGCCACGTACACACGATCGGAAGTGCCGCCAACAAAACTCCAATGAGAGCTTTTGGTCGGAAAATGCGACCGTGTGTATGCTCCATCTGACTTTTGCTGGCGGAATTCAAGCCAGCAAAAGATTGAGAGCAGGTTCACAATTTTTTTCGGTCGGAAAAAGTTCCTAGCCGAAAATGCGATTGCCTGTATGCAATTCCGACACGTGCCAAAAATGACGCATGCTCAGAATCAAGAACGAGACGGAAGCGCTCGGTCTGGTAGAACTAGCGATCGTAATGGCGATAGCACATTCGTCACGCTGTAAATTTATGGATCTTTTAATTCAGCACATTCTTTTTAATGCTAGAAGAATGAAGTTGTTTTGCTGCTGATATTCTCACAAACTTATTTCTTTATTATTTCTCGTGATCTCCTGAATAATATTTTTTGTTTTTAAAGCCAGATCTCCATAATAATGTTTAGAATTTTTTTTTATAGTCATCTTTTTTTTATATATTTTTTTATTTAAGAACTCCTTTTTTATGGATTATTTTTAAATTATTTTCTAGTGAATTCCATAATTTTTTTTTTGTTGTGTCAAGTTTCCGCAACAACATTATTATCTTGTATTTTTAAAGCTAAAGGAGGTTTAAAAAGCACGTCCATTGATCCCCACATGATGGGAGATAGCACATGTTGACATTAGGTATGGGATCAGAAAGGAAATCCCCAGTTTTAATCCCAATTTGTGTGCATCTTCTAAATTTGGCTTTTACAGGGGTGACATCACCCCATCTGATGAAGGCAAGATCGACACATTTTTGACACTATAATGTCTGATATTGCCTTCAGTTTTTCAATGTTGAACTTTGTAAGTTCCAGAGTTGTGTATGTTATGTTTGCAAACATGCGTGTTTATGTACTTTTCTAAAATTTTCAAGGTAAAACTTTAAAAAACAAGATGTTTTTTTTTAACACAAAATGTTTTATAACGCACATGTGAATGTGCATGGAGTAAAAGGTTTTATACTCAACAATATGTGGCTTTCTTTCAATGCTCAATACCACTTTTTGTATTAAGTTGGTGTTTACAGTGACAATGGGGGTTAGTTAATAATGTAAAAACCACTTGGCACTACAAGTGCACTAGGAGAACCTAGGAGACAGCTTAAAACAAACACAAGCAGTAAATCAAAATCAAGATATTATCAGATCATTTTTTTTTATTTAGAAAATATAAAAAAAATTTCTGGCATAGCAATGGCCCCCCTACCCGTAAAGTATTCAACATATTTTTCCCGCACTTCACGGCGCTTTGGGGAGCGGGGAGGCAAGCCAGGACGGCCAGTTTCCAGGGCCGTCATTGTTGTGGTTTCTTGAAGTCCGGCCTCAGGCCCAACTGAGGCAACATAATTTGGAGCATTTCTTTTTAAAAAGTTGTGCAGTATGCGTCAGGATAATAAATACTATGTGGTTCAGTTTGTACACCGCCATATTTATAGCTGTTAGAAATAGGCGGAACCGGCTGGCCATTATCCCAAAGGTATTCTCCACGACTCTTCGGGCTCTGGCCAGCCAGTAGTTCAAAACCCTCCTCTCCGGGGTGTGGGTTCTCTGGGGGAATGGCCTCATCATGTGATCGCCCAGGCCAAATGCTTTATCAGCAATAAAAACAAACGGGAGTCTATCAACGTTCTCTTCCGCAGGTGGCAATCCCAAGCCACCCCTCTGGAGACGTCCGTAGAACTCCGTCTGGGCAAAGACTCCACCATCCGACATCCGGCCATTCTTCCCCACATCCACATAGAGGAACTCATATGTTGCCAACACCACCGCCATCAACACGATACTATGAAACCCCTTATGGTTAAAATAGTATGACCCCGAATGCGGTGGTGGGACTATGTGGACGTGTTTCCCATCAATTGCCCCTCCACAGTTGGGAAAGTGGGAAGCCACAGTCTGCCATTCCTGTGGTGTTGAAGGAAACTGTGGAGTCAAAACAGAAGAAATAAAATTAGTAATTTTGCACATAACATTGCAAGCAGATTAGACACAAACATTCTTGGCCAAAATCAGTATAAATTTTATTTTAAGAAGTATTTAACCACTTAAGCCCTGGACCATTTTGCTGGCCAAAGACCAGAGCACTTTTTTGCGATTCGGCACTGCGTCATTTTAACTGACAATTGCGCGGCCCTGCGATGTGGCTCCCAAACAAAATTGACGTCCTTTTTTTCCCACAAATAGAACTTTCTTTTTGGTGGTATTTGATTACCTCTGTGGTTTTTATTTTTTGCGCTAAAAAAAAAAAAAGAGCGACAATTTTGAAAAAAACACATTATTTTTTACTTTTTGCTATAATAAATATACCCAAAAAATATATAAAAAAACATTTTTTTCCTCAGTTTAGGCCGATACGTATTCTTCCACATATTTTTGGAAAAAAAAATCGCAATAAGCGTTTATTGATTGGTTTGCGCAAAAGTTATAGCGTCCACAAAATAGGGGATAGTTTTATGGCATTTTTATTAATATTTTTTTTTTTACTAGTAATGGCGGCGATCAGCGATTTTTATCGTGACTGCGACAATATGGCGGACACATCGGACAGTTTTGACACATTTTTGGGACCATTGGCATTAATACAGCGATCAATGCTAAAAAATTGCACTGATTACTGTAAAAATGTTACTGCCAGTGAAGGGGTTAACCTCTAGGTCGCGCTGTAGGGGTTAAGTGTGTCCTAGGGAGTGTTTCTAACGGTGGGGGGGGGGGCTCTGTGTGACACTACAATGATTGCCACTCCCGATCAGAGGGATGACAGATCAGTGACAGTGTCACTAGGCAGAACGGGGAGATGCTTGTTCACATTAGCACGTGAGACGTTCGCGGGTATCCTCGCGGACATCGTGGACAAAAGTATAAGGTCCACTTATCAGATTCTCCCCCCCACCCCTCTGATGGACCATTGTAAACATTTTAGGGGGGGAGATGTTTTGGACAGGTAACCCTCTCCACTTCATTAAGAGCTGAATGCATAAATAATGTGTGTTACTTTGGCCAGCCCCTCATTACTTACACTATTGGAAGCCCACTGGATAGGTAAGAAGTGTCATAATACAAAAATATAAATACACACTGTACAAATTGAAGCACATTTTTACATTCTGCAATTACCTATCAAGATAATAGGAGAACAAAACTTTTAACAGTACCATTTGAAAGTATTCAGGCAGGCCCTTTCACTACATGGTTTGGTGAATTCATCCATAATTCTGACCACAAAAGAGGTAGGTATAGTGTGTATGGGTTTGGCAAAGTCAGCAGATAGAGGATTGGTATCGGTTGACTTAGCGGTTGGGGGGAGGGAGGGTTACAAATGATTTTGAGACCCCCAAAAAAAGCCTTTTGGCTCTCTGCCTGAATTTAAGGACACAAATAACATTTGTACACATTTTAGGGGGTGTTTAGGGTAAAGCACTATCATGGAGCTGACAAAATACATTGTTAAGTGATTAGGCTAGGTGTATATGGGCCCAGGATAGCATGCCGGGGAGGTTAGTGAAGGCAAATATACATGAAGGACAAAAAAGAAGCATTAAAAAATTCGGCATGCATGAGGATAAAGAGGACATTTACAGCATATTACAATCATGGTAATTAGGGAATGATAAAATAAATACAATACATTAGCAAACATTAAATACATAGAATGTGATGTTAAAGGATAAAACTTAGCCTAATATAGTCATTCTGCAGGGCCTGGATGATGGCAGAACAGGTCTCTAGAATATTGATCCCCAGAGCCTGGGGGGAGATGCCTGTAGAGAACTTGAGGTCCTGCAGACTTCTCCATGTCGCCAAGTACCCCAAGGTGGCGACTAGCCTTTGTTCTAGAGTGATGGTTTGCCGCATGCAGGTGTCCTGCCTCGTAATATAAGGGGTCAGCAACGCCAACAGACGGTGAAAAATGGGGTCCGTCATCCGGAGATAATTCCTGAAATCCTCAGGGTTATTCTCACGGATCTCACGCAGCAAAGGCATATGAGGGAATTGGTCACGCTGGAGCAACCAATTCTTGGTCCATAAACTCCTCCCCACCCTGTTCATGAACTGGGCTTGGGTCAAAGTAAGAACCCCAACACCAAGTCCCCCGCACAGCACGAACTCTACGACGAGTACGTACCCGCAACATGGCTTCAAAACGGTCGGCCGGTCAGAACGAACTTAACAGAACGCACTGAAGAACAGCAAGGCCTGTGAAGAGCAAGCTAAAAATCAGAAACGAGCGGACAAGAACGCACTGAAAAACAGATACGACCTGACTTCACGCACTGAAAACCAGATACAAACCCACAAGCACAAACTGAAGAGCAGTAACGGACTGAAAAGCACGAAAGCTGAAAAGCGCGAATCGCCTCTCACCAAACTTCTACTAACATGAGATAAACACGAGATAAACACGAGATTAGCAGAAGGGGCCCAAAGGGTGGCGCACTGGCTATTGAACTTCCTTTTTCTAGTCCCGTCGTACGTGTTGTACGTCACTGCGTTCTTGACAGTCGGAATTTGGTGTGACCGTGTGTATGCAAGACAAGCTTGAGCGGAATCCCGTCAGAAAAGCCATCATACCTTTTTTCCGACCAAAATCCCGATCGTGTGTACACGGCATTAGGGCAGATAAAAACTGTTTTTGTTTGAAGCAAAGTTTGGCTAGTGGTCTACTTTAAGAAAAGACTGCCAAACTCTAGGGGGTCATAAGTCATGACTTTCACATCAATTCGTAATTACAGTATTCTGCAAAGAGCACTGGGGCGAGAAGGGTACAAGAATTGGGTATTTATTGCATTGCTGACTGCTGTAGGTCGTCAATTCTTACGTTTCGGACTAGGTGGCATTAATTGTGTTTAATCATTAACCACAAACCTTTTATTCTGCATTTTCATTGTGACTTTGTGATACTGAGAATGACGGAGCTCTTTGTGCACAATGACAAATATTGTGTAAATCCACCCCGGCCTGCAATGCTGCTTCCTCCTCTTCAGGATGAATCTGGGTCAAATGAGGAAGAGGGCCGCTTCTGCTTTTCAAGTTTGACATCTCTAATAAATGGTTCTCATTCATAGGTGTGCGCAGCCTATGGCATTAGGGTGTGCACCCCAAAGCTCAAACACATGTGTGTGTATATAAATATATACATATATATACAGTCTATAGTGGAACCTTGGATTACGAGCATAATCCGTTCCAGTAGAATGCTTGTAATCCAAAGCACTCGCATATCAAAGCGAGTTTCCCCATAAAAGTCAATGGAAACTAAGATAATTCGTTCCGCATTGACTTCTATTACATGCAATACTGCATGTGGCCAGAGGTGAGGGGGGGGGGCGCCAGAGAGCCTCGGAAATACTCGGGGACAGCTCGGCTGAACTCGGAAAAGGTCGGAAACACTCGGGAACGGAGTATTTCCAAGCTTTTCCGAGTCATTCCGAGTATTTCCGTACGGCTTCGAACCGTTCCGAGTGTCCCCGGTGCCCTCGCACCTCTGGCCAAATGCGGTACTGCACCGCCCATTAGCTTGAATTCCGCTCGTATTGCGAGACAACACTCGCACAAAAAAAAAAAAAAGTTGCTAGTCTTTCAAAGCGCTTGTTAACCGCGTTACTCGTAAACCAAGGTTCCACTGTATATCTATATATATATATATATATATTCTATATATGACAGTATTATAACTTTTTTACAATTTTATTGTTTTTTACAATATTTTTTTTCAAATTACTATTTTTATTTTTTAGTGTGAAGTTTTGGTGAAGTACCAGGGGTTTAAACAGACCCCCAATGTCTCACTTTTGAGATCAAGAAAGGGACCAAGGACAGAGATTCTTCAGTCCCTTTCTCTGCAGCCAAGCAGCAGGGGAGAATCTGCACAGCATGATTAGGGTGTGCCCTGGCACACCTGGCACACCCTGTGCGCACGCCTATGTTCTCATTTCATTTTCTGCATTTATTAGTAAATAGGATTACAACCTAGACCGGTGGGTTCACATTGTCTTACAAGAACAGTCGGGGCACCAGATACCTGCATTGCCCATTACAGTCATGATGTGTACTAGTTAGGTCCCATTCACACTTATGTGACCTGCAAGTCCAGCGACTTGAAGCAATGTCTGTGTAATCTTGAGGTCTATGGACATCAAGTCGCATCAAAGTCGGACCAAAGTAGTGCAGGGACTGCTGTGAAGTTGCACAGATATGAACGGTACTCATTGGAAATCATGGGGTACAACTTGTCATGCGACTTTGCAGTTCCAAGTCGCAGGACAAGTCGCACAACTGTGAAAGGGGCCTTAAGGGTCAGGTTTGTGAATGTTAAAAACCAAAAAAAAAAACAAAACAAAAAAACGCTTGCCCACTCAATACAGTAAACGGTGTTGATTATATACACAGGTCCTTCCTTAACCTCCTCCAATGGCTGCAGATTCCTCTGCAACATGGCCGGTATAAATGTAGTGCCGGCCTCTCCCCACCTGCACCCCAAGGCAGGCTCTTTGCTTGCCTTTATCCGGCCCTTTAGGCACAATTCCTGACACCAACAGTGGTGCACTACTCCTCCTATTGCCATTAGTGATGGAGCACTATTCCTTCTAATGACAACAATGATGGGGCAAAATTCCTCCCACTGATACCAATGATGGGGCACTATTCATCCAACTGATACCAATGATGGGGCACTATTCATTCAACTGATACCAATGATGGGGCACTTTTCATTCAACTGATACCAATGATGGGGCACTATTCATCCAACTGATACCAATGATGGGGCACTTTTCTTCCCTCTGACACCAATTATGGGACGCTATTCCTCCTATTGACACCAATGATGGGGCTCTATTCCTCCCACTGATACCAATGTTGGGGCACTGTTTCTCCCACTGATACCAATGATGGGGCACTATTCATCCAACTGATACCAATGATGGGGCACTATTCATCCAACTGATACCAATGATGGGGCACTTTTCTTCCCTCTGACACCAATTATGGGACGCTATTCCTCCCATAGACACCAATGATGGGGCACTTTTCCTTCCACTGATACCATAGATGGGGCACTTTTCCTTCCACTGATACCATAGATGGGGCACTATTCCTCCCACTAATACCAATTATGGGTCACTATTCCTCCCACTGATACCACAGATAGGGCACTATTCCTCCCACTGATACCAATGGTGAAGCAGGGCACTATTCCTCCCACTGATACCAATGTTGGGGCACTATTTCTCCCACTGATACCAATGATGGGGCACTATTCATCCAACTGATACCAATGATAGGGCACTTTTCTTCCCTCTGACACCAATTATGGGACACTATTCCTCCCATTGACACCAATGATGGGGCACTTTTCCTTCCACTGATACCATAGATGGGGCACTATTCCTCCCACTGATACCATAGATGGGGCACTATTCCTCCCACTGATACCAATGATGGGGCACTATTCCTCCCACTGATACCAATGATGGGGCACTATTCCTCCCACTGATATCAATGATGGGGCACTATTCCTCCCACTGATATCAATGATGGGGCACTATTTCTCCCACTGATACCAATGATGGGGCACTATTCATCCAACTGATACCACAGATGGGGCACTATTCCTCCCACTGATACCAATGGTGGGGTACTATTCCTCCCACTGATACCAATGATGGGACACTATTTCTCCCACTGATACCAATGATGGGGCACTATTCCTCCCACTGATACCAATGATGGGGCACTACTCCTCCCACGCTGTTTCTCTCAGTGACCCCGGAAACTGGGAGTGGTGAGTATGTTGTCACTTCTGGTTTCACCTCTTTGTTTACCTGGCTGTTAGCGGCCAGGAAAGCAGCTGATCTGTGTCTGATTGGCTACATTGAAGGCCAGAAGAGAGATTTGGGGCCTAATAGAGCCCGGATTTCTCCATAATGAAGACCTGTCATGGCCCATGCTGTCACAAGGGATATTGTTGTGATAACAATAAAGTTAATCCAAGAAAAATAAAAAAAGAGTGTAAAAAAAAAAAAAAAGCTTTGTATAAAATAAATATTAATAATTAAAAGAAATTCAAAGCACCCTCGTCCCCATGCACAAATGCAAATGCATACGTTACTCCCGCACACATATGTAAACAGTGATCACACCACATATGTGAGGTATTGTCATGAACATCAGAATGAGAGCAATAATTCTAGCACTAGACATCCTGTGTAACTCTGGTAAACTGGTAACCTGTAAATGTGTTAAAAGCATCGCCTATGGAGAATTGTAAGCATCGTAGTTTGCAGGTGCAGACGCAATTTTAAAGCACCTCCCCCCCTTCTGCCCAGGCCATTTTTTAGTTTTCAGCGCTGTCACACTTTGAATGACAATTGCGCGGTCATACAACACTGTACCCAAATGAAATTGTTATCATTTTTTCCCCCCACAAATAGAGCTTTCTTTTGGTGGTATTTGATCACCTCTGCGGTTTTTATTTTTTGCGCTATAAACAAAAGAAGAGGGACAAGTTTGAAAAAAAACGCATTATTTTTTACTTTTTGCTATAATAAATATCCAATTTTTTATTTTTTTTTCAAACAAATTTTTTTCCCTCAGTTTAGGCCGATATGTATTCTTCTACATATTTTTGGTAAAAAAAAATCGCAATAAGCGTATATTGATTGGTGTGCGCAAAAGTTATAGCGTCTACAAAATAGGGGATAGATTTATAGCATTTTTATAATTTTTTTTTTTACTAGTAATGGCGGCGATCTGCGATTTGTATTGTGACTGCGATATTACGGCGGACAGATCGGACACTTTTGACACATTTTTGGGACCATTCACATTTATACAGCGATCTGTGCTATAAAAATGCACTGATTACTGTATAAATGTGACTGGCAGCGAAGGGGTTAACACTAGGGGGTGATCGAGGGGTTAATTATGTTTCCTAGGGAGTGTTTCTAACTGTAGGGGGAGGGGGGACTCACAAGGGGAGGAGACCGATCGGTGTTCCTCTGTACTGGGAACACACCATCGGTCTCCTCTCCTCTGATAGGACGTGGATCTGTGTGTTTACACACACAGATCCACGGTCCTGCTGTGTTACCTGGCCATCGCGGGTGCCCCGGTGGACATCGCGGGTGCCCCGGCGGACATCGCGGCCGCCGGGCACGCGCATTGGGTCCCGAGTGACATGGCGGGCGCGCGAGTGCCGTTGGTGACGTGCGCGTGACCCCTGGTGGGCCGGGAAGGCGAGGGTCGTCATATCACGACCTCCCAGAACGAGAGCCGCGCCGCCTGGCTGTCATATGACAGCCGGCGGGCGGTAAGCGGTTAAAGAGGAAGTAAATTTTTCGAAAAAAATTGTTCCCCTTCCCTGTAAAGTAAAGGCATAATGTGCTAGTATGCATCGCATACTAGCACATTATGTGGTACTTACCTGCAAACGAAGCCCGCGTCATCCCCGCTGTAGGCCGCATTCCATCTTCGACCGTCTACCATCCGGGTAGTGTGACTGGCCAGAGCTGTGCAACATCACTCCTGCGCATGCGCGTTTGAGCCGCCCGTCATGGCATACCCTCCTGAAGAAACGGCACGTACAGGTACACTGGGTAACGCAGGAGAGCCGACCTGCCGCAGTATATCTGCGTGAACTGGTCGACAAGTGGTTAATGTACTTGTGCTTACATGCATTTACAAGTGTTTAGCTGAATAACCAATTCCTGGACGAATTAATCTTCTATATGTAACACTGCTAAATGTTTAGTGTGCCATAGAAAACCATTGCATGCTGCCAGATGCCTTTAGGAATTGGTTCCAGCTGCATCTCTCCATGTGTTTGATGCCAGTATGGATGAGGCCTGTGCAGGGGAAGTTATCTGGGAAGTAGGAAAACTTTTATGCTGCCAAGGTCACTTTTTCCTGCATACAGATGTTCATACTTTAACCTTTTTGCTGCCAGAACCGTTTTTGCATTTTTAGCACACATGCTTAACCACTTGCTTACCGGGCACTTAAACCCCCCTCCGATCCAGACCACTTTTCAGCTTTCAGCGCTGGCGCAATTTGAATGACAATTGCGCGGTCATACAACACTGTACCCAAATAAAATTTTTATCATTTTTTTCCCCCACAAATAGAGCTTTCTTTTGGTGGTATTTGATCACCTTTGCGGTTTTTATTTTTTGTTAAAAAAAATGTAAAAAGCCCAAATTTTAAAGAAAAAATAATTTTTTTTTGTTTTTATATTTTGTTATAAAATTTTTAAAAAAAGCTAATTTTTCTCCTTCATTGATGTACGCTAATGAGGCGGCACTGATGGGCACCGATGGGTGGCAGTGATGGGCACTGATGGGTGGCAATAATGGGCACTGATCTGTTACACTGATAGGCAGCACTGCTAGGTGGCACTGATTGGCACGACTGGTGGGCATTGATAGGTGGCACTTGTGGGCATTGATAGGTGGCACTTGTAGGCATTGATAGGTGGCACTCATGGGCATTGATAGGTGGCACTGTGGGCACTGTCAGGTGACAATGGCAGGTAGCACTGGCAGGGGGTACTGGTGGCACATATGAGGCATTATTGCCTCTTCCTCTTCGGGACTGATGTCCCTTGCTGATGAGTCGGTGATCAGCTTTTTTTTTCTCCTCGTCAGCGCATGGAGAAAAAAAAAAAACGATCACAGAGCTTTTGTTTTGAGCATGTGATCAGCTGTCATTGGCTGACAGCTGATCACATGGTAAGGGGCCGGGACCGGCCCCTTATTCGGATCGGTGAGCACCCGAGTCTCAGTGACTCGGTGATCACTGCGCGCTCCACGCAGGGCGCGTGCACAGGGGAGGCCGTCATATGAAGGCCTCCCGGGAATTCAGGTCCGTGCTGTAGCCGTCATTCGGATGTCAATTGGTTAAAAAATCATTTTAGGCCTGAAGATTACATTAACCATACCTCTCAATATTGAGATGGGAATGAGGGACACCTACTAGAAAACTTATGTAGGCATAGGAAACGCCCCCTGTCACGCCCCTTAAAGGGGACATAACCAAAAAAAAAAAGGTTAAATAAATCCACAAGTTTACTTTTTTACCACTAATATTCCTTTATATTGGCTTTTAAAATTGACAAATGCAGCAATTTAGAATTTGGATGAAAGGTTCAGCACTGGGAAACACTTTTTGAAAGATAAATAGTGCATTTTATATACAATTATATAGATCAGATCAAAATGAGGGACAAATGAGGAGGAAAGAAGGACAGAGGGACATTGCTCCAAATCAGGGACAGCCCCTCAGCTCAGGGACAGTTGGGGGCTATGCATAAACGCCCCAAAAATATTATATATTTTCTGAAAGCAAACACTCTAGAACAGTGATGGCGAACCTTGGCACCCCAGATGTTTTGGAACTACATTTCCCATGATGCTCATGCACTCTGCAGTGTAGTTGAGCATCATGGGAAATGTAGTTCCAAAACATCTGGGGTGCCAAGGTTCGCCATCACTGCTCTAGAGAATAAAATAGTGGTAGTTCCAATTTTTTATGTCACACGATACTACTGTAAAGGTCTAGGAAACGCAAAATGTCAATAAAAAATACACTAAAGCTCATTTTAGGTCACACAAACACAATAAATTACCCAATGTTTGAGTAAAATATAAGAGATGAGGTTGCATTGAGTAAATAGATGTCCAACATGTCAAACATTTAATTTGCGCGTGGCTGTGAAATGGCGACAAACTTCAGTACCCTATATTTTCCATAGGCAACACTTTAAAAGCCCCTATAGGTCATCAGTTTAGTGTTTCGGGGGAGTTCAGGTGGTAGACATATTGCTCTCATTCTGGCATGCGTGGCGATATTTAACGTGTATCACATTCTGCATTTTCATGCGTAGGCGGCCCCAGCGTGTGCGTTTAAGTTTGTGCATATGTATATTTAAGGGGCCTCAATGAGGCCTGTTTTTTTTTTTTTACTTAAAGCGGAACTTTAGTTATTTTTCATCTTTCCATCTACTAAATCCTCATCCCTTGTTTTAACTTTGGATAGTAAAACATTTTTTTTTTCTGCCAGTAAATACCTTATACAGCCCACTTCCTGTTTCTTGTCTGGTAAAAAGTCTAGGCTCTCTCTCTTTCTCACTCTCCTGAGAGTTTGCCAGAAAGGGAGGGGGGATGAATCATAAGAGGGCCAATGAGAGCTGCAGAGCTGGAGGTGTGCCTCTGTGTGTCTGTGTAAATCCAGGAAGCAAACAGGCAGCAGCTTAAGCTTCCCACAGTTCAAATGGATGCAGCCAGACTCAGTGGAGGGAGGTTTCTGCAGCAAATTTGGCAAGTACAGAATCACAGTATATATAAAATAATATGCAAAGCGATTGGAGGGAAGCTTCAGAATGGCAAAGATGTTTTTCTTACAAATTATGTGAGCAGACTGCAGTTCCTCTTTAACTTTTTTTTTATCATCACATTGGTGAGAGTCTCTCTTTAATGAGACATCCAGGGTCTAAAAGAATATGGTGGTGGGGTGTGGTGCCCGGGGGTGTGTGTGTGTGTTTCTTTTTTTTTTTTTAACTTAACCACTTGTTTACTGGGCACATTCACTCCCTTCCTGCCCAGGCCAGCTTTAAGCTTTTAGCATTGTCACACTTTGAATGACAATTGCGCGGTCATGCAACACTGTACACAAATGACCTTTTTATCATTCTTTTCACACAAATAGAGCTTTCTTTAGGTGGTATATAATCACCACTAGGTTTTATTTTTTGTTGCTAAACAAATGAAAAAAAATAAAATAAAAATTTTGAGATTCACCGTGCGAGTTCAATTGAACTCGCACGATTTCATTCCCGTATGTCAGTCCCGATTTCGGCTGTGATTTCAGAGACATCTGTGCAGGTTTCTGTGCAGATGTCAATGTAAATCGCAGCCCCAAATCGCAAAAAGTAGTACAGAAACTACTTTTTGAAATCGGTGCAGTGCCGCAAATGCAGAGTTGCACCGATTAGGACGGTGCCATTGCCGGCAATTGCCGCCGATTTGACATGCGATGTCAAATCGTACCAATGTGAACCAGGGCTCAAACGGGTCATTTTTTTCCTTCAGTGATCTGCGCTGATGAGGCTGCACTGATGGGCACTGATAGACGCTGGTGGGGCAGCACTGATGAGGAGGCACCGATGGGAACTGATGAGGCGGCACTGGTGGGCACTAATGAGGCTGCGCTGATATGTGGTACTGATATGCGGCACTGATGGGCACTAATAGGCAGCACTAATGGGCACTGATAGGCGGTACTGAAAAGCACTGATAGGTGGCACTGATAAGTGACCCTGATGGGCACTAATAGGCAGCACTGAAAGGGCATTAATGCACACTGATTGGTAGCACTGATCATCAGGCACCATTAGGGCTGCACTGATCATCTGAACACTGAGGCTCGATTCACACAGGGGCAACACGACTTCAGCGCGACTTCAGCGCAACTTGAAGTCGCCTCCATGACAGGCGACTTCGGCTGTGGCCAATCACAGGACATTCAGCTCTCTGGGAGGGAGGGGTTTTCCCTGCAAAGTCGCTTGACTTTACAGAGAGATCCGACTTGGAGGCGACTTCCATTGATTTCTATGGTACAGGTCGCCTACCAAGTCGGATCCAAGTAGTACAGGGAGTACGCTCTGAAGTCGGAGCGACTTCAGTAGTGTCTATTCAGACGCTCCCATTCACTTAAATGTGAATCTTTTTCTGGGGCGACTTGGGGCGACTTGAGGGCGTACAAGTCGGATCCCAAGTCGTCCCAGTGTGAACCGACCCTGATCATCAGTGGCCCGATTATCAGTGTAGATGTCCCTTTTCACACTTGCCGGTTACCAGCTCTGCCTCTCCTCATGTTGTGACAGCGTGAGGAAAGTAATGCCGACAACTGGCAAGTGTATTTACATCATGATCAGCTGTGATTGGGCACAGCTGATCACGTGATAAAGGGCCGCTGTGATTGGCACTTTACCCCAATCTGTGATCAGTTGTGCCCGAAAGACGCTGTACCCAAACAAAATTGACGTCCTTTTTTTCCCATAAATAGAGCTTTCATTTGGTGGTATTTGATCACCTCTATGGTTTTTATTTTTTGCGCTATAAACAAAAAAAGAGTGACAATTTTGAAAATAAGCAATATTTTGTACTTTTTGTAAAAAAAATGGCAAAAAAAGTACCACTTTTTTTTGGCAGGCGCGGGTGCGGGGGGGGGGGGGGGGTTGTGGAGGTCGTCCCTGAATGGCAGTTTGGAAATGTGGTCACCCTAAAATAGACGCCGTCCCAAAACTGGACGACCGCGCTGTAACCGTAATTCGGCTATAGAACGGTCGTGAAGTAGTTAAACAAACTTTACTGAGATGTCACACAGATGTCTCCTAAGGCACGTTGGGCGGGGCACGGAATGCCTTTCACTGTGCTGTGCTGATAACAAGTACCACATGCAGGCTTTTTTTCTTAGCGCAGCGTTGTGAACTGGGCACATAGGAGACGAGGCATTTTGCCTTGTCCATGCGGTGGGACTGCGCTGGAATAGCCGCCCAACTCAGTCCCACCTTATCTCGTGTGAATATACCTTTAGAAATGTCCTCTAAACGCATGTAAACACGGTGTGAATGAGGCCTAATTCCTCTCACATGACCTCTCCTGTGTGTAAATAACTTAAACGCATGTAAACACAGTGTGAATGAGGCCTAATTCCTCTCACATGACCTCTCCTGTGTGTAAATAACTTAAACGCATGTAAACACAGTGTGAATGAGGCCTAATTCCTCTCACATGACCTCTCCTGTGTGTAAATAACATAAACGCATGTAAACACAGTGTGAATGAGGCCTAATTCCTCTCACATGACCTCTCCTGTGTGTAAATAACTTAAACGCAGGTGCGTTCTTGTGAATGTAAACGTTCATGAAATGATTTGTTTTTACACAACATTCTCCCCGCCCGCTATGTGTACAGAGCCGATGTCTTCAGCACACAGAATATTTGGCAATGTACAGAGGAGGGCGTAGAGGAGGAGGACAGGAAGGACTGGGAGGAGATTTATCATATTTTACTCCTGTGTACTAAAGAGAAGTTCATAAGCCTATAGGTGCCAGAGACCTGACTGGATCTCCGAGCAACCCTCGCCATGGAACAGCCCAAAGTGCCCGTCCAGGTACCACACACCGCCTCATATTTGCCCCCCGGCAACCAAATAGGCCTTAGTTAATTGTTTTAGTAATGTGCACTTGAAAAATGCTTTCTAGAAATGGTTACCGTGAGCATTCCTGAGGTAATGTTTTGTTTGTATTTTATTAAATTTCAGCATAGTCATTCTAGGTGCAGTAACCCAGGGCAACCAGATTTCATCCAGGGGCGGACTGACCAGTCGGTCCATTCGGACGTGGACCGAGGGCCCGACCGCTGAAGGGGGCCCGTCAGCGCCACCTGCTGGAACCAGCTTGGGGTCCAGGGACAAAAAACTTGCGGCCGCGGGCCCCCGGCGACAATCTGTGCTGCCTCGGAGGGTGAGGGGTGACGGCGAGCGTCGCTGGGTCACATAGAGCAGTGATTTCCTTTTTACCCAGCGTCTGCTGTCATTGGATGTCCCGCCTCCTGCACTGGCTCTTTTGATAGAATCACACAGGAGGCGGGACATCTGATGACAACGGACGCTGGGTAAAAGGGAGATCCCCGCTCTGTGTTACCTGGTGGCTCTCCTCTCTAACCCCCATACACCGATCAGACTGCATGGAGGGGACACAGTGGTGAGGCTGCATGGAGGGGACACTGATCAGACTGCATGGAGGGGCCACTGGTGAGGTTGCATGGAGGGGACACTGATCAGGCTGCATGGAGGGGACACTGATCAGGCTGCATGGAGGGGACACTGGTGAGGCTGCATGGAGGGGACACTGATCAGGCTGCATGGAGGGGACACTGGTGAGGCTGCATGGAGGGGACACTGACGAGGTTGCATGGAGGGGACACTTGCAAGGCTGCATGGAGGGGACACTGATCAGGCTGCATGGAGGGGACACTGATCAGACTGCATGGAGGGGCCACTGGTGAGGTTGCATGGAGGGGACACTGATCAGGCTGCATGGAGGGGACACTGGTGAGGCTGCATGGAGGGGACACTGATCAGGCTGCATGGAGGGGACACTGGTGAGGCTGCATGGAGGGGACACTGACGAGGTTGCATGGAGGGGACACTTGCAAGGCTGCATGGAGGGGACACTGATCAGGCTGCATGGAGGGGACACTGGTAAGGCTGCATGGAGGGGACACTGATCAGGCTGCATGGAGGGGACACTGGTGAGGCTGCATGGAGGGGACACTGACGAGGTTGCATGGAGGGGACACTTGCAAGGCTGCATGGAGGGGACACTGATCAGGCTGCATGGAGGGGACACTGATCAGGCTGCATGGAGGGGACACTGGTGAGGCTGCATGGAGGGGACACTTATCAGGCTGCATGGAGGGGACACTGGTGAGGCTGCATGGAGGGGACACTGATCAGACTGCATGGAGGGGACACTGGTGAGGCTGCATGGAGGAGACACTTATCAGGCTGCATGGAGGGGACACTGGTGAGGCTGCATGGAGGGGACACTGATCAGACTGCATGGAGGGGACACTGGTGAGGCTGCATGGAGGGGACACTGATCAGACTGCATGGAGGGGCCACTGGTGAGGCTGCATGGAGGGGACACTGATCAGGCTGCATGGAGGGGACACTGATCAGGCTGCATGGAGGGGACACTGGTGAGGCTGCATGGAGGGGACACTGATCAGGCTGCATGGAGGGGACACTGGTGAGGCTGCATGGAGGGGACACTGGTGAGGCTGCATGGAGGGGACACTGACGAGGTTGCATGAAGGGGACACTGGCAAGGCTGCATGGAGGGGACACTGGTGAGGCTGCATGGAGGGGACACTGGTGAGGCTGCATGGAGGGGACACTGGTGAGGCTGCATGGAGGGGACACTGACGAGGCTGCATGGAGGGGACACTGGCGAGGCTGCATGGAGGGGACACTAGTGAGGCTGCACAGAGGGGCCACTGGTGAGGCTGCATAGAGGGGCCACTGGTGAGGCTGCATAGAGGGGCCACTGGTGAGGCTGCACAGAGGGGCCACTGGTGAGGCTTGCCAGAGGGGCCACTGGTGAGGCTGCACGGAGGGGCCACTGGTGAGGCTGCATGGAGGGGGCACTGTGAGGCTGCATGGAGGGGGCACTGGTGAGGCTGCATGGAGGGGGCACTGGTGAAGCTGCACTGAGGGGACACTGGCGAGGCTGCATTGATGGACACTGATGAGGCTGCATTGATGGGCGCTATTTCTAACATAGAATCTCAAATGGACACAGAGTGGACATGCACACCACGTCATTATGTGTTGCACCGCGCGCATCCGTGCACTGGGCCTGCTGCAAACCTCCTAGTTCTACTGTCCCGTATAGGGCAAAGGCGGCCGACTCCCTCCAAGTCTCTCCCTCGCCTTGGCAAACAGTGCCCGGTACGGTGGAACGAGGAGAGGACACATCAGCCAGCCACAGCAGGGCCAGGGCACCAGCCAACTGTAACCCACCCACCCACGGTGACGCACCCACACCAGGGAGCCAGCCAGCCACAGCAGGGTGCCAGCCACAGAGGACGCGGGAGCCAGCCAGCCACAGAGGACGCAGGAGCCAGCCAGCCACAGAGAACGCAGGAGCCAGCCACCGAGGACGATGGAGCCGGCCAGCCAGGCACAGAGGACGCGGGAACCAGCCACAGCTACAGTAGCCATAGTTAAGGTAAGAGGAGAGCTACTCGGTGCCAATTTTATTTCTACTTTGTGAGAGGTTGGGGCAGGGGTGAGAGTCATGGCACAAGGAGGGGGTCCAGTGAGGACCAGAGTAAATGAAGGTGTTCACAGTACACTCTGTTAGAAAGAGGCCCCCCTCTAGGTCCCATTATACTCCTTTGTAGTCTCTAATGGGTCCTGGAAGGGGATCTCTCTCTAACAGAGACTCTCTAATGGACACTGTTAGAGAGAGACCCCCCTTCAGGTCCCATTAGACTCTGTTGTAGACTCTAATGGGGCCTGGAGGGGACGTTTTCTAACAGACTGTCTAATGGACACTGTTAGAGAGAGACCTCCCTCCAGGTTCCATTTAAAAAAAGGCAGAAATTGTACTTTGTGCAAAATGTAGAGGCGGGATCAGGGGTGGGCCATGGGCGGGATCAGGGGTGGGCCATGGGCGGGGTCAGAGGTGGACCATGAGCTGGGCCTGACAGGGGGCCCTTGCTTTATTTGGTCCGGGGGCCCTGGGTGTTGTCAGTCCGCCCCTGATTTCATCTTAATCCATTTATAGCTGTCAGAGCTGAGAAAGGTTCTGATTGGTTGCTACGAAAGTGTTTTTTGCCTAGTTAAAGCAAATTTTATATTTTTAGTTTTAGATGAGATGTAGGCTAAGACCCCTTTCACACTGGGGCGTCTTTCAGGCATTTTTCAGGCACTTTAGCGTTAAAAAAAGCGCCTGTAAAGCACCTGAAAGAAGCCTCATCTGCAATCCCAATGTGAAAGCCCGAGCCCTTTCACACTCCCAGCGCCCGAAAAACGCTGGTAAAGCGCTGCTTCAGACCCTTTTCAGGCGTTTTTCGGGCGCTAGCAGTGTGAAAGGGCTCGGGCCATCGGCGCACCCAGCCCGGTGGCAAAAACACGAAAGTGCTGCAAAGAAGCTGCTTGCAGGACCTTTTTGACGCCCTGCCAGCGCAGCGCCCCAGTGTGAAAGCACTCGGGCTTTCACATTAGGATTGCAGATGAGGCTTTTTTCAGGCGCTTTACAGACGCTTTTTTTAACGCTAAAGCGCCTGAAAAACACCCCAGTGTGAAAAGGGGTCTCGGTGTGAAAGCACTCGGGCTTTCACATTGGGATTGCAGATGAGGCTTCTTTCAGACGCTTTTTTTAACACTAAAGCACCTGAAAAATGCCCCAGTGTGAAAGGGGTCTTACTTTACACTTGGAGTTTGGGCTCATTTACACTTGCTTCAGCTTCAACACACATTAACGGCTAGTTTACACTTGTTTCAAAACAAGACTTCGGACAATCTTTGTTAAAGCTCTCTGAACGCCAGTCAGAGCCTCTGTCTCTAAGCCTGGGTTCACACTAGCGCAGTCTCAGAGATCGCACATGATTCGCACCCGTACCGCAGGTGCCAATCACATGCGATTTCTGAGCAATGCGAGTTCAGCCATACAGTTGTAAATAGTGCAGGGACTTGTTTTTCCCCGCACTAGAATCGGAGCGCATGGGTGTTCTCACCTATGCGATCTGATTCCTGTGTGAGTTCACAATTCGCACTGCGATCTGTAAACTGAACTGGGGGTGTCATTAACTTTGTTAATGACACCTGCAGCGGTTCGCAGAAGGCAGTGTGAACTGCCTGCGTGAGAGGAGCGATGTGAGAACCAGCGCTGGAATCGCGCTGGTTCCCACATCGCATTAGTGTAAACCTAGGGTCGGCTGCATTCACACCTGAGCGTTTCAAAGCCGCGCGTTTTTGCCGCAATTTTGTACAGGTCAAAAAGGTCCCAATGTAAAAAGCAGAAAAACGCCCCAAAGAAGCTAATGTTCTTTTTGAGCTTGAGCCTAGGTTCACACTACTGTGATGCGATGCACTGCGAATTTGATCTTATTTTTTTGCCCTGTGTGAGGTGCGAATTTGCCTTGCATTCTGAAGTAGACAGGTGCGACTTTACCGTGATTTTACCGCAAATTTACCACGATGTTACCTCAAATTTCAGGAGGCAGACAGTGAACATTTCGCAGAGATGTGAAGTGTGTGCTGCGAGTTTACTGCAAGTTCAGTTGAAGCCTATGAAGATAAAATTCGCACTGCACCATAGGAATTTGCATCGCACCCGCAGTCAACACGCACAGGATCCTTTTTTCTTCTCGCACCAAATTCGCAACGCATAGAGGTGAACCAAAGCCATGGAATACTATGCTTTTTACATGACCTGCGAATCTATGTGTTCCTAAACGCATCAAACCCGCTGTAAATTCACATCAGTGTGAACCCAGGCTCAGGCGTTTTTCAGGCGTTTTGCTTCAGGTGACAAAACGCTCAAATGCAAACAGGTGCCATTGAAATGAATGGAATTTTGCTTGGTGTTTTTCAGACATTTTTTTTCGGGCGTTTTACGAGCTGAAAGCGCTCAGGTGTGAATGCAGCCTGAATAAAATGGTTAGCTTACATTCTTGTTTACATCTTGCTTTTGCATTGCTTTGCTTCGGCTTTGCTTAAAAAATTATACCCCATGTCGCTTTAGTTGAGCTTTAAAGCGTCTTCAAAGCCTCCATAGAAGTCTATGGCAAAGCTCGCTTCAAGCTCCACTGAAGCCCCACCGAAGCCTCATCGAAGCACCAAGCAAAAGCAGGGTGTAAACAGGACTGTAAGCTAACCATTATATTTAGTGACAAGTGCTTTGACTAGCGTTCAGAGAACTTTAACCACTTAAGGACCGAGCCTCTTTCTGAGATTTGTTGTTTACAAGTTAAAAACATTTTTTTTTGCTAGAAATTACGTAGAACCCCCAAACATTATACATTTTTTTTCTAACATCCTAGAGAATAAAATGGCGGTCGTTGCAATACTTCCTGTCACACCGTATTTGCGCAGCAGTCTTATAAGCGCGCTTTTTTTTATAAAATCTTTTTTGAATTAAAAAATAAGACAACAGTAGCCCAATTTTTTTTTTATTGTTAAAGATAATGTTACGCCGAGTAAATTGATACCCAACATGTCACACTTCTAAATTGCGCCCGCTCCTGGAATGGCAACAAACTTTTACCCTTAAAAATCTCCATGGGCGACGGTAAAAAAATTCTACAGGCTGCATGTTTTAAGTTACAGAGGAGGTCTAGTGCTAGAATTATTGCTCTCGCTCTACCGATCGCGGCGATACCTCACATGTGTGGTTTGAACACTGTTTTTATATGCGGGTGCTACTCGTGTATGTGTTCGCTTCTGCACGCAAGCAAGTCGGGACGGGGCTCGTTTAAAATTTTTTTTTTTTATTCTTACTTATTTTACCTTTTATTTTTTATTTTTACACTGTTTAAAAAAAAAAAAAAAAAAAAAATTGTGTCACTTTTATTCCTATTACAAGGAATGTAAACAACCATGACAGGACCTCTTAAATATGAGATCTGGGGTGAAAAAGTCTAATGCCCCGTACACACGGTCGGACATTGATCGGACATTCCGACAACAAAAACCATGGATTTTTTCTGACGGATGTTGGCTCAAACTTGTCTTGCATACACACGGTCACCCAAAGTTGTCGGAAAATCCGATCGTTCTGAACGCGGTGACGTAAAACACGTACGTCGGGACTATAAACGGGGCAGTGGCCAATAGCTTTCATCTCTTTATTTATTCTGAGCATGCGTGGCACTTTGTGCTTCGGATTTGTGTACACACGATCGGAATTTCCGACAACGGATTTTGTTGTCGGAAAATTTTATCTCCTGCTCTCAAACTTTGTGTGTCGGAAAATCCGATGGGAAATGTCCGATGGAGCCCACACACGGTCGGAATTTCCGACAACACGCTCCGATCGGACAATGTCCATCGGAAAATCCGACCGTGTGTACGGGGCATAAGTCACTAAAATGCAATAAAAAAAAAAAAAAATCATTGTTATTTTAAAAAAAATTTAAAAAATGGCCCTTTAAGAGCTATGGGCGGAAGTGACGTTTTGACGTCGCTTCCGCCCTGCAATGATATGGAGACGGGTGGGGGCCATCTTCCCCTCACTCGTCTTCATGTCAGGCCACAGGAAGGATCCGATTGCCTCCGCCGCTGCCAACGGCTCCAGTAAGCGGCAGAGGGCACCGGTAAGCGGCGGGAGGGGGGGGGGTGCCCTCTCCTGCCGCCGATAAAAGTTATCTCGCGGCGAATCTGTCGCCCACCACCACTAAGCTGCAAAGGTAGCCGTAAATGGGTAAACGCATGCCACGGCTACAATGCTTTACAATGCATTGCAGCAAAAACTATCCCCCCCCCCCCCCGTACCAAGTGAATGGGGCTGTGCAGTAACCCCCCTCCAATGCACAATTGCGCTGTGATGGTGTGGGCTATTAGGGGGTAACACCGTTCACTGCTAGAAAAGCTGGTTATGTCCTTGTGGTCAGAAACTGGATGCATCCTTGTCATTATTGGGCACTTCTTCACTGTGAAAAATGCGACTAGGAATCTGGTTGCCATGGGAAACTGATGAAAGATGAAGGCTCATTTACACCATAACACAACTGGCTGCAAAGCAAACGTTTTCGTGCGTTGAAGTGCGATACATCAGGTAGTCCGTTCAAAACAAATAGGCTGGCAAAGCACAATGAAAAAAGAGGTCCTGCAGGATTCTTTTTTTTTTTCAGCCTAGCGCAATGCAAGCTACTTGTGCATTATAACATGAGGTTTTGGGGTGCAGAATGTATATCGCTGCAACGCATCACAATGCACATCTACTGCGCTTACAACCCACATGCTAAACTCTCAGTTATAGGTTTCATGCTTAGCCTCTCTGAACGCCTTTTTTTCCTATCAAGAGAAAAGCTGCCTAACCACTTAAGGACTGGAAGGATTTTCCCCCCTTAATGACCAGGCCATTTTTTGCAATGCAGCACTGCGTCGCTTTAACTGACAATTGCGCGGTCGTGCAAAGCTGTACCCAAACAAAATTTACGTCCTTTTTTTCCCCACAAATAGAGCTTTCTTTTGGTGGTATTTGATCACCTCTGCGGTTTTAATTTTTTTGCGCTATAAACAAAAAAAAAGCGACAATTTTGAAAAAAAAGAAACAATATTTTTTACTTTTTGCTATAATAAATATCCCCCCCCCCCCCCCCAAAAAAAAACAAATTTATTCATCAGTTTAGGCCAATATGTATTCTTCTACCTTTCTTGGTTAAAAAAAATTGCAATAAGCGTAATTGATTGGTCTGCGGAAAAGTTATAGCGTCTACAAAATAGGGGATAGATTTATGACATTTTCATTATTATTACTTTTTTTTTTTTACTAGTAATGGCGGTGATCTGCGATTTTTAGTGGGACTGTGACATTGCGGCGGACAGATTGGACACCTTTGACACTATTTTGGGACCAGTGACATTTATACAGCGATCAGTGCTATAAAAATGCACTGATTACGGTGTAAATGTCACTGGCAGGGAAAGGATTAACCACCACTACCATTTACGGCGCTCAGGCTCCTGGGCGTTATTTCCAACAATACAAGCTGGCCGATGGCGCTTTTTGCATCTCATTAAATAGCTGCCTGTTTGGGCATGACTAGAGCTCCATTACAGCCCTGCTAGCTAAACCCTGTTTGATGCTAGACTTACAATGAATTAGCTGACTGATGCTGGTTACAGGATCCGTTCAGCTTGCATTATCCTATAAGAGACTTTAGATTATCCTTTGCACCTTGGCTATTGGAGGCAAAATCTTTGAGCATATACTTCTCAACTACTCGCAGCCCTCACCTGGCTTGAAGACTGATCCAATTGCTCTAGCTGGTAACTCAAACAAGCTCCTGAAGAAGCATTCAATTGCGAAACATGTAGAGCTACACTGAGCTATATCAGTTTGAGGCTTTTTAGTGGAAATAGAGGGGTCAGATCCCCCCTTGTAAGGGATACCCCCCGGTCTATTTTCAATGTATTTATGTGGTAGTTTTTATTACCATTTTTACAATGTATTGCGATTTTAAAAACGTTTATGTTTGTGCTTTTTTTGTATCATATGTATAAATAAAAATCCATATTTAATTTTATGACTGGTGCCTACAAAGTCCATGTGTATTCCACTCCTTCTGGGTGTACCCTTTTAGCATAGGGTAAGGATTAACACTAGGGGTGGCGCTCAAGGCGTTAAATGATGTGTTCCCTGGGAGGTGTTTCTAACTGTGGGGGGGATGGGACTGACTGGAGGAGAAGAGAGATCGCTGTTCACTGATCACTAGGAGCAGCAGATCTCTCTGTAGTCCCCTGTCAGAATGGGAATCTGTCTGTTTACATTGACAGATCCCCGTTCTGGCCCTCTGTGGAGCGATCGCGGGTGGCCGGCGGACATCGCGACCGCTGGCCACGTGCATCGGCTCTGGAGTCGCGCGCCCCCTATCACTCTTAAAGCGGCCGACATACACCTACAGCTATTCGCACAGTAGAGCCAACCTGCCGCAGTATAATAACGGCGGCTGGTCCTTAAGCGGTTAAAAAAAGCGGTAACACGGCTTATTGCACATGTGTTTATAAACGTTTATTTGCATTAATTCATTCTATTATATACATTTATTGTGGCCAATAGAATGCATTAAGGCACAAACACACATAAATGCCAAATGCATTTAGTCAAATTTTTTTCTGTCCAAAAGCTCCTCTCCTAAACGTGTTGATGATATTTTCTTTTTCTGCTTCTAAACCAGCTTGCCTTTATATGGCCCTTGGGGCACTATTGACATCAACTATAGGCCATAATTCATGCTACTGACATTAGCAATGGAGGTCTATTTCTCCCACTGACACCAATAATTGGGCACCATTGTTCCCCCTAATACCAAAGATGGGGCATTGTTTGCTCCCACTAACGCCAGGACAATTTTTACTCTCACTGGCCACAGTCCTGCCCCCCTAAAGTCCGGTGCATGTCTGTTCACTGGTTCAGGTGCGATTCAGGTCCAAATTTTTTTTTGGGTCACACCTGACCCAAAGACGCACAGGACCCTTCTGCAATCCGGACCCCAGACACGAACCCGCGTCCGCATATATGTGAACCCGGCCTCAGACTTTAGGGGGGCAGGACTCCATTGAGAGCCGGTCACACTCGCCTGTCATGCAAATTGGATGAGGGGAAACCTGCATTCCAATTCGCACATATGTGCACCCGGCCTAAAGGACAGTAAACTGGGCCTGGCCCTTTGTTTAGAACGTTTGAAGACCCCTGCTCCAAAACGCTCCTCTTCTAATACGCCTGTATGCGCCTATTTGTGCATGGACACATAGGCAAACGTAGAAGGTTGTTTACAAGCAGAAAAAAAGTGCCAAATGCCAAAGCAGCGTTTTTTTAAGCCCAGAGTGCGCGAGGGCTTAGCCCCGGTTCACAATAGAATGTGGTGCTAGAAGTCAGCGATCCATGTGCGCTTCCCGCATCGCGCTCAAATCGCAGTGCCCGTGCAATCTACAGTGGGTGACAGTGCAATGTTAACGACACTCCAAACACAGGTCGCAAACGCAGTGCGTTTGCCTGCACCGGAACGCATGGTACAAAACGTCCATGCGATCCGGTTGCAGTGCTTTCTGAAATTGGTGCATGCTTCAGCTGAGACAAAGACTTAGTCATTTATGACGCCACTAGCATCATAGCCAAGGAAGTAGCATTTTCGGATAACGTTTGGCAATGTCTCTTTCGTCACACCCCCTCGGGTGGGGGGGGATTTGTTTCATCTCCGTGTATCACCTGAGGCCAGTCACTTCACTAGGTAAATGTAAGTGTTTACAACCACTTTCACTTTGGCGGTCATGGTAGCACTCCCATACATTGCTAGTCAGTAGGACAAGGTCCCTCTTACATTGGTTATCAGTGAGAGAAGTACCCCTAACATTGGTGGTCATGGTAGTGCTCTCTTACATTGGTAATCAGTAGGAGATGGGCCTCCTTACATTGGTGGCCAGTAAGATAAGGACCTCTTAATGTTTGTGGCCATGGTAATGCTCCCTTACATAGGTAGTCAGTTAGAGATGGGCCCCCTTACACTGGTGGCCAGTGAGAGAAGAACCACTTAATCTTGGTTGCCATGATAGTGCTTTCTTACATTGGTAGTGGGTGGGAGATAGACCCTCTTACATTGGTGGCCAGTGAAAGATGGACCTCTTAATGCTGGTTGCCATGGTAGTGCTCCCTTACATTGGTAGTCAGTTAGAGATGCCCCCACTTACATTGGTGGCCAGTGAGAGAAGGACCCCTTAATGTTGGTGGCCATGATAGTGCTCTCTTACATTGGTAGTGGGTGGGAGATGGACCCTCTTACATTGGTGGCCAGTGAGAGATGGAGCTCTTAATGCTGGTGGCCATGGTAGTGCTCCCTTACACTGGTAGTCAGTTAAGGATGGGCCCCCTTACAATGGTGGCCAGTGAGAGAAGGATCTCTTAATGTTGGTGGTCATCACAATGCTTTCTTACATTGGTAGTGGGTTGGAGATGGGCCCTCTTACATTGGTGGCCAGTGAGAAATGGAGCTCTTAATGCTGGTGGCCATGGTAGTGCTCCCTTACATTGGAAGTCAGTTAGAGATGCCCCCACTTACATTGGTGGCCAGTGAGAGAAGGACCCCTTAATGTTGGTGGCCATGATAGTGCTCTCTTACATTGGTAGTGGGTGGGAGATGGGCCCTCTTACATTGGTGGTCAGTGAGAAATGGACCTCTTAATGCTGGTTGCCATGGTAGTGCTCCTTTACATTGGTAGTCAGTTAGAGATGCCCCCACTTACATTGGTGGCCAGTGAGAGAAGGACCCCTTAATTTTGGTGGCCATGATAGTGCTCTCTTACATTGGTAGTGGGTGGGAGATAGACCCTCTTACATTGGTGGCCAGTGAGAGATGGACCTCTTAATGCTGGTGGCCATGGTAGTGCTCCCTTACATTGGTAGTCAGTTAGGGAAGGGCCCCCTTACATTGGTGGCCAGTGAGAGAAGGATCTCTTAATGTTGGTGGTCATCACAATGCTTTCTTACATTGGTAGTGGGTTGGAGATGGGCCCTCTTACATTGGTGGCCAGTGAGAAATGGAGCTCTTAATGCTGGTGGCCATGGTAGTGCTCCCTTACATTGGAAGTCAGTTAGAGATGCCCCCACTTACATTGGTGGCCAGTGAGAGAAGGACCCCTTAATGTTGGTGGCCATGATAGTGCTCTCTTACATTGGTAGTGGGTGGGAGATGGGCCCTCTTACATTGGTGGTCAGTGAGAAATGGAGCTCTTAATGCTGGTGGCCATGGTAGTGCTCCCTTACATTGGTAGTCAGTTAGGGATGGGCCCCCTTACATTGATGGCCAGTGAGAGAAGGATCCCTTAATGTTGGTGGTCATCGTAATGCTCTCTTACATTGGTAGTGGGTGGGAGATAGACCCTCTTACATTGGTGGCCAGTGAGAGATGGACCTCTTAATGCTGGTGGCCATGGTAGTGCTCCCTTACATTGGTAGTCAGTTAGGGATGGGCCCCCTTACATTGGTGGCCAGTGAGAGAAGGATCCTTTAATGTTGGTGGTCATCGTAATGCTCTCTTACATTGGTAGTGGGTTGGAGATGGGCCCTCTTACATTTGTGGCTAGTGAGAGATGGACCTCTTAATGTTGTTGGTGTTGGTAGTACTCCTTTAAATTGGTGGCCAGTAGAAGATAGGCGTTCTCACCTTGGTGGTCGTTTGGAAGAATGTCAACCTTACAAACAAGTGAAAAGGTTCATGGTGTCAGTGGTTACTTTTCACAGGGAAGAGGGGACATGCTCAGCAGGTCCCACACCACATATGTTGACCTTAGAACTATGCAGTCACCATCAGGAGGTCAGTTTATCACTCTTTACTAGTCAAGGAATCCCTAGCAACCTCTGGAGGAACCCGAGTGGGCTCCACAGAACCCTGCTTGAAAAAGGCCACTCTATAGTATTCCCCTTTGTTTCTCCCTTGGGAGCTGCAACGGGTTACGTGGCGAGTTGAGGCAAAGCAGCTGGGCCAGCACAGACAGTAATTAGATACTCCCAGAAAAGTAGAAGACATGGGAGGAGGGAAGGGGTTTTGCTAGGGAATTTTCTAACAAGTTCAGGGGTACATTGCCAGTGAATAAAAACATTTATGGAAATTGAAATCCCTGCAAGTAAGCATTTAAAATATTTGATATTTCTGTGCTTTTGCCTGCAGGTTTTGAAGCTTGTTTTTAAGCTTGTAAAAGGGTCTCTTTAAAGTGCACCAGTTGATTTTCTGTTGATTGGTTTAGGTTCACATTCCTATCATAACTCGCATTATAAACAGGCGGGAGCATGTGTGGATACTGTATACCTGGATGTGAGTCACAAGTGGTGAAGCTCTGCGCCTGCAGCCTTCCTGTCTAATACCAATTGCAAACTGATAGGTTGATACGGCCAATACAGACACTTTTTTCAGCGGTCACTCGGGCCTCTGATGGAGACTGCAAGTGGACATTTCAACACACACAGTGACGGCATGGTCCGCTGTTGTCACCATCAGGAAACCCCACCTTGAGAAACACCATGCAGTTATCTTTGAAGTACATGTAGACAGGACATGGCTGCAAAGAAGCTGCAGTAGAGCAGCAGCAGTAATATTCAAAAAAGGCTGAAAAAAACCCCCAAACTTAAAAAAACAGCATGTGTTTATTATAAACAGGCCCTTAACAAACTAAACGTCATTTAGTTACTGTTTACATTTACTTGATCCTTTGTGAACAGTTCCCACATGCTTGTAAAATGTCCAAAAATAACCATTCCAGCTTATTTTGTATACAATGCAGTTTATTAAAGAGGAACTAAAGGCAAATAAAAAAAATTGTGAATAGGTAGACTCTTTTTTTGCAGAAGAGACAGGCAGTGTACCTTCTGCAATAAAATAAACCTACTTGCCTGTTCACAGTCCTCTGCAGAATGTACTCAGCTTGTACAGTTCCCTTTATATTTCAGTACCATTGTGCTGGGATGAATGACGCCCGCACATGCACAGAAGTGATGTAACTCCGCACCAGCCAATCAAGGTGGCCGAAGACTGCTGGCATCTGCAAGGGACCTTACGGGTGTTGGAACATTGGAGCGTAGGTGAGTATTCTTGCCTTTTAGTTCCACTTTAAAGCCCAGCTCAACTTCCAGTAATCCAATCAATGAAATGCATTCCAACTGCAGCAATTCAAAAGCTGTGCAAATTTAGTTTGTTTTCTTTAAACAGCAGCAGAGTAGAAAAGTCTATCCCCTGCCAGCTTGCTATGGGGAAGCAGCAGTGGTGGCTCTATCCGGCCCCTTTCAGGACGCCGGGCGCATGAATTACAGTTGCGGGGATAGGCAGGGGGTGTGTATTTTGAAGCACTGGATTTGAGCCAGAGGCTCTAATAGGCTTCAAAACAGGGTGGGCTTGCAGTGCAGAGAATTGCGTCCGAAGCCCACCCAGGTGTGTTGCAACAGCGAATGAATATTCGCTGTTGCAACACAGATTCTCCTTCCGGCTAATCAGGGAGCGGGTATAAAAACCCGTTTCCCGATTGGCCAAAACGTCAGGCGATCCTATTGGACGCCTAGTGCTGGGAGGAGCAGAGGAGATGCACCGTGGAAGCTGGTCCAGGAGAGGACACCGGGGCAGCTTTCCCCGAGTCCGTCACGCTTAAGGAGAGGGGCGACTGCGTTGGAAGATGGCCGCATCAGCTCCGCACTCCATAAAGACCTGGCCGCTGCTCTCACCGCCCGCTTCCAGGGTAAGGACTGATCGGCAGACAGTGGGTGGGAATGTTTGCTGGGGGTGTTAGTGCTGCACCGTGGGGGGGGGGGGATAGTTGTGCTATTGCCGCTCCATCAGCGGCCCAGGGAGGGTTGTTTACCGCCCCCCTCAGCCACTGAAGCAGCGGTCTCTCTGCAAAGGTACGATACAATACACCTCCTGCTGAGTCTGGTCTATATATCTCTCTAATCAGCAGGAAACATGAGCGTTTTTGATTGGATGGCCCTTGCTTAGACTTGGCAGGAGGAGTGTCATACCTTAGCAGACAGACTACTGCTTCCACATGGGGTGCAAGGGTACTTTTTGTGCAATATACTGGCAGTGGGTGGCTTTCTAAAGAAAACAGACTGTAAAACTGGCTGCAATTGAAAATTACTTAGAACCCCAAAACTTTATATATTTATATTTTGTTTTAGCAGAGACTCTAGAGAATAAAATGTCGGCCGTTACAGTTTTTTATGTCACACAGTTTTTGCATGCATTTTTTTGGAAAAAATACAATTTAATCAATTGAAAAAAAAAAAAAAAACATAATATATACCCCATTTACAATGTAACTTCTGTGTGCATCTGCAAGAGTTATATCATTGGTGGCTGACCAATAGCTGATAAGGAGTGTGGCGGGACCAGTAGGAAACAGAGGAGCAGATGATGGGGGCATTGGACAGAGCCACAACCGGAGCCTGGACCTGTAACCGCTGGAGGATAGCACCCTGGAGCTCCCCCACCTCCCATGATGAAAAAAGAATAACAAATAGTAATCCATGAGGGATATCATATGCATTAGGTTTATATGTTCTTGCTGACTCAACGTGTTTTATGGGTACTGTTTCCTCCAAGGGAATGGACGTACGTTTAAGATGTTAAGTATCAGGAACAATTTGGAGGAACAAGCTGCCCATTTGAGCAATGCAAGTACTGTGGAGCAATGTAAAGGCATCTGACGTGGTGGACATCTAGCAGATGGTTGCACCACTTCCCATTTTCCTTTCTGGCAGTTGGGCAAGAAGATTATTGATGAAACAGAGTGCGTGTAATGGTTCTAAATTTCGTCAACATAAGATCCTCATTTCTCAGCTGATGGCCTCACTAGTAATTGTAATCCAGGTCACCAAGGAAAAAAATTATGGGCTGCTTGGTGCAGACATTCTCAACCAGGGTTTAGTGGAATCCTATGCCGTGTACACATGGGCGGACTTTTCGACGGACTAGGTCCGGCGGACTTTTCAACTGACTTTCCGACGGACTTTCGAATGAACGGACTTGCCTACACACGATCAACCAAAGTCCGACGGATTCGTACGTGATGACGGACACCGGACTAAAATAAGGAAGTTCATAGCCAGTAGCCAATAGCTGCCCTAGCATCGGTTTTTGTCCGTCGGACTAGCATACAGACGAGCGGACTTTCCGACCGGACTCGAGTCCGTTGGAAAGATTTGAAACATGTTTTATTTCTAGGTCTGTTGGACTTTTTGGGAAAAAAAAGTCAGCTGGAGCCCACACACGGTCGAATTGTCTGACGGAGTCCGGTCCTCCGGACCTAGTCCGTCTAAAAGTCCGCTCGTGTGTACGCGGCATTAGAGTTCCTCCTGACATTGCTAGAGGTTCTTTGAGCTATGGCTGACTGACTTCACATCTGATCGTACCTCCATAATTCCAAGGCCAATGTGGCAGAGTCAGCGGCATGATATTTTTAACTGTCTGTTAGGGTAGTATTCTGACCACCCCTGTATGGGGTGGCCTTCTTCCCACTGACCCCTGATGAATTAATTTTAGCAAGGTTTTCCTAAGATCTTAAAATTAATTAAAGGGTGCCTCTGGGATCAAAAAGGTTATGAAAGGCCGATCTAACCTTTAACCGCTCACATATACGTATGGGTACGGCGGCAGAGCGGTTCTCCTGTGCCGGATCATGTACCTAGTACGTGATCCAGCACTTGCGGGCAGTTATTGTCAGAATGCCTGCCATACCATCGCAGTCCTCCTATAAGTCTCTGATTGCTGCCATTAATAGTATAAAAAAAACCTCTACGCAGTTTTCTTCTAATTTTAGTGAATGGCCGCATGTCCTCCAGACCCTTTATTCATTTTGTTGCCCTTCCCTGGACTCTCCCCAGTTCCAGTACATCCTTCCTGAGGACTGGTGCCCACAACTGGACAGCATACTCCAGGTGCGGCTGGACCAGAGTCTTGTAGAGCGGGAGAATTATTGTTTTATCTCCGGAGTTGATCCTCTTTTTAATGCATGCCAATATTCTGTTTGCTTTGTTAGCAGCAGCTTGGCATTGCATGCCATTGCTGAGCCTATCATCTACTAGGACTCCCAGGTCCTTTTCCATCCTAGATTCCCCCGGAGGCTCTCCCCCAGGGAGTAGATTGCATTTATATTTTTGCCACCCAAATGCATTATTTTACATTTTTCCACATTAAACCTCACTTGCTATGTAGTTGCCCACCCCATTAAAGGGGTGGGCAACTTTGCTTTTTCACCTTAATGCATCCTATGGAACTCTGCATTAAAAACTATCTGAAATAGTATTAGGTACCTGCGCAATGATAAAACCGTGTATGAATAGCTGCGTGTCTTTACAGCTATAAAAGCTGGACAATATTAGCAAAAGATCAAAGACAAAAATCACGCTCTTTCACTTCCAAAACTCTATATGGTGCTAAACTTAAAATAAGAAAATAAAATATATCTAATTCATAATACACTATAACAATCAAAAGTGCTCTGTGCAAAAAATTCATATACTGTATAACAACATAAAAGTTCATATAAGACAATCCATAAAGTGCTTGCTGTGACATCCAGTGAAGTACTGACTGTGGCATATTTGACAAGTATCTGCCAATAGGTGTCAAAGACGCCCACAGGTACACCACGTTACTTATTCTCTATTTAAAACCTGCTACAATGCATTGATCACACGGTACAATGTACAGTGAGTTATGGGTATAATAACTTTTAGCAGAGACATGAAAATTATTTCAAGGGTTCCTCAGGGGTAATAAGGATGAGAAAGGCTGGTTTTTAGATTCAATCCATATAGTATAATAAAGTATAAAATTCTATAAAGCATTAACAAAAACCCAAACACCAAACCCCAAAGCATTAAAAGCAGGATAACATTGTCCAGATAGGTGCTGTCTAATGCCGCATGCACACGGCCGGACTTGCGAACGGTCTAAACTCCGTCGGCATTACGGACAGAGAGATTTAGAACATGTTCTATATCTGAGTCCGTCGGAAATGCCGACAGAAAAAGTCCGATGGGGCATACACACGGTCGGAATGTCCGACCGAAAGCTCCCATCGGACTTTTTCTGTCGGGAAGTCCGGCCGTGTGTACGCGGCATTACTCCCCCTACCTAACCAAATTAATACCTATCCCAGAAACCTGTGTGTATTCCCTCCAAGTGTACAGAAAGTCCCAGAAAATACCAAACAAATGTTCTACTATCTATAAACTAAAGAATCTGTAAAATCAAAGAATAGCCAACATACATACAAAAAAAAAAAAATTCCGGGTGCATCAAAACTAAAAGTCTACCATTTACTTTAGAAAGTAGCCACAGACAGAGTAGAAAAAGCTACCAGCATGCTGTAGATTAGGACTCTTTCTCCCTGTGTGGAAGCAGTGGTCACTCTGCAGAAGTGTGGCATGTCCAATGCTTGTGTTGCCTGCTGTTTGGAGAACTCTAGCTCTAACTCAGCAGGGGGCATGTTGGACCACTGCACAGAGAGGCCACTGCTTTCACACAGAGAGAAAGGGTCCTATTTTGCAGGGCTGGCAGAAGACAGGCTTTTTCTACTTAAGTTGTGGCTGTTTTCTAATGAAAATGTACTGTAATACAATGCACAGATATAGTTTTGACTCACCTGGAATGTATTTAGCTGATTTAAATCCAACGTTTACTTGGGCTTTCAGGAAAGTTTGACTTCTGACATGCTGGTCATTTTGAAATTGACCAAGGTACCAATGTAGGCCCATTCTAACAGCATAAGAGGTACAGGTTCTAGAATGAGTATTGCATAGTCATAAAAACCTGACAGGGGCCCCGGCCATTCGCAAGGGTCCAGGCCCAAATGAAACAAGGTTTGGCTGGAGTTAGGCATTGATGTGTAGGGGAGTTTGGTATATCGATTTTGTTAATGCATTATGCATTTTTCACATATGTGTTCATTTTAAATAGGAGATCCCGAAGTCCCTGTCCTGAAGTTTAAAATGAAGTTCCCAGAAGCTGCTTTTGATTCCAAGCACTGACTTATGTGTTTACACTTTTGGCCCGGACTAGAACACACACGTGCGCACACATGCACCATGCAAGCAAGCCTTTGGGATTATGAGGACAGATTGGTACACCCCATTGTGTACTTAAAAGTGGGGTATGCCTGTAATGAGTTGCTTTGGGTTCTGCAACCCTCCTATCCAGGTGCTATGGGTGACTAACTGTGGGCACTCCGCAGTGATAAGCTTTGTGTATTTTTCTAGGAGCCCGCGACTACCAGGAGATTTCAGAAGCTGTTCATTAGCCATACAGGTGCCACGGGTGAGCAGCTACTGAACCAGGTTAGGAGACACTAATATGAAACCACCAAGCGTGGCCTTTATATCTGGACACACAAGCCATTTTCTAATCTATTGTGAATACGAAATTCCATTTGAATTTCAATCTACAGCTGATTATGATTTTCTATACCTTTCAAATGTCTTAATTCTGTAATCATGGCAGAAATACTTGGAGTTCTCATCCTCCTGCTCCTGCTTTTTCCCAGAAATTAAGCACAAAGAATGGGGTAAAATTGGCACCCCCCCATTTATTACATTTTTTTATTGCATTATTGCAAGTATTCCTTTGGTGAAATACTTGTCTTTTTCTTTTTTTCCTCTCTGTAACTTTGCTTTACAAACCAGAAACTGGTTTTCAAAAAAACACTAGTCGCTTGTTCTGATTATGCATTCCTGGTGTGATCTCATGTGGGCTGGGCTCTACTTATACTTCCTTTGTCTTGTTTTAGGCAGCTATACAAACTCAAATGTGCTTATATTCCTTTGTGACACAGACTAATTCCCCGTACACACGGTCGGATTTTCCGACGGAAAATGTGTGATAGGACCTTGTTGTCGGAAATTCCGACCGTGTGTAGGCTCCATCACACATTTTTCATCGGATTTTCCGACACACAAAGTTTGAGAGCAGGATATAAAATTTTCCGACAACAAAATCCGTTGTCGGAAATTCCGATCGTGTGTACACAAATCCGACGAACAAAGTGCCACGCATGCTCAGAATAAATAAAGAGATGAAAGCTACTGGCCACTGCCCCGTTTATAGTCCCGACGTACGTGTTTTACGTCACCGTGTTCAGAACGATCGGATTTTCCGACAACTTTGTGTGACCGTGTGTATGCAAGACAAGTTTGAGCCAACATCCGTCGGAAAAAATCCTAGGATTTTGTTGTCGGAATGTCCGAACAAAGTCCGACCGTGTGTACGGGGCATAAGAGCATGACAGGTGCTATAGTATGGAATGATTAAAATGTATGTCAAACCTAAACCTATATTCAAATATGTTTGCTATTATGTTTCACAGTTTTCTTAAAGCGGAGTTCCACCCATAAAAAAAATTGTCATTACTGTGCAGAAAATAATATAATAAATGACATTTGGAGAATTTTTTTTTTTTAACTTACCTTTTCATGGCTGTTGCTATGCGGTTCCTTCAAATCTTCCCCTTCCTTACCGCGGCTCCTTACGTCACTTCCCTCCGCGCCTCCGCTCGCTACTGCTCCTGGGAGATGTGTGTCGTCATTTCCCAGGAGTCAGTGGGCAGCGCCGAGGCCATCCCAACGTGGCGGGCCTTTCCGCCGCCCGTTGTGATGGCAACGTCAGAAGTGTACGGCGCTGCACCGTACTTACTGCGCATGCGCGAGAACGGGTGGTGCATGCTGGTCGCTCAGCTGCAGAGCCCGGAAGATAGTGCTTGTTGGCTTCACATCCCCACAAGCACGATGGAAACATCCAAAAACAAGGAATAAAACATATCCTGCTCAACTAAATCGGCAATTGAGCAGCGATTAAAAAAAGAAACGTGAGTACTATTAATAAGTGTTTTAAAATGAAGATATTCATCCAAAAAAAAAAAAATTTTCACAGTTGGAACTCCGCTTAAAGAAATTGTTTTTGTAAATCTGTGTCAAAATTTCCTACCAGGAGATCCTGCCCTTTGCCGGTTGACAACGCTATCCCACTGCCTGGCAATTAGCAGCAGCGTTGTCAGCCTGCTTCATGAGCTTATTTAGTTAGAGTGCCTATCTGATAGACTTGACACAAGCAGCTCAACAGCCAACTGAAGGAGCCCATATGGCAGACTGACAGCTCTGCTGCTAATTACCAGGCAGCAATTTAGCATTGGTGCAGACAGTCGATTTGCTAACCATCTGCTCTGTCAGCTGGTGAAAGGCTCCTTTAACCTTGGTTTCACAACAAAAGCCGGCACCACGGTACAGTTCAATAGAGAATAGGCTTTATTGTAAAAAATCGGGGCAACAGCCAGCAAAAGTCAAAGCGTTTCAGCCAATTACGGCCCCAATCATTTCAGCCAATTACAGCCCTAATCATGTAAGGCCGTAATTGGCTGAAACACGTTGACTTTTGCTGTCTGTTACTCCGGTGTTTTACAATAAAGCCTTTTCTCTGTTGAACTGTACCGTGGTGCCGGCTTTCTTTGTGGAACCAAGTATTGAGGAGGCTTCAGAAACCTGTGTTCGAGCACCGGTACGTCAGCCGCTGGAGATTTCAGTGAGGTTGTAGCGCTGCATTTTCTGTTTGGCTCCTTTAAACCTCCCCTACCTGGTCGCTTACTTGTTGCAGAGGGTACAGTGGGTCTTCCTAACTCTATCCCTTTCCAGGGTGCAGATCTCCTGACCATTTTTGTTAATAGTTGATCCCCTCGTGAATAACCTTATCTAAACATGTGTCTTTACAAGGTCTAGATATATGCCAGGCTTATGCCGCGTACACACGAGCGGACTTTACGGCAGACTTTGCCCGGCTGACTTTTCGACGGACTTTCTGAATGAACGGACTTGCCTACACACAATCCACCAAAGTCCGTCGAATTCGTACGTGATGACGTACGACCGGACTAAAACAAGGAAGTTCATAGCCAGTAGCCAATAGCTGCCCTAGCGTGGCTTTTTGTCCGTCGAACTAGCATACAGACGAGCGGACTTTTCGACCGGTCTCGAGTTTGACGGAAAGATTTAAAACATGTTTCAAATCTAAGTCCGTCTAACTTTTGAGAAAACAAAGTCCGCTGGAGCCCACACACGATCGAATTGTCCGACGAAATCCCGTCCGCCGGGCAAAGTCTGCCGTAAAGTCCGCTCGTGTGTACGCGGCATTAGTAAAATACAGATAAGAAAAATCAGAGGACACATGTTTGTCAGCCAACTTTACACCTTCCAAAATGAACGTGTCCTGCCTATCCTTGTTAACGGGTAATCACCAAGTGAAGGACCATTGATTGCCTAGCCTGTAAGGACTTCACAGCACTGACAGTATTTGCTCACTACTGGTGCTTTACACATGGTTGGTATGTAAATAGCAGCCTAAACAGGGAAAGGCCTTGTAACAGAGATACTGAGAATTACATAACTTCCTTCCTTCCTCCCTCCCTCAGGGGATTGCAGTGAGTTAACAACTAATTATTGGGGCTGTGAATGTTTCCAGAACTCTGTTTCATATTCAGAATTGGGGAAGATCTCAGCAGGTCCGAAAAAATATTTTATTATAGATATTTGTATAGCGGCAAAAATTTACATAGCGCTTTACATACAGTATGTATATATTGTACATTCACATCAGTTCCTGCCCTCAAGGAGCTTACAATCTAAGGTCCCTAACTCACACATTCATACATAAACATACTAGGAACAATTTAGACAGGAGTCAATTAACTTACCAGCATGTCTTTGGAGTGTGGGAGAAAACCGGAGTCCCCGGAGGAAGCCCACAGAGACACAGTGAGAACATGCAAGGCAGGTAGTAGTAAATCTTTGAACATATTTTGCAGCATCTAAATTTTAACTTGAACTAATTGGAGATTTTGAAAAGCTGACCTAATGTGACTTTATTATCGACTTCTCTGTAGGCAAATACTGTCCTCACCACCGGGGCCGGAATTCCCATCGGTGACAAGCTTAACGTCCTTACGGCCGGCCCTCGGGGGCCACTGTTGATGCAGGATGTGGTGTTCACAGATGAGATGGCGCATTTTGGCCGGGAGAGGATCCCTGAGCGAGTGGTACACGCTAAAGGAGCAGGTGAGATATTGTACCAGCGACCCTAAGATCAGCCTTTCTATCCTGGTTGCCTGGATTGGAGAGGGTGGGCATGAAGCTGTATATACAAAGATGCTTGTGTTTTACTACAATACATATGTGTATGACAGCTATGGGCACAGTTCATATCCAACCCCAAGAAGAAGAGAAGAGGGGCAATTTGGATGCTGTGATAGTAGCTAGTCATATGGGGGACACTACTCAATACCTTTGTTCTTAGGCTGAAAGAGTAGCCTCTTGGAGATTTGTAGTCTGGTTACTCCCCATATAAATTTTAAAAAGTAGCGTTGTAGTAGACCAGTGGCGTCTCCAGCTTTCATATTTAGGAGGGGGCACATGGGGGGACAGGGACAAAAGTACGGAGGCAACTATAAAATGCATATAGAGAGAGAGAGAGAGAGAGAGAGAGATTTATAGATATATATAGATATATAAATATATACTGGGGCCCTTTACTACGACCCCACAACAGCCCTTTCACATGTTCTGCAGTGAGCTCTCTTCTTACTGTATTGGGGTCCCCCAGGATGGCAGAAAACAAGATATATATGTCACCAGCATACCAAGAAAATATAAGGATCCAAAGCAGTGGGAGAACTATCAGGGTTGCAAAGGTTGTCTTGCCTCCGGGTCCTGGTGTTCTGCCACTGTGGGGTTTCCCAGCCTCCTCTTGCTGTCCTGCCCCTGCTATTGACTGCTCGGGTCTGGCATCTCTTGGAATTTACAGGCTTGTTCTCCTGTCCTAAGGATGGGAGAAATCAGTCTGTTTTTTCAGTAACTGAGAGTCCTGGTGGAGTCCTTCCTGCAACTCGCTCTTCTCCCTGCCAATAAGGATGCAGGGGAAGGAGCAGATCGGGCGGCCGTGGTTGTGTGAGCGCTCGCATTATGCAGTGTCAGCAAGCAGAGGGAGGGGGGAGGAATCACCCGCAGGAGCTGACTGGGGACTCTCTCCCTCTTAGACATTGATTTTTTGTAAAAAAAACAAAACATTTTTTTATTGGAGGGGGGGGGGGACATGGTGGGGCACAGCATAATGTTGGGGGGGGGGGGTCAGGGCCCCCTCTGGCCCCCCCTAGGGACGCCATTGTAGTAGACCTAGTTTATTAAACCGGGACAGTTACAATTAGCAGTTTGAAAGGGTAAAGAATTTGTGGGAAGGGGGTAATTAGTGCCGCTGTAATTCTTCCTAGCCTCAATATCTGATAACACTTCCATGATTCTAATATTACTTTCGTTTGTCTCACTGGGACTGGGATATTCACAGAGTGCATTGTTTCGTAACTGTAGTCAATTAGATCCCCAGGTTTTCTATGCTTTAAGCCTGCTACTGGTAGAGGAAGGAAGATTGTAATGTTGAGGCCATATTAAGGGACAGATTTATCTTTAGAGCTTTCAGTTTATGATGATTGACCTATAAGTCCAAAATGGTCCCAAATGTAGAAAGATTCATCAGAAAGGATTCATGAGAAATAGAGTGTTGACATCCACCCACATACTTAGTTTATGTTTATATCCATGTAGAGCTTCCTCCATAGGAGCTGCTAAGTAGTTTGCCCAGATCATTTTCCCAGTAATTTCCTCGCAGCACAACACACAGTTCAAGACACTCTTCAGGCTCAATAACTAGTCTAGGGGTATGCTTTTTATGGTGCTTTATTGTAGATAGAACAAGGCTAGGTAATGGGTAATGATAGGATACTCCAGTAACCCCTAGTAATAATTTGAGGAAACTGAACTCTCTCTTGTAGAACTGTGAGCCCAAGTCCCTGCACAATGAATGGCTTGAGCTTTGTAGTAGAAACTTGATGAAATGTATTCTTCCTCTTTGGACAGTCCGAGCAAAGTCCTTTCACTGAGAATTAAATAGACTGAGTTTTTCAGGACACAAGGGGACACAAAGTCCCCTTTATACACGATGACTCTAGCACAAGAGGGATGGCTTGAGCACACACTAAGATAGCAAACAATTGTGCTGCACGTTTTAAAATAACTTGCTAAGCTATTGCTACACTTGCCAGGCTTCACAAGTTTGTTGCACAATTGCAGCAAGTCCGCATTACATGACTCCAGATCTACTTTCTTTGCAAACATTCTGCAAGTCTACAGGTTCAGTTATGTTGTGCAATAGTCATCCCATCACAGGGGTCACTGTGGCTGAATTTTCATGCTGTAAACTTGCAGAGTTCTTGCTGTAGACTCACCAATGCAACTTTGCTCTTGCTAGAGACTTGCCACGCAAATTTGCTACAAATGGAAAAAGTGTCAACTAAAACTTGCGCTTCAAGTGCTCAACTCAAGTGTACAACTTGCCAGTGAAAATGTTCAGCAAGTTATCAGACTTACAATTTAACACTGCCATACATTTGTGCCAAGTTATCCTTGCTATCTGGGCAGTCTCTAGGATCTCTCTCACCAGTTTGTACTCACAAAAGTTCTTAGAAAAATTGGTTGCCTCCTTCCAATATCCTCAAGACACTTTCACTCTGTGGTAACTAAAAGCTAGATCATCAGATGACAGCCCTTCAGTCAGCTTTCAGCAACCCCTCAGCAGCACTGGCCTCCAGTTACTCACACTGAGGCCTTGACAACCCGCAGGACCATGGCAGAATTGCCTAGGGGGCTAGCAGCCTCCCTAAGCTGTCATGTCCTCAGGGAAAAAGACCTGGCTGCTTTTAGTCTCAGAATATTTACACACACTCCCAATCACCATCTGGGCACCTCTCCCCAGGGATTGGACAGGGCTGTATGAATGTTCAGCTGATAATCAGAATGTTTCTGCCCACTAACTTCCAGAACATTTCTGGACCAACCAGGGGGAAGCAGTCATTTCCGCAGCCACTGAAATATAGAACAGGCAGGCCAGGACAATCAACCCAGACACAGTGATTACAGTGAGCCAAAATGAAATTTGCCTAACAATGAAATGCAGCTCCACTGGATACAGTGAGCCAGAACTAAATTTACCTAATCCTAGTACCTATCTAGGGGGTAACTACAGCTAGTTCCGTCTGTGCTCCGTATGTTGGGGTTTGTGAGCTATCTATGGCTACGGTTTTATGAACGGGGGGCGGAAATCCTGGGGGGGCAGTGGATATCTTTGTTATGTCTCTCATTGGATTGGAGATCAAGAAAAGCAGAAGCCCACAGGCTGGCATTTTCAACCAAAACCTTTTTACAGGATTGTTTTTTTCATCCTAAAACAAAGCTCATGAGTGTCTAGTGTGGCTCATAGGCAGTCATATGTATAAATTATTTACTCAAAATTGGATGAAAATAATCAAATTCTGCAATGCAGAGCATGCCGACCTCCTGTACCTTAAGTGCACGCCATTGCACAATGAGGTTCTCTAGAATGATAATGCCATTTCCCAGTGTTGTTGAAAAATTTGGACATTTCCAGAAACTACATAGCATATACAGGGCCCACTAATCTAGAAGGTTGGTTGTAATTCATAGTATGCATGGTTAGTCCTCAAGCAGCCACAACAGGGACATATTTTGAGGATTTCTCATTGGGAACAACAGGCCTGCTAAAAGGAATGAACTTACACATATAAGATAAGAGAGAATCTGCTTTACCTGAATTCACCTGTAGAGTACACAATGCCTAGTGTGCTGTATACTCAGGTGCAGAATAATACATAATACATGAAATACATAATACATGATCGTGCCACCTTGTGCTTGTTGAGTCCAGACTGGCACCATGCAATAATATCTCTGTCATTCTGTTTAACCTCTTCTTATTGCCCCGTACACGCGGTCGGATTTTCCGATGGAAAATGTCCGATCGGAGTGTGTTGACGGAATTTCCGACCGTGTGTGGGCTCCATCGGACATTTTCCATCGGATTTTCCGACACACAAAGTTTGAGAGCAGGATATAACGTTTTTTTTTATTGTGCTCATTTTCTTTTTCAATTTTTAAAAAATCAGCATCATTTTGGGAATTAGGGATAAGCACAGTGATCTAGGCAAAATTTAATTTATAGTGAGATTATGGTGAGCCACCAGCAAAATGTCATCAACACAGAAACTCTATATTCTGCTGCTTAGTTAAAATTTACTTCAAAAAAGCACTTTTTATTTTGTGAATTAACAGGTTTTTTTTCATTTAGTGTGGTTTTTGTATTTGTGTTTTTTTTTTCTTCCTTTGATTATCATTTGTGTACTGTAGATTGAATTTTTTTCCCACTTGTTTCAGTTTCCTGTTTTTTTGATTATGTAAAAAACGTGAAATGATAATGTAGTTAATAAGCATTTTCTTTAGCACAAGAACAGGTCCAAGCTTGTTGGAAGGAGCTTTTGTAAGTCCCAGGGGCTTTTTAAAATGCATTGCACCATTAAAAACCATCTTAACGTCAAGCTAAATCCAAAAACAAATACAGGTTATATACTACAGTATATTGCAGCTTACCAGCCCCTACAGAAAAATGCAGGAGATGTGTGCGGGTGCCATTAATCCTAATGGCATTCTGCATGCACTGGAAGTTGCTCCCGCGCTGGGAACCGCACTGCACCTGCTGTTCCCATGCGGGCTGCGATGCCAGAAATGGCGCAGGGACATTTTCCCTGCATTTCAGGAAGCATGGTAGCCCATTCAACCGTGGCTCGCAGAGCAGCATCAATGTGAACCTAGTGTTAGAAATATCTTTGCCTTCTATGTTGACTCCAATGCATTTTACATAATCTGCTGATGTTTGTTAAAATTAACATTATTAATTTTGCTTGTGCCTAATGAGAGGGTAGTTGTACTTTCATGCATTATCCAACAGAAAATCTGCAACTAAACAATGTTATACCAATGCAAAGCAGAAGGTACTGGAGATATGTGGCCCAAGAATAATCTGTTGGTGCCACTTATCTTGGGGAGGATATACCCTACAGGACAATTTATATTGATCTCACCACTCACCACAGATGATAGTGGCCTGCTGGCAGCATTGGGAGGGTGGGGGGCACATAGACTTGGGTTCAATGCCCAATCAGATTAAAACCACATAACTGTCATTTAATATCTATGAACTGCCTATGTTCTGTGGTTCACTTCATGGACAACATGTTCACTTGCTGCCTAATATATCCCAACAATTTTCAGATGCTATTGTAACGAGATATTCCCTTTACCTGTCATTGGTCATAATGTTATGGCTGATCGGTGTATATATACTGTTTGATCCAGTTGGTGACTATGTTTTTGGACCTTTAGGCCCCTTTCACACTTATACGACTTCAAACTCGCACGATTTTACCGCGATTTCGCGGCCGCGATTTTGCCGCGATTTTACAGCGATTTGCCGCGATTTTACCGCGATTTGGGAGCAGTACTACTTTGCCACGTTTTTGGCATTAACAAATGAAAACACAGTAGTTGGTATAAATCATAAGGGGGAACTCCACGCCAAGTTTTAAATAAAAAAACTGGCGTGGGTTCCCCCCAGGGGCATACCAGGCCCTTAGGTCTGGTATGGATTGTAAGGGGAACCCCCTACGCCGAAAAATCGGCGTGGGGGTCCCCCCAAAATCCATACCAGACCCTTATCCGAGCACGCAGCCCGGCCGGTCAGGAATGGGGGTGGGGATGAGCTGGCGGCCCCCCCCTCCTGGACCGTACCAGGCCGCATGCCCTCAACATGGGGGGTGGGTGCTTTGGGGCATGGGGGGCGCAGTGCGGCCCCCCCACCCCAAAGCACCTTGTCCCCATGTTGATGAGGACAAGGGCCTCTTCCCGACAACCCTGGCCGTTGTTTGTCGGGGTCTGCGGGCGGGGGGCTTATCGGAATCTGGGAGCCCCCTTTAATAAGGGGGCCCCCAGATACCGGCCCCCCACCCTATGTGAATAAGTATGGGGTACATGGTACCCCTACCCATTCACCTAGGGAAAAAAGCGTCAATAAAAAACACAGTACACAGGTTTTTAAATAATTTATTAGGCAGCTCCGGGGTCTTCTTCCGACTTCGGGGGTCCTCTTCCGACTTCGGGGGTCTCTCCGGCGTCTTCTCCCGGTGTACGCATCTTCTGCCGGCTCCACCGCTATCTTCTGGCGCTCTTTTGCCAGCAGTGGTCCGGACCTCTGGATCGTCTTTTTCCCTCTTCTCTTCCAGAGATGTTGACACGACGTTCTCTCCAGCCAGAATGGTCTCTGTGCGCTCCGCAAGGGACTTATATAGGCGGTGACCACGCCCCCTTATGCCGTCACAGTCCCTGGGCATGCTGGGTCTGTGACGTTTTAGGAGGCGTGGTCACCGGGTGATGACCACGCCCCCTTATGACGGCACAGCCCCAGCATGCCCCGGGACAGTGACCTCATAAGGGGGCGGGGTCACCGCCTATATAAGTCCGTTGCGGAGCGTTCAGAGACCATTCCAGCTGGAGAGAGCGTCGTGTCAACATCTCTGGAAGAAAAGAAGAAGGCAGAAGTCCGGACCACCGCTAGCAATTGAGCTGCAGAAGATGCGGACACCGGGAGGAGACGGCGGAGAGACCCCCGAAGTCGGAAGAAGACCCCGGAGCTGCCTAATAAATTATTTTAAAAACCTGTGTACTGTGTTTTTTATTGACGCTTTTTTTCCCTAGGTGAATGGGTAGGGGTACCATGTACCCCATACTTATTCACATAGGGTGGGGGGCCGGGATCTGGGGGCCCCCTTATTAAAGGGGGCTCCCAGATTCCGATAAGCCCCCCGCCCGCAGACCCCGACAACCAACGGCCAGGGTTGTCGGGAAGAGGCCCTTGTCCTCATCAACATGGGGACAAGGTGCTTTGGGGTGGGGGGGCCGCACTGCGCCCCCCATGCCCCAAAGCACCCACCCACCATGTTGAGGGCATGCGGCCTGGTACGGTCCAGGAGGGGGGGGCGCCAGCTCGTCCCCACCCCCATTCCTGACCGGCTGGGCTGCGTGCTCGGATAAGGGTCTGGTATGGATTTTGGGGGGGACCCCACGACGATTTTTTGGCGTAGGGGGTTCCCCTTGTAGGGGGTTCCCCTTAGATCCATACCAGACCTAAGGACCTGGTATGCCCCTGGGGGGGGGGAACCCACGCCGTTTTTTTCATTTAAAACTTGGCGCGGCGTTCCCCCTCTGGATTCATACCAGACAGCTGTCAGCACTGTCTGTCGCTCATCGGGAAAGGAAAGAAAAGTTTTCCTTTCCCGAATAGCGAGCCAGGCTTGTGCTTACAAAGTCGTACTGAAGTCGTGTCTATATTATTCAGGCACGACTTGCATGCTACTTTAGGGTTTAACATTGAGGTCTATGGAGTACAACTCGCATAGAAGTTGGACCAAAGTAGTGCAGGGACTACTTTCAAGTGGGCACGACTTAAAGTCGTGCCAGTATGAATGGTAGTCATTGAAAATCATGGAGAATGACTTGTCATATGATTTTGCAGTACAAAATCGTGGGACAAGTCGTATAAGTGTGAAAGGGGCCTTAGTCCTTTTTCTTGTGATGTATGCTTGAGTCACTTGGACTACACCTGGTATACTACTTTGCAGGCAAGTACAAGGCTTAGGGTGACTGTATATTTTTCTAACCCTAAGAGATGCACAATAGTGAGATCCTTTGTGGATTTTTATTTTTTTTTACTGTTATTTACACTATATGACCAAAAGTTTTGAGGACACCTGACCATCACACCTCTATGAGCTTGTTGAACACCCCATTCCATGGGTATTTTGAAGCTTTAACAGTCTCCACTCCTTTGGGAAGACAGTCCACAATATTTTGGAATGGTCTATAGGAATCTGTGCCCATTCAGCCAATAAAGCATGTAACACCCTGGAGTTTAGGCAGGGTTGCCCCTCAGAAATTTACTTGCCAGGAGTAGTTATTCTGGTTTAGTATTAGAGATCTATTGCTTTCTCCCTAAGTTTGGCCTTGTTGCACTTCTACTGATAGGTGGCCAAGTACTTGGTGGTGCTAGATACGAGAAGGGCAACCCAAGGTCAGTTTATGGGTATATGGGGTATCTCAACCAAAGGGCGGGGGTTTTCTTGAATCCCTTGGCCTGCTGGGAGAGCCTATATATTCAGGTGATCTATGTTCTGTGCCACCTGGACGGCTGTCTGGGTGGATGTGTGTCATGTGCCCCGGGCTGTTAGGCCATAGATTGGGCCTATCTGGGGGCATCTGGCTGCTAGGCTGTCTGAGAGCCTATCCAGAAGCAAGAGAGCAGCGCAGGGTTGGGACTGCGGCTTGCAGTCCAACCAGAAGTGACGGTTCTGCCGGTCGGAGAACCTGTCAGTGGTCGGAGGTAGAAGGGAAGCTGTCGCCACTAAGGGACCAACCACCTTATTACCAGGGACCACAGTGAGTAACTGAAGCAAGTGCCGGAGCAGAATTCTCACCAACCTGGGACGGTGAAGAATCAGGAAACTTCAGTGGCAATCAAGCCAGGGACCCGGCCAGCGGAGGAGGCTCTTGCAGAGCAGCCTTGTGTGTACAGCTAGGGACCGAGCAGGCCAGCATGGGTGAAGCTTGAGAGGTATCTAGAATGCCAAGCTAGGGACCCAGCAGGGAAGCAGGGGTGACACTTGAGGAAGATACCACTGTGAAGATTGAAGGAGCTCAAGGGATTCAGTGATAGCGAATCAGTGGGTCTAGTGAGAGACCGGGATTTCAATGTATTGGAGAACTACAAGGAGCGATTGCAGTGAAAGTGAAGGAACTGTTAAGTCTTGTGTTTGGAACTGTTAAAGACTGTTGTCATAGGAGACAGCATTTCTGCAGATGTGATGTCTCGCTGGATGCCTTTCCCTGCACGGCTGTCCTTCTTCTATTGAAGTCTCCGAGTCTGCCAATTAATCTTACAACTACCTAAGGGTGTCCTGGCCCTAACCCTCTCTCCCCCAAAAATACAAAAAGGACTGTTAAGAGAAATAAAACCTCTTTTGCATCCAAGAAGTGTCTGGCACCCAAAAACTTTAACCATCTTACACCCACTATGCCTTACAACCCACTACATACAAAAGGATATCAGCTATCCCTGGCCCTGGAGGTTCTCATCAGACCAAAGGAGGCCTGGGACCTTGCTACAAGCATTTGTGAGGTCAGGTGCCGACGTTGGATGTGAAGACCTGTTTTACAGTCTCAAGTTTATCCCCATAGGGTTGAGGTCAGGACCACTTGAATTCCTCCACACCAAACTAAACATACCATGTATTTATGGACCTGGCTTCAGGGCAGGAAGCATAGGACACAGTCATGCTGGAACAGTTAAGGGACCTCCCAAAACCGTTGCCACGAGATTTCACAGGAAACACCTAAACTCAATATTTTGGAGGGGTTTCCACATACTTTTGGTTATATAAGTAGTTGTGATTATCAGGAGTTCATATATATACTGTGTGTGTATATATAAATATATATTATATAAATTATATCGATTCACATACTTGTTTCATGCTCTGAAATAAACTTTCAGTCGATGGTTATTACTCGCTGGGTTATTGAGGTAAAGAATTGGCAGGGAGACAAATGTTGTGGTTAACCAGAATCAAGTGGCATTCTCGCACTCTGTATCTACATGTTACTTTAATCATTTAAGCATTAAACATGAAATAATGCTATCAAATTATAATTTTTTTTAGACACATAGGATATAATTAAGTACATTGTTACACAAAAGGGAAAAGTTATAGACTTATGTTTTGAAAAATTACTTATTCAGGGCTATTGACAGGGTTGCATGGCCCAACTTATCTGCCATTCCTTGGGGTATGGGTTATCCATGGTAATACAATGAAATAAAAATATTTGTGCAGAACTTCTAAGCATATACAGTGGCTTGCGAAAGTATTCGGCCCCCTTGAACTTTTCAGCCTTTTGCCACATTTCAGGCTTCAAACATAAAGATATAAAATTTTAATTTTTTGTGAAGAATCACCAACAAGTGGGACACAATTGTGAAGTGGAACGAATTCTATTGGATATTTTAAACTTTTTTAGCAATTAAAAAACTGAAAAGTGGTGCGTGCAAAATTATTCGGCCCCTTTACTTTCAGTGCAGCAAACTCACTCCAGAAGTTCAGCGAGGATCTCTGAATGATCCAATGTTGTCCTAAATGACTGATGGTGATAAATAGAATCCACCTGTGTGTAATCAAGTCTCTGTATAAATGCACCTGCTCTGTGATAGTCTCAGGGTTCTGTTGAAAGCGCAGAGAGCATCATGAAGACCAAGGAACACACCAGGAAGGTCCGTAATACTGTTGTGGAGAAGTTTAAAGCCGGATTTGGATACAAAAAGATTTCCCAAGCTTTAAACATCCCAAGGAGCACTGTGCAAGCGATCCGTTTGAAATGGAAGGAGTATCAGACCACTGCAAATCTACCAAGACCTGGCTGTCCCTCTAAACTTTCAGCTCAGACAAGGAGAAGACTGATCAGAGATGCAGCCAAGAGGCCCATGATCACTCTGGATGAACTGCAGAGAACTACAGCTGAGGTGGGAGAGTCTGTCCATAGGACAACAATCAGTCGTACACTGCACAAATCTGGCCTTTATGGAAGAGTGGCAAGAAGAAAGCCATTTCTCAAAGATATCCATAAAAAGTCTCGTCTAAAGTTTGCCACAAGCCACCTGGGAGACACACCAAACATGTGGAAGAAGGTGCTCTGGTCCGATGAAACCAAAATCGAACTTTTTGGCCACAATGCAAAACGATATGTTTGGCGTAAAAGCAACACAGCTCATCACACTCAACACACCATCCCCACCGTGAAACATGGTGGTGGCAGCATCATGGTTTGGGCCTGCTTTTCTTCAGCAGGGACAGGGAAGATGATTAAAATTGAGGGGAAGATGGATGCAGCCAAATACAGGACCATTCTGGATGAAAACCTGTTGGAGTCTGCAAAAGACCTGAAACTGGGACGGAGATTTATCTTCCAACAAGACAATGATCCCAAACATACAGCAAAATCTACAAAGGAATGGTTCACAAATAAACGTATCCAGGTGTTAGAATGGCCAAGTCAAAGTCCAGACCTGAGTCCAATCGAGAATCTGTGGAAAGAGCTGAAAACTGCTGTTCACAAACGCTCTCCATCCAACCTCACTGAGCTCGAGCTGTTTTGCAAGGAAGAATGGGCACGAATTTCAGTCTCTCGATGTGCAAAACTGATAGAGACATACCCCAAGCGACTTGCAGCTGTAATCGCAGCAAAAGGTGGCTCTACAAAGTATTAACGCAAGGAGGCCGAATAATTTTGCAAGCCCCACTTTTCATTTTTTTATTAGTTAAAAAAGTTTCAAAAATCCAATAGATTTCGTTCCACTTCACAACTGTGTCCCACTTGTTGGTGATTCTTCACAAAAAATTAAAATTTTATATCTTTATGTTTGAAGACTGAAATGTGGCAAAAGGTTGAAAAGTTCAAGGGGGCTGAATACTTTCGCAAGCCACTGTATAGAGGTGAAAGTGCTCATTTGGCATGACACGCTATTATGGCTGCCCTTTCCGCCCCCCATCCAGCTGTACTATACCTTTCATTCACCCGTCTGTCCTCCTTTCACAGAGGGCTTTTCATTGACGGAAGCTATAGTACAGCTTCTATGAATTGAGGAGGGGGCAGAAAGGGCAAGCATAGTTGGCATTCTTGGCAAAGGGTATAGGGGAAGAGGTAGCATTAAGACAAAAAACCTTCTGCCTTTACAACCACTTTAACCACTTCCGGACCGCCCACCGTCATTATACGTCCGTACTTTGAAAAGGGATTATCGTTGTTATGGCAGCAGCTAGCTGCCATAACCCCGGTATCCTCTTCTTCAGCGGGTGGTCCACTTCAAGATAAAAGTAGTCTCGGATTCGCCGCAAGATCACTTTTATCGGTGGTGGGAGAGGGGCCCCCCCTCAAAATGTCACTCCCACCCATAGCTCTTAAAGGGTCATTTTCTTTTCTTTGTATTTTTTTATCTTTATCTTTTTTTTTTTTATTGCATTTTAGTGTAAATATGAGATCTGAGGTCTTTTTGACCCCAGATCTCATATTTAAAAGATTTAAAAGGTTCTGTCATGCTTTGTTTCTATTACGGGATCTTCTATTAAGGGATGTTTACATTCCTTGTAATAGGAGTACAAGTGACACATTTTTTTTTTTTTTTTTTAAGAACAATGTAAAAATAAAAATAAAAAGTAAATAAGAAAAAAAAAAATGTTTTTTTTAAACGCGCCCCATCCCGACGAGCTTGCGTGCAGAAGCGAACACATATGCAAGTAGCGCCCGCATATGAAAATGGTGTTTAAACCACACGTGAGGTATCGCCACGATCGGTAGAGTGAGAGCAATAATTCTAGCCCTAGCCCTAAGGGTAAAAGTTTGTCGCCATTCCACGAGCGGGCGCAATTTTGAAGCATGACATGTTGGGTATCAATTTACAATTTACTCGGCGTAACATAATCTTTTACAATATAAAAAAAATGGGCTAACTTTACTGTTGACTTTTATTTTTTAATTCAAAAAAGTGTATTTTTTCCAAAAAAAGTGCGCTTGTAAGACCGCTGCGCAAATACTATGTGAGAGAAAGTAATGCAACGACCACAATTTTATTCTCTGTTCTCTGTGTTAGAAAAAAAAAATGTGTAATGCTTGGGGGTTCTAAGTCATTTTCTAGCAAAAAAAAAATTTTTAACTTGTGAACAACAAATTTTAGAAAGAGGCTCGGTCCTTAAGTGGTTAAGTTTTGGGTAAGGACCGATCTGATAGGATATACACATATCCAAAGTCGTTGGACGTTAAGACATAGCCACCATTTATGGAAAAGTGTACTGTGTTCCCCACTTCCTTGAAAACAGGTTGGGGAGAAAATGTAGCAATCCGATCATCGATCATGTACCAGTGAAATAGTACTTTATCAGAGTTTTCTTGCAATAAAATATTAGGAGAGCATTTTGCTGCTGTGCCCCAGAGTTTGTTCCATTCTGCTATATCCAGTGACGCTCCCAAATCGCTTTCCCATTTTCTTCTATACATGGAAGCGGAGAGGGCAGCATATAGGCTGGAAATAGGGCTGGCAGATTGTCTTACATAGATTTTTTTTAGCCAGCTAGACTTTTTTAATACCTTTTATATAAATGATTTTTTTAAATGACTCATGTGATTCGGTTGCTCTGGCCAACACAGTTCTTATTTCAGATCCATTATTTAATGAGGTCCAGAGTTTTGTGTACTGATCCATTCTATCTTCTTCCTAACCAGGAGCCTTTGGGTATTTTGAAGTCACCGATGACATTACGAAATACACCAAGGCCAAGATATTTGACCGCATCGGAAAGAAAACGGAAATGGCTGTGAGATTCTCCACCGTAGGTGAGTTGGTCGAAAATGAAAACCTACTGATACTGTTCTTCTACATTTATCTCAGCAGTGCCGGGCCCTTCGACAAATGCTGCAGCATGCATTGTTATAAAAGCACTAAGGGGCTTCCTAGGCGACCAACTTGCTTATTCATATGCATGTCTGCACATCTGAACCTCTATTCAAGCAACCTACATTAGAAGCCCACTCTCTGGATTTGTCCATATCACACTGAGTTGTACAGCTGACATGAAGGCCTATTATTAGAGTTATCTCTGGTTCGGTTTTTTATACTATGTTATTTCTTACAACAATTTGCACAAGACAACTTCATATTCCAACTGTTTAATTTAACATTGCCTTTCAATCCCTTTTACTCATTGGGGAAGATTTACTAAAGAAAAATGGGCTTTTCCCTTTGCAAGTAAGTTGCAGGAAATTTCCATTTTTTTGTTGTTGTTGTTTTTCTTAAACCTGCAAGTTATAATGTGCTACCATCTTTACCCAGTCTTCCTTCCGGTTGCCAGGCTCTGGTCCTTTGATTGGATGAGCCACGATGTGGTCACTCGCGCACATGCACGCGGGAGCCGCTGTTCACGACATAGCATGGTATGCCGTTCCTTCAGAGCACATGAGCCGGTGATGTCACCAGCGGCTTCACAAGTAAATACCTCCTAAACGGTGCACATTTAGGAGATATTTATTGTACCTATAGGTAAGCCTTATTATAGGCTTTCCTATAGGTAAAAATCATCCATGGAAGTTTACTCACACTTTAATGAATGAGATGAATCACTGCTGATTTTCCTCATCCAATCATGTGCAAGCAAGAATGCTGTTTTTTTATTTTTTTTTGTTTTCCTTGCGTGTGATTGATTGGGTATTCTTTGCAAAGTAAAACTTCACCACATTCACTAAGCTCTGAGGCAAATTCACTTGCAAAGTGAACAGCCGCTTTGCCTTTAGTAGATCAACCACAATCCTTTTTTTTTTTTTTTTCCCCAGTAATTTGAAAATCGTTTTGCTTGCTTTGGAGTTCCACTAAACACATCAGTTCTGTGCTTTACAAATGTGCAGCATGTGTGTTTTTTTTTAAAAGCATGAATATGACCACAATAAAGCTGATGTCACACCTGCAATCCTGCTACTAATAGAAACATGCCTGTGGCAGGTTTGCAATAGAGGACGCATGTGGCTAGTAAAACACTAAGTGCCGGTTCACACAGGGGCAACACGACTTGCAGGCCGACTTTGTGAGGCGACCTGAACACAACTTCAGTGGTGACTTGCAAAACGACTTCTGTGTATAAGTCAATGCAAGTCGCCCCAAAAGTAGCACAGGAACCTTTTTCTAAGTCGGAGCGACTTGAGTCGCTCCTATTAGAACGGTTCCATAGTACAGAATGGGACGCGACTTGTCAGGCGGCTAAGTTGCCTGACAAGTCGCCCCTGTGTGAACCGGGGGTAACCTTCTTCCATGCATCACTCCCCAGCTGGCTGAATGAGCCAATCATCACACCCCCACCAGCAACTTTTGTTCTGCAGTGTTCTTCGGCAGCAAGGAAGCGATGCTCTCTTGCTGCTGAAGCTGGTGCAGGAGTGACATACAAAGCAGGTGAGTGCTCTTCCTGCTAATTCTAACGATCCCGTCTCTGGTGAGACAATGGGGTTGATTTACTAAAGAGAAAATAGACTCAGCAAGTGCAGTTGCTCCAAAGATTAGTAAATGAGATAAAGCTTCATTCACAAAGAATACCCAATCACATGCAAGGAAAAAAAAAACTCAGCATTTTTGCTTGCACATGATGGAAGTCAGCAGAGCCCCTGCATTTACTAAGCTCTAGGGCAACTGCGCTTGCAGTTACACAATCTATTTGCCTAGATAGAAAAGTAAATCAACTCCAATGAGTGAGGGGAACAGACAGCAAAAAAAACATCTTCTATTTTTAGAAGAATAGGAGGAGTTAGAACCTCTGTTAGGTATTTCTGCTGTCCATGACCCCATGGGAGGATTTCCCCTCACTTCCTGTCCCAGGAATAATGCCAGAAGCAGTGAACAGTTTCTTTAGATGCCAAGCAGAATACAACTTGTACTGCTGCGTCCTGGTTAGTTACTATTAACTATAGCACTATGCTTCTTCTACTATGGTTAGCTTTACAGCACTGAGGTCCCTGGTTCAAATCCTGGTCATGAAACTATCTGTATGGAGTTTGCATGTTCTCCTTGTGCTTGTGTGGTTTTCCTCTGGGTATTTCAGTTTCCTCTCACACTCCAAACACATGCTGATAGGTTAATTGGCTCCTTTCCAAAATGGTCCCAGTATGTATATGTACAGTATGTATATGAACTAGGGACCTTAGAGTGTAAGCTTCATGGGGACAGGAACTGATGTGAATATACAATATGTAAAGCACTGTGTACGTTGCCAGCCCTATATAAATACCTGTAGTAATAATAATCATGATAGTCATTCAATAAGGCCAATGATGGTAGCCAATTAAACGTTTCCCAGTGGTTAGACCCCTTTCACACTGGGGCGCTTTGCAGGTGCTACAGCGCTAAAATTAGCGCCTGCAAAGCGCCCTGAAAGTGCTGCTGCTTTGTCTCCAATGTGAAAGCCTCGAGGGCTTTCACACTGGAGCGGTGCGCTGGCAGGACGGGAAAAAAAGTCCTGCTAGCAGCATCTTTGGAGCGGTGTGTATACCGCTCCTTCACCGCTCCTGCCCATTGAAATCAATAGGGCACCGCGGCTATACCGCTGGCAAAGCGCCTCAGCAGAGGCGCTTTGCTGATGTTTTTAACCCTTTCTAAAATGATAGCGGCACTTTACCGCCTATGCACCTCCCGCCCCAGTGTGAAAGAGGCCTTAGTGATCACTGGATGGTAATCTGTTATGGGGTGGTAGCTCATAGTCTTCTCTTTCCACAGCTGGTGAACTGGGCTCCGCTGACACCGTCCGCGATCCACGAGGATTTGCAGTGAAGTTCTACACAGAGGAGGGTAACTGGGACCTGGTTGGCAACAATACCCCAGTTTTTTTTATCAGGGATCCCATTCTGGTAAGTGAACCCTGGACAATCATCATATCTATTATAGTATCTATCTATCTATCTATCTATCTATCTATCTATCTACCGTATATACTCGAGTATAAGTCGAATTTTTCAGCACCTTTTTTTGTCCTGAAAGTGCCCCCCTCGACTTATACTCGAGTCAAGCACTTTTCTGCAGCAAAAAATGTCATTTTCCGAACCGACTTTGGGGCCCCGTATCTCAGGGCCCCTTGATGCTAGAAATCCCAAATTTGGTGTGCAAACCCAGTGGACCTGGTACCATAACATATCCAAAGCTGGAGTTCCTAGCACCAAGTGGCCCCGAGATATGGGGCCCCAAAGTCGGTTCGGAAAATGTCATTCTCTGCTGCAGAAAAGTGCTTGACATTTTCTGAACCGACTTTGGAGCCCTGTATCTCAGGGTCACTTAGGGCTAGGAACACCAAATTTGGTGTGCAAACCCAGTAGACCTGGTGCCATAACATATCCGAAGCTGGAGTATCTAGCACCAAGTGGCCCCAAGATATGGGGCCCCAAAATCGGTTCGGAAAATGTCATTCTCTGCTGCAGAAAAGTGCTTGACATTTTCTGAACCGATTTTTGGGGTCCTGTATCTCGGGGCCACTTGGTTCTAGAAATCCCAGCTTTGGATATTTTATTGTACTAATTCCACTGGGTTTGCACACCAAATTCGGGGTTCCTAGCACTAAGTGTCCCAGAGATACGGGGCCCCAAAGTCGGTCAACTGTGTCCATCTGTAGCAATGTCATTTCGGGACACTTTGGGTTCAGAGACCCCAAATTTTGGCTGCAGCTAGGGGGCATCTAGGAACCCTTAACTACCAAGTATGAAGTTCGGGGGACCTATGGCTGCAAATGGGCACAGTGAGGCATGCAAATTGGCACAGTGAGGCTGCAAATGGGCATTGTTGACCCTCTTTTCCACTTACAGTAGCTGTGCATTTCTCACCCTCGTCTTATACTCGGGTCAATAAGTTTTTCCCATTTTTTTGTGGTAAATTAGGGCCTCGACTTATACTCGGAACGACTTATACTCGAGTATATATGGTATCTATCTATCTCTATTATATTATAATAAGTATAATATAAAATAAGAATAGATGTATGCTCAAATGTTAACACACAACTTCTAAGATGGTTATTGAAGGAGTAATGGAAGGGCTAAGGATATGTGGTTTCAGGCTTTCTCCAAATCTGTCCATGTAACCATAGACCTAGGCATTTGGTCATGTGATCTCTATTGAAAGGAAGAAACATTGTTTAAACTGGATGATCTTCTTCAGCAAAGATCCCTTCCACCAATTCCTGGAGCCTGGAGCAGCGTTTCCTCCAGGACAGAAAGTGATTTCAGTCCTTCTGTTAGTTTTTAGCTTTGTAGCTATAGCTTTAAGTTTAGGACAGTCTTTTTCAACCAGGGTGCCTTCTGAATTCTTCAGGGGTGCCTTGGCAAAATACCTAAAAATTGCCCACAAATTGTGTACAAGCCAGTGGGTGGTTTTCATTGTACAACATTACAACTTTGAGCACTTTGTGGACAAAGTGTCCTAACAACCACTGATGTCATTAGTTGATGACGAGGATGTCTGGTGCCTGCAAAGCATCCTTGTTTGGCACCTTCCCTCCCCTGTCAGCACTTGGGTCATGTTAGCTGTTTGGGGAAGAGAAAACAAGGGAGAAGAAATGCTGGAAAACTAGTCAGTACCAGTGTCCAAAATGTATTTGCTTTGTAAGAATAAATCACCTCTAATGTCCTATATGTGTCTTTTACTATACTTCTCTCTGAAACCCTGCAAAAGAGTGCAATGTGATAGCTGGTCCACAGTTTTAGAGAAAGCAGCTTATCATTTCCCTGAAAGGCCCGTAAAAGGCTATGGCAGACTGCCCCTGGACAGGGCTGTACACTACACTGAGTGGTACCCACATTTAGGGACCTATGCTTTCAGGGACGAGGGTTGGGAATGCAAAAGACCTTCGTCCCTAACTTTGGACAGGCAGCAGGACTGCACACTGGACCTGTTCCACCTGGGCATAATAAAACGCTGGGAGGGACACACTGGACCTAGACAGCCCTGTGTGCAAGGGGTCTAAGAAAAAATCTCCCCAATGGGACACAGACAGTGAAAAATAAACTAACTGGGTTTTTACACTTGAGAAAATCAACCACCCTGCTCAACCACAAAACAGCTTCTTGTGGTCAGGAACTGGTGCTCTGGCTCAGGTACTGCCACACTCCAATAGTAAAATCGAGACAGCTACTCGGTACACTGATAAATGCAAGTCTTTATTGGCTACATAAATAAATACAGCAACACCATGCTAACATGTTTTGGCTAAGGAGCCATTCTCATGTAAGGCAGTTTAGCTAAAATGCTTTAGCGTGTTTTTTTTTTAAATGTAACCAATAAAGACTTGCATTTATCAATGTTACCGAGTAGCCGGCTCAATCTTACTATTGTGTTGCTGTTGGAGTTTTTTCACTTCCTTACTCTATCAAAAGTTAAAACACACTATTGTGCAAGGGACCTAACTTTCTGCAAAAGAGATGCAACGTGAAGTGTGACACAATCTCTGCAAAGGGAGGGAAATTCCCTATCTTAGACAGTTATCACTGGAACATGTGTCCTCAAGATTTCCCTTCTGTTCCTGTTCTGATGACAACTCAAAATTTTGGATTTATTCTCACTTACAGTCCCGGTGACAATGGTCATCAAAACAAACTGAGAGGATGAATCCCCCTCCAGAGAAGACACAGATAACAGTGAGACTTATTAGGGGTTCTAATCCTTCACCACTCTATGCAAAACTAACAAAAGTGTTGTCTATACACACACTTTAACCAGTTCAGCCCCGGAAGAATTTACCCCCCTACTGACCAGAGCACTTTTTGCGATACGGCACAACGTCGCTTTAACTGACAATTGTGCGGTCGTGCGGCGTTGCACCCAAACAAAATTGACGTCCTTTTTTTCCCACAAATAGAGCTTTCTTTTGGTGGTATTTGATCACCTCTGCGGTTTTTATTTTTTGCGCTATAAACAAAAAAAGACCGACAATTTTGAAAAAAAAAAGCAATATTTTTTACTTTGTGCTATAATAAATATCCCCAAGAAATATATAAAAAAAATAATTTCAGTTTAGGCCGATATGTATTCTTCTAAGTATTTTTGGTAAAAGAAAATCGCAATAAGCGTATATTGATTGGTTGCGCAAAAGTTATAGAGTCTACAAAATAAGGGATAGATTTATGGCATTTTTATTATGAATTTTTTTTTATTAGTAATGGCGGCGACCTGTGATTTATATCATGACTGCGACATTATGGCGGACACGTCGGAAACTTTTGACACTATTTTGGGACCATTGTCATTTATACAGCGATCAGTGCTATAAAAATGCGCTGATTGCTGTATAAATGACACTGGCAGGGAAGGGGTTAAACACCAGGGGGCGATCAAGGGGTTAAGTGTGTCCTAGGGAGTGATTCTAACTGGGGGGGGGATGGGCTACCACTGACATGACAGTGATCACTGCTCCCGATGACAGGGAGCAGTAGATCTCTGTCATGTCACTAGGCAGAACGGCGAAATGCCTTGTTTACATAGGCATCTCCCCGTTCTGCCGCTCCGTGACACGATCGCGGGACACCGACGGACATCGAGTCCGCAGGACCCATGGGCACGGTCATGGAGTATGTGGTGGGAGCACGCGCGCTCACAATGCCACTTCTTAAAGAGGACGTACAGGTACACCCATTTGCGCAGCTGTGCCATTGTGCCGACGTATATCATCATGCACTGGTCGGCAAGCGGTTAAAGTTGAAGTTCAATCTGCCTGTATTTGGTCTTCACTGGTTCCTCCTTTTCCCCATCAACATAAATCTTCCTGTTTTCATGACATACATAATGTGAGACCCTCTGAGTGCAGTATGTCAGGTAAAATTCAATGTTTAATAAAAGTAAGATCAACTCACATTTTGGTGAGATATAATATGCATGGCATAAGTAGCTTGGGCTCCTGTAGTCCAGGTGGGCAGTGGTGGTGGTAAGCAGTTCCTGGTGGCTCCGGTGGTTCCCGAGGCTCTGAGGCTGAAGACGGTCACACAACAAGCCTGTCAGTGGTGATGGACGGGAGGCGTGGTCGAGCTTACGTTCGGAGCATGCGTGCTCCTTCATCAGGGACATATATGACATGCTTGTTGTGTGACCATCTTCAGCCTCAGAGACTCGGGAACCACCGGAGCCACCAGGAACTGCTGACCACCACCGCTAAACTGCTGACCACCACCGCTAAACCCGGATCTGGTCTCAGCAGTGATCGAACTTTGCCTACTGGCACACCTGGACCTTGGAACTATTTCCATATCGCACTAGTGGGTTTCTAGCGCTCCATTTTTTTTTAAATTCTAATGTGAGACCCAGTGACCTCATCACTAGTTCTCTGTGCTTCTCTTTGCAACGCAGGCATATGGATGCATGGCTCAGGAAGGGTACTCTACTTAGCTTCCTGAAAACAGTAAGCTGTTGTAACGCCCACATGTGATGCTAAGCCTCCATTAATGAAAGAACTGAAATCAAATGAATGAAAGAGTCTGTCCTGGAACAGCCAGACTAGGGAAGAAAGAGCTAGGTGATGCTGGATGTCCTCCAGCCGGGAAATGAGGTGGGATTTATCTGACTTGCTCCAGCTTTTAATGCACACTGTTAGAGGCTCAAAGTGTTAAGTGAATCAGAATAAGCAATTCCAGTACAGAAGAGCCTCTACAACTGTGCAAGACTGGTGAGGTAAGGTAAGGTCAGGTCAGGTAAGGCTGGAGTTCAGCTTTAAACTGTACCTAAAACCCAACACCAAAACTGTAATATATTGCAGTTTACTGGTCTTTGTGGTTTGTTTTATTTTTTAGGTCTGTTATTTGCAGGATTACCAGGTGAGAATAATCACTTGGTAATCCTGCAAATAACACACTTCCTGTCCTTGGGTGGCTACGTCACTTCTCCGCTGTATCTATGGAGAGAGCCATGGTTGTCACCCTAGGCTTTTCTCCTGATATGGACTAGAAACATGTCTATATCAATTAATTTCCATTACATGGAGGGCAGGGCAATTGGTAGTTTACAGAAGGTCGCTAGGTAGGAAGATATGATTTGGTGCAGTTCACATGAGGTGACAAGAACTTTGCATCTCTGGCAAGATCAACAGGTATTTTCTGTATTTGCTGAAAATGTTCTTGGGAAAAATAAAGCAAGCTAATACAGCCACCACATCTAAGGCTGGCCATACATTATACGATTTTCTTGTACAATTTTTCTTTAGAATGGCCAAAACTATATATTATGAGGTCAAACCTAAACATTTTTAGGGTCACACCACAAAAACGCACTCCAGATCTATCGCGGATGCACTTCTGCATGGCATTTTTAACACTTTTTTGGTGCCTTCCGGTGCGTTTTTGATGCGTTTCCGGATGCATTCCAGATGTTTTTTTTTTTCTTTTTTTTTTTTCACTGTACTGGGGTCCGGTGTGTTTTTTAATGCGTTCCAGTGCATTCTGGTGCTTTTTCAATGCTTTTTACTGCATTCCAGTACAGTCCAGTGCAGGAAAAATGCAGAATGTTCTACTTTTTTTTTTCTGGAACTGGAAAGCCCTGGAACTGACTGCTTTGGTGTGGACTATGCCATTGGAAACCATATCACCTACTTTCCATGCCTTTTTGATGCAGAAAAAAACAGCACTGAACTGCATATGGTGTGAACTGGCCCTTAATTTGTATGCAGTCAAGCAGACCCTTGCACTGCATAGTTGAATTTAAAGCGGAGCTCCACCGAAATGTTTTTTTTTAAAAGTCAGCAGCTACAAATACTGCAGCTGCTGACTTTTAAAACATGGACACTTACCTGTCCAGGGCGCCCGCGATGTTGGCACCCGAGGCCGAACCGTCTCTCGGTCCTCGGGTGCTGCCGCCTCTATTTTCGGGAAGGGAATCAGGAAGTGAAGCCGCGCGGCTTCACTTCCCGGTTCCCTACTGCGCATGCGCAAGTGGCGCAGCGCAATACGGCTGGTCCCTGCTGTCTCTGGGACCCGTGTGTTTCCCAGCAGACAGCGTTGGGGGAACAGGATGTGGCATAAATAACAGCAGATTCTGTGGCTATCTACGCCGGAAGTGGGTACAGATACCTGTAATATACAGGTATCTGCACCCCCCTCCCCCCTGAAAGGTGCCAACTGTGACACCGGAGGTGGGGAGGAATCCGATGAGTGGAAGTTCCACTTTTGGGTGGAACTCCACATTAAATCTAAAGGGAATTGAATAACAAAATTGTATAATGTATGGCCAGCCCAAGGACTGTAGTCTGCTATAAATTGCATTTGTGTGCTTGGGTTTAATTATCCTTTAAGTGACATTCAGCCATCCCTGGACTGGAGGGTTGCAGAGTCAAACGGCTGCTCCGTATATTTAATGGACATCTTCATTATAAAAGACTGGTTTTAATTTTTGTGATAATGAACATGTGATATAGTTGGTTGCCAAAGAGGTGTACCAAGCATGTACAAAAGGTCATCATCATTCTCACGCCTAGAGAAGTATCATTCCTAAATACAGCCCTGCCCTGCATAATAGTGATAAAGACTCTTTAGAAGAAAACTCTCATTTTGTTTATCATTGATACAGCGAGTATAATTGCTGTACAAACATTTTCCTTTTTTTTTTTAATTCTTTATTTTATGGTCAAAGAGAATGGAAGGAGGCAGAATAATCACAGGTCCAGTAACATAACAATACAATAAATGTACAAAGATACATATACTTTATATTGGTTATCAATCTACATTAACCACTTAAGGACCGGAAGGATTTGCCCCCTTAATGACCAGGCCATTTTTTGCGATACGGCACTGCGTCGCTTTAACTGACAATTGCGCGGTCCAGCGACGATGTACCCAAACAAAATTTATGTCCTTTTTTTTCCCACAAATAGAGCTTTCTTATGGTGGTATTTGATCACCTCTGCGTTTTTTATTGTTTGCTTCCATTGTTTTGGAGTGGAAGTCCACACTGAGCAGCGGTGGGAAGAATGACCCATCCTCTGCTCAATCCTCTTGTGGCCGGTGGCGAAGAGCCAGTTTGAAAAAGCGGACTGTAAAGTAGATGCTGAGATGTAGTGATTTGTAAATGATGAGTGCTGTTTGTGTTTAAGTGTCGAAATGTTTGGGTGGAATAATGGATCCTCTCCTTTGCAGTTTCCGTCCTTCATTCACAGTCAGAAGAGGAACCCACAGACCAATCTGAAGGACCCCGATATGGTCTGGGACTTCTGGAGCCTTCGTCCTGAGTCTCTGCACCAGGTGAGTGGAGCATTGTAAACCCTGTCCATTGGACAAGCCAAACTAATATCTTTACTTTTATTACAGCGTAATAGAGGCTTATAGGCAATGCAATTATTACAAGAGCATTGATTGTGATCCTTGGGCTATCTGGGGAGAGGGGGTGGGGGGAGTGATAATAGGCATCCTTTGAATTTTGGACATGCTGGCTATCTCTCATCATGGTTACATGTGAGCAAGGTGTAGCGTGGTGTGGCGGGCAATAAACACACTGCCCAAAGTAGGCAAGAGCAAAATATTGTGGAAAGTACCAACTCAGTGCAACTAGGCTTGGTGGGTAGGCACAACCGCCTGGAGCCACTTATGAACTGTAACAGCAGTCTGTAGACTTGGAAGATGTCGACAGCATCTGCAAGGAGGAGTGGAATGCTGCCTGGCCGGTCCACACCCAAAGGGGAGGCTTCCTGAAGCAAGGTAGAAGTCGTGCCTGCACTGTTCCTCTTCCTCAGGAACCTTTCCCTATCTCTCAGCACTCTCCCAGTTAGATGGGGAACATTTCCCTACACTGGCTACTCGCAAAATGCGCGCCAAACCGGGGGCCAGTGTCTGACACTGCCCTGACCCAAGATGGCCACTGAGGTCACGGGGGCATCAGCGTCCAGTCGGACAGCTGTTACCCTTGTTGACTGCACAAAGTCATAGAGGTACCAAGTTCTTTATGACATCCTTCCCCTTCTGCATTCCGTCCAGCGCCACATACAGTGGTGGAGTACAGACTGCACCTGCCTACATGCATCTCTGCACAGCCAGCACAGACTATGGCCTAGGGCCACACATATCAAGTTGCGGAACGTCATTCATAGACTGCCAGTGTAATGTAGCATGCTAAGGGTAGTTCAGAACGCCAGGCTAACATTTCCATTTCAAGATCTGGTTCCTGGTGTATGTTGAGGAGAAAAATACTGTTTATTGCTGAGGTCAAGTCTAGGAGAGAGGGTTTAGGTGTGTTGGATAGCCAAAAAGTGCACTAAAATTGGACAGGTAGTTTGATAGAAGTGGTAGTAGGCCTCTTGGTAATTACTGACCCTGTGAAAGAAGTCGTAGGACTCCCTAAATTGCAGTGGATCTCTCTCAAATCAGTTAGGCTCTTGACCCTCTGATAGCAGTTGAAGATACCTTGATCTGTGGGCAACAAATCCTTTTCACAATGTCGAGCAGCACTCCTCTGTGACACTCCTCAGCAAGATTCTTTTCAAATGCACCTTCTACAAGGACATCATTTTAGCCCAATTCCCTCCAGGTAGATACTCCAGCAGGCAGCCATAATTTCTTTGTCCTCCAGCTAGGGTCGCCACCTCATCCCTTTAAACCCAAACACATACGAATTACATAGGTTCTGAGGCTAATTTAATTCAGATAAGGCACTAAGTGAGTTTAGTTACCACCTTAATCAGCCACATAACCTGTGTAATTAATATGTGTTTGATTTTAAAGGGATGAGGTGGCAACCCTACCTCCAGCACATGCCTCAGGTTGAGGCATGCTCAAAAAGAGGAAATACTCTATGCAAACATCCTCTCCAGGCAAAACCCAGGAGATGCAAAACACACAGGAATGGTCTCCCAAATATTTATCATTGTCCAAAACCCTAACACTGAACAAGGATCTCAGGGATTGGTTGGGTCAGATACATAACTCTGAGATTGTCCTTCCCATCCCACTCTAATTACTGGAACCTCACTCACAGTAACAGGCAGAAGCAGAGCCTGGACAAGGGGTGGGCTTTTTTTTTGCTAGAAAATTACATAGAACCCCCAAACATTATATATGTTTTTTTTTAGCAAAGACCCTAGAGAATACAGTGGTGGTCATTGCAACTTTTTATCTAGCACAGTATTTGTGCAGCAATTTTTCGAATGCGTTTTGTGATTTAAAAAAAAAAAAAAACAGTAAAGTTAGCCCAATGTTTTTGCATAATGTGAAAGATGAATTTACAGCGAGTAAATAGATACCTAACATGTCACGCTTCAAAATTGCACACGCTCGTGGAATGGTGCCACATGTTTTGAGTTACAGAGGAGGTCTAGGACCAAAATTATTGCTCTCGTTCTAACGTTCGCGGCGATACCTCACATGTGTGGTTTGAACACCGTTTTCATATGTGGGCGTGACTTACATATGCGGTCGCTTCTGCGTGCGAGCTCACGGGGACAGGGGCGCTTTAAAAAATTTTCTTTTTTTTATTGTTATTTTTACTTTCTTTATTTTAGCTTGACACTTTTTTTCCCAAAAAAATATTTTTGATCACTTTTATTTCTATTACAAGGAATGTAAACATTCCTTGTAATAGGAATATGGCATGACAGGTGCTCTTTACAGTGATATGTGGGGTCAACAAGACCCCACATCTCACCTCTAGGCTGGGAAGCCTGAAATTTAAAAAAAAAAAAAAAAAATTGCTTCCCAGCCGAAGCGGCGCTGTTTTTTTTAATACAGAGCCCAGGCGTGACGTCATAACATCGCGCCCGGCCTCCGAACGATCATAGAGACTATGGCGACCATCTGGTCCACCGTAAATCTCTATTCTAAACATCCGGGGCCGGCGGATCCTATGTCCGACTCACCGATCGTAGTGGTGAGTTGGTAGAAGCACCAGAGGGTGGCGGGAGGGGGGGGGGGGGTGTCGTCCCCTCTCGCCTCCCGTAAGAACGATCAAGCTACAGGCATCATTCAGATATCCCCGCTCAAAGCCGAGGACGTCATTTGGCGGACGGTGGGCGGGAAGCGGTTAATAATTAGATGGCCATAAGATTTTAATGCCAATTTTAATGGCAAGTAATAAATGTCAGGACTGGCATGGGTGACCTATCAAAAGGGCAGACTGCTGTCGGCTGTGTATAAGGTCTCCTATAAAAGGGTAAAATGTTATTCAGCGATGTGTATGTCAGTGCTAGGAGGGTATTGTAATTAATGTGTGGGCATGCTTACTAGGGAGGAAATAATAGGAAATTATTTATGTATTTATTTATTACAGGTACTTATATAGCGCCGTCATATATATTGTTATATATACATATATATTGTACATTCACATCAGTCCCTGCCCTCAAAGTCCCTGCCCTCAAGGAGCTTACAATCTAAGGTCCATTAGTCACATTCTTACATACATATACTAGGCCCAATTTAAATAGGAGCCAATTAACCTACCAGTCTTTGGAGTGTAGGAGGAAACCGGAGTACCTGGAGGAAACCCACGCAGGCTATGAGGAATATTTGAGAGGGGACACATTCTAATGTCCCCATGACACCAGCTCTGGTGTATATGTGCATATGTCAGTCCTGCAGAGGAGTTAATGTTGAACTACTGGCAAAAGCAATAAAATAATAAGTAAGTAAAAAAACAGTTTTTGTCCCCCTTAACAAAGTTTTATTACTTGGTAATCCAGCCTGTTTTCTTATCCACTACCCTATTGAGGTGACCCATCTGTTAGTTATGTAGTGAAATTGCACAGCAGTGTTGTCCCCCTGTGGACAGGGTAGTCTTAAATGGACAAACAAATCAAAGCCTCACTCTAGCTATCACTTTTTAGGTTACGTTCACTCGTGCTTTGCTCTGTGAAGAATGACCCACATTTGAATTGTTTTTCAGACAGCATTTGACAGGCAGTGAAGAGGTGTTGTATTGCCTCCTCACCACCAGCTTTAACCCCTTGAATCCTGCAGTAGCGTGGCACAACCACGTGCAATGGGTCACATAAATGGGTCGCGCTCGGCGAGTGTAGGTGGTATAATTTCTGCCGCAGCAAAGCATCGCGGCTGTAGCATGTGTATGGGGGTAGCGGTTGGAGGGCAGTAAAAGCGCAGCTCAACTGCAGGGTTTTATCTCTCCCCCCCCCCCCCCAACTGCTAGTGTGAACAAATCCTTAAGCAGTTGCAGCATTTTTTTTTTTGGCAAAAGTTTAAACCTTATTACATTAAACTGAATATAAACCTTCATTTTTTAAAAAAAAATTAAAATAACAAACATGTCATTCTTACCTGCTTTGTGTGATGATTTTGCACAGAGCAGCCCCGATCCTCCTTTTCTGGGGTCCCCGGTTGGCGCTCCAGGCCCCTCCTCTTCAGCAAGCCGCTGTCCCTGGGGTCACCCGTGCATGCTTGCTCCCGAGCTGCTCAGTCTGCGTCTATTGACACTAGCATTTTTTAAGCTCATAGAAGCTGTTATTAGCCTTCTTTTTCTGCTCCTAGAAGCTGAATAGTGTTATCCTATGTGTCCATGCACACTACTTTAGGCTATTAGGGTTTTTTGAGCTTCAGTGTCTAGGAGCAGAAAAAAGTTTATTGGAGCGTTTTTCCAGCAAAAAGACCCCTAAACGCTGCTAAACGCTACAAATAGCGTTTTTTTTTCTTACCTTTTTTTAAAGAAACTGCAAAAATGCTAATAAAATGCTAATGCTCCTAAACACTCTTAAACACTCCTAAAACGCTACTACAAAAAGCTATTACCAGCTTTTATTATCTAGCGTTTTTTAGCTTGAACAAAATGCTAGTGTGCGTGGAGCCTTACTGAAGTTTTTCTAGCAGTCCTGTTCAGCAGAAGTTGATCTACCAATCAACTTCTGTTGAAAAGGGAGGACCACACAGATTGAAATTTGGCCAGTCCCCGCTAAACCGGCCGAATTTCGATCCATGTGTATCCAGCTTTTGAAATGATATACACTTTAGGTAGGAGGTCAGCAATGGCAATTATTGTATTTCTCCAGCACAAGATTATTTTAATGAATATAAAGCTATACAGTGATAGTATGTGTCATTGTTGTTGCCAGGTGTCCATCCTGTTCAGTGACCGCGGTATTCCGGATGGATTCAGGTTCATGAATGGATATGGATCTCACACCTTCAAGCTCGTGAACGCACAAGGGGAGGCTGTGTACTGCAAGTTCCACTACAAGGTATGGGGGACATTATGGAAATGAATGTATAGTGGCCCATGGTAATGTGTGGGCTTTGGGTATCACCAGCATACCACATCTTTTTCATCCACAGCTAATGCTTCAAGGGTGCCCTGTGTTTAGGACTCTGTAGTAATCATCAGAAACTTTGTAGTGGGCACTATAAGGTCCCCTGTTCCTACATTGTCAACACTCTACTGTCCTGAGCCTCTCAAAGTTCCCAGGATAGGTCAAGCAAGTACTGCCTTTCTATGAGTTAGTATGTACATTGGCATATTACTCTTTTAGGAATGGTGATTGGCCCAACGATTGCTACCAAATGGCCTCCCAATCATGGCTACTCAATGGCCTCCCAATTATGGCTACTCAATGGCCTCCAAAATATGGCTACTCAATGGCCTCCCTCTCACAGATGGCTACCCAAAGGCCTCCCAATGATAGCTTCCCAGTGGCCTCCCAGTGATGGCTACCCAGTGGGCTTCCAATGATAGCTACCCAGTGGGCTTCCAATGATAGCTACCCAGTGGCCTCCCAATTATGGCTACCCAGTGACCTCCCAATGATGGCTACCCAGTGACCTCCCAATGATGGCTACTTAATGGCCTCCCAATGATGGCTACTTAATGGCCTCCCAATGATGGCTACTTAATGGCCTCCCAAGGATGGCTACTTAATGGCCTCCCAAGGATGGCTACTGAATGGCCTCCCTCAGATGGCTACCCAAAGGCCTCCCAATGATGGCTACCCAATGGGCTTCCAATGAAAGCTACCCAGTGGCCTCCCAATGATGACTATTCAGTGGCCTCCCAATGAAGGCTACTCAATGGCCTCCCAATGATGACTACCCAAAGGCCTCCCAATGATGGCTACCCAATGGCCTCCGAATGATGGCTACCCAATGGTCTCCCAATGATAGCTACCCAGTGGCCTCCCAATGATGGCTACTCAATGGTCTCCCAATGATGGCTACCCAATGGTCTCCCAAAGATGGCTACTCAATGGTCTCTGAATGATGGCTACTCAATGGTCTTCCAATGATAGCTACCCAGTGGCCTCCCAATGACAGCTACTGAATAGCCTCCCACAGATGGCTACTAAATTCCCTCCTAGTCATGGCTACCCAGTGACCCCCCAATGATGGCTACCCAATGGCCACCCAATGATGACTATCTAGTGATGGTGCTGGTCTTGATTCATAGTCTTGATTTGTGGCTGAATCTGTGGATCAGGCTGGTGACATTCCTTATGTTGTCTGCTAAAGCATCCGCATTGCTCATTATTACCTTTTCCATAGCAGTGAGTTACTTTTAGCTGGCTACATTACATTCATATTGAACAATGTCTACTAGATAGGCCGGGTACATAGTAATATAGGAGCTTACTTGATTGGATATAAATTGATTAGATTGCTTAGATAAGCTCTCTGGCTTTATGCTTATTGATAAACCCAAAGGAGATCATAAAGGCATTGTCCAGTGGGACTGTAATGTACAGGAAAAGTTTAAAGCTGAAACTAAAGCATTCAGTGCAATATATTCTTTAATAATCACGGGGGATATAAATCTATGTTGTGTGCACCGATGCCTCTGCAAACCCATTTATTACCTTGTAAAAGCGACAGTGACATCATCACTGGGCTGTACATAGCCTGTGCAGAGATCAGAGCTGTGGGAGGGACCCTGCAGACTCCACCCACTACAGGCTGCCTGCAGAAAATCACAGGAGGGGTGGAGACAAGACCGGTCACCCTGCACAAGGAGAGAGAGAGAGCAGCAGTGAGCTGTCTTTATTACAGAGGGGAAGTCTCACACTGGATTACTGCACAGATCTGGAAGAAATGCACAAAGCACACTAAGATAAAAGGGAGAATACACATGGCTCTTGTATTTAGACAGTATTTACCTATCCTGGAGTTCAACTAGAGTGCTCATGGACATTGGAGGTTGCTCAGCCATGCAAGCACTTTCCTACCAGCTTTAGGCATGACTACAGACAGCCACACAAACCTGGTACCTGGCCTCAGCCAATCACGAGCACTGTCTCAGGAGAATAGGAGTTCCAGAGTTGGTTTTATCTCAGCACTGTCAACGCTACAATGGTAATTATATGGCTGTGATGACAGATACCACTCGCTAATGTATTTAATGAGAACGTTTTGAATTGTTTTGCAGACTGATCAAGGTATCAAGAATCTGACAGTGGAAGAAGCAGACAGACTGGTGGTGAAGGACCCTGATTATGCCACCCGGGACCTCTTCCAGGCTATTGCCAAGAAGAACTTCCCATCCTGGACAATGTACATCCAAGTCATGACCTTTGAGCAAGCAGAGAAATGTCCTATCAATCCCTTTGACTTAACCAAAGTAAGTGAACCTAATTCTTTTGACCCTTACTCTAATAAAGGTTGTACCTTTTATCCCTTTATATAGTGATTTAAAGAGTATGTAGAATTTTTAATCATCATTTATAATTGTATAGTACATATATATATATATGGAACCCTGCTAAACACTTCAGCTCCGAAAAAATGTACCCCTCTTCATGACCAGGCTTTTTTTTGCGATACGGCACTGCGTTACTTTAACTGACTATTGCACGTGGTCCTGCAATGCTGTACCCAAATAAAATTGATATACTTTTTTTCCCCACAAATAGAGATTTCTTTTGGTGGTATTTGATCACCTCTGTGGTTCTTATGTTTTGGGCTATAAACAAAAAAAGACCAATAATCTTGAAAAAAAACACAACATTTTTTACTTTCTGCTATAAAACATATCCAATAAAAATGTAAAATAATAACATTTCTTCATAAATTTAGGCCAATATGTATTCTGCTACATATTTTTGGTAAAAAAAATCCCAAAAAGCATACATATTGATTGATTTGCGCTAAAGTATAGCGTCTACAAACTATGGCATATATTTATGGAATTTTTATTTATTTTTCACTTTTTACTAGTAATGGCGGCGATCAGCGACTTAAAGTGGGACTGCGATATTGCGGCAGACAAATTGGGACACTAACTAACACTATTTGGGGACCAGTGACACTAATACAGTGATTAGTGCTAAAAAATATGCACTGTCACTGTACTAATGACACTGGCAGGGAAGGGGTTAACATCAGGGCGATCAACTGGCTAAATGTCTTCCTAACATGTGCTTTCTCATTGTGGGGGAGGTGCTTCCACCATAGGAAGGCAAAGATCAGTGTTCCTGCTTTGCAAGAACACAGGATCAAAGCTTTACTTACCGACAGTACAGCAATCTGGCTTATTTACATAGGCAGATTGCCATTCTGGCTCTCTGCCTAACGATGGCAGGTACTGCTTGACATCGCGATGTGAGATCAGCTCTTACTCTGTGTAATCGGACCCGGAAGTGCAGGATCACGTACTAACAGTGGCAGCCAGGCAGGGTCACAGGGGCACTAATGCCTTTCTATGAGGTCTGTCTTTTTTTTTCAAGCACATGATTAGAGCCTAAAGCCTCGTACACACGATCGGATTTTCCGCAGACAAAGCCTCAGACTTTTGTACGAAGGGCGTTGGCCAAAAACTTGTCTTGCATACAAACGGCCCACAATTGTCGGCCAACAAACACGAATGTAGTGACGTACTATGAGCCGATAAAGAGGAAGTTCAATTGTCAGGCACCACCCTTTGGGCTCCTCCTGCTAATTTCATGTTAGTAGAAGTTTGGTGAGTGTTGATTCATTTTCAGTTCGCGCCTTTCAGTTCGTTTCTGAATGGCTGTTCGTCAACCAGCCATGTTGCAGAATCGGAGGAGATAACGTGTTTTTTATTATTGGCCTTGGAGTTATTGCTTTGACCCAAGTCCAGTCCAAGAACAGGAGGAGGAAGATTTCTTGGACCAAAAATTGGTTGCTTTATTAATCGTGACCAATTATGTCATATGCCTTTGCTGTGGGTGCTCCAGGAGAATAATCCAGATGATTTTCAGAATTATCTCCGGATGATGGACCCCTGCTTTCACCAACTCTTGGCATTGTTGACCCCCTATATTAAGAAGCAGGACACATGCATGAGGCTTTTATTTTATTTTTTGGTTGAATAATGATTTGATTTGGTATATTTTCTATATTTTTGGATGCATAGAATACACTTTTTGGTTGAGCTCTATTGGCAGATAGCATGTCTAATTTTATTTGTTTTCTATTTTTAATGCACAATAAAAATGTGTAGAATAATACTTGGCTATGTGTTTTACTTCAAATGACAGTTTGGGAGTCGGCAGTTACATTTAAAAAAATACAATGTAAAATTAACAAGAGACACCAACATAGTTGTATCTTTGATCTTAAAAACTCCGGGATAATGGTGTTGTGGTAACTTGTCCAAATAAAAAAAAACAAACAAGAATAATAATATTATTCTTGATATCACTAGAAAATAAAAGCCTTTTAAAATACGTTTGGCAGAACTCCATCAGTATCACCAGCAAAGCAGCTTCATTATTATCCCATTAACCGCTTCCCGCCCGCCGGACGACAAATGACGTCCTCGGCTTTGAGTGGGTATATCTGAATGATGCCTGTAGCTACAGACATCATCTAGATATCGTCTTTTAGAGCCGGCGAATCTGCGCACCATAAGAACGATCATAGCGGCTGTTCCTCCGCTTGATCGTTCTTATGGGAGGCAAGAGGGGACGCCTCCCGCCGCCCTCCGGTGCTTGTACTGACTCACCAATACGATCGGTAAGTCGGTCACAGGATCCGCCAGCCCCGGATGTTTGGCATTTCCGGCGGACCAGATGGTCGCTGGAGTCTCTATGATTGTTCGGAGGCCGGGCGCGATGTTACGCCTCTGTATTAAAAAAAACGGCGCCACTTCGGCTGGGAAGCGGTGATCTTTTTTTTTTTTTTAATTATTTCAGGCTTCTAAGCCTAGAGGTGAGATGTGGGGTCTTATTGACCCCACATCTCACTGTAAAGAGCACCTGTCATGCTTATTCCTATTACAAGGGATGTTTACATTCCTTGTAATAGAAATAAAAGTGATCAAAAACATTTTTTGGGGAAAAAAAGTGTAAAGCTAAAATAAATAAAGTAAAATTTAACAATAAAAAAAATTTAAAAATTTTAAAGCGCCCCTGTCCCCGTGAGCTCGCACGCAGAAGCGAACGCATACGTAAGTCCCGCCCACGTATGAAAACGGTGTTCAAACCACACATGTGAGGTATCGCCGCGAACGTTAAAGTGAGAGCAATAATTCTGGCCCTAGACCTCCTCTGTAATGCAAAACATATAACCAGTAAAAATTTTTAAAGCGTCGCCTAAGGGGATTTTTAAGTAGCGAAGTTTGGCACCATTCCACGAGCGTGTGCAATTTTGAAGCATGACATGTTGGGTATCTATTTACTCAGCGTACCTTCATCTTTCACATTATGCAAAAACATTGGGCTAACTTTACTGTTTTGTTTTTTTTAAAGCACAAAACTGTTTTTTTTTCCCAAAAAAAACGCATTCGAAAAATTGCTGCGCAAATACCGTGCGAGATAAAACGTTGCAATGACCACCATTGTATTCTCTAGGGTCTTTGCTAAAAAAGCATATATAATGTTTGGGGGTTCTATGTAATTTTCTAGCAAAAAAAATTATGATTTTTACATGTAGGAGAGAAATGTCAGAATTGGCCTGGAAGAGAATTGTGCGCTGCATTTCGACATTTTATAATCAGCCGCATCACGAATGTTAATTCTCCATTACGAACGCTAGTTTACAAGACTGACCGCTTCTGGCTCGTCCTTGCTTCCAAGCATGCGTGGTTGTACTTTGGACTTTTGTCCGATGCGCTCGGAAAATCCGACAACAGACGTTGTCCGTGGAAAATTTATAAACCTGCCATCCAACATTTGTCCACGGAAAGTTGGCCAACAATTGTCTGATGGAGCGTACAAACGGTTGGATTTTCTGTCATCAAACAATTCCTGTCAGAAAATCCGATCGCGCATATGAAGCTTAAAACTTGCTCTGCTGCGGTTAAAAGTAGAATTCCAGACTTTCCCTCACATCCAGTACTGTCTATCAAATAGACATGAAGTTGGGAGATTTTTTTTCCAAACAACAGTAAAAAATACACAAACAACAGTAAAAAGTTGACCCTTTCTCACTGTATCCAAAAAAAAAACTGTTTGGCTGCAGTTGGCGTTTAAAGAATGGTTCAATTTTAATTTAGACCAAAAATAACAAATATAGGGAACCGAAGTCATTTTAAGGCCTCGTGCACACTGGACGTTTTTTAACGTTTTTACAGCAGCTGTTTTTGGCTTTAGATGTTTTTTTCTACACTCGCCATCATGTTATCCTATGTGTCTATGCACACATAGGCTGTTATCAGCAGTTTTTGGCTGGATCATTTTTGGGCTTTAAAAATTCCCAAAACTAGTGGGTTCTGAGAGGAGTTTTTCAGCTGTAAAAATGCTCTAATGTCAAAAAACGCTGCTAAACGCTCACCAGCAATTTTGAACGTTTTTGGTCCATTGAAAAAAAAAAACGCGGAAAAACGCAAAAAAGAACGCTAATAAACGATATTGCAGAAATGTTAAAAAAAAATGTAAAAACTCACTGAAAAGCTACTGGGGCTTTTATAACATTATTTTAACGTCCAGTGTGCATGAGGCCCTTAATATTGTATCTTCAGCTCTATGCAATTTTATCAGAAGTGACATCCAGATCAACCCATTATTCTTTATCACCAGGTCTGGCCTCACTCTCAGTACCCGCTGATCCGTGTTGGAAAGTTTGTGCTGAACCGAAACCCAGAAAACTACTTTGCTGAAGTGGAGCAGATTGCCTTTGATCCAAGCAACATGCCCCCCGGCATCGAGCCGAGCCCGGATAAAATGCTGCAGGTCAGTGCAAATGTAAAATTTTAGGTTTGTTCACTGAGCTGAGCTCTCAAGTACCAATGCTAAACTGGTATGATATATAGTTATGTCTTATCGCCATCTTGTGGCAAAATTGTTTATGACTTTTCAGGAAATCTGCTTTCTATATTATCAAAGCATATTTTAATGCAAGTTATTATTAATATCATACAGGATTTATATAGCGCCAACAGTTTGCATAGCACTTTAAAAAAAAAAAAAACATTTAGTACATTTCTGCAATGCATACGCATTTCATCATATTTTACCTCCTTCAGAAAGTATATGTGCCAGTGTGACTGTGCTCCAGTGCCTTCCAGTTCTTTAGCACCCAAAGCAAAAAAGACCTAATTGTGGATGTCCATGAGTTATAAACTATAGTAAATATAAGAGAATACAGGCATACCCCACTTTTAAGTATGCAATGGGGTTTATTTACTAAAGCTGGAAAGTGCAAAATCAGGCTCACTTCTGCATAGAAACCAATGAGCTTCTAACCCCAGCTTGTTCAATTAAGCTTTGGTAATAAAACCTGGAAGCTCATTGGTTTCTATGCAGAAGTGAGCCTGATTTTGCACTTTCCAGCTTTGGTAAATAAACCCCATTGTGTACTTAAAAGTGGGGTATGCCTGTTTGCTGTTGAAGGAAGCTTTTGGGATCATACCCTCTTCACCTTAGTCCAAGCAGTACAAAATGATTGAGAAAGAATTGTAGTTGTGGTCTCATAGCAACCCATCAGGGTTAAATGTAACACGAAAAGAAAAAGCTGAATTATGTAGGTGCTATGGGGCATCACAAAAAAGTTCTACTTTCAGGAGGTTTGGTAAATGTGGCCCTTTGTCAAAGTCTAAACAATATTTTATGGTTTGCAGGGCCGTCTGTTCTCCTACCCGGACACGCACAGGTACCGCTTGGGGCCGAATTATTTGCATATTCCAGTGAACAGTCCTCGGTCAGCCAATGCCTGTCACTACCAGAGGGACGGTCCGATGTGCATGTTCGCTCATCCAAGTAAGAGCACTTTATCTGTGTGTGAGTGGATTGTGTGTGATTTTTTTATTGATATTAAAAGTAAAACTAAAGGCAAACTTTTTTATTTGGGTTGTAATGCCTGGCAACTTTGTTGCCATCTGTGTCCCATTGGGAAGATTTCCCTCTTCCTGTCGCCTAGCAAGAACAAGAAGCAAGAGGAAATCCCTCAAGAGTGACGCAATCCCTGGTTGTCACCAGAAATAATGTTCCCACTGGAAGATTTTTCCTGTATTTCTGTTCTGGTGACAACCCATAATGTCAGATTTTCTTTCACATTTGATGAAAACGAAAAACAGGACAAATAGAGAGCACACATAGATAAAAAATAAATAAATAAACAGGACAAATAGAGAGACTAACAGGAGCACAGACAGCAATAAGAACCTGATAGTGGTGTTAATCCCACTCCACTCTCTAAAACTTGTTTTGCCTACTTTAGGCTGGGTTCACACTGCTGCGGTGGCAGACATCGTATGTGATTCGCAGCGCACTGCTGTTCACATCACATGCGATGTCTGTGCTGTGCGATATCAGCCATACAGATAGTATGGCTGATATCGCACCACATTCGGTCCAAACTCGCACAGGACCCTTTTTTTTTGTTCGGACCAGAATCGGATCGCATGGGTGTTCACACCTATGCGATCCGATACATGTCCGAATTGTTAGTTAGCAGTGCGATATGCGGGCTGAACTGGGGGTGTCATTAACATTGCATGACACTCCCCAGCAGTTCGCATATGGCAGTGTGAACTGCCGTGCAAGTTGGTGCGATGCGGGAACCCGCAGTAAATTCGCTGCGTTCCCGCACCGCAGCAGTGTGAACCCAGCCTCAAGAAGACAAAGGGGGGGGGGGATTTACGAAAACTAGAGTGCAAAATCTGGTGTGGCTCTGCATAGAAACCAATCAGCTTAATTGAACAACCTGAAATTAGAAGCTGATTGGCTAACATGCACAGATGAGCCAGTTTTAGTCAATCTCCCTCAAGGTGAACAGATGGGGCAGTGAATACACCATCTGAACGGTGTTCTTTGACATTAAGAATGAACTCTGCTGTGTCCATATCTAAATATTAATCACTTCAATATGCGTGGTCATGCATCGCTGTACCCAAACAAAACTTTCATAAATGTTTTGAGACAGATAGAGATTTCTTTTGGTGGTATTTAATCACTACTGAGTTTTTTATTTTTTGCTAAACAATGAAAAAAGTCAGAAAATTTTGAAAGCTAAAATGCTTTTAGTTTCGGTTATAAAATTTTGCAAACAAGTCATTTTTCTCCATCACTCATGTGCACTGATGAGGCTGCACTGATGTGCGCTGATGAGGCTGCACTGATGGTCACTGATGAGGCTGCACTGATGGTCACTGATGAGGCTGCACTGATGGTCACTGATGAGGCTGCACTGATGGTCACTGATAGGCGGCATTGATGGGCATTGATAGGTGGCAATGAAGGGCATTGATTGGCACTGTTGGGGCTGCACTGATAATCAGAACACTGGTAATGATCAGTGCCCTGATTATCAATGTAAATATCCTCTGTCAAGCTTGCGCAGTACAGAAGGCCACTCCAGCTGATTTCCCGATCAGCTGGGGTGACGTCACAATAGCGCATGCGCACACCGTAAGAGGCATTTTTCGATGGGAGATTGTGCCTTGCTGTTGCAGGGTGGGTTTAAGGTGTGCTCAAGGTCAAATTTTGTCTGTTTTGCAGGGCGGGTTTTCTGTGTTGAACGGCGGGTTTTGCCTGTGTCTACGGGCAGGTTACTGTCCCGCTATAAGTCGCTGTTCGCCGCCATTACTAGTAAAGAAATAAAATTAAAAAAAATAAATAAAAATATCCCACAGTTTGTAGACGCTATAACTTTTGCAAAAACCGATCAATATACGCTTATTGGGATTTTTTTTAACCAAAAATATGTAGCGGAATACATATTGGCTTAAATCGATGAAGATATTTTTTTACAGTTTTTTTATTGGATGTGTTTCATAGCAGAAAGTAAAAAATATTGTTTTTTTTTTTTTTCAAAATGGTCAGCTCTTTTTTTGTTTATAGTGCAAAAAATAAAAAACGCAGAGTTAACGAAATAACACCAAAAGCAAGCTCTATGTGTGGGAGAAAAGGATAAAAATGTAAATATTAATTTATCTGGGTACCGCGCAATTGTCAGTCAAAGTAACGCAGTGCCGTATTGCAAAAAAATGGCCTGGTCATGAAGGGGGGTAAACCTTCCGGAGGTTAAGTGGTTAATGTAGAGCATGTATGATGTATTGAGCAGTCAGGCAAGGACTGGTGTCTAAGTGGGTTTTGTAGAGCAGATATACAGAGTTCTCATTGTTGCAGCAGTATTCAGTATGAATTCAAAATTGATATCTGTGCCCAACCATGATAAAAACTTATTTATTTATTGACATATGTATGACTGCTATTATATCTCACTGTTTCCATAGGTCACATGCCAAACTATTATCCGAACAGCTTCACACCTCCTCAGGATATACCCCAGCACAAGGAGAGCACCTTCATATCTTCTGGAGATGTTGACCGCCATGACAGCTCTGTAGAGGATAACGTGTCCCAGGTAATGAGGTTGGGGACGGGAAGCAAGGCTAAGATTACCTTAGCTAATATATTGAACTGGAACTGTTCTGTGTTAACTACTGAAAGTAAATATTTTTTTTCTCCAAACTAAAATAAAAAAAGGCATAAAGTTTATGAAACTTTTTACACCCTGGGTTTTTGGGCTGGGGCACCAATATGAATGTATAATTCTATCTAAAAAAAGGGGACAGAGGAATCCCAAAAAAGTGAACCATACTACCAATATAAATTGGAAAATGTATGTTTTATTAAATAACCAAAAACATACACTTATAAAAGCCCTTAATCACTTCAGCCCCTGACCATTTGGCTGGCCAAAGACCAGAGCACTTTTTGCGATTCGGCACTGCGTCGCTTTAACTGACAATTGCGCGGTCGTGCGACGTGGCTCCCAAACAAAATTGACGTCCTTTTTTTCCCCACAAATAGAGCTTTCTTTTGGTGGTGTTTGATTACCTCTGCGGTTTTTATTTTTTGCGTTATAAACAAAAAAAAGAGCGACAATTTTGAAAAAAAAGCAATATTTTTTACTTTTTGCTATAATAAATATCCCCAAAAAATGTATAAAAAAACATTTTTTTCCTCAGTTTAGGCTGATACGTATTCTTCTACATATTTTTGGTAAAAAAAATCGCAATAAGCAGTTATTGATTGGTTTGCACAAAACTTATAGCGTCTACAAAATAGGGGATAGTTTTATGGCATTTTTGTTAATAATTTTTTTTTACTAGCAATGGTGGCGATCAGCGATTTTTATCATGACTGCGACATTATGGCGGACAGATCAGACACTTTTGGCGTAATTTTGGGACCATTCACATTTATACAGCGATCCGTGCAATTAAAAATGCATTGATTGCTGTGTAAATGTGACTGGCAGTGAAGGGGTTAACCACTGGGGCAGTGAAGGGGTTAAGTGTGTCCTAGGGAGTGATTCTAACTGTGGGGGGGCGTGGCTATGTGTGACATGACACTGATCACCGCTCCCGATTACAGGAAGCTGTGATCAGTGTCCTGTCACTAGGCAGAACGGGGAAATGCTTGTTTACATCAGCATTTCCCCGTTCTTCCTCTCCGTGAGACGATCGCGGGCATCCCCGCGGACATCGAGTCCGCGGGACCCGCGATCACACTCATGGAGGTCACGGCGTGCGCGCGCGTGCAAACTGCTTCTTACAGGGCAACGTACCGGTACGTTAATATGCCTGTACGTGGCCTTCTGCCGACGTATATCGGCGTGAGCCGGTCGGCAAGCGGTTAAGGGGAAATTAAGCGTACATTTCATCCCTCTGTTTTGAATGTTAACCCATTCCCACCAGTACACATATATGTGACAGCATGGTGGGCCCTAACGCTTAACTACCACCTACTGTATATCTCTTTTTTGCTGGGAGCACTCAATCGGGCACCCCCAGCGCTGTGACAACGCTATCACCGATAGCTCACGGTCACCTAGCAAGGATTGGGAGCCAGTAGGATAAGCTCACGATCATGTGATTGCTGTGACAGCCAATTGCAGTGATCATATGATCAAGGAAGCCCATGCATGCCTGACAAAGATGACAGCCGTTCAGCATTACAGTCATCTTAAAGGGGGGCACAGCAGAAGGTAGGTAAGGATGAATTTCTCTACAGTGCCTGCAGCTACAGAAGTGAGTGAAGGCCTATTTTAAAGTTCTTTTTATTGCTTATTCGAAATGTGTAAATATTTGAATATGCATAATCTGGGCACAGTTGTGCTTCAAAGAATTAGTTCACCTTTACAGAAAAATTGTAACGGTGAACATCCTCCCTGCTGTACTTACCTCCAGGGTTCCTGAGCTGTCAGCACCCCAGCAGCTGCTCCAGTGGTTCTGGGATTTAAAATCAATGCAAATATAAAAGATTAATAACCCCAGTAGTGGAGAAGATACTGATCTCCTCCTGCCAGAAGACTCAGATCCCTTGTGCAGCAAATACAGTGGCAATCGTTGTTGTTTTTTTTTAATGATTGAAAACTCTCATTACCAAAATGTAAAACCAAATAAATATGTACAATGTCGCCTTGTATATGTGCATTAAGGTGATGCTAATAACATTACTGTAATAGAATATCATCATGAGTGACATGAGGTTTGGTTTTAGGTGAAAGCTTTCTACAGAAGAACCCTGAACTCAGAGCAGCGCCAGAGACTGTGCGAGAATATTGCTGGTAGCCTAAAGGATGCTCAGCTCTTCATCCAAGAGAGAGCGGTAAGTCACATTATTAACACAATGACCAGAGAGAGAGAGTCTCAAAGGGAACAGCCACTGATTTGCTCTCCTTTAGAAGACCAGTGTCAACAGAGAGTACCCTGTATTTAATGTTTATTTGTGAATTAAAGGTTATATACTGTATATAACAAGAAAAAAAAAAGGGTATAACAGTGAGCAAACAAAAAAAAACATGGTCTCATTTCCCTTTAAATTCATTTTACAAGGTCTTTTCCATTTATTTATTTATTTTAGACATGTAAAAAGGCACACTTTTATGCGTCTTAATGGTTTAAAAACAAGGTTTCTGTACATAGTTTTTTAATTGTATACACATAAATAAGCAAGTTTCACCTCTATAAGGTCTCTTTCACACTTGCAGTAATGCTTGCCACCCTCTGAAAAATAATCAATGGTGGCTCACTTTTTAGAGAGCGATAAAAAGGCAGCTGGCACTACTGCCACATCCTGATGCTTTTTTTTAAACCTTTTTTTACAATTTACATTGCGGAACCAAGCTGCAACTGCAAGACAAGCATTTAGCCTTCTGTTGTGGTGTGGCTTAATTACACTCCAGTTTGACAGGCAGTACTGCCTGAGTTGTGCCTGCAAAGCATGTGTACAGTCCCGTCCAGACGTAATGTTATAATTCGGGTGGGCGGTCGGGGGGGGGCTCTTTTTACCGCCCCCGAGCCGCCTGTGTGAAAGAGCCCTTAGCCCACGTTCACACTGAACACGGCTTTGAAATCATGTGAGTTCATCTGAACTTGCACGATTTCAAAGCTGATTTCAGTCCGACATCGGGGGGCTACTTGAAAGACATCTGTGTGAGTTCATGCATCATGAAATCGCCCCCGAAGTCGCCAAAAGTAGTGCAGGAACTACTGTTGGAAATCGGTGCGGCACTGCAAATTTGGCATCGCACCGATTTGGACACTCCTATTGCCGGCAATAGGCTCCGATTTGACATGCTATTTGACCTGTCAAATTGAATTTCAAATCGCGCCGATGTGAACGGGGGCTCAGTGCAAGTTATGCAGGCATGTCTGAAAGCAAAACACTTTCTATATGGCTGAAATCGACCTCAGCAGTTGTTGACTAGGGATATCTGATAACCGCAGGTAACACAGATAGACTCTAGAACTGAAATCTCCAAATTGCTAAAAATAAATAAGTAAAAAGTATGGTCAAGCAAGCATCAAAAAATGTAAGCTATGCCAAAATAACTAAAATAAGAAAGAAATATATATATATACACACACATATATATGTATATGTGTGTATACAGTGCCTTGAAAGAGTATTCATACCCTCTAAAATTTTCCACAACGTAAATGTATTTTATTGCGATTTTATGTGATAGACCAACAGAAAGTGGAAGGAAAATGATAAACGGTTTTTAAAATTTTTTACAAAAAAAAAATATGTGAAAAGTGTGTCGTGGACCTCCTAATTCCAAGTGTCATCACCTGGTTTGTTAAATTCTAATGGAGAAATAAAGCTTAGAATTCCATCATGTGTTGCTTACAACCAACCACAATCGGATGTCCATTACTGCAGTCTGGGGGCACACAAAACAATTCACGAATAAAGAATTATTCCAGTTCTCTCTGTTATAAGTGAACTCCGCTGGGATGAGGCAATTGCTAGCTTCTTGCACCTCATGATGATTTCAGTGGGAAGTTCTCCCTGTCAAATTCCCTAGATTTGCTGTTGACTACCTAGGGCCCTTATTCTACCTTCTACATGAGCGGTGATCCCAGGCATTCTTACACCTGCCAGTCTCATTAATATAAAGTGAATAAAAGCCCAACAGGGATGGTGGAAGCCCCTCATAATGTGCAGACCTGGAAACTTAGCGCAGAGATCTCACCACTGGAATCCCTAAAATACAAAAACAGCTGTTGGGTAATTCAGTATCTGCCAAAGACTGAAATGAACTGTCTTGGCTGGACTGTTCTTTTAAATCATGATTTGTCTAACATTTATTTTTTGATCAGGTGAAAAACTTCAGTGATGTTGACCCAGAATTTGGTTCCCGTATTCAGGCCCTTCTGGATAAGTACAATGCCGCCAAAGGAAAAGAGGTGGGTGTCTTTTTAAATACAGTAATGCACATTTTAACCCCAGTGTAAGAAATGTCATCACTGCGGGTGCTAAATGACAGAGATTGACATCCAAAAGAAAAGATGCATGGGGCTCATAATAGAGCTCAATGTTCTTGGACCCTTTAGTGCAGCCTTTCTCAACCTTTTTGTCTCAGAGGAACCCTTAAAATAATATTCAGGTCTCGATAAACCTCTGCTAAAACCAATTTATTGGGGGTCAGTGTAAAAAAATGCTCCTTACAGTGGTGGTCATTGAGAAGAATCACCCTTACATTGGTGGTCAGTGGGAAGAATGTTCCTTACTTTGGTGGCCAAAGTGCGTCTTACATTGTTGGTCAGTAGGAAAAATGCCCCTTACATTGGTGGTCATTGAGAAGAATGACCCTTATCTTTGTGGTCAGTGGGAAGAATGTCCCTTACATTGATGGTCAGTGGGAAGAATTCCCCTTACATTAGTGGTAAGTGGGAAGAATATTTCTTACATTGGTGGTCAGTGGGAAGAATTTTCCTTACATTGGTTGTCATTGAGAAGAATGGTCCTTACATTGGTGGTCAGTGGGAAGAATGCTCCTTACATTGGTGGTCGTTGAGAAGAATGCTCCTTACATTGGAGGTCAGTAGGAAGAATGCTCCTTACATTGGTGGTCAGTGGGAAGAATGCTTCTTACATTGGTGGTCATTGAGACGAATGCTCCTTACATTAGTAGTCAGTGAGAAAAATGCTCCCAACATTGGTGGTCAGTGAGAAGCATGTTCCTTACATTGGTGGTCAGTGAGAAGAATGCTCCTTACATTGGTGGTCAGTGAGAAGAATGCTCCTTACATTGGTGGTCAGTGAGAAGAATGCTCCTTACATTGGTGGTCAGTGAGAAGAATGTTCCTTACATTGGTGGTCAGTGAGAAGAATGTTCCTGACATTATTGGTCAGTGGGAAGAATGTGCCTCTTCCAATGTTAGTCAGAATGCCACCCTTACGAAAGTTTGGTGTCATGCCACTGACTCTGCCAATTGGTGTTGGGTTTGGAACTATGCAAGCACCATGGGAGGTCAATCAGCCACAGTTTAAGGAACACTTAGCAACTTCTGGAGGTATTTTAGGGTTTCACAGAACCCTGGTTAAGAAGGGCTGCTCTAATGACTAAAGATTGGATTTAAGGAAATCATACAGTCCACTGACAAAGCTAATCTAATTCCCTTCAGGGTGGTGAGTAGGAACAATGCCCTAAATGCAAATCTGTATAACCTAATCCAGTACTGCAGGATCAATCTGGAGCCCCAGCCCAGTAATATACACTTTAAGTTCTCTTATTTGTTTTGCCATTGCTACCTAATGTGCTGAGCATTACACAGGCTGAAGTTGAACTCTAGCCTTACCTTAATCCTTGCACAGTTGTACAGGCTCCCCTCCTGGACTCTGATTTCACTGCACACTGTGAGATTCTAACAAGATGCATTAGAAGCTGCAGCAAGTCAGATAGGGCCCACTTCATTTCCTGACTGCGGACATCCTGACTGTCTCTGGCCCGCCCCTTTCATTCAGTGAATTTAATTTTTTTCCATTATGGAGGCTCAGCATTATGTGTGGGTCTTGTCTCCGGTGGTCCTCATTAAAATTCAGGAAATCTCCAGCCAGACACTCACCAATTAAGCCATTTTTATATTGCTACTCCTCCTAAAAGCCAGCCCATAGGGCTTGCATTAGGGCGGACAACTCTGGAGAAGAGTACTGAAGCAGGGTGATGTGATGTTGTCAGAAAGGACAGCACCCTGCTGACTCCTCCCACCAGTCCTGCTCTACCTGCATTGCATAGAATAGCACAGAGACACAGTGATAACATTACTGGGTCTAAAATAAGGTCTGTAATAACAATGTAAAGGCTTTATTAAAAATGTCATTGGCATGTTGATGAGGGGAAAAAGAAGAACCAGGGGAGGCAAAATATTAACAGATTAAACCTCAGCTTTAAAGTGGCCGAGCCTTGGCAGGAGGAGCAGATGTTCAAACATTCAGAACTGTGGGATACCTGCAGCGGCTGGATGTGGCAAAACAGCAGTGTTTGAATAATAACTGAGTATATTTTATATTTTTTCCCTTTCCTGTAGGAACCTCTGCATAATTATACTCGCTACGTGTGTCAGAAGGCGCAGTAGGGGAGCCGAAAACTTCTACGGACAGAGAAAGGAAGAATAAGTTCTCATTTCATTACTAAAGCCTTAATGTTCCTACAATTTCATAACTAAGCATATCAAGGTTTTTTTATGATAAGAGTTGTAAAAGTTAAAATAAGATTTGTTTATTTAAGTTATGGATAGATTGGAGAATTTCAAGTATAGTGAGAAAGTTTTAGAATCTCTGTCAAGATTGTATTGCTGTCTGATTCCCCATGAGTGAGATTTCCTCCTACTTCCTATCCAGATGACAGAGCAGGAAGTGACATCTTTAAACAGGGACACCGATAGCACTTAAAAACCCGACCACCCTAATCAAAGCAAAACAAAAATGTGTTTATGCAGTTGTACTTTCTAGACCGCCTACATGGAGTTTTTTTTATCAACCAAGGAAAGTTAATGGTTGAATCTGTTTCTTATTATTTTAGAAAATGACATTGTTAACAATCATTTAAAGTAAAACTCCCTATTTCCACACACTTCGTTCATTTGGGCCAGCAACTATGTCCCTCACTAACCTGTGAGGCTGCTGGGTGGCGGTATAAACTGTATGTAGCTGCAGCTAAATACGGCATGCCGCATTGTGTTCCGGGTGTGAGTCGAAACTTCCTGTTTCATACCCGGAACACAGAGTCTACTGCAGCGCCGCTCAGCCTCTCAGAGCAAGCAATGTATTCTATCAATGAATACAAAGCTTCTTCTGGTTTTTCTGAGTCAGAGAGGCAGGCTGATGACGTCACAACCTCTGACTCAGCCAATCAGAAGAATCTTTGTATTTATTGATAGAATACATTGCTTGCTCTGAACGGCTGAGCGCCACTGCGGTAGACTCTTCTGTGTTCTGGGTATGAGTCAGGAAGTCTCGGCTCGCACCCGGAACACAATGCGGTATGCTGTATGTAGCTGCAGCTACATAGTTTATACCGCACATCCAGCGGCCTCACAGGTTAGTGGGGGACATACGGTAGTTTATTTTGGCCAGCTTGTACTGTGTGTGGAAAGATGAAGATTTACTTTAATAAGTACTTTGAAGAATGAGCCATACTACAGTGTCAACAGTAGAGAAATAAGTTTAGGAGACATATACAGAAGAGTATGGGGGTATGCTGTCTTTTATCATTAGGGTGGGATATTGCTAGTGCCCAGTAGAGTTATGCGTAAATGTCAATAAAAAGATTTGAAGGCAATCTGAAAACCTGAAGGTGATAAAAAGGATTGAAAGAAGAGAGTAGAAAGTTAAAAAAGGTAAATTAATACTAGGGCAAATGATGATGCAGATAGGAGGGATAAGAAGTGACAGGGGAAGGCTTGCAATAGACGTGACCAGGTCTTTCCATTGGAAGTGGGGAGCAGTCATAAGAGCATGTCCAATTCAATTCCTTTGTATAGAGAAAGTTTAATGTAGGTTAGAGGATAAGGAGTGAGAATTAGACAGGTTCATCCATATGTTACATTGGGACACATGCCTCTCTTCAGTTGTTATTGTTGGTCCGTATCTCCTCCATTCTTATGATATTAGTCATGGTATCTACCATAAAATTAAAGGTTGGGTGATACTGGTGTCCCAGTACAGAGGGATGATCTGTCTAGATGTAGAGATAACAAGGCATAGCAGCCTTTTTTTCTGGTTGGAACTAATACCAAGGAGGATGGATAATTGAGGTATATCTGGGGTGGGGTGGCCAAGAAAGGTTTAGACCTAATTTGTCAATAATTGTTCTGCCCAATTGGTATCCACTCAGACATTTTTCATGTGGGATGGAAAGCCCATTGACCTGATGACCACATCTGCTCATGTGCGTCATTATGATGCCCACCAACTGTTTGAGATTTAGTTGAGCTGCTGAACAACCATATTCATAAATGCTTAAATTCAACCCTGACTTGAATCAGCTGATCTTGGATCTAAAAGTCTATGACCAGTTAAAGGTTTTATTGCTGTTAGCTATTATCTGTTTGAGAATATATATCATTTGCGTTCCTGTTGTTAATCAGAAATAAAATGTTATCTTTTTCCTCTGCATATTGTGTGAATTAAAGAACCACTGATCTAAAAAATGTGATATTCCCAGTGTATATATTTGTATGGGTCAAAAGGTTTTAACAGCCAATGCAGGGTTTTTCAAGGAAACCGGTCTTTTACCATTGTGGCTAAGGGGTCCAACAAAGTAAAATGGTTGTATTGTTTAAAATTACCTGGTATTTATTCAAATAGATGCAGTACGGGTAATGCCTCCAGGATTTCCATACATTCAAGTGACACCGTCTTCTGGACAAATAAGAATTGTCTTCTAAATAATTTTCTTGGGCTGTATATTTAGATTTTATATACAGTATAGTCATTTAACTTCTGTTTAAGCACAGTTGCTAGCAGTGGTTGGCTGTACTAGGGTCGTCGGTTCGAATCTCAACACGGCACTACCTGCACAGAGTTTGCATATTCGTCCTCTGCCTGCGGTTTCCTTCCACACTCCAAAGACATGCTGGTAGGTTAATTGGATCCTGCCAAAAGCAGCCCTAGTATGAATGTAAGTTTGGGAGCTTAGATTGTAAGCTCCTTGAGGGCAGGGACTGATGTGAATGTGCACTTAATGTGTAAAGCGCTGCATAAATTGATAATGCTATATAAGTACCTGTCATAGGCGTGCGCAACCTATTGCATTAGGGTGTGCACCCTTAAGCTCAAACACATATGCATGTGTATGTGCCTACACATATATGACCTCGGCACATTGATCTCCCTGCCGGCACAGTGAAAGAGAAGAGCATAAACACTTTTCTTATGGCAGAGCAGGTAAGAGGGAGATCTTTATCATGTTCCTGCTGTTACACAGAGCGATTACAATAATGCGCATGGGGTGATTAGGGTGTGCCTGGGCACACCCAGCACACCCTGTGCGCACGCCTATGGTACCTGTAATGAATAAATTATAATATCATTATACAGGATTTATATAGTGCCAACAGTTTGTGCAGCACTTTGCAACAGGAGACTAGACAGTACAGTTACAATACAATTCAATACAGGAGGAATCAGAGGGTGCTGCACATTAGAGCTTACAATCTAAAAAGGAGGGTCACGTGATACAAAAGGTAATAACTGTGGGGGGATGAGTTGATGGAGAAAGTGGAAATACAGTTGTTGGGTGGAGGCAGGATAGGCTTCTCTAAAGAGATGAGTTTTCAGGGATCACCTAAAAGTGGACAGAGTAGGAGATAGCTAGACAGATTGGAGTAGGGAGTTCCTTAGGATGGGAGAGGCTCTGGAAAAGTCCTTAAGGCGAGCATGGGAGGAGGTAACAAGGGAACTAGAGAGCAGGAGGTCTTAGGAATAACAAAGAGAGCAGTTTGGTATTTTGATACTAGGTTAGTGATGTAGCTGGGGGCCGAGTTGTGGATGGCTCTGTAAGTTATTGTTAATATTTTGAATTTGATTTATTGGGTGTGTAGCAGTCAGTGGAGGTATTGGCAGAGAGGGGTAGGAGACACTGAACTGTTGGTAAGGTGGATGAATCTGGCAGCAGCATTCATGATGGACTGAAGGGGGAAAAGCCTTTGTAAAGGTAAACCAATCAGAAGGGAGTTGCAGTAGTCGAGGTGAGAGATAACCAGGGAGTGGATTAGAAGCTTTTTGGTGTCATTGGTTAGGAAGGGGCATATTTTGGAGATGATACGATGGTTGAGGTGGCAAGCTTTGGATAGTGATTGGATGTGGGGCCAAAAGGATAGTTCAGAGTCCAGTATAACATTTAGAACCTTGGCATGCGGGAACGAGTTGATGGTTGATAGAGAATTCAGTAGAAGGGGCACATGGGAGAGGAAATATTATAAGCTCAGTTTTGGATAGAATGAGTTTGAAGAAGTGGGGTGACATCCAGACTGACACTGTATGCCAGTCAGTAAATTAGTGATGTGTGAGATGACTGATGTTGTGAGCTGAGGGGTAGAGAGATGGATTTGGATGTCATCAGAGAAATATTGAAAGCCATGGGAGGCTATCAACTGACCCAGAGAGGGGTTATAGTTCAAGATTAGGAGAGGTCCAAGAACAGAACCTTGGGAAAGGAAGAGGAGAGGAGGAAGTAGAATTGTAAGTTACACTGAAGGTGTGGTGGGATGGGTTGGATGAGAACCAGCAAAGAGCACAGTATCAGAGACCAAAAGAGTAAAGCTTTTTGAGAGGGAGGGGGTGGTCAACCATATCAAAGGCAGCCAAAAGGTCCAGAGGTACAGAATAGTATCCTCTGGTTTTAGCTGTTAGTAAATTGTTTGGGTTTTAGGAGAGCAGTTTCTGTGGAGTGCTGAGGGTGAAATCCAGAATGAAGGAGATCAAGAAGGTTATTCTTTATGAGGTGATCAGGCGTTCAAGGACTTTGGAGGAGAAGAGGAGCAAGGAAATGGGGTGTATTTCAGCAAATTACTTCTATATAGTGATGGTAATACGAATTACGAAAAAAAACTGATTTATATTACATTCCCTACTCTGCCAGCTCACAAATAGGCAATGCCTGACCCAAGATGGCTGCTCGAGTCACATGGGATGGCAGCATCCAATAGGATCGCTTCCCCAGTGACCCAGGAAACCATAGAGGAACCATGTTCCTCCTGACTTCTCAGGCTGCTGTGCTGCTGCGGAATAGCTTCACCTGCAGGGGAGAAAGTAGACTGCACCTGCCTACAAGCTGAACAGCTTGGTCTGTTATAAACAAAGTTGAGAAATAATAGACTTACTGGCAGAATAACCAGGTGACACTAAAGGGAAAAAAAATAAAAAGAGGAAACTAATGCAGTCACCACTGCAATATAATATGGTTTTGTTTTGGCTTTAAAACCACTTTATAACTGAACCTTAATTACTTCTTATTTTATAATGATACAACTGAAAAAAACAATATTGAGAGGAAAAATACCAACCCTTAGTATCCCTTTAGGTTTGCAAAATTCTTTACAATTCTTTACTTTTTTTTACCAAAGATGAAACAGTACAGTAAACTTAGGAAAATTGCAGAGAATGCCATCTTAACAAGTAACAAGTTGCTTGCATTCTCACCTCAGACTGAGCAGACTGAGAGGCAGTGATACTATACCACATTAATGGCCTTCTAATGCCATTTAGACGTCTGGAGTCGAGCACATCCATGTTGGGGCAGGGAAGGTTTTGGTAGAATTTACCAGGCCTTGGTCTCCCTAAGGTTGCAAACCACTGGTCTAGATGTTTCTGTATACAAATGTACACTAACAAAATTTGCAGTTACCTGTTATAAGATTGCAACAGGCCACGATTATTCTATATATGTCTACTATACAAACACTTTCTCTTTTAATAAATACATATATCAAGACTGTATCTCTATTTACATTGCTTTATTGTACAAAAACATATACATGTTAAAGACCATGGTATATCCAAAGCTTATTAAAATATGGTCCCACTCCATTACCCCCTTGTCCAACAAATGGTATTCCAAAACGTAACACATAAGCCTGTGAGTTGTATATACTGTTTTGAATTTGGTCAGTCAATTCTAATCCAGTAATCCAGGAAAAGGATACAATATTATATAGTACAGTATATGCATAGGAAGCATACTGTATATAGAAAAAAAAACATAAGCATAGAATAATAGACATATATAGACAGGGCTGGTGCCAAAACCATGGGGCCCCATACATCAACCCCACACACACACAGTTTACCATGCTTCAGTTATGAATGAATACAGTGAGTGATTGGTAATGATCACTGATTGTGTTCATTTAGGAAAGGAAGGGGCTGGTAAATGTGACATATTTACCAGACACTTTCTGCACTTTCTATCCTGAAGAATCCTATTGTATGCTTGCAGCTGCCGATGGGAAGGAGAGAAGGGAAGCTGACAGCACTGTGGGGATAGGGGGGGCACACAGGGGGCTTGGACAGCAGGGGGAAACATTTTGTGCACAGGGAGGGTGATCTGTTCGGCAAGGGGGGGGGCAATTACTCTAACTGATCCCCTGTATAGCTCTCTCTGCAGCAGCTGAAAGCCGGTGGGAGGGAGAGGAGAAGAAGCCAGCTTTCAGCTGCTGCAGAGAGAGCCATACAGGGGATCGGTTCCAGTAATTGCCCCCCCCTGTCATACTGATCAACCTCCCTGCCCACATCTGAATGACCCAGTGGCCCCCCAGCTGACCTGGGCCTCATACATACGGTGCTACCCCCTTATCTACAGCCCTGTATATAGAATATGAAGAATATGAAGGAGGATGAAGAGTAAGCAAAAACTTATCGACAATTATTAAATATAATGTTTTACAATTTTGAAAAACAAAACATTTTTTGGAAAATTTAGGCAGGCTAGAGGCTGAAATTTAGTGGTAACTTTATTAATATTAAATTAAAAAATGACTTGTTTGGCAGTTATATATTTTATATCATATACAGTATGTTGTAAAGAACTTGTATTTTTCTTTTAAGTTTCTATGGGCTAGTGCAAGGGTCTTCAACTATGGCCCTCCAGTTGTTCAAGAACTACAATTCCCATCATGCCTAGCCATGTCTGTGAATGTCAGAGTTTTACAATGCCTCATGGGATGTGTAGTTCCGCAACAGCTGCAGGACTCCTGGGCTAGTGTATCCAGGCATTTGTATTTTGCTTCAGTTTGTAATTTTGCATTTTTGAAAGATGAAAAATGCACTCTGTGTGCACAATCGTTAAAAGAGGACCAGTCATGATTGTGCATATGCAAGAATCTAAATATTTAGTCTTAAATACAAAGCCTTATCTCACCCGTGTATTTTGCTTTGAAAAAAATTCCCAAAGGCAGCAGAAGGAAACCCAATTAAAATAAATAGGAAGGCAAACATTGCTAACTTCCATATCTGTATCCAAATCAATCTGAAGACTGGGAGCGTAGGCAAAAATGTCACCCTACTCTTCTGGTAGTTCAGGTCATAGGTGTATGGATCCAGAGGGAGTAAAATGCAAGTATACATAACACTAGGCCATTAACAAAAATGCACACACTGTTTAGGGTCTGCGGTAATGAAACTATAATAGGAGGTATGGAAGAGGTCACTGGATACCAACTCTCTAATTTTGGTATGTTATAGAAGTCCTATGAGATGGGCAGTGACTCTGGTTAGGCACTTTCTATCCACAAAGGGGTCTCATATGTAGACCAAGGAGATAAGGAGTGCCAAGAATATTGTCCAATACATGTAATACTTTATATGAAATAAAATAGACAAGCCAAAGCATTTTGAGCATTCCAAGAGTCGTCCTTCATCAGGACTCAATGTGCTGGTTTTATACCCGTATTGAATGCTGGACTCAGAGTAGACGTAGATAAGATTCTTCTAAAGTAGAAGGCATTCCCAGTTCCAAATGATCTTATCTGCTTCTACTATGTGTCCAGAATTTGTATATAAAACCAGCACATTGAGCATTGAGCCCCAATGAAGGGAGACCCTTGGAATGCTCAAAATGCATTGGCTTGTCTCTTCCATTTCATATACATTAATAAATGTACAGTATTTTAAACAATATTCTTGGTGCTCCCTATCTCCTTAATGCCTCAAGATGGTACTTCCCCAAAATGTGTTGGTCTATATATATACATACATACAGTATATGCGCTCTTTATCTTCCAAGTATCCCTTGGAACCTATTATACACAGCCATGTACTTGCTTCTGTCAACATTATGATGTGTGGATAGCTACGTGGTTTTCCTTTACCGCCTTGCCATCCTAAGTCACCTATGTTGACAATGCAGAAATCTATTCTTTAAACAGAAGAAACCCAGCCATTCCCAGAATCCATCTGAACTCATGAGGTGCCCGGATCTTCATACTCTGGGCTCCAACATTGCGACAATTAGGCTTTGAAAATCACTCCCAACTTAATTTCATGGAGGGCTCTGTTTCTGGACTAAATTCAAGACTATGGAAGTCAAGAGCCCATGCATATTACAGTACTGTGTTTATATTGCTCTATCCACCGCTTTGAGTTCTTGGGGGGGAGGGAAATAACTGCATAAATACAAATTATTATTATTATCACTGCCCTGGTTTACTGAACTTGAAAATCTTGAGCTTGAAAGTTGATATAATACTGGTGGAATGACTAAGTTCACCCTTCTGCCTGGGAAGAGTAGGAATTTGATTCATGGAATCTACACCTTTGTGCCATAGCAGACATTGTTCTGAGCACTCGATGTCAGTGCCAACCATAGGCATTCTTGCCGAACTTGTACACCAGCCTCCTGTCCACCCGTTCCAGGATGCCTGTCTTGTAGTAGTGCCTGTAATGACAATAAAGGTGCATCAGAAGTCATAAGCACTGTTTCTCAGGTCTGTAGGGAGGCAGCCTTTCAGGTCATTTTGAGTCAGTTCAGTTAATATAGAGATAATGAATCACAATCTTGGAAAGCCACAAAATTAATGTCCGAGTATTATGTTACGAGTACTGAGATGAAATGAAGGAAAATAAAAATTCATTGTACTGAGAATACTTTGATGTTGCATATACCTATATATCTAAACTTTCCAATGGATTTTTATCACTAATGAAAATAAACAATTCTATGCAAGCCATTCTTCCCCCAACTGCACTAAAGCTGAAAGGCCAGTATTATATTTAGAAAAACAGTCAAATCTGGGTTGGCATTTTTTTACATAGTTACATTGGTCCAGCTTAAACCAATGCACAATGTAACCAGGCATAAACCATACCTGTGGAATCCCTCTAGAAGGTGGACATCATTATAGTAGATACCCCTAGTCCAGTGATCTCCACTAGCTTCTGGGTCCTACGCCAAGCAACTACCCTTCTGCATTCTGAACACAGGAGCTCAGGCACTAAGCACGGGTGCCATTCAGGGAATGCTTTGCAATTTTTTAATAAATGCAAAGCATTCTCTAATTAGATGAGGTGGCAAGCGTAACATAACCCGCCCACCCTATACATGTCATGCAACTGGTCTACCCAAATGATGCTAGAAAATTAACACAGCAAGAAGTGGCAAACCTGATTTAATTCACAAATAAATGAACTGGTGGGGGGGGGGATTACGAGGGTCTCGTAATCTGAATACAAAGTTTAACCCGGGTACAACTCCCTCACTCCACTCCAGCCATCAACCTCGTGCCCTCCTCCGAAAGCAGAATCCCCTCTTGCTTCTCTCATTAATCAATACCATAGAGATGACCCTCACCTCATAGCCCGGCTAAGCTTTTCATAATTCATCCTGTTGTTGCGCTTCCTCTGACCCCACAACTGCGCCAGAGCTTCAGACTTCACCACCCGGAAGATGCCCTGCTCCTGGTCCTCCCAGTCCAAGGTGCCATGATTGTCTTCGGGTGACAAGAGAAGGTCACGGATGAATTCCCACAGGTGAGGATTGTGTAAACCTGAAACAGAGAAATTTTCTTCACTTAGCCCATATATTCATAAGTGTCCGTATTGCTTGTGCCAATGTATTCAAATGCGCCCTTGATCCCAAGACGAAGACACATGCAAAGCTTCAATCTCCAAATGTGCTCTGAAGTGCCCCTATACAAACTTGCACTCACCAGACAATTTTGACCCTCTGAAAATAGATCAAATTGCGCCTTTTGGGTCAAGCCCCTTATTTCACACCACCACACATCCCATGGTTTACAGGTCTGTATCCACTTTGTGTCATATACAGCTCCAGGTTAAGGGGAAACAATACCAAGAAAAGACATCATTGCGCAAGCAGCCAAATTTATTAAAACCACACCATTACATGTACATAATTGCACTCACTTGCTACTGTGCCAATGTGTGTCCAACAGGATATTACGTGGCCAAAAGTGATGTGAGGACCGGAAGTACCCGACGCAACGTGTTTCGTCCGAATTGGACGTCCAACGTCCTCAGAAAGCTTTGTGTGCTTTGCACGTGTCTTTGTTTTGGGATCGTGGGCATATTTTAATGTATTGGCACAAGTAAGTACACTTGTGAATATATGGACTGTTTATTATATTAGTTTTTTTTAGTACTAATTCATCACAATTGTGTATTTACATGTAAGGCTTTTTTGTGACACTTGTGGACAATGGTATGTACGTGTTTTGATATTCCTATATATGTACCATTTGCTTATCACTGCAGCGTGGTTTACTGTCATAAAATCTATGCTGAATTTGTATTTTAGGCACATTTTTTTAACTGCAGCAGCTGTCACTTTTTTCTGTTTACCGTTTATTTACGCAGTTTTATCATGTTTATCAAACAACCATTAGTGCAGGAGAACACATTTAAAGGTTTAGTTCAACTGTATGTTGTAATATGTTGGATGTGAGCTTGTTGGCGGTAAGTCCGATCATGTGTACGAGGCTTCATTGTCTCTCTGGTGTCTTAACATTAGGCTCTAGGTCAGGGATCCTCAAACTACAGCCCCCCAGCTGCATGATGGGAATTGTAGTTCCTGAACAACTGGAGGGCCATAGTTTGAGGACACCTGCTCTAGGTAATTAAAAAAAAAAATGTAGAAAAAAAATGCGTTTTTCTTTGTTTGGGTTATAACATTTTGCAAAAAAAAATCTTCATGAATTTAGGTCAAAATATATACTGCTACATTTCTTTGGTGAAAAAACCCACATCAAAGTGTATTATTCAGTATGCAGGAAAGTTATAGAGTATATATATATTTATATAAATCGATTAATCCTAATGTACTGACGCTAACTAATTTCTTGAGGCCCGAAAATGAGAGAACAGTACACATATCTTCCAAATGACCCCTTTTTAAAAAGTAGACAGACCAAGGTATTTAGTAAGAGGCATGAGAAGTTTTTTGTCACAATTTTTGGGAAAATGAAGAAATACATTTTTTTTTTAAATGGTTCACATACTGTCACCAGTACAGTACAGCATCACACTGACTGGTGACAGTATGTAAAAAAAAAAAAAAAAAATCATCTTTTTTAAATTTTTTAATGTATTTTTTTTTAATCTATATATTTTCTTTTTTATTACTTTTCTTTTTTTTCCATTTTTTTTACATACAGTGACCAGAGCAATACAGTGTTACCATAGTAACACTGTACTACTCTTGAGAGTTGATCAGATTTTTTTTTTTTTTCACACTATGGTTGCTTATGACTGTGAATTTTACAGTTATAAGCAACCATTTTTTCTGAATGAAAACTTTTCATTCAGTGTTTACTATTGTGATTAGCTGTGATTGGCAACAGCTACTCACATGGTACAGATGGGCTGTGATTGGCCTTGTCTGCACCATGTGATCACTGTGACCAATCACAGAGCTCATCACATTCATGCCATTCATTGTGTACTAATGTGATGAGCTCTGTGATTGGTCACAGTGATCACATGGTGCAGACAAGGCCAATCACAGCCCATCTGTACCATGTGTACAGATGGGCTGTGATTGGCCTTGTCTGCACCATGTGATCACTGTGACCAATCACAGAGCTCATCACATTAGTACACAATGAATGGCATGAATCCAACCCATTCATTGTGTACATTTGTCATGTGATCTGCTGGCAGCGGGCCAGTACAGTGATCTCTCGTTAGCTGTGTCTTGTGGACACTGAGGGTGACAGAACGTGCCAGAGCATCATATAACATCCTCCCATGATAACAGGGGTCCTGCTCAGCTCTTACAATAGGATGAGCGGGAAGGGGTTAAAGTAAAGAAAAGGCAGTACAGCGCTTAAAATAAATGTAAAGGCTAAAATAAAAGTCCAACATGAACCAACTGTAGACAATTATCCAGTGATTCCTCCGGTGATTCAGGTGACATGGAAAAACGAAAGGTGACTATAGTGACACACATGGACCTCCACCTTCAGTGACACCAGCTGCTCACCTCAATGGATGGACCCCTGAGTGAATCAGTCAGGTCAAAAACAGCAGTTCCCTCACAGGGACAATACCACAGGAAGACAGCAACAGCAGCAGCAGCAGCTTGGAAATGTCAGCTCTCAATAGTCAGCATACAGGCAGATGATCACATGTAAAAAATTCAAGAAAGGATCTAGTGCTCTCCGTATGATACTAAACCAGTTTATTAAAAGATATACCGTATATACTCGAGTATAAGTCGAATTTTTCAGCACATTTTTTTGTGCTGAAAGTGCCCCCCTCGACTTATACTCGAGTCAAGCACTTTTCTGCAGCAAAAAATTTCATTTTCCGAACCGACTTTGGGGCCCCGTATCTCAGGGCCACTTGGTGCTAGAAACTCCAAATTTGGTATGCAAACCCAATGGACCTGGTACCACAACATATCCAAAGCTGAAGTTCCTAGCCCTAAGTGGCCCCGAAATACGGGGCCCCAAAATCGGTTCGGAAAATGTCATTCTCTGCTGCAGAAAAGTGCTTGACATTTTCTGAACCAATTTTGGGGCCCCATATCTTAGGTCCACTTAGTGCTAGGAACCCCAAATTTAGTGTACAAACCCAGTGGAACTGGTACCATAACATATCCAAAGCTGGGGTTCCTAGCACTAAGTGGCCCTGAGATACGGGGCCCCAAAACTGGTTCATAAAATGTCATTCTCTGCTGCAAAAAAGTGCTTGACATTTTCTGAACTGATTTTTGGGGCCCTGTATCTCGGGGCCACTTGGTGCTAGAAACCCCAGCTTTGGAAATTTTATGGTGCTAGTTCCACTGGGTTTGCACACCAAATTTGGGGTTCTTAGCACTAAGTGGCCCCGAGATACGGGGACCCAAATTCAGTCAACTGTGTCTATCTGCAGCAATGTCATTTCGGGACCCTTTGGGTTTTGAGACCCCAAATATTGGCTGCAGCTAGGGGGCATCTAGGAACCCTTAACTACCGAGTTTGAAGTTCAGGGGACCTTTGGCTGCAAATGGGCACAGTGATGCTGCAAATGGACATTGTTGACCCTCTTTTCCACTTACAGTAGCTGTGCATTTCTCACCCTCGTCTTATACTCGGGTCAATAAGTTTTTCCCATTTTTTTTGTGGTAAATTGGGGCCTCGACCTATACTCGGAACGACTTATACTCGAGTATATACGGTAAGTAAAAGCACTCACATTGCAATGCACTGTACCCCAGTGCGAAGGATAAAGGTATGGATGGAGTGGATGTCCCAGTATAGGATGGACGAGCGGAGAGCGTGGGTGACGTCTGGATCGAAGCACGTGAATGCCGTACGCGTTACGTCCCTCAAAGTGGGCGGGACTTCATCAGCGGCAACGGCTGAACGTGAGAACGCCACCTAAATGCAAATCCGCTCCTCCTAATCAACCAATGGGCTCAAAGGTGTATTCTTCTCTATGGTAACCCAATCTAACTACTCATAGCCAGGAACAGGAAGTGACTTTGTGAGCTCCTCCCGAACATTGAATGTGCCCATCACTATAGTAACCAGGGTCAAAACAATCAAACCAGGAAGTCACTATCTACATGAAATAGTCATGGGTCTGTAAATAAAAGCTAATATTAAAAGGACAATGGTAAAATGCCACAGGGACACAACTATATACCGTAGCTAATGGAATAAAATAAAAAAATAAAAATTATACACAAATGTATAATTATAAAGGCAATCAGTGTTAACCCCATGCCTCCGCTCGACATCCCGGGTCATCCACTCCATTAATGCAAGTTACATATAAATTTAGCACAAAATATATATTGAATAAAAAACATATATTGAATAAAAAACACTAATAAAGAATCTTTTAAAAAAACAGAAAACAGTTGCTAGCGATCAGAGATAAAACAGTTAACATCAAAATCGACGTTCAACCCCCCTGGAACAAGAACCTTAGTCTCGTGAATCCAGTGAGATTCTCTGCGACTTATTTGGCGCAGAAAGTTGCCCCCCCTCCAATGTTTGTCAACTCTCTCTATACCCCAGAAGCTTAAACCCCTGGGGTTTTGGTTGTGTACCAGTTTAAAATGCTTTGAAACGTTGTGTGTTTTTATCCCTTTTTTAATATTGTTGACATGTTCCCCTAGGCGAACGTGTAAAGGGCGGGATGTCCTACCAATATACTGTAAGCCACACTCACACTGTAACATATAGACAACCCCAACCGTAGTGCACGTTATGAGTTGTTCTATTTTGTATTCTTTACCTGTGGAGGTGGCTTTAAAACTTTTACGTTTTTTATTGTTACACTTGGAATGCCTGCAGGCTGTGCACCGTCCACAGGCATAAAATCCTGAAAGAAAGGAGAAAAGTCTACTTTCAGAATGTACTGGGGGATCCACTACGCCAGGGGCTAGGCGATCACGTAAAGATGGGGCCTTTTTATAAATGAACGACGGACGGGGTGGCAACAGGGGACCCAGCACACGGTCCTGTTTGAGAATTGACCAATTCTTTGATACAAGTTTTTCAAATTGCTTGTGCTGGATGTTAAAATTCAGTACCATTTTGAAATTCGAAACCTCTGAACCAGTGTCCTTGATCTTATCGGATATCAGAGTGGTCCTATCCATGGCCATAACCCTCTCAACCTCACCACTTAATATATGTTTGTCATATCCTTTTTCTACAAACCTTGATGAAAGTAAGGCAGATTGAGAGAGGAAATCGCTATCTCGTGTACAGTTCCGTCTGAGTCTAACAAATTGTCCCCTGGGGATGTTGCAAAGCCATGATTTGTGATGACAACTCCCCAGGGGAATATAAGAATTGCGGTCTGTAGGTTTGAGATAGTTACATAATCTGAACCCCTCATCATCTTTCCAGATTTCGAGGTCAAGAAATACTATTTTTTCTTTACTAAAGTTCCATGACAACTGAATATTCTTGGTGTTATTATCAAGTTTCTGGATGAAAGAATCCAAACCGGATTGATCCCCATCCCAGATCATGATAAGGTCGTCTATGTACCGTTTATAGCACACTAGCTCAGGGGGGCGTTCCCTGAACACTACGTCTTGCTCCCAGTGGGCCATGAACAAATTGGCCACACTGGGAGCAAAACGAGCGCCCATCGCAACGCCTCTTTTTTGAAGGAAAAATTGACGGTTGAACCAAAAATAGTTCTTAGCCAGACAAAAGGCCAGACTTTCCAACAAGAATTTTTTATGTTTTTCGGGGAGGTCAGAGAAAGTGGATAGGGCCCATTGGACAGAGGCAAGGGCATCCTCATGGCCAATTATAGTATAAAGGGACCCTACGTCAGCTGTGATCAGTATACTAGAAGGAGAGCAGCTAACAGATTCCATAATTTGAATGACATGTTTTGTATCCTTAAGGAAGGCTTCCGTTTTGAAGACTAAGGGCTGAAGGAAGTGGTCAATGTATTGACCCAACCTAGAGGATATAGAATCAATACCATTTACTATGGGCCTCTCAGGGGGGTTTATAATATCCTTATGGATTTTCGGGAGGCAGTAAATGATAGGGGTTCTACAAAAGAGGGGATCCAAATAGGAAGCCTCCTTCTTATTGAGAACATTCTCCTTTTTTCCTTCCTCAATTAGCCAGTGGAGCTCATCCTTGTAGGCCAGCATAGGGTCCCTATTCAGAACCTGATAGGTATCACGATCTGCCAGTAGCCTATTAAGTTCTTCCATGTATTTAGACTTGTCTAAGATCACCAGACCCCCTCCTTTATCCGCAGGGCGGATAATGATATCATTCCTTGTTTCCAAGGATTTGATACCTTGCCTAATAGGTAGTGGGTCAACAGCCTTTCTAACTCTCATTTTATCCAGATCATTAAACAACATGTTCTTGAATACTTCAAGATACTTGTTATCGGCATTAAGAGGGTTGAAAGTCGATTTATTACGTAAATTGGAGTGATGACCTCCTATCATAGTGGCTGGTCTACTCGAATTAGACAAAAAATACTTTTTCATATTGAGATGTCGGACAAATTTATGAATATTGACATAGGTGTCAAACTTATTCAAATTACGAACAGGGGCAAACTTCAGCCCCTTGTCAAGAACCTGAATCTCGCTCTCACTTAAAGCAGCACTGCTCAAATTGTATATCCCTGTTCCTAATGGGGTCTTTGTTTTTTGTAGTCGCCTACCCCCTCTAGTTCCTCTCTCTCTTTTCTTTTTCGAGGTGGGCCCGTCATTAATGGGGGCGGGGTCTGTGGTCGATATTTCCACCATTCTCCCGGATTGGGCTGGTAAGACTGCGACCCTCTCCCCGGTCCATTCTGAGCCCCTAAAAAATCCCCTCCCTCATTATTGACCTGCTGTAGTGGTGCAAATCTATTAGATAAGGGTAATTGACCCCCATGCACATATTGGGGTGGGTCTCTTCTGCCCTCATTGTTATGATGAGAATATGAACCATGTTTCTGATAATCCCATCCCCGGGGTGACCCATAATCCTGCTGGTAATACGGATGGTCATAGTCCTCTCTACCGGGGATATGTGGGGGGCCCCTTCCTCTGCCTCCACCTCTCTTGGAGTTCCCTCTGTTTCCCCGACCTCCTCTGATAGGGGGGGCAGGTGGGGGATGACTATAAGAATTAGGTATGGCAGGGGGTGGGCCTGGGGTGCTAATTGAATGGTAAGGTGTGGTTTGAGAGTTGGTCCCGGATGGATTAGGGGGGGGAGGGGGAGGAGCAGCCTGCCATTTAAAAATGTTCCCACTCCTAAAATCATCCGAGTCTCTCATATATTTTTTCTTTTTCTTATTTTGAGCCTTAAGATCCCATTTAGTCAGTTTATTCCCAAGATCAGTGGATAACTTTAGGAACTCTTCACTGTTTTTGAAGGGTTCTATGGTATTCTTAATGTCGCGAATTTGCGACTCAAGAAACTCCATTTTTCTCTCTTTACGTGATAGCAATAACTGTAATAATTCAGAACCCTTTTTGACAAAAAAATCTCTCCATTCAATCATAGATGCCTCATCTAAGAGGCCATCATTAGGTGGGATGTCCCACCTTAGCCTCCTAGGGACAAGGTTGGAGGAGAGATATTGTCTAAAGGAAGCAATGTCCCACCAGGTTTTCACCTTCTTTTCAAAAATATGATTCAACTTCTTAAAAGAGGAGGTGAGATCATTGCTTTGTTCTGATAAGGGAGTGTGTGAAAAAACCTCATCTAGCTTGATTTCTCGTTTTTCTAGATAATAAAATACATCCATGGTTGCAGCTGAAGTTGTGATAAATTAAACAGGATCAATATGCAGGGAGATCAACCAGCGCGGACCAAAACCTAAAAAAAAAAAGCAGCATTTAGGTGGCGTTCTCACGTTCAGCCGTTGCCGCTGATGAAGTCCCGCCCACTTTGAGGGACGTAACGCGTACGGCATTCACGTGCTTCGATCGTGATGTCACCCACGCTCTCCGCTCGTCCATCCTATACTGGGACATCCACTCCATCCATACCTTTATCCTTCGCACTGGGGTACAGTGCATTGCAATGTGAGTGCTTTTACTTATATCTTTTAATAAACTGGTTTAGTATCATACGGAGAGCACTAGATCCTTTCTTGAATTTTTTACATGTGATCATCTGCCTGTATGCTGACTATTGAGAGCTGACATTTGCAAGCTGCTGCTGCTGCTGTTGCTGTCTTCCTGTGGTATTGTCCCTGTGAGGGAACTGCTGTTTTTGACCTGACTGATTCACTCAGGGGTCCATCCATTGAGGTGAGCAGCTGGTGTCACTGAAGGTGGAGGTCCATGTGTGTCACTATAGTCACCTTTCGTTTTTCCATGTCACCTGAATCACCGGAGGAATCACTGGATAATTGTCTACAATTGGTTCATGTTGGACTTTTATTTTAGCCTTTACATTTATTTTAAGCGCTGTACTGCCTTTTCTTTTTGTTCATATGGGATTTGATAAATTTACCCTCAGTATCACAGCTGCTGTTTAGTTAGGTTTTGGTCCGCGCTGGTTGATCTCCCTGCATATTGATCCTGTTTAATTTATCACAACTTCAGCTGCAACCATGGATGTATTTTATTATCTAGAAAAACGAGAAATCAAGCTAGATGAGGTTTTTTCACACACTCCCTTATCAGAACAAAGCAATGATCTCACCTCCTCTTTTAAGAAGTTGAATCATATTTTTGAAAAGAAGGTGAAAACCTGGTGGGACATTGCTTCCTTTAGACAATATCTCTCCTCCAACCTTGTCCCTAGGAGGCTAAGGTGGGACATCCCACCTAATGATGGCCTCTTAGATGAGGCATCTATGATTGAATGGAGAGATTTTTTTGTCAAAAAGGGTTCTGAATTATTACAGTTATTGCTATCACGTAAAGAGAGAAAAATGGAGTTTCTTGAGTAGCAAATTCGCGACATTAAGAATACCATAGAACCCTTCAAAAACAGTGAAGAGTTCCTAAAGTTATCCACTGATCTTGGGAATAAACTGACTAAATGGGATCTTGAGGCTCAAAATAAGAAAAAGAAAAAATATATGAGAGACTCGGATGATTTTAGGAGTGGGAACATTTTTAAATGGCAGGCTGCTCCTCCCCCTCCCCCCCCTAATCCATCCGGGACCAACTCTCAAACCACACCTTACCATTCAATTAGCACCCCAGGCCCACCCCCTGCCATATCTAATTCTTATAGTCATCCCCCACCTGCCCCCCCTATCAGAGGAGGTCGGGGAAACAGAGGGAACTCCAAGAGAGGTGGAGGCAGAGGAAGGGGCCCCCCACATATCCCCGGTAGAGAGGACTATGACCATCCGTATTACCAGCAGGATTATGGGTCACCCCGGGGATGGGATTATCAGAAACATGGTTCATATTCTCATCATAACAATGAGGGCAGAAGAGACCCACCCCAATATGTGCATGGGGGTCAATTACCCTTATCTAATAGATTTGCACCACTACAGCAGGTCAATAATGAGGGAGGGGATTTTTTAGGGGCTCAGAATGGACCGGGGAGAGGGTCGCAGTCTTACCAGCCCAATCCGGGAGAATGGTGGAAATATCGACCACAGACCCCGCCCCCATTAATGACGGGCCCACCTCGAAAAAGAAAAGAGAGAGAGGAACTAGAGGGGGTAGGCGACTACAAAAAAACAAAGACCCCATTAGGAACAGGGATATACAATTTGAGCAGTGCTGCTTTAAGTGAGAGCGAGATTCAGGTTCTTGACAAGGGGCTGAAGTTTGCCCCTGTTCGTAATTTGAATAAGTTTGACACCTATGTCAATATTCATAAATTTGTCCGACATCTCAATATGAAAAAGTATTTTTTGTCTAATTCGAGTAGACCAGCCACTATGATAGGAGGTCATCACTCCAATTTACGTAATAAATCGACTTTCAACCCTCTTAATGCCGATAACAAGTATCTTGAAGTATTCAAGAACATGTTGTTTAATGATCTGGATAAAATGAGAGTTAGAAAGGCTGTTGACCCACTACCTATTAGGCAAGGTATCAAATCCTTGGAAACAAGGAATGATATCATTATCCGCCCTGCGGATAAAGGAGGGGGTCTGGTGATCTTAGACAAGTCTAAATACATGGAAGAACTTAATAGGCTACTGGCAGATCGTGATACCTATCAGGTTCTGAATAGGGACCCTATGCTGGCCTACAAGGATGAGCTCCACTGGCTAATTGAGGAAGGAAAAAAGGAGAATGTTCTCAATAAGAAGGAGGCTTCCTATTTGGATCCCCTCTTTTTTAGAACCCCTATCATTTACTGCCTCCCGAAAATCCATAAGGATATTATAAACCCCCCTGAGAGGCCCATAGTAAATGGTATTGATTCTATATCCTCTAGGTTGGGTCAATACATTGACCACTTCCTTCAGCCCTTAGTCTTCAAAACGGAAGCCTTCCTTAAGGATACAAAACATGTCATTCAAATTATGGAATCTGTTAGCTGCTCTCCTTCTAGTATACTGATCACAGCTGACGTAGGGTCCCTTTATACTATAATTGGCCATGAGGATGCCCTTGCCTCTGTCCAATGGGCCCTATCCACTTTCTCTGACCTCCCCGAAAAACATAAAAAATTCTTGTTGGAAAGTCTGGCCTTTTGTCTGGCTAAGAACTATTTTTGGTTCAACCGTCAATTTTTCCTTCAAAAAAGAGGCGTTGCGATGGGCGCTCGTTTTGCTCCCAGTGTGGCCAATTTGTTCATGGCCCACTGGGAGGAAGACGTAGTGTTCAGGGAACGCCCCCCTGAGCTAGTGTGCTATAAACGGTACATAGACGACCTTATCATGATCTGGGATGGGGATCAATCCGGTTTGGATTCTTTCATCCAGAAACTTGATAATAACACCAAGAATATTTAGTTGTCATGGAACTTTAGTAAAGAAAAAATAGTATTTCTTGACCTCGAAATCTGGAAAGATGATGAGGGGTTCAGATTATGTAACTATCTCAAACCTACAGACCGCAATTCTTATATTCCCCTGGGGAGTTGTCATCACAAATCATGGCTTTGCAACATCCCCAGGGGACAATTTGTTAGACTCAGACGGAACTGTACACGAGATAGCGATTTCCTCTCTCAATCTGCCTTACTTTCATCAAGGTTTGTAGAAAAAGGATATGACAAACATATATTAAGTGGTGAGGTTGAGAGGGTTATGGCCATGGATAGGACCACTCTGATATCCGATAAGATCAAGGACACTGGTTCAGAGGTTTCGAATTTCAAAATGGTACTGAATTTTAACATCCAGCACAAGCAATTTGAAAAACTTGTATCAAAGAATTGGTCAATTCTCAAACAGGACCGTGTGCTCGGTCCCCTGTTGCCACCCCGTCCGTCGTTCATTTATAAAAAGGCCCCATCTTTACGTGATCGCCTAGCCCCTGGCGTAGTGGATCCCCCAGTACATTCTGAAAGTAGACTTTTCTCCTTTCTTTCAGGATTTTATGCCTGTGGGCGGTGCACAGCCTGCAGGCATTCCAAGTGTAACAATAAAAAACGTAAAAGTTTTAAAGCCACCTCCACAGGTAAAGAATACAAAATAGAACAACTCATAACGTGCACTACGGTTGGGGTTGTCTATATGTTACAGTGTGAGTGTGGCTTACAGTATATTGGTAGGACATCCCGCCCTTTACACGTTCGCCTAGGGGAACATGTCAACAATATTAAAAAAGGGATAAAAACACACAACGTTTCAAAGCATTTTAAACTGGTACACAACCAAAACCCCAGGGGTTTAAGCTTCTGGGGTATAGAGAGAGTTGACAAACATTGGAGGGGGGGCAACTTTCTGCGCCAAATAAGTCGAAGAGAATCTCACTGGATTCACGAGACTAAGGTTCTTGTTCCAGGGGGGTTGAACGTCGATTTTGATGTTAACTGTTTTATCTCTGATCGCTAGCAACTGTTTTCTGGTTTTTTAAAAGATTCTTTATTAATGTTTTTTATTCAATATATGTTTTTTATTCAATATATATTTTGTGCTAAATTTATATGTAACTTGCATTAATGGAGTGGATGACCCGGGATGTCGAGCGGAGGCATGGGGTTAACACTGATTGCCTTTATAATTATACATTTGTGTATAATTTTTATTTTTTTATTTTATTCCATTAGCTATATAGTTGTGTCCCTGTGGCATTTTACCATTGTCCTTTTAATATTAGCTTTTATTTACAGACCCATGACTATTTCATGTAGATAGTGACTTCCTGGTTTGATTGTTTTGACCCTGGTTACTATAGTGATGGGCACATTCAAGCCCATTGGTTGTTCGGGAGGAGCTCACGAAGTCACTTCCTGTTCCTGGCTATGAGTAGTTAGATTGGGTTACCATAGAGAAGAATACACATTTGAGCCCATTGGTTGATTAGGAGGAGCGGATTTGCATTTAGGTGGCGTTCTCACGTTCAGCCGTTGCCGCTGATGAAGTCCCGCCCACTTTGAGGGACGTAACGCGTACGGCATTCACGTGCTTCGATCGTGACGTCACCCACGCTCTCCGCTCGTCCATCCTATACTGGGACATCCACTCCATCCATACCTTTATCCTTCGCACTGGGGTACAGTGCATTGCAATGTGAGTGCTTTTACTTATATCTTTTAATAAACTGGTTTAGTATCATACGGAGAGCACTAGATCCTTTCTTGAATTTTTTACATGTGATCATCTGCCTGTATGCTGACTATTGAGAGCTGACATTTCCAAGCTGCTGCTGCTGCTGTTGCTGTCTTCCTGTGGTATTGTCCCTGTGAGGGAACTGCTGTTTTTGACCTGACTGAGTCACTCAGGGGTCCATCCATTGAGGTGAGCAGCTGGTGTCACTGAAGGTGGAAGTCCATGTGTGTCACTATAGTCACCTTTCGTTTTTCCATGTCACCTGAATCACCGGAGGAATCACTGGATAATTGTCTACAATTGGTTCATGTTGGACTTTTATTTTAGCCTTTACATTTATTTTAAGCGCTGTACTGCCTTTTCTTTATGTTCATATGGGATTTGATAAATTTACCCTCAGTATCACAGCTGCTGTTTAGTTAGGTTTTGGTCCGCGCTGGTTGATCTCCCTGCATAGGGGTTAAAGTAAAGCTGACTGACAGGGTGGCTTTGGGTGCATTGTTTGCCCCCCCCCCCAAAAAAAAATATACCACCAGCCACCACTGCTTTACACTTATATGAACTTTAATGGCATCCCAGTTTTCGTCTGTAGGGTTCAATATTGAGTTGGCCCACCCTTTGCAGCTATAACAACTTCAACTCTTCTGGGAAAGCTGCCCACAAGGTTTAGGAGTGTGTCCATGGGAATGTTTGACCATTCTTCCAGAAGCACACTTGGGAGGTCAGGCCCTGATGTGGACGAGAAGGCCTGGCTCGCAGTCTCCACTCTAATTCATCGCAAAGGTGTTCTATTGGGTTGAGGTCAGGACTCTGTGCATGCCAGTCAAGTTTCTCCAACCCAAACTTGCTCATCCATGTCTTTTATGGATCTTGCTTTGTGCACTGGGCCATCCCCAAACTGTTCCCACAAAGTTGGGAGCATGAAATTGTCCAAAATGTCTTTTTATGCTGACGCCTTAAGAGTTGCCTTCACTGGAACTAAGGGACCAAGCCCAACCCCTGAAAAACAACCCCACATCATGATCCCCCCTCCACCAAATGATTTGGACCAGTGCACAAAGCAAGGTCCATAAACACATGGATGAGCAAGTTTGGGTTGGAGGAACTTGACTGACCTCCACAGAGTCCTGACCTCAACCCGATAGAACTTTGGGATGAATTAGAGCGGAGACTGCGAGCCAGGCCTTCTTGTCCAACATCAGTGTCTGACCTACCAAATGCTCTTCTGGAAGAATGGTCAAACATTCCCATAGACACTCTCCTAAACCTTGTAGACAGCCTTCCCAGAAGAGTTTAAGCTGTTATAGCTGCAAAGGGTGGGCCAACTCAATATTGAATCTTATGGTCTAAGACTGGGATGCAATTAAAGTTCATGTGTGTGTGTGTAAAGGAAGGCATCCCAATACTTTTGGTAATATAGTATATGTAAGAAATGCCATACATGGAATCCAGTTTTAATCTCTTAGCATTCCCTCAAACTCCTTACATATTATTGATGTTAGGCGTGATGACGTCACAATCTCCACATCGTCTAATCAGAGAACAGTTTGTATGAATGACACTTTTTCCATTCTCTCAATAAATTCAAAGTGGGGGCCCCCCTGTGTTCAGCAAGCAGAAGGGCAGCAGCTCGGCACGGGACCCGGGAGGTAGTACAGTAGAGATCACTTGGATACCAGTGTCTACTAGAGTGATTTCCACCTTTCACTGGGATCCCACAGCTGGACCAGTGTAATGCCCCGTACACACGGTCGGACATTGATCGGACATTCCGACAGCAAATTCCATGAATTTTTTTCCAACGGATGTTGGCTCAAACTTGTCTTGCATACACACGATCACACAAATCTTGTCTGAAATTCCGAACGTCAAGAACGCGGTGACGTACAACACGTACGACGAGCCGAGAAAAATGAAGTTCAATAGCCAGTGCGGCTCTCCTGCTTGATTCCGAGTATGCGTGGAACTTTGTGCGTCGGAATTTTGTACACAGGATCAGAATTTACGACAACGGATTTTGTTGGAAAATTTGTGAACCAGATCTCAAATTTTGGAAATTCCGATGGAAACTGTCCTATGGAGCCTACACACGGTCGGAATTTCTGATAACAAGCTCCCATCGAACATTTTCCATCAGAAAATCTGACCGCGTGTACGGGGCATTACTGTGTGAAAGTGGTTCAAAGACTGTAGTTAATGGGTAGGGGTTGTGCATGGTATTCCACATTTATCTACATTACCTGTCCGGTTGCTTTTGGGAGCTCTGTGTTTCTTCACTTCTTCTGGCTTTATGTGGGTCTTATCTTCACCTGAAAGACGCAGAGGGACAAAGATTTAGAAGACAAAAAGCAAAAAACAAAAAATAAATTTTCCCTCATTTTTCATTAAAAACAAAATAGGGATAATATTGTTTAATAACACTCCAAATTGGAAAAATCAATCCAATAATACATCTAATTACTGACATTTAGACTTGACAAAACAGTAGACTAGATATGGGGCACGCTGTCATGTCCTGAATGAAATACTCTTCTATATTAAAGGGACATATTGTACACATTTTACATTATTTTTATGGTCGGGAGTAAAAAAAAAACAATTTTTTCCCCATAAATAAGAGATACTGCTGATTAATATTTTGCATCATATGGAGTTTTAGTGTTCTTTTTAGACATGTGCGGTTAAAGTGGTATTCTGACTTATTTTTCATTTTCCAGAAATCCGGATGTATCCGAATTACAATAGCAACGGATTTAAACGAATCCGAAATAACAGATGAAATTTAATTATTTTTTGTAAACAAATTAGAATTTCCGAGAGAATAAAATATAATATAAAATAAAAGGAAAAGAATAGAATAAAAAAATAATAATAGAGTAAAACAGAACAGAATATAAAATAAAAGAATAGAAAAAAAGAATAGAATAGAAAAAAAGGGACAGAATAGACAATAAAAGAATAAAGTAAAACAGAACAAAATAGAATATAAAATAAAATAACAGAATAAAATAAAATAAAATAGAAAAGAAAATAAAGGATTAGAATAGAATAAAATAAAATAGAATAAAATGGAAAAGAAAATAAAGGATTAGAAAAGAATAAAGTAGAAGGAATTTTCCTATCTTCTGAAATTCAGGCTCCATTCACATCTAGGCGTTGCTATTTTACAGGCATTTTTCTCGCATTTTTGCAGCGTTTTTGAAGCATTTTTGTACAGGCGTTTTGTCTATGGTAATGTTTGACCATTCTTCCAGAAGCGTACTTGTGAGGTCAGGCACTGATGTTGGATGAGAAGGCTTGGCTCATAATCTCCGCTCTAATTCACCCCAAAGGTGTTCTATCAGGTTGAGCTCAGGACTCTGTGCAGGCCAGTCAAGTTCCTCCACCCTAAACTTGCTCATCCATGTCTTTATGGACCTTGCTTTGTACACTGGTCTCAATAATTTAGTGGAAGGGGGATTATGGTGTAGGGTTGTTTTTTAGGGGTTGGGCTTGGCCCCTTAGTTCCAGTGAAGGCAACTCTTAAGGCGTCAGCATACCAAGACATTTTGGACAATTCCATTCTCCCAACTTTGTGAGAACAGTTTGGGGATGGCCCCTTCCTGACTGCGCACCAGTGCACAAAGCAAGTTCCATAAAGACATGGGTGAGCGAGTTTTTGGGTGGAGGAACTTGACTGGCCTGCACAGAGTCCTGACATAAGTGCCTGAACTCACAAATGCACTTCTGGAAGAATGGTCAAACATTCCCACAGACACACTCCTAAACCTTGTGGACAGCCTTCCCAGAAGAGTTGAAGCTGTTATAGCTGCAAAGGGTGGGCCAACTCAATAATGAACTCTACGGACTAAGACTGGGATGCCATTAAAGTTCATGTGCGTGTAAAGGCAGGCGTCCCAATACTTTTGGGGACATGTGTGTAATAAAGTGGTTGTAAAGGCTAAAGGATTTTTACCTTATGCATGAAAAAAACCTTCTGTGTGCATCATCCCCCCCCCCCCCAATACTTACCTGAGCCCATCTAGATCCAGGTATGTGCATGAGAGCCTCTGCTCTAAAGGGACTCTCCCTCTTCATTGGCTGAGACAGCAGTGGGAGCCAAGAGATAGGGTGGGGGCCAAGCCGCAGCCATGTGGCACGAAGAGCAGTGGCTCAGGAGCGAGCCTGCTCGGGTGCCCCCATAGCAAGCTGCTTGCTGTAGGGGGGCACTTGGCAGGAGGAAGAGGCCAGGAGCGCCGAATGGGGACCCGAGAAGAGGAGGATCGGGGCTGCTCTGTGCAAAACCCTTACACAGAGCAGGTAAATATAACATGTTTGTTATTTAAAAAAAGAAAAAAAAAACTTGACACTAATAACACTTTAATGACCAAAGTGGCTAAACAGAATTACAAATTTAGCAGAAAAGACAGTTTCAGATACGTGAATTATAACTGTGTATTGTTACTTTGACCATTGTGAATATAGTGTTTTCATATTCATATTCTTTATGATGTTAGGCCCCTTTCACACTGGGGCGGTGGGGGCGTCGGCGGTAAAACGGCGCTATTTTTTAGCCCTGCTTTACCGTCGTTTTAACGCTGCGGTTTTAACCCCCGCTGGCGGCCAAAAAAGGGTTAAAACCGCTCGCATAGTGCTGCTACAGCATTGATTTCAGTGGGCAGGAGCGATTTAGGTGCGGTGAATACACCGCTCCTTCACCGCTCCAAAGATGCTGTTTTCAGGAGTTTTCACACTGAACAAACAGCGGAGGCTGTTTAGGGTCGGTTTTCAGGCGGTAATTTTAGCGCAATAACGCCTGCAAACCGCCCCAGTGTGAAAGGGGCCTTAAGGAATTAAAATAATATACTAAAAATAAACACTTTTTCAACCAGCAGGTGGTGCTGTAAGCTCATTTTTACAAGTTTATCAGGTTGATCTTAACTGCTTCCCTATAAAATCATGTTCTTTTCAGATTGATAGATAGAATTTATAGACAGAGTCTAGACTCTAGACGCTGCTCAGAGTCATTTATTTATAGCCAGTCAATGACAAACTCATTTACCTGTATAGGAATTTAATGTGATTCCAAAGAACTAGACTCAGGGCCTAGTTCTATGGAAAGGTGATTTTGTTGCTACAAGCTCTTCATTTCACAGTGTTTTTCTAGAATTTGCAGAATTTGACAATGGATTTCCTTTTAAAAGGAACTGGATCTGTTACTTACATTCCACGCGTTGCGCAGTTGGCAATTCTTCAGTACAGGACAGAAGTGAAGTTCCTGAGAAATAAGTAAAGACGTAGCTTAATTCCAAAGAAGTCAGTTTTCTCAACCCATTTTCCCCCCTTGATTGTTAAAACATAATGGCTCGCTCCCTCCTCCCCTTTGATTATGCTTTACTGCGCCGCTATAGATGGATGACTTGAACCCAGTAAATCTCCTTTACAGCTTAAGCTACATGCACTAGTAGAATTTTTATTAGAAAATTTTCATTTTAAAAACATTTGTTCTATTTTCTAATCATTAGTGGGGCTAAATTTACATTTGTTTTCGACTGCGGTGATGAGAAAATTCGAAGGAGTAGAATAAAATTTTTTATTTTGAATGAACAAATTTCTATCAGTGTATGTGGGTTTTGTTTAGGGAAGTCCATTTTGTTGTAATATGTTGGTAGATTTATGTGGGATTTTATATTATTATTATATATATGTACACATACAGTACAAGATTGACCAGGCCAGATTTCAGTTGACAATGGTTGAGTTGTCCGAGCCAACTCGGACACATATCAAAGGGGACTTGTTGATCAAAGGGGAAGTGGCCAAACAAGATGTACTCCACATATCAAAGGGGACAGATAGTGACTCCGGGCTATGTTAATGTTAATATGCAAGAATGCAAATTAGGGCAGTTTATGACTGCAGCTGTTTACGGCTAGGGGTCATTGCCTGTCACTCTGAAAGACAGAAGCACATCAAAGGCCTAATGGAAACGGCCAATCAAATTGCTCAGCCATTCAGTGTATAGGGAATATAACCTGGCATTCAGTCTATTCACTCTGTGTGATTATGAAGGCACAGGTCTAGGAAACATGGGACACTGAAGGCTAGTATTCATTGTCATAGTTACTCTGTTGGATTTTGTCATCTGTTGCAAGACTTTGTTCTGTGTTGGAAGTCAATAAAGTGCATCTCTCTGGAAGAAATGAGTTGCTGCGGAAGATTATAATAACTACTAATTAATTATCTACCCACTATACAATATCACTACACATTTGTCCCAAAATTGAGTGTTATAAGCAAGCAAAATTAAGGACTTTCTAATGACATTCATCAAGTCATCGAAGGTACTGAAAATTTTCATACAAACCTTTATATTTTGTACAAACGTTAGATTAAAAATCTAATAGCATGGCCAGCTTTAGCTTTACACAGTACCCCATATGATGTCACATGTGACGAAACGCGCGGGGTGGAGCTACGCACACATGCTACCACGCATGCGCAAAAGGATTGTCGGCCATTTTGGTCTCTAGAGGAAGTTCAGTTTCTGGTGTTTTTCACGTCTATTTGCGATCTACCCATGTGAGTGTAATTTTATATAATACATTGATTTTAACAAAGGGAAATACAAGATGTGGAGTAAGGAAAGGGATGGTCAGCACTCAGGATGACATCCAAAATGGTATTTCTTTATTAAATACATGTAAAAAGCTGTAAAACAGCCTGTGCGTTTTGGACGTTAGTCCTTAGTCATGGCACTGTTTGGAGTATCTTTTCATTCATTGCCCCCCCCATTATGGATTCTAACCCTGGTTGGGAGCCGTTGCCATACATAGCAAGACTGTATCAACTCTTGAGGCTATTGAGTTCCAAATTCCCCAAGGTGCTCGCTACCTGGAGGTTTGTAAGGATGGTTCCATAATCTGGGATGCTGGCTTTGAGGTTATAGATAAAGTGCACATAGACCACGCGTAACAAAGGGGTCACATATTTTTCGGTGAGTGCAACTTGAGCTTGGTTGGTGACACTTTGACTATCCTGCGATTTCCAGTTTCCATCACAGAATGTGGGACTATTATCCTAATTAACCGTTTGAATCCTTCTCACTTTGGACTATTTCAGTTGCTCCCTTCTCCATGATTGGAGTCACAAATGTATTAATTTCTTAACTCATTATTGTGAAAATTCTTATTAATAATTGTTCACTAATAATTAATTTATTGTTTACGAATTACTTTTTTATTTAAGCGCTGCACTGTTTGTATTTGAATTATTACATAGTAGATAAGGTTGGAAAAAGACACAGGTCAAGCCAGTCCAACCAAAGTGTGAGGCACATGCATACTTACATTGGTCCAAGTTGGACCAATATAACTATGTAAAAATTGCCATACCTGGAACCCAGCTTTGATGCCTTAGCATTCCCTTAAACATCTTGCATATTATCTGTAGGGATGGTAAATGTGCGATATTCCAGCAACAGTAAATAGTAACTTGAGGACACTTGTCTCTTTCTCAAAGCTTCCTAGCTCAGTCCCTTCAGCAGCAAATAATGGAATGAGCCTCTCAGGGACACCATAAGAAATGTCCACCTTTTAGCACACGCTGACACTGATGCCAGAGGGATGCTTGTAGCACACAATCACTTGGGTCTCACACATCAGCCTGTACTCACAAATGTCCTTGGATATTTGGATGCCTCCTTCCAATATCAGCCAGACATGTCTCCTGTAGGCTCTTCAGACCAGACACCCCCATATCCCTTGATCAGCTCCAGTAAAATTCAGTAGAATAGGCCCCACAGCTATTACAGCTGGGACCTTGATGAACAAGTTTAGAAGCGCAGCTGGACTGCCTAGAAGGGATGTGGCCCATCAGACTGTGATCTTGTCCTCCTGCTCAAGGCTTCAAACTATTTATGCTCCCTCCCAGCCACCTACTGGGCACCCTCCCCCAAGGATAGGTTGGGACCACATACTGTAAATATTCAGAGAGTAGTTTTGACTCTCCCGACCCACTACTTTCCAGAACCATCCAGAAGGCAGAGCAAAGCAGTCAAACCCACAGCCTGTAAAACTCAGCGCAGACCAGAGCAATCACAAGCAGCAGCGCCACTGATTACAGAGAAATGAAAGAACTACATTTAACTAACCTAGCTAACACGTAACTAGGAGGGAACTACAAATCAATGCTAGGCTAATGAGTCTGGAGTTTCCTGGTATACATCTGGACCCTCTATTGAAAAAAAAAAATTGAAGCAGAATATTAACAGAATATGAATGTTACAAAATGGAAATAGTCCCCTAAACAATAAAGGGCCCCAAGGATGTACAGTATATTACAGTGTAGCAGTTCTGATACTTTTTCCTAAAGTAACGTACATGGGAATTCCTTGTTTTATGTTTTTTTCTTGCTATCAGGTAATGCAAATACATATGCCTGTGGAGGTCCTTCAGTCCAGCTTACCATGTGTGCGAATATCCTGCAGGAGGCTGTAGAGGTAATGCCCGCAGGCCCCCGCAGCCTCTGTGAAGTCTTCCTTGGTCATACTGCAGAGCTGGTGGCCTGTCACATTGAATTGGGGGAAGGGGATGCAGGTGGCATCCAACTTGTAGTTGTCACAGCAGTACTGAAGCCACTCACACACGTGGTCCTTGCTCCAATGTTCTGGGAGTACAGAGGTCCATTGAGAAGGCACATCTGAGATAAGCAAGAGAATTGTAGGTAAAAAAATAACTGAAACCATATAATCATAGATGAAGAAAAAATTACATAAAAATGTTCTGTAGATCAATCATTGTTCCATGTTATGTTGATGTGAAAATAAAGATATTCTGCACCTTGCGGTGGTTTAGAGAACCCAATCTCAACCAGGGTTCCTTCAGATGTTGCATGGGGTTCTTTGATTCTTTTAGCTGTTCTTAGTGCGACATTGTTTCTATTGGCCACCAATATTAGAGACATTCTTCCCACTCGCCCCCAATGAATTGGTTTTAGCAGGGGTTCCCCAAGACTTGAAAATTATTTCAAGGGTTCTTCTGGGGTAAAAAGGTTGCGAAAAAAGGCAAATTTAAAGAAAGCTCTTAACACACTTCACTGTAAGAGGCAAGCCTGGACCAAGCAGGTTACCCGCAATGCAACGCAAACCCCACCAACTGCCGCCGCCCCAAAAGACCCCCACCCCCACTAATAGACCCCCCTCCACCTACTGCCCTTCTACCCACCCCAACTACCGACCCTTAACCCCTACTGACAGATCCCCAACCCCCAACCCCTACCCGATCTTCATGCTACAGTCGCTGTGAAATCCTGTATCCTCACTGTTAATATTGAAGGTGCTCGAGCTTGTGTCATGCCTGTGTCCCCGCCAACCACACAGCATGTAAGGAGTTAACTAGGTTCAGTTACCTCTTTGGATGCAGCTTGGCACGTGGCTTGTTTTGCCTGAATCCGGCGCATGTGCAGTTTCTGCAGAAGATACAGATCTTTACACTACAGCGGGAGAAGAGACACGGGTATGGCTGCACAGTGGGAGTCGAACGACGACCACGGCCTGTGTCAGCCCCGTCCAGACCTCGACCGCTCCCCACCTCCCGCCGAGCGGCCTGGTCACCAACCAGGACAAGCTCCTGCCTGGACTTGTGGCCTGGGGACCCCGATGCACCGGGCAAATTCCCAGTGTGCCCAAAGGCCAGTGCAGGTCTCATAAGAGGACAAGCTATCATGGTTGGGTCCTCCTTCAAATCTTACATGATATGTTCCATACCTTGCACTGATAATTCCCTCCCTATTTTTTGCCTTTAAAGCTGAACTCCAGAAAACCTAAAAATCCAGGAGCAGCTAGGGTTAACTGCTTGTTTAGGTCTAAGGGACTTGGAGAAGCACTTTTACTTACTCGATCCTTCAGGGAGCAGCAGAGTGAACTGGAGGGCAGCAGAGTGAACTGGAGGGCAGCAGAGTGGACGGAGGCAGCAGAGTGGACGGAGGCAGCAGAGTGGATGGGGGTAAGCAGGGTGGGAGGGCAACGGGGTGGACTGGGGGGGCAGTAGTCACGTGGACAGTGGGGTGTACAGTGAGGAAACAGTGATGGAATGCATACCTGTCTCCTGCTGTCCCGTTCTGTAGGCTATGGTGGGCTTCTACCATGTGTTACAAGTTACGAGTCCAGCAATGTCGGCACCGGAGATAATGTTTCCATCAGCTGTCGGGTGCTGCCGCCGCCATTGCGGGTACCAGAAGCCGGCAGTGTAACCTTACTGCCTTACAGGTATCCTGTCCCCCCTCCCCCCGAAAGGTTCCAATTGTGGCACCAATGAGCGGAAGTTCCACTTTTGGGTGGAACTCCGCTTTAAAGACTAACTCCAGTTTTTGAAAAAATATAATAAAATAAACAAAAGCACATACATTTGCAGGAAAAACGTGTGCATTTATTATAATTTTTTTTTGCAAATCAGCCTGCAAAGCAATACAACCACAATCATGGTGCAATACCAAACTCCTGCAGACTCCTTCCCCAGCTCCCTGTCCAGACCAAGGTACAGGCTCTCTAATGAAGAGCTGTAGGAAGTGTCAATGGAGTACGAGTGCGGTGATCACCACATTTGGGAACTACAAGTCAGTCTGCTGCGGTGGAAGATGGGACTTGTAGTCCGTTCATTGTAGCCCTGCACAGCTGCAGGGGAGTTGGTTTGGGGGTAGCAGGTTTCATTTGCACCATGTTATACCCTAAATACAGGAGCAACACAGCGCAAAATTTTTATACAGCTTTTCAGCTGTATAAAAATACATGTATTGCTTGTTTTTCATTAAAAACACATATGAATAAAATCGTGTTTTTATTGATTGAAGCTGAACAGCTTTACATCTGATGAATCCTACTAATGAACATATAGGGGAGGAGGAGTGAAGCATTCCAAGTGACACATACCTGCTTGCTTAAGCCTGTACGGCTGATTTGCCTATCTGACAGAGGGGAAATCCCCGCGTCTGCAAGTACAGGCCACACCGGTATTAAAACAGCACAGCTTTGATGATGATGACAGATTGGTAATTACAGATGCATTAATGTAAGCATTAATTTCTGATCTCTTAGCGATATAGCTTAATGTCACCTGTCTGATCACATTACCATAGAAGATTCAAGCACGGCGCATCCACGTTTAGCACAAAGTCTGGCCAAGGTTTTGCAAGAAGCTGAAATTTTGGAAATGTTCGTACTGTTTCTTTTTTCTTTTTAACACTGCGGTGTCACTTTTCTGTTCAGGGGCCAATCACAGTCAAATACTCAGCATGACTATTGTAAAGTATAGTGACTAAAATTGGTCATCTATCATTAGATTTTTGTTTGAAGGTTCGTAGATAAACCCTGAAAAATCTTTCATCAGAGCATTCAATGAAGCCATTATTTAGTCAACCAACTTGGCTTGACTCATACAGTGCATCCGGAAAGTATTCACAGTGCTTCCCTTTTTACGCATTTTGTTATGTTACAGCCTTATTCCAAAATTGATTAAATTCATTGTTATCCTCAAAATCCACAAACAATACCCCATGATGACAACGTGAAAGAAGTTTGTTTGAAATCTTTGAAAATGTATTAAAAATAAAAAAGGAAAAACATTTTGAGTACCGCCTGCCAGTGCCACCTGCCAGTGCCACAAATCAGTGCCATCAGTGCCACCTATCAATGACCACGAGTGCCACCTATCAATGCCCACCAGTGGTGCCAATCAGTGCCTCATCAGTGCCACCTAGCAGTGCTGCCTATCAGTGTCACCTACCAGTGCCGATCAGTGCCCATCACTGCCACCCAACAGTGCCCATCAGTGCCAGCTATCAGTGCCACCTTTCAGTGCCACCTATCAATGCCCTTCAGTGGCGCACATCAGTGCCACCCATCAGTGCCCACCAATGCCACCTATCAGTGCCCACCAGTGCCACCTATCAGTGCCCACCAGTGCCGCCTATTAGTGCCCATCAGTGTCACCTTATCAGTGCCCATCAATGCAGCCTATCAGTGAACAATAACCCCACAAGTGCTTTTTTTTTAACCTCTACTATTCCTCTTTATTGGCTTTTGACATTTACAAATGCAGTAATTTAGAAATTGGATGAAAGGTTTAGCGCTAGGAAACATTTAAAAAAAAATATAAAACGCGCATTTTATATACAACTGTATAGATTAGACCAAAATGAGGGACAAATGAGGAGGAAAGAGGGACTTTGTTCCAAATCAGGGACAGTCCCCCCAATGCAGAGCAAATTGGGAGATATGCCTCTAGTGATAACTAAAAATCTATAGAGGAATCAGGACCTCCTTCCTCCTGCTGGGGACCCCTCTAGTGATGCATCCGAGAATTCTATTTGCTTTTCTCACCGCCTGGCCACACTGTTTGCTCATTTTGCAATCATCTGATATTAGTACCCCCCAAATCTTTTTCTTCTGTAGTGCTGGCTAACACTGTGATGATATTATTTCTAGAAGACAGACAGTGCTGAAGGCTCTCACCCCTGTTCAGGGATGGTTGTTGGTTAGTTCAACAGAGATGGCTTCCTTCATGCTTCTTGCAAACCAGTTGTTCCCCCCATCATTTGAAAGCGACTCATACCGTCAGCCATGTGACCTGAATGATTAACACCTATGCAGACTTCCTGACACCAAAAATGGGATTATGTAACAGGAAGAAGGTAGTTCCACAACTTTCACATCTCCCATCTCCTGCTCTTGAACAATCAACATGTACACAATTCATGGTGATTGATTAAGGTGTCTGTGCTACCTGCAGGGGATTTTTTTTTCTAAGAGAATAGGTGCAGGAACTCCTCTCTTCTCAAGGCACCCCTTGACTCCGCCCCCTACCCACCTCCTAGCCCCGCTCCTTGGCCCCACCCCTTACCCACCTCCCAGTACCACCCCTTTCAGAATTAATTATCATCTTGTGGTGCTTTTTTGTATGGAATTTGTTAATGATAATAAAAGCAGTAAAATAGATCTTACAACAATGGACACCCAAGGGAAAATAGATCCACTCCAGCAACACTGGTCTCCCAACAGCCAGCAACATTAGACCCCTCCCTCAACAGTAAATCCCTCCCAGCAGCGATTGACCTCCTGCAACATAAGACCCACATCAGCAACTATAGATCCCCCACCAGCAACAATAGGCCTCCCCAGCAACAATAGACCCCCCTGCAAAAATAGATCCCCTCCAGCAACAATAGATTCCCCAGTAGCCAGCATCAATAGACCCTACAGCAGCCAGCAACACAGACCCCTCCCTCAACAGTAGATTCCTCCCAGCAGCGATTGACCTCCTGCAACATAAGACCTACATCAGCAACAATAGACCTCCCCAGCAACAATAGACCCCCCTGCAAAAATAGATCCCCTCCAGCAACAATAGATTCCCCAGTAGCCAGCATCAATAGACCCTCCAGCAGCCAGCAACACAGACCCCTCCCTCAACAGCAGATCCCTCCCAGCAACAACTGACCCCCCAGCAACATAAGACCCACTCCAGCAACAAATGGTTCCCTGGAGCAACAGAAGACCTCCACAGTAACAATAGACCCCCCTTTCTCTGCAAAAATAAATCCCTTCCACCATCAATAGATTCCCCAGCAGCCAGCATCACTTGACCCTCCAGAACATCCCAGCACCCCTTGCCATTACATAAATTCAGTTCTGGAGGTGCCAGAACTGCGTTCCCCTGCGTTCCTGCTGAAAAAAAGCCCTGGCTACCTGTGTTAATATAAATGCAGTATCTACCTGACCATTGGAACTGAAGAAGTGGCTTGGAGAAACTATGAAACATCTTTATTATTACAGAACACATACATGAGATTACTACTAGCTATACCATGACCTGGATAAACGAGAACCTTTACAGACACTGAGCTGTTTAATATTAATCATCTGAATCAATCAATCTTAATGACGAGTGTTAATTAGCATCCCTTGGTAATGACTCTGCCACTTTTAGGCATGTGAAAGAATGCCAGTTATTTTGATTAATAAGTGTCACTCTGAATGTTGACCAATATCCCTTACTGGAAGATATTATTACAGTTCGAGTGCATGTGAAACTGGATCAACTAGTGTGTCATCAGATCTTGGGAATATGCCAGGTCCTGCCAAATCACCACATGTGCCCGCGGGTGAGTGCCAGGGGCCAAGGCAATAAATAGGTAACTAAACTGTTCCCAACCAAATCCTGGGGAACTCCAGACAGTTTCTGTTTTAGATTTGGAGTGTGGGTAGGGGTTAGAATATTTATCAATATTGTATAACTGTTTGCATCCTTATTGAGGAAATTTCCTCTCACATCCTGTTCTGGAGACAGAACAAGAAATGAGTAGAAGTTTCCCCAAAATGAGGGGAAATGCTACTTTTGACAATAGTCACTGGAACAGATGTCCTCATTGGGAGAGATTTCCTGACCTCCTTTTCCAATGAAATGTTATTTTTCTGGTGACAATGGTCACATAGACAGAAAAATTAATTACCAATTTTTTTTTTTTTTTTACAATGTGGATAGAGTAGGGAAGGGTTAGCACCTCTGACATGTTTAAATGTTGTTTTTGTCCCCATTGGAGAGATTCATCCTCGTTATTGGTCCTGGGGGCCATTGTCACAGGGACAGAAAGGTGATGGGATATTGAGAAGTTTACACTTGTCAACAGAAGGTGAGGGTAACTCTTCCAATGGACACCTCTTCTAGTAATAACTCTCTGTGATGACTTCCCCCTCACTGTAGAGGGATTTTTTTCCACTTCCTGTTGTGTCTTCAGGACAGAAAGTGATGAGAGATCTCCCCAATAGAGTCTCTGATGCATAGTCTAAAGTACTTGAGTCTATGTAAACGTTTCAGTTTGCGAGGAATATTAATCTTACAACAGCTGGAGATCTACTGGTTGACTATCAGTTGTCTACTAGGGCAGTCACACAATGTCTTTTTCAACGGCACCTAGTTTTACCACTGCTATAGGTATGAAGGTGCAGGAATCAGGGCTGATCTGAGGTCTGATGTTGCAGGAATTGGAGCTGATCTGAAGTCTGTAAGTGCATGCATTGAGGCAGATTTGAGGTCTGTGGGTGCATGCATTGAGGCAGATTTGAGGTCTGTAGGTGCATGCATTGAGGCAGATTTGAGGTCTGTAGGTGCATGCATTGAGGCAGATTTGAGGTCTGTAGGTGCATGCATTGAGTCTGATCTGAGGTCTGAAAGTGCAGGGATTGGGTCTGATCTGAGGTATTAAGGTTGCATGCATTGGGGCTAATCTGAGTTTTGAAGGTGCGTTTTTTTGTTTGATCTGCGGTCCGAAGGTGTATAAATAGGAGCTGATCTGAAGCCTGATGGTGCAGGAATTGATGCTGGTCTGAGGTCTGAAGGTGCAGGAATTGGAGCTGCTCTGATGTGCGCATGTGCAAGAATAGGGTTGATCTGAGGTCTGAAGGTGCAGGAATTGGAGCTGATCTGAGGTCTGAAGGTGCAGGAATTGGAGCTGATCTGAGGTCTGAAGGTGCAGGAATTAGAGCTGATCTGAGGTCTGAAGGTGCAGGAATTGGAGCTGATCTAAAGTCTGAAGGGGCAGGAATTGGAGCTGATCTGAGGTCTGAAGGTGCAGGAATTAGAGCTGATCTGAGGTCTGAAGGGGCAGGAATTGGAGCTGATCTGAGGTCTAAAGGTGCAGGAATTAGAGCTGATCTGAGGTCTAAAGGTGCAGGAATTAGAGCTGATCTGAGGTCTGAAGGTACAGGAATTGGAGCTGATCTGAGGTCTGAAGGTGCAGGAATTGGAGCTGATCTGAGGTCTGAAGGTGCAGGAATTGGAGCTGATCTGAGGTCTGAAGGTGCAGGAATTAGAGCTGATCTGAGGTCTGAAGGGGCAGGAATTGGAGCTGATCTAAAGTCTGAAGGTGCAGGAATTGGAGCTGATCTGATGTGTGAATGTGCAAGAATTAGGGCCTGTACACACGATAAGAAAATCGGAAGTAAAATTCCATCCAATGAACGATCTGCCGATTTGCAGATCATAGTATGGTGTTTTCTACAGCCGATTCAAAATTATTGGATGACAAAAACTGAATGTGCAGGGTGTAAAATTTTTAGCGTACGTGAACACAATGTACAATTTTCGTTTAATTAGCACAGTTCTCGTCCGAAAAAATTGTAAGAGCAAGACTACGCATGCTCAGAAATGACAAAAATACATATAATACATAATTCAACACATTACATCACTTTTGAAGTTCGTATGTTGAGTAACCACTTCACGTTCGATATGAGACTATCATGCAACAAAAAATGGACAAAAATTTGCCTAATCGTGTTTACGAGGCTTTAGGGTTGATCTGAGGTCTGAAGATGCAGGAACTGATGCTGGTCTGAGGTCTGAAGATTCAGGAATTGGGGCTGATCTGAGGTCTGAAGGTGCAGGAATTGGAGCTTATCTGATGTCTGAAGGTGCAGGAATTATATCTGATGTCTGAAGGTGCAGGAACTGATGCTGGTCTGAGGTCTGAAGATTCAGGAATTGTGGCTGATCTGAGGTCTGAAGGTGCAGGAATTGGAGCTTATCTGATGTCTGAAGGTGCAGGAATTGGATCTGATCTGAGGTCTGAAGGTGCAGGAATTGGATCTGATCTGAGGTCTGAAGGTGCAGGAATTGGATCTGATCTGAGGTCTGAAGGTGCAGGAATTGGATCTGATCTGAGGTCTGAAGGTGCAGGAATTGGAGCTTATCTGATGTCTGAAGGTGCAGGAATTAGGGTTGATCTTAAGGTCTGAAAGTGCACAAATTGGAGTTGATCTGAAGTGTGACGGTGCAGGGTTGGGGATGGTCTGAGGTCTGAAGGTTCATGAATAAGAGCTGATATGAGGCCTGATGGCACAGGAATTTGGCTTTAGGGTTGATCTGAGGTCTGAAGGTGCAGGAACTGATGCTGGTCTGAGATCTGAAGATTCAGGAATTGGGGCTGATCTAAGGTCTGAAGGTGCAGGAATTGGAATTAATCTGAGGTGTGAAGGTGCAGGAATTGGAATTAATCTGAGGTGTGAAGGTGCAGGCATTGGAACTGATCTGAGGTCTGAAGGTGCATAAATTGGAGCTGATCTGAGATCTGAATGTGTATGTTTTCAATGTGCACCAGTTAATATAATAATTAACAAGTTTAATTCTTCATTTGCAGTAAACTATAAATGCAAAAAATGTAAAACAAACTATACAACTACGGCACGCTATTGTTCACTGGCACCGCCGGTTGTCTGATGCTTGTTAATTGACAATGTGGAGAAGGTTGCTGAACCACGTGATATTCTATTGTTTTTCATTGTTGGCTAAGAGGTAATAATCAGGCACAGAACCTGCTTTCTAATGATAGTGGGTGGTAGCTATAAGATTCTACATTGAGGTATTTGTCAGTTATAAGTAGTAATTATCCTATATTGCATCTGCAGTACACTTGTGTTTGCTTGGATTTGAGATTTTTCCAAAGTACGGTAACTTCTCTTCTCTTTGGTCTGTTAAAGAGGAGTTCCACTCGTTTGTAAGTTTATTAAAAGTCAGCAGCCTCTCCACAGTCCCGGCAAATCCTGTGAGCTGTTCAATTTCTGTGCCCTCTGCCTCTGTATACTGTTATTCTTTAGCAGAAAAACCTCCCCCCTATATTATGGAAAAAACGAGAGGAGGAAGTCTTATGTGGCCCTGTCCTTGGGGTGGCAACGCTTCCCCTCCATTGAAGGGGAGCTTGAGAGGCAAGGAAGATTTGTATTGACTGGGCAGCTATATCACAGCCATATAGCCAAATACCAATTCTACAAGAACTCCACTCCAAAGACATGCTGGTCGTTATTTGTTTCTGGTCTATATTGGCCCTAGTATGTATGTAGGTTTGTGAGACATGGACCTTTTGACCGTAAGTTCTTTGAGGGCAGAGACTGATGTGAAGGTACAAATATGTTTAACAACTTCAGTTCTGAAAAGTATTACCCCTTTCATGACCAGGCCATTTTTTAAATTTTGGCCAAAATGGATTCTGCTACATGTCTTTGGTAAAAAAAAAAAATCCCAATAATGCCGTGAACACACGGGCGGACTTTTCGACCGCAACAAATCCGTCCGACAATCCGACCGTGTGTGAGCTTTATCGGACCTTCAACTGACTTTTTCTAACGAAAATCAGACGGACTTTAGATTTGGAACATGTTTCAAATCTTTCCGACGAACTTGAGTCCAGTCGAAAAATCCGTTCGTCTGTATGCTAGTCCGCCGGACGAAAAAGGACGCAAGGGCAGCTATTGGCTACTGGCTATGAACTTGCTTATTCTAGTCCCTTTGTACGTCATCACGTTCATACCAACAGACTTTTGAACAGACTTTAGTCCACTCATGCGTGGGCAAGTCCGGCCTTCCGAAAGTCCGTTGTAACTCCGTTGAAAGTCCGTCGGACGTGTGATGCTGAAAAGTCCGCCCGTGTGTATGTTGATTGGTTTGCGTGAAAGTTATAGCATCTACAACTATGGGATATAAACTGGAAATTTTTTTTTATACTAGTAATGGTGGTGATCAGCAGGATGGCGGGAAATCTGACACTAACTGACATTTTGTGGGAACCAACTAACTGCCACTGACATCACCAATGACCTTATTACAGTGATCAATGCTAATAATATCTACTGTCACTGTACTAATGAAGGGGTTAACATCTAGGGGTGATCAAAGGGTTAAATATGTGCTTTACAAGTCTTTATGTGTGTACTGTGTGTTGTTTACACTCACAGAGCTGTGTTCTGTGACGCTCAGAGCCAATCGCTGGGTGCCAGTGGCGAATCACTGGCCGGGACCCCGTGATCAGCATGTGCTGTGACTAATCACAGTGCAGCCGGACGGTCATGCACATGCGACCCTACCCAGAAATGCAGAATCACATATATATACGTGATTCTGCACAGCCCTCCCGCACTGTCGCAGTATATGTACAGTGCGTGGTCGGCGAGTAGTTTAAAGCAGTATGTAAATTGTTGCTGCTTACACAGTAGCGGTAATATTTGCATGGATGCGATAGAAGGATCGAAAAAACAACTCCATGAGCTGGCTTACCTGGTGACGGCCCTCTGTACGCCGGATACAGGTCACTATAGAATAAGTCCGTCCAGGAAAAATGTGCTTCGGAGATGGAGGGCATAACAGTGCTGTGTATAGCAGAGTCTATCATTCCCTGCAACAAATTAAAACTCATTTACTACACCTGAAAAGGTCATTTTTTTGCCATAATTCTAAAAGTAATAGACCATTCCAGAAAAACAAGTCTGTTGCTAACCCCTAACCTTAAAGTGGAAATGATGGCAAAATAAAAAAAATGACATACATTAGGCATGTGCAATTCATTTTGAATTCCTTTTTTAACGAATTTCGACAAATTCGGGAATATCCGAATTACGAAAACCTGTTTAACTAATTTTTCCCGAATATTCGTAAATTTGATAAAATTGGACATTTGTAAATTCGGGCATTCGTAAATTTGTAAATTCGAAAATTCGGAAATCTGAAATAATAGTTAACTAATAATAATCTAACTATTAGTAATTACTAGTAACTTTTAAATTATAGGTATTGTCATTTCCTTTCAAATTTGGCTGTTAGTGAACGTAACACATACAAATTTATCCGAAGTTATGAATGATCCGAAAAAACGGAATGGAACGTAATGAATTAATAATAATAAATAACAATAATAATATTAACAACATTTTATTATTATTATTATTTATTATTAATTTGTTCCATTCCATCTGTTTAGATGCAGCATTCGTTTTGGATAATTCGTAACTTCGGATAAATTCGTATTTGTTACGTTCACTGACAGTCAAATTTGAAAGGAAATTACAATACCTATAATTTAATAGTTAGTTACTATTTCAGATTTTTGAATTTTCGGGTTTTTGGATTTTCAAACTTTGAATTTACAAATTTCCGAATTTTCTAATTTATAAATGTACGATTTTACGAATTTACGAATGTACAAATGAACGCATTTAGGAATTAACGAATGAACGAATTTACAAATCGCGATCATCAACGAATGACCCCAAAAAAGACAAAAATAATAAACTAATGAAACGAAAACGAAAATGAACACATTTTTTGGCTGTGCACATGTCTAACATACATGATACAATCTGCTACTAACTTTAACATACCAGATTTTGGTTTTCTGAGTTCCCCTGTATCATAGATGCATTGTCTCTTTAGTAATTTTTTTTCACTTTCTGTAATAGGGTGACTTGTGCAGCAGCATTGTCACTATGTGGACAGGGTCATTTTAGACATTTAGGTTTAAAAGTGCTTTAATTTTTTTAAGCAGAACTCCGCTTTAAGTGGCAGACAGTTCATTTTTGCAAGTGGTTGGCAATGACAATCTTATGGCATATTTTCTCCAAAGACAATCTGGTGATAGAAGTAACTTTCCACTCTCTCTACTTATTAGGCATAACATGTCAAGCCAGGCAAACAATATGCTGAGCCAAGTGTTCATGTTTATGGGACAGCTGGCCTAGAGACAAACCTTAGTATAGTTGGACGGGACGTACGTATCTCACTGTGCTCACAGGTCTGAGGTCAGCATTATTAATGCTACAATTACATGACTTTTTTGCAATAGAAACGAGGGACACCTATTAGCAAAAAGTATGTAAGCATAGGACACACCCCCGCCACGCATGTTTCAAATCTAAGTCCGGCAAACTTTTGAGAAAAAAAAGTCCGCTCTGGAGCCCACACACGATCGAATTGTCCGAAGGACTCCGGTACGCCGTAAAAGTTTGCCGGAAAGTCCGCTCGTGTGTACGCGGCATTAGGCTATCCAAATAAAAAAAAAAATTGTTGGTTTTACACATTGATGCTCTACAAAATGATCTTTTTAGGGAATTTATAGGGAAGGTAAAATTAAATGAAAAATAAATATTTTTTGATGTTTGTTTAAGGGTACAACAAGCTTTTAATGGCTCCTGAAAGAAACAGAAGCTCTTTTCAACTATCCTGGACCTGTTCTTGTGCAAAAACAAACAACCTTCTGTTGGTCTCTATTTCATGTATTTTTTTCACAAAAAAAGAAAAAAAAAAAAGGGAAAAACGTAAGCGAAAAAATATAAAGTGACAGTACACAAATATCATATTAGAATATAATATTAACCGCTTGCCGACCGGCTCATGCCAATATACATCGACAGAATGGCTCCGCTGGGCCAAACGTATGGGTACGTTGTGGCGGGCGTGATCACAGGGCACGAGAGCCAGCACGGGGGCACCACCTGCCACGCGCGATTGCGGGCATAAGAGCCAGCATGGGGATTTGTGTGTCCCTGTTCTGTCAGGGGAGAGGAGACATATCGTACTAAGTAGGAACAACGATATGTCTCCTCCCCCAGTCAGTCCTATCCCCATACAGTTAGAACACATCCAGGGAACACACATTTAAACCCTTGATCGCCCCCTAGTGTTAACCTCTTCCCTACCAGTGACATTTACACAGTAATCAGTGCATTTTTATAGCACTGATCGCTGTATAAATGTCAATGGTCCCAAAAACGTGTCAAAAGTGTCCGATCTGTCCATCGCAATGTCGCAGTACCGCTAAAAATCACAGATCACCACCATTACTAGTAAAAAATATATATATTATAAAAATGCCATAAAAATAGCATACATTTTTCCCATAGTTTGTAGACGCTATAACTTTTACCCACACCAATCAATATACACTTATTGTGATTTTTTTTAACCAAAAATATGTAGAAGAATATATATTGGCCTAAACAGATGAAGAAATTTGTTTTTTTTTTTTAAATTCGGGATATTTATTATAGCAAAAAGTAAAAAAATATTGTTTTTTTTTTTTCAAAATTGTCGCCCTATTTTTGTTGATAGCGCAAAAAATAAAAAACACAAAGGTGATCAAATACCACCAAAAGAAAGCTCTATTTGTGGGGGAAAAAAGGACGTAAATTTTGTTTGGGTACAGCATCGCATGACCGCGCAATTGTCAGTTAAAGCGTCGCAGTGGCAAATTGTAAAAAGTGCTCTGGTCAGGAAGTGGTTAAAATCTTCCGGGTCTGAAGTGGTTAAAGATAAGTAATAAAGTAAAAAAATATGAAAAAAAAAATAAAGTGAACACTAAATAAATTAAACATCCCCAAAAACGCTTAAAAAAAAATAACCCACCTCTCCAAATAATGAGAAAAAATGTTTCAAGCAAATTTCACCCAAGCTGCTCACTGAGCGCACTTGTGTTCTCGACAATGAAATTGGTGATTTCATGGTGAAGTTATTTTTTTTGCGGAAATCACCCCACTCATCTCTAGTAACATGGTAATAATAATGAAAGCAGATCCTCTCATTATGAAATCGGTTTGAAAAAGGATACAGTGATACTATATTATTCTACGATATTGAAGCTCTAATTGATATTTAAATAATAATCTCAATTACTGTCTAGAAATAAAACAAGGCAAACGATGTAACAGAACTTACATAACTCTTTTAATTCTATTCTTTCGAAATGGACAAGGACTCCAAAGTTTTTTTTTTTTTCTCTCCTATTTCTTTATTTCCTTTTTAAATATATTGTCTTGTGTTAGAATATATTGTCTTGCTTTATGATATTATTAATGAATTAACTATTCTATAATTGTAAATGAGCTTCCTTACATTGAATGTGTGTTATTATTCAATGTTATCTAAACATAATCTTTGTACTCAATAAAACTATTTTGACAAGGAAAAAGGATACAGTGAAACAACACGTCCTGCAGAAGAGAGAAAAGTGAGGTTCTGCAGAAAAGTTTGCTGAAAACCCTCAAGCTATATTGTCTACTGAGAGAAGATTTTTTTTTTTATTTATTTTTCTTTTTTTTTTTTGGTTTTGGTTCTTTTAATGACATTGGTGAAATTGGAGTATAACTACACTTTAAGGGGTTCGGTACGTTTTCTGCTCTAGACTTTGTTTTATCCAGCTGGAGGCAGGTGACACCAAGCTAGGACTAGAACAAATAAACATTGAATTAAGTGACAATAGCTCAGTTCAGGTGTAAAAAAAAAAAGTCAACAATGAGCGTACTCCGCCAAGAGTAAATGTAGATCTGGCATGAAATGTCATCAATTGCTGGCTTAAGCTCTCACACCTCAACGAGATAATGACATGAATTATTACTGCACTTCAACCATTAGACAGAGTTGTACTACAAACCAACCAAGCGGCCTAAATTGTATCTAAACTCCAAAACAAATATATATAATGTATAGTATGTAATAGACTGACGCATACCGGTCCTTATGCTGCATTAACTTCCTTGGGTATACCAGTATATGTGCATATTAACCTATAAAGTGCTTAACTGCAATACTTGTGTTACTTATCCAGTAAAACCTTGGATTGCGAGCATAATTCGTTCCGGAAGCATGCTTGTAATCCAAAGCACTTGTATATCAAAGCGAATTTCCCCATAAGAAATAATGGAATCTCAGATGATTCGTTCCACAACCATTTATTTATAAGTCCTTCAGTTTATAGTCCATATAAAAAGATTATAGCAATGTAACCAGGTTGTGTAACCATAAAAATGTCCATCCACAAATGGAAGCCTCCACAAGGGGATTAGAAGCAAAATCCAGCAGGAGTTACAGAGTATAAAAGAGAAGAGAGGCACCTCTCTAAGTGTAGCAATATGGTTACATTTAATGAAGGTACAACATTTAGCAACACACATGGTTGATGATTATAACAGGCACATCTATGTATACAGGCATCCAGGGTAAAGCTGTCCACATGGCCCATCCTCCGCACCGCCGTCTCTCACCGCTGTCAGTCTGTAACCATGACCGGAAAGACTACCCTGCAGTAAAGTGTTTTGAAAGCGAGGCTTGAACCGCTCATGGAGTGCAGCGTGGAAGGGACCTCGTCAATGGCGGTGTGGAGGACAGTCTATGTGGACAGCTTTTTTTTTTTTAAACAGAAAAGTTTTTATTAACAACTCAGCATTACAACATAGTCAGCTATAGATTTTCATGTATTTTCACACATACAGTATCAATATGGATTACCTAATTTCAGATACTACCATCCTACAAGTACATGGTACTGTCAGTCCTGATTTTCCTCTTCAGGTTAAATTCCCAAGCAGAGTTCTCTCTATATCTTGCCCTCAATTCTAGTAGGGTACTCAATCATTCCCCCCCCAGGGGGAATGTGGACAGCTTTACCCCGGAGGTCTGCATACTTATATGTGCCCATTTCAATCATCAACCATGTGAGTTGCTAAATGTTGTACCTTCATTAAATGTAACAATATTGCTACACTTAGAGGCTCCTCTCTTCTCTTTTATACTTAGTTGTGCCATGACCCTACTTGTATATCAAGAAATCGCTCGTATATCAAGTCAAAATTTATAAAAAAAATGTTGCTTGTCTTGCGAAACGCTCTCAAACCAAGGTGTTCCTGTACTTGTAAGCAAATAAGCACATAAATCAATTGAAAAGATTACAGTGCTCCGTGTCCGTGGATCAATTCATATGTAAAAATCATATCTAAATTCATATATGAAAAGTGCTCCGTGCCTGTAAACAAATCAATGCCAACTTTAACATTTCCTAAGTGTAATAAAATCCATAAGCATATAAAGTCAGCTGTGCTTTAACCGGTTCCCGACCGGCACACGCCGATGTACGTCGGCAGAATGGCGCCGCTGGGCAAATGGGCGTAACTGTACGTCCCTTTAAATTTGCCGCCGTGCCATTGCGTGCGCGCACGCCGGCCGGGAGCTCCGTGAGTCGGGTCGCGGGTCTTGCGGACTCGATCGCCGCGGGGATACCCGCGATCGCCTCACGGTGAGGAAGAACGAGGAGATGCTAATGTAAACAAGCATCTCCCCTTTCTGCCCAGTGACAGTGTCACTGATCTCTGCTCCCTGTGATCGGGAGCAGAGATCAGTGACGTGTCACACGTAGCCACGCCCCCCCACAGTTAGAATCACT